>JAAWVA010000030.1:32609271-32686017 GCA_015227895.2 Colaptes auratus
GTGTTTGGGATTTGGATGGTCCTAGGACTGACTTTTGGGGATTTGTGAGGGTGTAGGGGAATCTCATGGAGATCTTTGGAAGAACTCAGAAAGCTTCTGTTGGCTTTTCCACTCTGGTGCTGGAACGGTTGAGAGCTGAGAAAGGTTAGCGCTTGTTCCCCCCAAAAACAGACGTAGGGGAAAATAACACAAAACACTCAATAACCCCTCTGGGATGAGATAAGGACTTGAGATAAGCTCAAAAAAGTTGACTCCAAAGGAGATCCCATAACGCACACTGACCTGAGCTGTTTGCAGAAGCACAGCAGCCGAGCAGCAGCAGCCAGCAGCAGCCAGGAGTTCAACCCCTGCAGCCCTCCCCCTCAGCAAAGGCCAGCACCTGAGAGCCAGAACCCAACAGCAGCAACTGGAACAGGTAGTCTCTGATGTTGTAATCTGAACTTCAAGCCCTGTAGTACTTTTGCTCCAGCCAGCACTGTCCCTGTGAAGGTGGCATGAGGCAGGGTGGTGAGGAGTAATGGCAGCAAATTTTCAACTTTGATATTCCCAGCCCTCATTCTGGGCCACCTGCACCATCCCAGCAGCAATCAGCAGCACACCTCACACTGTCCATTCTCACTCCACAGGAGGTCACTTTGCAGGAACCCAGAGGGCTGCTCACTGCAGGTGCTCTGCAGCTCCACTCAGTTCCAGCACAGTCTGGATCAGTCCATGCCAAAATGCTGCAAATGCTGGGGCTGGTGTTTTCCACCTCTGGGGCAATGGAGTCCAGTGACTCCTTCAGGCCTCCAAGTGAAAGCAAACTGTGGCTTGCATCCCAGTACTCAGCTTCCAGCACATCCAGGTGTGGGGATCCTCCTGTCACACCTAAACACAGATGATTCCCCCTCATGGTTTTGATGTGTCAGAGCACACTGGGCACCCTGTATCTACTAAAGCTTTATCCTCTCATGGGTTCAACTTGCCAGGCCATTGTTCTGTGTGGTCCAACAAACAATTTGTCTCTTCCCCTCCATCTGGCTGGAGGCAGAGTCAGTCTAATCCTGCCTGGGGTCCCTGCATCTTGTGAAGATGCTTTGGGTCCCCTTCAGGAGGACCAGAAGCAGTTTCAGCTTCTCTGCTCTCTTAGGCCATTTCCACTGGAACTGAGGCAGCATCTCTGGGGGACAATTCCCCTGGAAGTCACAGACTCCTGCCCAGCCAGCACTGGATTGGGTTTTCCCTTCCAATTCCTCACGTCCTCCCCATGGTCACACAAGTAAAGCAGAGGGTGTGCTGTGGTGTGTGCCTCCCAGATTCTCTCCCTTGGACAGGGAGCAGCTGCTCTCATGGCTGAAACACAGGACTGTACAGGTGGGGAATAAAAAACTTCTTCTGGAGCTGATGGAACTCCTGGACAGTTCCTTCACAGCTGAAACACAGCCTGGACAGAGGAGCAGAGATTTCCTTTGCCTTGCTGGGGCCTGCTGCTTGTTTCATCCACTGTTTGTCCTTGGCCATCTTCCAAAGCCAAGATAAGAACCAAGCCAGCACCCTGGCTCTTTCTCTTGCTCCCATGGAGACCCTGATCCTCCTGGTCCTTTGCAGGACCAGCTGCTTTCCTTCCTTGTAGGCTTCTTTTTCCACAGGAGTGTTGTAGATGTGCCTTCATGAATGAGCGGCAAGCATAGCAATGAACAGATCTATTAGTAGTCTATTTATACACAACTATGCAGCAGGGGATTGAGTTTCTACTCACAGGCAGCAGCATTGGGTTGGTGGAACCACCTCTACAGAAGGTTGTGCCTGGGCACTTCAGCCCACCAAAGAGGATAGGATTTAGAACTGAAACTGCTTGGGAAAGCAGTGGGGGAGGGTTTTTGTCGGTGACCGGCAAACCCTCAACCCAGGACAGTTTCAGCACTCCCTTAACCCAAATCCTCTGAAGCAAAGGTTTGGCTTCTCAGGAGCTGAGAAGGCCATGAAATCTTTCCCTGGGGATGTGTTGAGAGTCCTGACAGCGCGGCACGGCTGTGCCCTGCTAGGCCATAGAGAATGGCGCCGGGCCGTGTGGCTGTGCCACGGGGTTGCTGCTTCTCCCGGAGCACAAAGCTCCTGGAGCCTCCCAGGGGAAACTTCAGAGGCTTTTGCCGCTTGGTGCACGAAGCGCAGCCCCTGGCAAAGGTTCCCCGCTCTGGGGGCTGCGGCGCTTCAGGGCCGGCGGTGCACAGGGGCCGCCGTGGTCTCCTCCCGTGGCGATGGCTCAGGCGGCAGCTGACCCCAGGCTCCACGGCACTGCCCGCAGCTGGGCAGCAGTGGCGATGTGCAGCGAGGCCTCCTGCAGCGCTGGGGCAAGCCCCGGGCCAGGCGGAGCGGAGCGGCACAGAGACGCACACAGGCACAGGCACCGACACCAGGGGGGGGGCACTTGTTTACCAAACAGCTCCTGTTTACCATTTGCCCAAGAACACTGCTCCAGTGAGCACCCACTGCTGACACAGCAACTAACCAAGGAACTGATACTGTGCCCAATAAGCATCAGCACACACCCTAGACAGGGCAAACAAACCTGGAGCTTGGGCCTTGCTTACCACAGGGGTGAAATCATGCCCAGGCAGATTGTTTACCTGGACTCAGTGGTGCCAAGGTCCCCTCCCCCACCATCTCCAGATGGGAGGGGGAGAAAGGGGTTTGAGTCACAAACACAAAAGCATGTTCGGTAATATTTGGGCATAATCCTGGTCATAAGCACCATTCTCTACAAGGGCAGCTGATCCTGGCACAGGCTGCTTCTCTGACACAGCTGCCATGCCAGTGGCACTGTTTGAAGGTCCAGAGACCTTTCATAGTTTCATAGTTTCAGTCAGGGTTGGAAGGGACCACAAGGATCATCTAGTTCCAACCCCCTGCCATGGGCAGGGACACTCTACACTAGATCAGGCTGGACAGAGCCTCATCCAGCCGCGTCTTAAACACTTCCAGGGATGGGCCTCAACCACCTCCCTGGACAACCCATTCCAGGGCTTCACCACTCTCATGGGGAAGAACTTCCTCCTCACATCCAGCCTGAATCTCCCCACCTCCAGCTTCATTCCATTCCCCCTAGTCCTATCACTCCCTGATAGCCTGAAAAGTCCCTCCCCAGCCTTCTTGTAGCCCCCTTCAGATACTGGAAGGCCACAATGAGGTCACCTCGGAGCCTTCTCTTCTCCAGACTGAACAGCCCCAACTCCTTCAGTCTGTCCTCACAGGAGAGGTGCTCCAGCCCTCTGATCATCCTCGTGGCCCTTCTCTGGACACGTTCCAGCACCTCCAGATCCCTCTTGGAATAGGGGCTCCAGAACTGGAGGCAGTACTCCAGATGGGGTCTCAGCAGAGCTGAGTAGAGGGGGAGAATCCCCTCCCTTGACCTGCTGGCCACACTTCTCCTGATGCAGCCCAGGATCTGATTGGCTTTCCGGGCTGCAAGTGCACATTGAGAGCTCCTGTTGAGCTTCTCGTCCACCAGCACCCCAAGTCTCTCTCCTCAGGCTGCTCTCCAGCCAGTCACTGCCCAGCCTGTATTTGTGCCTGGGATTGCCTCGACCCAGATGCAGGACCCTGCACTTGGTCTTGTTGAAGCTCATGAGGTTGGCTTGTGCCCACCTCTCCAGCCTGTCCAGGTCCCTCTGGATGGATCCCTTCCCTCCAGCCTGTCTGCTGCACCACACAGCTTGGTGTCATCAGCAAACTTGCTGAGGGTGCACTCAATGCCACTGTCCATGGCACCCACAAAGATGTTGAACAAGCCTGGTCCCAGGACTGATCCCTGAGGGACTCCGCTTGCCCCTGGCCTCCACTGGGACATGGACCCATTGACAGCCACTCTTTGGGTGCGGCCATCAAGCCAGTTCTGTATCCATCTAGTGGTCCATCCATCAAACCCGTGTGTCACCAGCTTGGAGACCAGGATGTGGTGTGGGACATTGTCAAAGGCTTTGCTCAGGTACAGGTAAACGACATCAGTTGCTCGCCCCTCATCTATTAATGCTGTCACCTGTTCATAGAAGGCCACCAGGTTTGTCAGGCAGGATTTGCCCTTGGCAAAGCCATGCTGACTGCTCCCAATCACCTCTTCACTACTCTTCTGAGTCAGTAGTGCCTCCAGGAGGATCTGCTCCATGATCTTTCCGGGCACAGAGGTGAGACTGACTGGCCTGGAGTTCCCTGGTTCCTCCTTCTTACCCTTTTTGCAGATGGGAGTAATGTTTGCCCTTTTCCAGTCTGTGGGGACTGCCCCAGGCTGCCATGACTTTTGGAATAGAATAGAGAGGGGCTTAGCAACCTCATCTGCCAGTTCTCTCAGCACCCGTGGGTGTATCCCGTCGGGTCCCATGGACTTGAACACTTTCAGGTTCTTCAGGTGATCACCAACCTGAGCTTCACTTACCATGGGCAGTTCTTCCTTCCCATCCCTGGGATCGTCTGCCATGACGGCTGGAGGCCCTTGCAGTGAAGACTGAGGTAAAGAAGTTATTGAGTACCTCAGCCTTTTCCACATCACTTGTGACCAATTCACCACTTTCCTTTCTGAGGGGGCCCACACCTTCCCTACTCTTCTTCTTGCCATTAATATACCTGTAGAAGTTCTTAGTGCTCCCTTTGACCTCCCTGGCTAGATTCAATTCAAACTCTGCTTTGGCTTTCCTAACCAGGCCTCTTGCTGCTTGGGCAGCTTCCTTATATCCCCCCTGTTCTAGCTGTCCTTCCCTCCACTTCCTGTAGAGTTTCTTTTTAAGTAATAGTGTGTCCAGGAGCTCCTTGTTCATCCAGGCAGGCCTCCTAGCGTTCTTCCCTGCTTTTCTCTTTGTTGGTATACATAGCTCCTGGACACTGAGGAGGTGGTCCTTGAATACTGACCAGCTGTCCTGGGTCCCTCTTCCCTCCAGGGCTTTGTCCCATGACACTGTGGCTAGCAGATTTCTGAAGCGATCAAAGTCTGCATGCCTAAAGTCTAGGGTCATAAGCTTAGAATAGGTCCTCCTGATAGCCCTGAGGAGATTAAATTCAACTGCTTCATGGTCACTGCAGCCAAGGCAGTCTCTGAGCCTCACATTGGTTACCAGCCCTTCCCTGTTGGTGAGAACAAGGTCCAGCAGAGCACCTTTTCTTGTTGGTTCCTCTACCATTTGGAGGAGGAAGTTGTCTTCTATGCAGTCCAGGAACATCCTGGATTGCTGGTGCCTTGCTGTGTTGTCCCTCCAGCAGATGTCAGGGTGGTTGAAATCCCCCATGAGGACCAGGGCTTGTGACCTGGAAGCCGCTTCTATTTGCCTGTGGAGGGCCTCATCTGCTTGGTTCTGCTGGTCAGGTGGCCTGTAGGACACCCCCACAGTAATATCTCCTTCCCCTGTCTTGCCTTTAATTCTAACCCATACACTCTCAACCATCTCATCATCCCTCCCCAGGTGGAGTTCTGCTGATCCAGCTGGTTCTTGACATAGAGGGCAACACCTCCTCCTCTCCTTCCCTGCCTATCCTTCCTAAAAGGCTTGTACCCATCTATCCCTACATTCCAGTCATGGGAATCATCCCACCAAGTGTCAGTAATGCCCACTATGTCATGGCCTCCCAGCAGCACGGTGGCTATTAATTCATCCTGTTTGTTGCCCAAGCTGCGTGCATTTGCATAGAAGCACTTCAGCTGGGCTGGCCCTGTCGTCCTCTTGTGCCAATTCCCCTTGGTTTCCACAGGGTGTCTTGGTGTGCCATTTGTCTCTTGCCCCAGGGTGGCAAGTTGAGAGCCCTTAGCAGCTCTCCATCCCACTGCCTCTGGTGAGCTGCCCCTCTGCTTCTCACAGGCCAGCAGGAGACTATTAACCCCTTCCCCCTTCAAATCTAGTTTAAACCCTGTCAATGAGCCCTGCCATTCCTGCCCCAGATCCTTTTCCCCCTCTGGGACAAGTGTGTCCCATTAGTTGTTTGCAGCTCTGGTGCCTTGTAAACCAAGCCATGATTGTAGAACCCAAATCCCTGTCGATGGCACCAGCCCCGGAGCCATGAATTGACCTGTTGGCTCTTCCTCAGTGTTCCCTCATCCATCACTGACATTAGAGGGATAGCAGAGAACACAACCTGAGCTCCTGATCCCTTTAGCAGGTGCCCCAAGGTTCTGAAATCACTTTTAATTGATTGCGAGCCTCTTGTTGTTGCATCGTCACTACCCACCTGAAAGACCAGCAGTGGGGAGTAGTCTGAAGGACTCAGGAGGTTGGGAATTTTGCCTATAATGTCCTTTACTTGGGCACCAGGGAGGCAGCAGATCTCCCTATGAAAGGGGTCTGGTCTGCATATTGGACCCTCTGCTCCCTTCAGTAGGGAGTCTCCTATAACGATGACCCTGCGAGGTTTCTTTTCCGGTCTAGTTTTGATAGCTGGCCTGAGGCAACCTGTCATTGGTGCAGCTTCTGCCTTCCTTGAGTCCTCGTCCTCACCTATGACCTGTTCCTCCTGCAGAGCCTCATACCTATTCTGTACCTACAGGTGTTCAGGAGGAGACTTGATGGGTGCTTGGTGCCATGGTTTAGTTGTTTAGGTGGGTTGGATTGGTTGATGGGTTGGAAGTGATGATCTTGAGGTCTCTTTCAACCTGCTGTATTGTATTATTGTAAGAAGCACAGCTGCGCAGAGTGGCAACTTCCCCTTTGTTGCCTTGAAGGAACAGCAGGACCCTATCAGAGCAGTCCTGGCTTTGGAGCACAGGGCATGAACGGTGCTCTGGATTCCCCTGGGGTTTCACAGGGCACAGAGCAGCAGAAGCGACGACTCCTCTTCTCATCCCGCAATGGCAGGGTCATGTGGGCAGTGCTGGTCCTGCTCTCTGAGCTGACACACACAGGGTTGTGCAGCTCCTCAGCCTGCTGCTTCAGGCTGAGGCAGATGTTGTCACTGCTGGACTCAGCTAAGTCCCTTCCTGGCAACAGGGCAACTGGGGGTCCAGTCCTCCTGAAGGCACATTAGGCTCTTCCGACCAGTGAGGCTGGCAACACAATGCTGCAGCTTCTCAGGCTCTCAGCATTGGTCTCTCCTCTGGACATACTCTCAGGGCTAAGGCTCAACAGGCCTGCCTGGCTGCTGGCTTCTCCTCATCGTGGGAAGGCCACTAGTTTGCTTGCATATATGAGAGAGACTTAATAGCAATGAGCTCAATGGCAGAGGCTATGGCATGAGCTCAGTCTCCAGCAAGGAGATAGAACCCAGTGAAAGAGGGCAAGGTATTTACAAGCTGGGCTAATACTGATAGGTGTCTGGAGGCTGGATGTGGCCAATGGACACTCTCCTAACAACCGCTGCAGCCTATGGGGCGTGAAGCTGGAATTATGCCATGCTTGGCATCAGCACCAGCATCCCATGCCATGGGGGTGTGTGAAGGGTTAAAGCTTGGAGAGTCGAGCTCCAAGCACTGCTGGCATGATAAGAGGGATAGTGTTGGCCTTGATGGCTTGTGAATTACGGTCCAGCAGTGTGGTTGGAGGAGGGCATACATTTGATGACGAACGGTTGTTATGACTGGAGTAAGACTTGAGACATACCAGATGGTTGTAACGGGGTCCCTGCTCCAGTAGTAAGTTGCCTTTTTTGTATTGTATAAGCTTTTATAAAGGATTTTGTGTAATAAACTGGACACCTGGCCTGCATCAGGCTGAGTCCCGTCTCTTAATCGTGGCAAATGGTGATCCCCAACGTGATAGGGGCGATGAAACGCTGAGCTGCGTCCTGCCACATATTCCCTCGGAACTTTGAATGAGCTGCTGAAAGGAAGCAGGAAAAGCCGGTTGGCCAGAGCAATCCCTCCCGCTGGACGAGAGGTGAGTCGTGGGAAACATGGGGAACCAGGGGAGCTCCTCAGGAAGAGACGTTTATGAATTAATGCAAGAACTCCTTAGGAAGCATGGCAAAGTTATCTGTGGCTGTGATCTTGAGGAGATGCTGGAGTGGGTGCAGGAGAACATCCCGACAGTTACAATGTCTAGAATGTTTACGAATAAAATCTGGGACCAAGCGGGGGTGAAGTTATGGGATGCTGCTGCCACAGGGAATGTTGAGGTGCAGCGTATGCTCCCGTGGTGGTGGATTATATTCATAATGCTTAAAGCACAAGAAGGGAACTCAGAACAGACTACTGAGGGAGCTCAGACTCCTCCTCCGTTACCCTCTAAGCTGCCACCAAAGCCGAAGCTGCAGACTGAGACTCTGGGTACATATGCAGCAGAACACCCCCCTGAGGAAGACCTCCTAGATCCAGGTCCTGTCGATCCTGAATGGGAACCAGACCTTTATCCCCGGGATCCTCACGATGTGTAGGCTTCTGTTAAGTGCCAAGCTTTGCGGGATGGAGACGCTGAGGTTGCCGCAAGAATTGTGCCTCCTGTGCTGTACGGGGGAAGAGCGGGAAACCCTCAATGGGAGGCTTTGTCCTTCCCAGTGATTAATGAACTCTGTCATACTGCCGCTGAGCACGGGTTCTCTTCTCCTTATTTCACTAATCTTTTAACATCTATACTCAACAATCATGTAATGACACCATATGACACCACCGTCTACAACCTGCAGGCCCACAGCCGCGCCCACAAGCAGGAGGTGGCACACAAGTGCGAGACATGCGGGCAGCACTTCCCCAGCGCCACCCGCCTCGCCACCCACCACTGCCGCAGCCACCTGGAGCCCAAGCGGCCCTACCGCTGCAACTTCCCAGGCTGTGAAAGAACATTTATCACAGTGAGTGCATTATTCTCCCATAATCGAGCACACTTCAGAGAGCAAGAGCAGTTCTCCTGTTCATTCCCCGGCTGTAACAAGCAGTATGACAGAGCCTGCAGACTGAAAAGCCACATGAGGAGTCACACTGGTGAAAGGCCTTTTATCTGTGACTTTGAAGGCTGTGGCTGCTCTTTTACCAGTATGTCTAAGCTGCTGACACATAAAAGGAAACATGAAGATGACAGGAGATTTATGTGCCCAGTAGAAGGCTGTGGCAAGTCCTTCACAAGAGCAGAACACTTGAAAGGCCACAGTATAACCCACCTTGGTAGAAAGCCATTTGGGTGTCCAGTAGAAGCTGCTGTGCAAAATTTTCAGCAAGAAGTAGTCTGTATATTCCTCCAAAAAACATCTTCAGGACGTGGACTCATTAAAGACTCATTGTCCTGTATCAGCTGTAATAAATGGTTCACTTCCATCACAGTATGAAGACACACATGGCCAAATGGCATAACTTCAGCCCAGATCTTCTAACTCAGCTTGAAGCAACCAGCTCCCTCACACCCAGCAGTGAACTCATTAGTCCGGGACAGAGCGATCTCAGCAACATAGACCTCATATCCCTGTTCTCCAATGGGTCCAGTAACAATTCTGGAATTGCAACAGACATGACACTTGTGAACTCTGGAACTGTCACGATCAATGTTGCTTTGGTGTGCCCCACGCTTGGAGGAAACCTGCCTGTTAGTAGCAATTCTTTAAGCCAGGCCGTTGATCCCTTGATACTGGTGGCTAGCAGTGATATGCCACAGAGCTTGGACAGGTCTCTCTTTTATTTAAAAAAATGAAATGAAATGAAATGAAATGAAATGAAATAAAATAAAATAAAATAAAATAAAATAAAATAAAATAAAATAAAATAAAATAAAATAAAATAAAATTGATCCCCACCAACTCTAACGACCATCTCCACACAGAAAAGGAGAAGGATTATAGTTGTTGGGGACTCTCTCCTGGGGGGTACTGAGGGACCCATGTGTCGTCCCAACCCATCCCACAGGGAGGTCTGCTCCCTACCCGGGGCACGGGTTAGGGACATCCCAAGGAGACTCCCAAAGTGAATCCAGCCCTCTGACTATTGCCCTCTGCTGGTAATACAAGCTGGGAGTGATGAAATTGACAAGCAGGGCACCAGGGCTATTAAAAAGGAATTCAAGGCCCTTGGACAATTGATTGAAGGGGCAGGAGCTCAGGTGGTGTTCTGCTCAGTTCCCTCAGTGGCAGGGGAGTACACTGAGAGGAACAGGAGAACCCACACCATCAACAATTGGCTTAGGGGATGGTGCCAGCAGCAGAACTTTGGTTTCTTCGATCACGGGGCAGCTTTTACTGCACCTGACCTGTTGGGACCTGATGGGGTGACATTATCTAGAAAAGGTAAGAGAGTCCTAGCACCAGAGTTGGCAGGGCTCATTAAGAGGGCTTTAAACTAGGTCTGAAGGGGGTGGGTGAGGAAATCAGTCCCTCTGTAGATGAAGGAGTGGGGCACAGATTAGGGTCAATAGAGAAGTGGGGAGCCCAGCTGAAGTGCTGTACACCAATGCAGGCAGCATGGGCAATAAGCAGGAGGAGCTGGAAGTCCTGGTGCACCAGGGTGACTATGATATAGTCACCATCTCAGAGATGTGGTGGGACGACACACACGATTGGAGTGCTGCACTGGGGGGTTACAGGCTCTTCAGGAGAGACAGGCAAGGGAGAAGAGGAGGAGGGGTGGCTCTGTATATTAGGGAGTCACTCTCTGCCACAGAGCTAGAGGTGGAAAATGAAGGGATTGAGAGCCTGTGGGTGAAAATCAGGGGGGCAGCCCAACAAATCTGACATCCTGGTTGGAGTCTGTTATAGACCACCCAACCAGGATGACGAGGCAGATGAAACATTCTATAAGAAACTGGAGGCTGTCTCAAGGTCATCAGATCTTGTCCTTGTGGGGGACTTTCACCTGCCAGATATCTGCTGGGAACTTAACTCAGCAGAGAGGAGGCAATCCAGAAGATTCCTGGAGCACACGGAGGACAGCTTCCTGATGCAGCTGTTGAGTGAGCCTACCAGGGGTCAGGCTCTGCTTGACCTGCTGTTCTCCCATAGAGAAGGGCTGGTGGGAGACGTGACGGTGGGAGGCTGCCTGGGGTGCAGCGACCATGAGATGGTGAAGTGTTCAATATGCAGGGAGCTAGGAAGGAGCACCAACAGAAGCCTCACCTTGGACTGCCGGAGGGCAAACTTCAGCCTGTTTGAGAAACTTATTTGAAAAGTTCCCTGGGTATCAGCCCACAAGAACCGAGGGGTCCAGGATGGTTGGAGCTGCTTCAAACAGGAGCTCTTGAAGGCACAGGAACTGGCAGTTCCCATCTGCCAAAAGATGAGCCGAGGGGAAGGCTCTGGGCCTGGATGAGCAAGCAGCTCCTGGAGGGATTAAGGGAAAAGAAGAGGCTGTATCACCTCTGGAAGGAGGGGAAGGCTTCTCAAGGTATGTTTAAGGAAGTTGTTAGATTATGTAGGAAAAAATGAGAGAGGCAAAGGCTCAGTTGGAACTGAGGCTGAACACCTCTGTGAAGGACAATAAAAAGCATTTTTACAAATATGTTAATGCCAAAAAGAAGGGCAAGAAGAACCTGCACTGCCTATTGGACCTGCAGGGGAACACGGTGACTGAAGACGAGGAAAAGGCTGAGGGCCTGAACACCTTTGCCTCAATTTTTAACATCAAGGCAGGAGGAGTTCAGGACGAGTGGCCTCCTGAGCTGGGAGATGGGGTCAGGGAGCAGTGTAATGCCCAGGAAATCCATGAGGAATTGGTTCGGGACCTGCTGAGCCACTTGGACACTCACAAGTCCATAGGGCCAGATGGGATCCACCCTAGGGTCCTGAGAGAGCTGGCAGATGAGCTGCCAAGCCACTCTCCTTCATTTCCCTCCAGTCCTGGCTCACTGGAGAGGTCCCAGATGACTGGAAACAGGCCAATGTGGTCCCCATCCACAAGAAGGGACGGATGGAGGAACCCGGAAACTACAGGCCAGTCAGCCTGACCTCAGTGCCAGGGAAAGTGATGGAACAGATTATCCTGGAGGCAATAACTGCACACCAGCAGGATGGCCAAGGGCTCAGGTCCAGCCAACATGGATTCAGGAAGGGCAGGTCCTGCCTCTCCAACCTGATCTCCTTCTATGATCAGGTGACCCGCCTGGTGGATGTGGGGAGGCCTGTGGATGTAGTCTACCTGGACTTCAGCAAGGCCTTTGACACCGTCCCTCAGAGCAAACTGCTGGCTAAGCTGTCAGCTCATGGCTTGGACAGCAACACTCTGTGCTGGGTTAGGAACTGGCTGGAGGCTGAGCCCAGAGAGTGCTGGTGGATGGTGCCACCTCCAGCTGGAGGCCAGGCACCAGTGGCATCCCCCAGGGATCAGTGCTGGACCCCATCCTCTTCAATGTCTTCATTGATGATCTGGATGAGGGGATTGAGACAGTCATCAGCAAATGTGCAGATGACACCAAGCTGGGGGCAGGTGTTAGTTAGAGGGCAGAAGGGCTCTGCAGAGGGACCTCGACTGACTGGACAGATGGGCAGAGTCCAATGGGATGGCATTCAACAACTCCAAGTGCCAGGTGCTGCACTTTGGCCACAACAACCCCATGCAGAGCTACAGGCTGGGGTCAGAGTGGCTGAGAGCTGCCAAACAGAGAGGGACCTGGGGGTGCTGGCTGACAGCCACCTGAACATGAGCCAGCAGTGTGCCCAGGAAGCCAAGAAGGCCAAGGGCATCCTGGCCTGCATTAGGAAAGGTGTGGCCAGCAGGAGCAGGGAGGTCATTCTGCCCCTGTACTCTGCACTGGTTAGGCCGCACCTTGAGTCCTGTGTCCAGTTCTGGGCCCCTCAGTTTAGGAAGGACATCGAGACACTTGAAGGTGTCCAGAGAAGGGCAACAAGGCTGGGGAGAGGCCTTGAGCACAGCCCTGTGAGGAGAGGCTGAGGGAGCTGGGGTTGTTTAGCCTGGAGAAGAGGAGGCTCAGGGGAGACCTCATTGCTCTCTACAACTACCTGAAGGGTGGTTGTAGCCAGGAAGGGGTTGGCCTCTTCTCCCTAGCAACCAGCACCAGAACAAGGGGACACAGTCTCAAGCTGTGCCAGGGGAAGTTTAGGCTGGAGGTGAGGAGAAAGTTCTTCACTGAGAGAGTCATTCGCCATTGGATGTGCTGCCCAGGGAGGTGGTGGAGTCACCGTCCCTGGAGGTGTTCAAGAGGGGATTGGACGTGGCACTTGGTGCCATGGTCTAGTCATGGGGTCTGTGGTGACAGGTTGGACTTGATGACCTTTGAGGTCTCTTCCAACCTTGGTGATACTGTGATACTGTGGTCCTGTCCCTGCAGGCCTTTGCAAACAGTCTCCCTGCATACAGTACCCTTCAGGCACTAGAAAGCAGCTATTAGGTCTCCCCAGAGCCTTCTGCTCTTCAGTCTGATCAACCCCAGCTCCCTCAGCCTGTCCTCATTGCAGAGCACCTGAACCCCCTGATCATTTTTGTGGTCATCCCCTGGAACTCCTCCAACAGCTCCATGTCCTTCCTGTGTTGAGACTTCAGAGCTGGATGCAGTACTCCAGGGGAGTTCTCACCAGAGGAGAGTGAAGGAGCAGGATCCTCTCTCTCCATCTCTGCCCATGCTGCTTTGGATGTAGCCCAGGCTGCCACTGGCCTTCTGTGCTGCAAGCTCACACTGCCTGCTCCTGGCCAGCTTCTCATCCACCAGCACCCTCAAGCCTTCTCCTCAGGGCTGCTTTCCATCCTCTCCTCCTCCAGCCTGTATTGCTAGTGAGGATTGTTCCAGCCCAGCTGCAGGACCCTGCTCTTGCTATTGTTGTACCTCATGAGGGTCACCTGGGCACCACCTCTCCAGCTTGTCTAGGGCCCTCTGGATGCTATCCTGTCCCTCTGGAATCTCAACAGCACCACTCAGCTTGCTGCCATCTGCACACTTGCTGATGGTGTCTCCATCCCTCTGCCTATAGCATTGATGAAAATATGAAACAGCACAGGATGGGATGAGTGGAATCAGTTTTTCCTGGGACAAGGCCTGGGCTGCACTTGGAGATGTTAATGGGAGCCAGTTTGAAATGGGAGATGGCCCAGACTGGACTCTGGTGTGCTTAGAGTATGGAGTTGTGACTGTGACAGGTCCCAGCCTGTGGTGGGAGGGTTTAAGGGAACCCAGTATGTACTGGGATGAGACCCAGACTGTACTGGGATGTGTCCAGGGGACTCAGGTTGTACTGGGATGGGGCCCAGTCTGCCTGGGAGGGAGTAAATGGATACAGTTTGTGCTGGGATTGGTCCCAGTCTGGTCCTGGGAAGGGTTCAGGTGATGCAGCTTTTCCTGGGAGCAGGCACAGTCTGTACTGGGAAGGAGTCCTGATCTCTGGTTTGCAGTGGGAGCGAAGCACTTGGTACTTGGAGGGGGCCAGGGCTTCAACCTTGCTGTGGGGTGAGACCCTGTCTGTACTGGGAGGAGATCAGGAGATGCAGTTTGCACTGGGATGGTCCCCAGTCTGTACTGGCTGATGCCATTGGATGCATTTCCTCCGGGACAGGACCTGCCCTTTACTGGGATGGGATCAGGGCAGCAGTTTGTCCTTGGACAGGGCCTAGTCTGTACTGGGAGGGTGTCAGGAGATGCAGTTTGTACTGGGAGTGGGCCCAGTCTGTACTGGATTGGAACCAGAGTACACAGTTAACATGTGGAGGGATGCAGTAGGAACAGGGAAGGGGTCCAAGGGATGCACTTTGTACTGGCACAGGAAACTGTATGGGAGATGGCAAAGTGATGCAGTTTGTCCTGGGATAAGACCACATCTGAGCTGGGAGGGGCTCAGGAGATGCAGTTTGTACTGAGGCATGAACTGGTCTGTACTGGGAGGGATAAATGGTTCCCAATTGTACTATGTGGAGACCAGACTGTACTGGAATGTGCCCAGGGTACACAGCTTGTACTGGAAGAGGGTCCAGACTGGACTGGGAGGGCATGAGGGTGAGCAGTTTGTGCTAGGATAGATGCAGATGGTACTGGGAACAGAGTCAGGGGATAGATTCTGAGCTGGGATGGGACCAAGGCTGCAGTGCTAGAGGACAGTAGGATCCAGTTGTACTGGGATGAGGCTACATCTGTACTGGGAGGGGATAAAGGAACCATGTTTGGACTGAGTCTATACTGGAAGGGGGTCAGGGGATCCAGTTTGGACTCTGAGTAGGTGCAGTCTGTAATGGGAGGGGGTTGGGGGATGAAGGGATGAGGAGACCTCCTGTTCTGATGGCAGTGCTGCTCTGGAGCACAGCTCTGTCCCACAAGCAGCCCTGGACTCTCCCTGCCTGCAGTCCCAGCACTGCCACACAGCAGCACAGTGCCCAAGCTGCCAGAGCACTCAGGCCTTGCCCCAGCACAGAAGCTCAGCAGGAGAGGGTGGAAGGGAAGAAAGAGCAGCTGAGGACAGCCCAAGCTGTGGGGCTGTCTGGCACTGCTGCTGTGCTGGGACTCTGCCCCTCCACCTCTGCACACAGGCACTGCCCTGCAGCTCCACAGAAGCCTTGGAGGAAGCAACTAAGACAAGCAACTCAGGAGGGAAGGAATGCAGAGAAACAGGGTACTTTATTGTTGAACCAACAGGGAGCACAGCTCCTCATGTCTGCAGCCTCTGGGTCACAGCAGACAGGACAACACTGAAGCAGAAATGGTCTGAAGAAAGACATTTGTGTGGGAACAGCATTCTCACAAGGGTAAAAGCAGCAGCAACAGCCAGAACTGGGTCTGCACTGGGTGGCATCAGAACTGCTCTCCAGGAGAAAACAAAGTTTATTGCTTCTGAAAGCATCCAGGGATCAGTTGGCTCAGGGCAGCCTTGAGCTCCTGGTTCCTCAGGCTGTAGATGAGAGGGTTCACTGCTGGAGGCACCACTGAGTACAGAACTGAAACCACCAGGTCCAGGGATGGGGAGGAGATGGAGGAGGGCTTCAGGTAGGCAATGGAGCCAGTGCTGAGAAACAGGGAGACGACAGCCAGGTGAGGGAGGCAGGTGGCAAAGGCTTTGTGGCGTCCCTGCTGAGAGGGGATCCTCAGCACTGCCCTGAAGATCTGCACATAGGACACCACAATCAACACAAAAAAGACAGATGATAAACAGCCACTGGCCACAATTAGCCAAAGTTCCCTGAGGTAGGCTGTGGAGCAGGAGAGCTTGAGGATCTGGGGGATTTCACAGAAGAACTGGTCCACAGCATTGCCCTGGCAGAGGGGCAGAGAAAATGTATTGGCTGTGTGCAGCAGGGCATAGAGAAAGCCACAGCCCCAGGCAGCTGCTGCCATGTGGAGACAAACTCTGCTGCCCAGGAGGGTCTCATAGTGCAGGGGTCTGCAGATGGCAATGTAGCGATCGTAGGACATGGTGGTGAGGAGGAAATACTCTGCAGTAAGCAAAAAAACTACAAAGAAGACCTGCACAGCACATCCTGCATAGGAGATGTCCCTGGTGTCCCTCAGGGGAATTGGACATGGATTTTGGCACAGTGGTGGAGATGGCACCCAGGTCAAGGAGGGCAAGGTTGAGGAGGAAGAAGTACATGGGGGTGTGGAGGTGGTGGTCCCAGGCTATGGTGCTGATGATGAGGCCATTGCCCAGCAGGGCAGCCAGGTAGATGGCCAGGAAGAGGCAGAAGTGCAGCAGCTGCAGCTGCCTTGTGCCTGGGAATGGCAGGAGGAGGAAGTGGCTGATGGAGCTGCTGTTGGCCATCTGCTGCCTCTGGCCATGGAGACCTGTGCAAGGAGGGAAAAGGCAGTGACAAGTTAGGGCACACTTCTCTCTGAGTACAAAGATTGCCTGAGCTGCATTCATCATCACTCCCAACCTGTGGGATGCTCAGCACAACTTCAAACGCAGCTTGGATTCTTAGTTTCCATGGAGTCAGTGTCATAACACAGAGTGACCACATCCCAACAGCAATGCCACAGAGCAAAAGTCCTGAGGATCAATGGAGAATCCGAGAACAGCTCTGCAGTGCTGCAGAGACAGTGAAGAGAAGCAAGAAAGGCAGAGGGGCTGGGGGTGAAACCTTCTCCTTCCCCAGCTCTGCTCTCTGCAGCTCACAGGATGGAACTGAAGAGCTTTTGTCCTCCTCCTGTGTGCACACTCCAGGAGCCTTCAGATGAATGTCAGCTGCCAAGGTTGTGACTCCTGACCTGGAGCCCAGAGCTTTGAGGGCACTGCCTCTGCTGGGTAGAAAAGGAGAGCAAAAGGGTTGCATTGGGAAATGTGTCTGCAGTGCAGAGAATGGCACAGAGGTGCCTGATCCCCCTTGCCAGGGCATCCCTGACAGCAGATCCCTGTCCTCTCCCCGCCATAGACCCTGCTGCTGGCAGCTGTCCCTGCCAGGAGCTGCTTCTCTGTGCCCAGCTCTCCTCCCTGTCCCTGCTGACAGATCCCATCCCACCTGCTGTGTGCTCAGCTCTGCCCTGCAGACGCCTCCCAGCACCAGGATACTGCCCAGGGGAAGCTCTGGGTGTGCAGGGGCTCAGGAGCAGATCAAAGGCTAATGAGAGTCTTCACCAGAGTGGAGAAACAAACTCTAAACTCCAGTCTCACACAGCCCACCCAGCACACCAAGGGGATCAACATTCAAAGCCAAGACTCCTTCCCTTCCAGCAAAATGCTGCCTTGATGCTCTTCTGGAAAGCCTCCTCAGAAACGCCCAGGGGGGAGCTGGAACTGTGAACAGCTCTGGGGGCAACACAACTCCCTCCCCACAGCAGAAGGACCCTGCCCTGCCCTGCCCTGCCTTGCCCTGCCCTGCCAGGGCTGTCTCCTGCCACGCACAGCTTCTCCCCACAGCAGTGTCTGTTGCTCCTGGACAGGCTGAGAGCTGAGCCTGGCAGGCAGCAGAGTCCCTGCCCCAGCACACAGCCCCTGGGCTGCAGGGACCCTGCTCTGAAGGACAGCCCTCACCACCCCTGCCTGCACCCCAGGGCTCCACAGCTCTGCAGAACAGCCTGAAAAGAGCCTCTGCAACAGGAAGGTTTCCTTCCAGCCCCCACCAGCTGTGGCTGTGCCAGCTTTAGGAGATGCCTCCAGGAGCTGCAGCTGCACTGCCCTGCCCCCACAGACTCACCCTGTCAGTGACTGCAGAGACTTCTGACTCCTGTCAGCACTCAGTGTCCTCCAAATCCTGATTGCCTTTAAGCACTCTCTGCTTTCCTTATCTTGCTGAGATCCACTGGCAGTGCCCTCAGCCCTGCTGTGCAGAGCAGAGGAGCTGCTCCTGGGCACAGCTGACACTTTTCATTGCTGCCTACTTGCCAGCAGCTCCCTCCAGCCATGGAGCTCAGCCCAGCTGAGCAACAGAGGACCAACCCAAGGGCATTTTAATGACCCTCTGGTGGCTTTGGTGCCAGGTAAACATCAGAGACTGAGAGGGAGATGATGAAACCTCTGCAGAAGTTGAAGTCACTTTCAAACTCTGAACTTTCTTCTCTTGCTGATGGGTCCCAGTGAGGACACTGCTGGGAAAGTGTCTCCAGGCTGTGGTTGGAGCAGAGAACTGGAGGCAGTGCTGAGAGGTCAGGACAAGCAGAGGAAGATGTCTCTGATGCTGAGCAAACCTGGAGGTGTTTCATTAATGCAAAGGGTCAAGCCCTGAGCCCTGGCTCCTGGACAGGCAGATCCTGTCCCTCACTCACCCCTCAAGGTGATTCCTGGAGCAGTGAGATGTGGAGAGGACCAATGTCAAGGGCAGGCCTATGGCACAACCCCTCCCAGGCTCCTGAGGATGGACAAGGAAGCAATGAGGCCCCAGGGCTGGAAGGAGGAGTTGTCTCCTCAGAGGCATCAGTGGCACAGACCACAGCCAGAACCAAAGGCAGGAAGAGCTTGGCTCTGCCAGGAGCAATTCAGCTCTCCCACAGCTCTCTGCCATCTGCCCCTCAGGCTGTCCTCTGCTGCTGCATCAGCTGAGCCTCTTTCCCTGCAGGCTGTAGTCACCCAGCCAGCTGCCCCACCTTGCTCCCACCTTCCTTTGCTGTTCTCTCTCAATCCTCCTTGAAACTCCAAGCCTTGGAGTGCTCCAGGCTGCTGCTGGGGGATGTCCTGCAGTGACATTTTTTTCTCCTCATCTCCAGTCTGGACCTCCCCAGCTGCACTTTGTGGCTTTGTTTCTTTCTCTTGCATTTTGTCACTGTGCAGAAAAGCTTCTCCATGCCTCAAACCACTCCCCAGGCACTCTCAGGCTACTCTGCTCCTGGCCTCACTCTTCACACCATTGAGCCCATGGCCTTCAGCCTCTATCTGCTGATCATGTGCCTGAGGCCTCCCAAGCACATCTTGGGAGATCGATGGGCACTCTCCAAGCTCTTTGCAGATGGAGATGTGGTGCTCATAGGACAACAAAGAGACTTTTGACCATGTGGACAAGGGGCAGTGGTTTTGAACTGAAAGAGGAGACTGAGATTGGATAGAAGGAAGAAATGTTTTGCAAGGAGAGTGGCAGGACACTAGAACAGGCTGCCCAGAGAAGGGGATGTCCATCTCTGGAAGTCTCCAAAGTCAGGACTTTCAGCAACCCAACCTAGTGGGAGATGTCCCTGGCCATGGTCAGGCTGTTGCACTCAATGCTCTCTTCCATCTCTGCCAATCCAAACCACTCCAGGATTCTTTGATTCCAATATCCCCAACCCCTTCTCCACAGGGCTGCAGCTACCTCCCTACACCATGGGGGTGTCTGCATCTCCCCTAGGCCCCTGCACCCCCATACAAAGGAAATTGTTGCCATTCCTGGCCATGAATGGCAATGGCTTGGGCAAATCCACTCCAGTCCCAAAGGCACCTCCCTCAGAAGAGGAAAGCAGCAATGAGTTCTGCTGAGGCAGGAGGAGAATCTGAGACACTGGAATGAATTGGATGGAATTCAGCAAAGGGAACAGAGATGTCAACAGGTTCAGTTTGGTGCCAAGGGTCACTCTCTCACCTTCACCATGGGAGAATCCTGCAGAGGAGAATCAGTTTGGGGGAGGATTAGAAAGATTGTGAAAGGAAAATCTCCTTGGGGCTGGAAGGATTTTACATGGAGCCTGGGAAGAAAGGAAGCCCTTCTGTTGCCTCACAAGGCTCTGAATGGACTCCCTCACTCTCTCAACAACTTGAGAGAGATGCCTGTCTGGGGTTAAATATAATCCTGGTGCCAGACTTGGTTCCTGGTTTATGACTCAGAGTTTGGGTGCAGGGATTTCAGGGGCAGTGCTTCCCCTGTGAGTGTGCAGGGCTGGGGCACACAGCAGTGTCCTCACACAGCCAGGCCTCCTGCAAGTGACCTGAAGGATCAGCAGAGAAGGCTCTGGACTGTGTCTGTGTTCACTGAACACCCTGGGGAAGCTGTCCCGGGGCAGTCACTCCAGACTAGCCTTCAGAACCACTGTTTCCAGCAGCAGCCTCACACCTCAGCTTGGAGAGACTCTTTGTCCCTCCACAGGAGGACATGGCCTCAGGAGGTCAGCAGTGCCTGTTTGCATTGTGCAGGTGAGATGTCAGCAGATGAGCTGAGGTGAACCTGAGTGAGCAAACACCATCAGCTATTGCTGGAGGTACCAGGGCACTGGAGGTTTGAGGAGCCTCCCAACCTCTGGCAGGGGCTGCAGGAGGCCAGGGAGACTCTCTGACTGCTGCCAGGCAGAGAAAGGCTCTGTCTCTGAACATCCCACACTCCATTAGGGGTCCATGAGGCCAGCTCAGGTGTGGACACCTGGCAGAGCTGGGACATTGCTGGGTGTCACTCCAGAACAAACCCTACTGGCCCGGGCAGATTCATCTCAGATGTCTTGGGCAGGCTGCTGTCTGCTCACATCACCCTTCCTGGACTGTGCCCTGAGATGTGCACAGAGCCATCCCAGAGGTTCTGGGCTCCTTGGAAAAGGTCTCTTCAAGAACACCAAACAGGAGGGTGGGGACCATTGCAGGCTGGTCACCCTCAGCAAGGTCCCTGGGAAGGTGAAGGCTCAAACACCTCTGCAGCCATTTGCAGGCCCTTGCAGGACAAGAGAGGTATTGCTGAAGCCATATGGGCAGGGGCAAGAAGGGGAAGTTTTGTGCCTAGACCTTTGCCAGGGCTTTGCCATGGTCCCCCATAGTCTCTTTAGAGCCAGATTGCTGAGAGCTGGAGTGCAGAAATGGGTGAGGTGGTGGCTGGATGGTGGCTGAAGGCCAAATGTCACCAGTGGAGAGTCCTCCTGGCAGACACTTGCCAGTGGCATCCCTCAGGGCAAGCCCTTGGGCCAGCACTGTGCAATGTCTTCATGAACTCCCTGCACCATCTGAGCCAGGGCCTTTGCAGCCCCTCTGGAGATGAAGCCAAACTAGGCAGAGCCCTTGAGGGACCTCATCTGCTTAAGCCTGCCCTGAGCAGGATCATTGGACAAGAGGATGTGCAGGAGTCTCCTCCACACCTGCAGCAGGACAGAGCCAGCAGCTCCTCCACTCAAAGCCTTGGTAGGAATTCTGCCAGATGGATCTGGTGAAACTTTGATCTGCTCAGGCTCTGGCCACAAGGAGGCTGAGGGCTGAGTGTGCAATCCTGTGCTCAGCTGTGTCTCAGGAACTCACCATTCAGTAGGAAGCCAAGGACTGGGAAGGGGGAGGTGAGGCCACTTCTGCCTCCTGAGAGGATTGGCCAACAGCAGGAGCACAGCTGGCAAAGGGACTGTGAGGTCAGGTGTGTCTGCAGGAGCTGCTAGGGCAGCCCTGGGCTCATGGCTGGCAGACGGGCAGAGTGATCTGTCAGATGGCCTCTGCCAAAGGGCCTGGGCTGACTGCAGGAAGGGGCTGATGGGTTGGCTGCTGTGTCTCTGTCTCTCGGTCCGGAGAGGGAAAGAGACTCAGTTCTTTTGAATATTCCCGTGTTGTGAAATGAGAGGCACAAACAAGGCCAAAATAGCAACAGTTAGACTATTGATTACATAAATAAAGTGGATGGATCAGAAGGGGAGAGAGAGAAAATATAGAGAGAGAGAAGAAGAAAGAAATTATATTACCACACCCCTGAAGTGCCCAAGACAGTTTGAGTCTGTGGAGGAATCCATCCCTAATGCCAAGGGCAGCCTAGGCTGCAACCAAAGCAGCATGGCCAGAGATGGAGAGAGAGCATTCTGTCACTTTGCTCTGGTAAGACCTCCACTGAAGCCCTCAACACAGGAAGACATGGAACTGATGAAGACATCCACAGAGGGCCACAGAAATGATCAGGGGCTTGGAGCAGCTTTGCTGTGAGGACAGGCTGAGGGAACTGGGGTGTGCAGCCTGCAGAAGAGGAGGCTCTGGGGAGACCTAATAGCAGCCTTCTACTACCTGAATAGGGATACAAGAAGGATGGACAGACTGTTTGCAGAGGCCTGCAGGGACAGGATGAGGCAATGGCATCAAACCAGAGAAAAGTGGATTCAGATTGGATATCAGGAAGAACTCCTTCACAGTGAGGGTGTAGAACACCTGAACAGGTGGCCCAGGGAGGTAATTGAGGCCTCTTCCCTGGAGATATTCAAGGTGAAGCTCCCAGCTTGGACTTTCTTCTGCTCTGGCCCTCACCTGCATCCCCTCCCACCCCTGACTGACCCTTCTTGGCACCTGGCACAGGGCAGGGGCTGGGAGCTGCCAGAGGAAGAGGAGCAGGAAGTGGCCTGTGGCTGAGCAGCTGAGGGACACCAGGAGCAGAGGGGTGACAATGCCATGGACAGCTCAGCTGTGCCTCAGCATCTCCTGCACAGCAGCAGCCACAAGGCTGGGCAGGGGCTGGGAGGTCACTGCTGGCTCAGCAGCTGATAGGGCAGCAGCAGGAAGAAGGTAGGAAAGGGACTGGGAGGTCACTTCTTGCTGCAGCAGCTGAGAGGGCAGCCCCTGACTCCTGCCTGGGCTCTGTGCTTTTGGCCTCCCAACTGCCAGAGTCCCCAGCAGGCAGCAGAAGGCCTGTGGTGGGCAAGGGACTTGTGTGACTCCCTATCCCTAAACACCTGGTGGCCCCTGCAGGAAGAGCCTTGGAGCTGGGTTGTCACCTCCCTGCCACCTGAGGGCCTGAGGGGACAGCAGCAGGGACAGGGCTTGGCTGTGGCTACTGGAGAAGCTGAAAGCAGCAGCAGGGATCTGCACTGGAAGGCCCTGCAGAGGTTTCTTGTGGCTGCTCAGCTGCCAGGCCACAAGCAGGCTGAGGCCTTGGGCCAGCATTGGGACATCAATGAGAAGCTGAGAAGCTCCTAGGGCAGGAGGAGCCACATGGCCAGGAGGTGAGTTTGAGCTCACTGCAAACTCCAATCCCTTTGTGTCATTGGCCAGCAGCAGGCCCAGGGCTGGTCTGGGGACTGTGCCATCCCTTGTGCCTGCCAAGCTGAGAGGCAGCATCAGGGAGGTGCCTTGGCTGTTGCTTTGGAACTGGAGGTTGTGCTGTGTGCCCAGGCCAAAAGTCCTCTGGCAGAGACCATTGCCAATGGCCTGGGATGGAGCAGAGTCGGAGCAGAGTCAAGAAGGCTAAGTGCAGCTAGGCTGTGGTAGGAGGACTGTGGCCACCCAGGCACAGAGGTTGTCCTCCCCTGTACTGCTGTAGCCACATCTGGATTCTTAGTCTCTGGCTTGGGACCTCTTGCTCTGAAGGAGTTTTGAAGAACCTGAGATGCTTCAGAGGATGTCTGCAAGGACTGGGGTGGAGAGCCTGAGGGACTGGGGTTTCTGTAACCTGCTGAAGTCCAAGCTCAGGGCACTACAGATGCAGTGTGCACCTGCTTGAAATCTGGGGATGCTGCAGCTTCTGGTGGTTGTGGGAAGGGAAAAAAACCTCCATAGAGTGCAAATTTTAGGGTTCAGAGTGGAGGTGTCCTGGTTTGAAGCCAGGCAGATCCTCTCTTGCCCCTGAGAGTGTACAGGAGGTGAGGACAAAGAAAACTCACTCAGAGGGGATCCTTGTGGTCCAAGAGGCCCTGGCTCTGTGTTTCAAGAAATGGCCATGGAGAGTAGAGACAGAGCAGGGAGGGTACAGAAATGTCATGGTGAGAGATGCTAGGAAAGCAAGATGGGTGTCAAGAGCATGAAAGGAAAGAGCTGCAGGCAGGGGGGCAGTGTAGCACCACCTGCAAGGCTGAAAGCTCAAAAGCACTGAGGACTTTCTACCCCTGTCTATGGCAGTTGCCTCTCCCACCAAGGCCAGGGAAATGAAACATGAGCTTGAGCCTCTCTGCATCTGACTGCCCAGGCTCTGTGGTCAGGGCTTGGCCTTTCTGCTGCAGAAACCAAAGCCAGTGTGGGGGGACAGTGTAGGACAACCTGTGGTGGGGATGGCAATGGGCACTGGCAAGCCTCGAAGTCATCAGGAGAACCCAAGGCTTTGCCTTCTTGGCTGTGGCAATCATCCACCACCAAGGGCTGTGAGGAGACTTCCTAAGGCACCAGGGGGTCCTCAGTGCTTCCTGAAACACCCCCAGGAAGGCTGGGGACTCTCATCCCCTTGTCCTTCCCTCAGCATCACAAACCCCACACCCCACGGCACCTGAGGAGCTCTGACCCACACATGAGGGACAGGATCTGCCTGCCCAGGCACTGTGCTCAGGGCTTGGCCTTTCTGCTCCATAAACCCAACCCAGAGTTTGCTCTCCTGCACTTTGCCTTTGTCTGCTGCAATCATGGCCTCCACTGAGCTGCTCTGAGGATCCCTTGGGAGGCTTTGTTGGTAATGCCCCTCAGTGGGGCCAATCAGTGCTTCAAGGCACTTTGTGTTTTCCTTCTGACTTCTGAAGAAGTTTCTTCAGTCTCCTCTCAGTACCTGAGGTTCCTGCAATGAGTCCCAAGTGCCCTAAGGAGATGTTTGTGTTCCTGCTATCTTCTTCAGGATTTCAATGTGCACCTCACAAAGCTCAATTTTGTATCTCAAAGATAAAATATTTTACTCCTTTTCAGTTTAGCTCAGAGATGAGAATTCCCCAAGTGACACTGACCCAGGCTGTCTCAGCAGGACATCTGCACTTGCAGGACCATCTGTCCTTCAGGGCTGACATTGAATGAACAACTTTGCTCCTCACCCTCCCCCACCTCCCCTTTTCTGTCACTGCCCACCTGGGGCTTACAAGGTGATTCAGCAGAATGTGTTCTAATCCAAGAGCCTCTGAAGGACAGAGTGGATAAGGACAAGGCTGCCCCTGACTGACTGCAAAGGATCCTGAAGTCAAATCTATTTCTATGGCTGTGCCTGGAGAGAAGCACCAAGCACACAGACACAGGGACAGAGCTGGCTGTGTCCAGTGCAAGATAGAAACCTTGACTTCGGTGACAGCAAAGGTGTCTGTCCAAAGAAACAGAGAGGTGGAGAGGAGGCTGGCAGAGGGTGCCCTGGATTTGAGTTTCCTTCTTACAATACAATACATAGTTTCATAGTTTCATAGTTTCAGTTAGGGTTGGAAGGGACCACAAGGATCATCTAGTTCCAACCCCCCTGCCATGGGCAGGGACACTCTACCCTAGATCAGGCTGGACAGAGCCTTGTCTAGCCTGGGCTTAAATACCTCAAGGGACGGGGCCTCAACCACCTCCCTGGACAACCCATTCCAGGCCTTCACCACCCTCACGGTGAAGAACTTCCTCCTCATGTCCAGCCTGAATCTTCCCACCTCCAGCTTCATCCCATTCCCCCTAGTCCTATCACTCCCTGATAGTCTGAAAAGTCCCTCCCCAGCCTTCTTGGAGGCCCCCTTCAGATCCTGGAAGGCCACAATGAGGTCACCTCGGAGCCTTCTCTTCTCCAGACTGAACAGCCCCAACTCCTTCAGTCTGTCCTCACAGGAGAGGTGCTCCAGCCCTCTGATCCTCCTCGTGGCCCTTCTCTGGACACGCTTCAGCACCTCCAGATCCCTCTTGTAATAGGGGCTCCAGAACTGGAGGCAGTACTCCAGATGGGGTCTCAGCAGAGCTGAGTAGAGGGGGAGAATCACCTCCCTTGACCTGCTGGCCACACTTCTCCTGATGCAGCCCAGGCTCTGATTGGCTTTCCGGGCTGCAAGTGCACATTGAGAGCTCATGTTGAGCTTCTCGTCCACCAGCACCCCCAAGTCTCTCTCCTCTGGGCTGCTCCCCAGCCAGTCACTGCCCAGCCTGTATTTATGCCTATGTATTTATACAATACAATACAATACAATACAATACAATACACTTTCTGGAGCTCAGGGCAAACACTCACAAAGCTTTTGGCATTCTTAGGGCACTACAACTGAGCCTGGAGAAGTCTGACTTGGTGCAGGCCCTTGGTGCAGGTTGTGCCTGAGAGATGTCTGACTGGGGGAGATGCTGCACACAGCTGCTGTGACCCAGGGGAGCCCCAAGGCTCTGGCTTTGGGGTCACTGTTTTGAGAGGTGGAGATCATTGACTTCCATCAGGTGTTTCTCTGATCTGGGTAAGCTTGGATGCTGAATCATCCTGGGATCTTTTGCCACTTGCACAGACCCTGAAGTTTTTGACTTTCAGACTTTTCTATCAGCTCCCTGTTGGCTGTGATCCAAGCACAGATGCACTGAGCTGGCAGGAGCTGACAAACCCCCAAGCCATAGGAAGAGCAGTGCAACGCTGGGATAGTGAGGGTGCAGCACACCAAGGACATCTCTCAGGGCTCTATTTCACTCTGTCCTGATCCATACCTGCCTTACCCTGGGCTAGTTCATGGCCTAAGCAAGGGGGGAGGGGTAATCCCATTAGGTCTTGAGGAGGTTAGCAGTGACAGGGGCACTGTGTGCCCACAATCTGCTCTGTGACTTGAGTGCATTTCTCTCAGCCAGAGAGTGGCTGTGTGGTTGCCTCCTGTCTCTGTGCCTCTCAACAGAGAATGGCATCATCCAATCAGAATGGGAAGGACATTTGGTGGTTCCTTAGCCTCCAAAGTCTTCTTCAGTGCCATTCAGTGACACAAAGCACACAGGAAACATTGATGATGGGAAATGTCTGCAGCAGTGTGACTTGCTTGGCCATCCTCCTAACTCTAACTGCAAACCAATGCTGCACAGCAAGCAGAGAGCAGAGCAGGCAGGAAAATCACAGTGGCTGTGCCACCAGGGGCAGTGTCCCAGCTGCTGCTGGACACCACCCAAACAGGACTTCCCACCAGCAGTGTTCTCCACTCCTCTTGGTTACTTCTAGCGCTCAATGGATTGCTTCAGTGTCAGGGTGGGCTATGGGCAGAGTCTTTTGTCCTGCTTCTCCTGGTTGTTGCAGCAGGCCGATGAAATCAGGGTGCTGGAGGAGCTGTTGGGTTGCAGTGAAATTCTTTCCAGTGGGTATAGATTGTAGCTAACCATACAACATGTGAGCAAAGACACATCCTGGTGAGGAGTTATTGGCACAGAGAATTTCCAATCACAGCCAATGATTACAGAGACATCACACAGACAGAAACTGAACTGATTGCTGTGGTGGTGTTCCAGCACTGTGACAAATATTGTGGTGCAGGCCCAGCTGGTTCCAGCATCATGAGCTGAGACACAAACTAACAGAGCAGTTGAGAGCAGGACCAGGGCTGCAAGGGGAGCCAAGGGGCCCAGGCCTGCAGAGCCTTTGACTCCTTCTTCAGACATAGGTGAGTGTTACAACTCCTTTTTCCCACAGCCTGTCCCCACTCAGCTCACTGTTGCATCTGGATTTGAACAGGGGCTCTTCTCCCCACTTGCCTTTCCCATCTGCTTCAGGGATCCAGCACTTGGTTCTTTTTCACTCCCAGCCTTTCTCACATGGTTTGGTTGCACATCTCATCCCCTCCAGGGCCTCACACAGACATGAAGGCCATCTCAACATGTCATTACCACTCCCTTTTTGGGTTCCCATTGATTGGTTCTATTGCAAACTAAGTCATTGATCAACATGGATCTACAGGCTGCAGACGAAGCTCTGGTTGTCCCTCTGGGCTGCAAGTGCTCACTGCTGGCTCCTGTTGAGCTTCTCCTCCACCAGCATCCCCAGGCCTTTTCTTCCTGGCTGCTCTCAAGCCAGTCCCTGCCCAGCCTATGTCAGGATCCATGTACATGGTCTCTGTGCACAGTGTCCTGTGGGGTGCATGGGGATTGTTTTCAGGACTGCCCATGGAACCCCAATGCAAAACCCAATTATAGGTTTGGTCATGGAGAAGTTACACCAAGAACCTGAATCTGGTTGGGCTGTTGTGTTACAATCTTTGTGCTCTGGGTTGGTAAATGGGTGTAGAAGATTCTCCTTTCATTTGGTTCCTGGTGAGTAGATCCATTGACTGCCTGCATCCAGGCTGCATTGCTCTTCTGCCATGGATTGCAGTTGAGCCACCTGAGGAGAGCTGCCCCAGCCCCAGGCAGCTTTGCTGTACCTTTCATTTCCATGGAAACCAAGAGAGAGCTTAGCCTGCCTTGTTCTGTGGGGTTTCAGCACTTCCAGTGGATCCCAGCAGCACCTGGTCCCCAGGAGCTTGTGCTTGGGCCCTGGTGAGTGCCCTTACTGCAAGGAGGAGGAAGAGAGGAGTGGGCAAGTGGTGAACATCGTACACGGAGTTGCCACTGGTGTCTACTCTACTGATCCATGCAGTGAGGACAGAGTCTGCTCTCATCACTGGCTGGGTAACAAATCCAAAGCCACATCACCAGAAGAGCTGCTGTGAAGAAAATTTACTCCATCAAGGCTGAAACCAGGTTGATCTCCCCCTCACTCCATACCCTTATGTGGTGAAGGCACATTATGCCCAGAATTATGCCCAGATATTGAAACCTGTCCCAGCACACGGACAAGTTCCCCCTCCTTTCATGAGGGGAACAAAGGCCAAGGTGGCACAGAGCCCGGCACACCCCCATGGCATGGGATGCTGGTGCTGATGCCAAGCATGGCATAATTCCAGCTTCACGCCTCCCATAGGCTGCAGCCGGTTGTTTACGAGAGTGCCCATTGGCCACATCCAGCCTCCAGGAACCTATCAGTATTGCCCCAGCTTGTAAATACCTTGCCCTCTTTCACTGTGTTCTCTCTCCTTGCTGGAGACTGAGCTCATGCCATAGCCTCTGCCATTGAGCTCATTGCTGTTAAGTCTTCTTTCTCCTATATGCAAGCAAACTAGTGGCCTTTGCATGACGAGGAGAAGCCAGCAGCCAGGCAGCCTGTTGAGCCTTAGCCCTGAGAGTATCTCCAGAGGAGGGACCAACACTGAGCCTGAGAAGCTCCAGCATCGTACTATCAGTCTCAAAGTGGACACAACCTGTGTGTCAGCTCGGAGAGGAGTCACCACTTCTGTCACTTCATGCCCTGGAAACCTCAGGGAAACCCAGAGCACTGTCCGTGCCTGTGCTCCAAATCTGGGACTGCTTTGACAGGGTCCCGCTGCTCATTCGAGCCAAATAAAGGGGACACCACTGCTCCACACAGCCATGCTTCTTTCCCAGGGCCACCCACGCCAGCCCCAAAGCCTGCTGCCACTGGGCTGACCTCTGCCAGGTCCAGCCCCATCTGCCATTGTGCCAGATTGGAAGCCTCCAAGCCTGCCTACCGAGAACTGTGGCCCCACCCTGCCGTGCAGGCTGACTCTGTGAGGGCTGACCCCATCCCGGGACCAGCCCTACCGGCCCTGCCAGGACAGCCTCGCAGGACAGCTCCCTGCTGTCCAGAGAGAGCCACCCAAGTCCTGCGAAGGGAACCTGCTGTACAGCTAGGCGAAGGTCCATTCCCTCTGCTGCCACTGAAGGGAGAATACATCACTGTCCAGACCAGCCAGGAGTCAGCCCAGCAACAGCAGTCTGCCAGAACCGAACCTTGCTACAAACAAAGGACACAGCACTCTGCTGGAACCTATCCACCTGCTTTCCACTCACTAACACTCATTTCAAAGCACCCAAGTCTAGCAGGATAATCTTTCCAGTCCAATCCTCTGATGGACTATGTAATATCTCTGTATATAGTTTAGCAGTCGCCAGAGTCCTGTCGAGTCGCCACCTGGTGGACAAGCAGAGGAATTGCAGCCTGCGTTATAGTAATAGAAATTAACTCTGTAAATGTCCTGACTGAGTCCAAATTATAAATACTAAACCACTTATGGGATGTATTTCACAATTGTTCACTAGATAATCTATATAAAATAGTGATTCATTGGTTCTTAATATTTTTAATAATTAATAAAATTACTATTAATATAATTAATATTTCATATTAATAAATTAATAACCTCTTCATCACAGACAGAAAAAACCTCACAGTCTCCTTCCAGCTGTGTTCCGGCTGCTGGTCAATCCCCTCCCCAAGCCTGACCTCACAGACCCTTCACCCTCATTGGCTTCCTACTGAATGGTGAGCTCCTGAGACACAATTGACCACATGATTGCACACTCAGCCATCAGCCTCCTTGTGGCCAGAGCCTGAGAAGATCAAAGTTTCATCCAATCCATCTGGCAGATTTCCTACCAAGGTTCTGAGTGGAGAAAACTTCTCAGAGTTGCTGCTGGCTCTGTCCTGGTGATCTGTGGAAGAGGTCCCTGCACATCATCTTGGCCAATGACCCTGCTCAGGGCAGGGGTAAGCAGAGGAGGACCCTCAAGGCCTGTGCCCAGTTTGGCCTCATCCCCAAAGGAGCTGCAGAGGCCCTGGGACAGAAGGTGCAGGGAGCTGATGAAGAGATTGCACGGTGCTGGCCCAAGGACTTGCCCTGAGGGATGCCGCTGGGAAGTGGCTGCCAGGAGGGATCTACCGTGGTGACTTTTGGGCTTGATCCACCACCCACCTTCCCACTCAACACCTCATCCATTCCTTCAGTCCTGCTGTCCCCAGTCTGGCTCTACAGAGACCATGGGAGATCATGGCAAAGATCTGGCTAAGGTCCAGGCACACAACATCCCCTTCTTGCTCCTGCCCAGACAGGTTTGATGATCTCTCTCTTGTCCTGCAAGGTCCTGCAGATGGCTGCAGGAGTGTCTGACCTATCATTTTTGACCCAGCACCACGACTGTGCTGAGGGTGACCAGCCTGGACTTTGCCCCAGCCTCCTTCTTGGCCTTCCTGAAGATGCCTTTTCCAAGGAGCCAGAACCTCTGCTGGCTCTGTGCACATTTCAGGGCACAGCCCAGGAAGGCTGATGTGAGCAGACAGCAACATTTGCAATGAGCCTGTGCAGGACCCCTGAGAGGAATCTCCCTGGGACATGGAGGTTTGTGCTGCAGTCACCCACAGAAATGTCAGAGCTCTGTCATGTGTCCACACCTGAGCTGCTTCTGCCCCTCAGCATGTTCAGACAGAGTCTTTCCCCATCACTCACACAAGCTCTGCACTGCAGCAGGCAGAGTGTCCCTGGCCTCCTGCTGCCCCTGCCAGAGGCTGGGAGGTTCCTCACACCTCCAGTGCCTTGGCCCCTCAGCCACAGCTGATGGTGTTTGTGCTCACTCAGGTTCCTCTCACCCCACACACCATGGCCATGCTTGCATCTCACCTGTGCAATGCCAGCAGCCACTGCTGACCTCCTGATCCTGTGACCTGCAACTGGGGCACAAAGAAACTTTCAAAGCTGTGGTGAGAGACCAGTGGTGGAAAGGGTGGTGGTGAGTGGCTAGATCAGGATGATTACCCTGGGACAGCTTCCCCAGGCTGTCCAGTGAACAGAAACACAGATCAGAGGCTGCTCTGCTGCTCCTTCAGGCTTCTGGCAGGAGGCCTGTCTGTGTCAGGACACTGCTGTGTGCCCCAGCCCTGCACACTCACACTTGAGCTGTTCCCTGCTGTTTGCATCCCTGGGACACTTTCTTGGGCCTGCTCTGGAGAGGACCTCTGAATGAAGCCCTAAGCCTTCAGACTCTGCCCTGAGCAGATCATCTGTCTTTGTGGAACTGCTCTTAGGGGCCAGCTCCGTCAGAGTAGTTCCCATGGCCTGTCCCTGCCTGTGGTCACACGACTGGCATGCAGCAGAACAATGACCAAGCTGCCACAGCACTCAGGCCTTGCACTGAGCCAGGAGAGGCTGGAAGTGGCAAGAGAACAGCCCTGGAAGTCCAGGTGCTGGTGCTCCCTGGCACTGCTGCTGTGCTGGGACTCTTTCCTTTCCCAGATCTGCACAGTACCTGACTCAAAAGCTCTGGAGAAGTCCTGGAGGAAGGATCTCAGGAAGGAAAATGTTAATGAAAGGTTCATTATTTTTTCAACCAAAGAAAGAGCAGAGGTTCTGCTGCACAAACTCTGGTCAGCAAAGCAGAGAATGTGTTAGAAAAGGGATGACAGTTTGATAAAGAGTAAAACACCACCACCACCAAGTGCAGAACCAGACTGGGCCTGCACTGAGTGACATCAGAACTGCTCTGTAGAGTTTATTGTTTCTGAAAGCATCCAGGGATCAGTTTTCTCAGGGCAGCCTTCAGCTCCTGGTTCCTCAGGCTGTAGATGAGAGGGTTCACTGCTGGAGGCACCACTGAGTACAGAATTGACACCAACAGATCCAGGGATGGGGAGGAGGTGGAGGAGGGTTTCAGGTAGGCAAAGATGGCAGTGGTGAGAAACAGGGAGACCACAGCCAGGTGAGGGAGGCAGGTGGCAAAGGCTTTGTGGCGTCCCTGCTGAGAGGGGATCCTCAGCACTGCCCTAAAGATCTGCACATAGGACACCACAATCAACACAAAGCAGAGAAGTAATAAACAGGCACTGGCCACAAGAAGCCAAACCTCCCTGAGGTAGGCTGTGGAGCAGGAGAGCTTGTGGATCTGGGGGATTTCACAGAAGAACTGCTCCACAGCATTGCCCTGGCAGAGGGGCAGGGAAAATGTATTGGCTGTGTGCAGCAGAGCATGGAGAAAGCCACAGGCCCAGACAGCTGCCGCCAGGTGGAGACAAACTCTGCTGCCCAAGAGAGTCTCATAGTGCAGGGGTCTGCAGATGGCAACGTAGCGACCATAGGACATGGTGCTGAGGAGAGAAAACTCTGCTGAAAGCAAAACTACAAAGAGAAAGGCCTGAGCAACACATTCTGTGTAGGAGATGTCCCTGGTGTCTTTCAGGGAATTGTCCATGAATTTTGGCACAGTGGTGGAGATGGCACCCAGGTCAAGGAGGGTGAGGTTGAGGAGGAAGAAGTACAGGAAGAAGTGCAGGAGCTGCAGCTGCCTTGTGCCTGGGAATGGCAGGAGGAGGAAGTGGCTGATGGAGCTGCTGTTGGCCATCTGCTGCCTCTGGCCATGGAGACCTGTCCAAGGAGTGAGAGACAGTGACAAGTTAGGGCACATTTCTCTCAGCCTCATTGTATCCCCTGTCCCTGAGCTGCATGAGGAATGCATCAGCTCAGTCCCATCACTACCAACCCATGGCAGAGTTCATCACAGCCTCATATGCAGCAGGGACCCAGAATTGCCATGAAGACTCCTCTGGAGTCAGAACAGAAAGTGATCAACAGCCCAATCCCAGAGAACAAGAGTCCCATTGTGGTGGGTTGAAATTTCCCCCAGCCTTATCTTTGCCACAGCAGCTCAGTTAGAAGCAAATGAAGCTGTATGGACAAGCAAGAGCTGCACTCTACAATGGAATGCAATGAGCAGGTACAGAACATACAGGAGTCACAATATTAGGCAGGTATTTTACAATTAGCAAATGACATGAAACCCCCCTGCTCAGAGACCAGTGAAGCTGTTCCTCTACCCCTAGCCCCTACCCCCCTGTTCCAAGAGAGAAAGGAGGAGTGGAGAGAGAAAAAAAGCAGTGGGTTCGACTTAGCCAAGGGCAGCCAAAGCAGGTGATCTCTCCCCAACAGGGGAAGGGCTGGTGGGTGATATGGGAACTCTTGAAGGTGCAGGAACAGGCCGTGCCAGTGTGCCGGAAGATGAGCCGCCGGGGCAGACGGCCAGCCTGGATGGGTAATGAACTTCTAATAGAACTAAGGGGAAAAAAGAGGGTGTATCATCTTTGGAAGAAAGGGGAGGCAACCTATGGAATGTTTAAGGATGTTGCTATGACACGTAGGAAGAAAATTAGGGAGGCAAAAGCACATTTGGAGCTCAGACTGGCCTCTGCTGTGAAGGACAACAAAGTCCTTCTACAAATATATTAATAGCAAGAGGAAGGGCAAGGACAACCTCCACTCCTTGGTGGACACAGAGGGGAACGTTGTAACAAATGATGAGGAAAAGGCAGAGGGACTTAACACCTTCTTTGCCTCAATTTTTACTAGCAGGACAGAACGCCTTCCAGACAGCTGGCCTGCAGAGCTGGCAGATGGAGACAGGGAGCAGCATAGTTCACCTGTGTTCCAGGAGGAGGCAGTTAGAGATCTTCTGAGCCGCTTGGACCCCCACAAGTCCATGGGACCAGATGGGATCCATCCTAGGGTGCTGAGAGAGCTGGCAGATGAGCTGGCCAAGTCACTCTCCATTTTTCATCAGTCCTGGCTCACTGGAGAGGTCCCAGAAGACTGGAAGCTGCCAACATGGAGCCCATCCACAAGAAGGGCCAGTTGGAAGAGCCAGGGAATGATAGGCCTGTCAGCCTGACCTCAGTGCCAGGCAAGATTCTGGAACAGGTCATCTTGAGTGCGATCACACAGCACTTACAGGATGGCCAAGGGATCAGGCCCAGCCATCATGGCTTTAGGAAGGGCAGGTCCTGCCTGACCAGCCTGATCTCCTCCTCTCCAGTTAGGAACTGGCTGGAGGGCCGAGCCCAGAGAGTGGTGGTGAATGGTGCCACATCCAGCTGGCGGCCAGGCACTAGTGGTGTGCCCCAGGGATCAGTGCTGGGCCCCATGCTCTTCAACATCTTTATTGATGATCTGGATGAGGGCATCGAGTCTATCATCAGTAAATTTGCGGACGACACCAAGCTGGGGGCAGGAGTTGATCTGCTGGAGGGCAGAGAGGCTTTGCAGAGGGACCTCGACAGGCTGGAGAGATAGGCAGAGTCCAAGGGCATGAGATTGAACACATCCAAGTGCTGGGTTCTGCACATTGGCCACAGCAACCCCATGCAGTGCTACAGGCTGGGGTCAGAGTGGCTGGAGAGCAGCCGGGAAGAGAGGGACTTTGGGGGCACTGGTTGATTGTAGGCTGAACATGAGCCTTCAGTGTGCCCAGGCAGCCAAGAAGGCCAATGGCATCCTGGCCTGCATCAGGAACAGTGTGGCCAGCAGGAGCAGGGAGGTCATTCTGCCCCTGTACATTGCACTGGTTAGGCCTCACCTTGAGTCCTGTGTCCAGTTCTGGGCCCCTCAGTTCAGGAAGGAGGTTGAGTTGCTCAAATGTGTCCAGAGAAGGGCAACGAAGTTGGTGAGGGTTTGGAACACAAGGCCTATGAGGAAAGGCTGAGGGAGATGGGGTTGCTTAGCCTGGAGAAGAGGAGACTCAGGGGAGACCTTCTTGCTCTCTACAACTACCTGAAGGGAGGCTGCGGACAGGTGGAGGTTGGTCTCTTCCCCCAGGCAGGCAGCACCAGAACAAGAGGACACAGTCTGAAGCTGCGCCAGGGGAGGTTTAGACTGGATGTTAGGAAGAAGTTCTATACAGAGAGAGTGATTGCCCATTGGAATGGACTGCCTGGGGAATGGACTGCCTGGTGGAGTCACCATCATTGGAGGCATTCAGAAGGAGACTAGATGGGGTGCTTGGTTGCATGGTTTAGTTGATTAGGTGGTGTTGGATGATAGGTTGGACACGATGATCTTGAAGGTCTCGTCCAACATGGTTTATTGTATTGTATTGTATTGCATAGGTCTGCCCTATGAACTCTCTCCAACTAAGGCATGTTTGGACTGAGGCTGTACTGGAAGGGGGTCAGGGTATCCAGTTTGGACTCTGCATAAGTGTATAAAGGGAAGAGGTTGGGATATGAAGGCATGAGGAGACCTGTTCTGATGGCAGTGCTGCTCTGCAGCACAGCTCTGTCCCACAAGCAGCCCTGGACTCTCCCTGCCTGCAGGCCCAGCACTGCCACCCAGCAGCACAGTGCCCAAGCTGCCAGAGCACTCAGGCCTTGCCCCAGCACAGAGGCTCAGCAGGAGAGGGGGGAAGGGCAGAAAGAGCAGCTGAGGACAGCCCAAGCTGTGGGGCTGCCTGGCACTGCTGCTGTGCTGGGACTCTGCCCCTCCACCTCTGCACACAGGCACTGCCCTGCAGCTCCACAGAAGCCTTGGAGGAAACAACAACCTGCAGGGCCCTTTATTGTGTTGAACACCCAGGGAGCACAGCTCCTCATGTCTGCAGCCTCTGGGTCACAGCAGACAGGAATACAATGAACTAGAAATGGTCTGAGGAAAGATATTTGTGTGGGAACAACAAGGGGAACAGCCCCAGCAACAGCCAGAACTCGAGCAGCCAGGCTGGGCCTGCACTGAGTGACATCAGAACTGCTCTGCAGAAGAAGACAAAGAGTTTATTGCTTCTGAAAGCTTCCAGGGATCAGTTTGCTCAGGGCAGCCTTGAGCTCCTGGTTCCTCAGGCTGTAGATGAGAGGGTTCACTGCTGGAGGCACCACTGAGTACAGAACTGACACCACCAGGTCCAGGGATGGGGAGGAGATGGAGGAGGGCTTCAGGTAGGCAAAGGAGCCAGTGCTGACAAACAGGGAGACCACAGCCAGGTGAGGGAGGCAGGTGGCAAAGGCTTTGTGGCGTCCCTGCTGAGAGGGGATCCTCAGCACTGCCCTGAAGATCTGCACATAGGACACCACAATCAACACAAAACAAACAAATGCGAAACAGACACTGACCAAAATAAGCCAAAGTTCCCTGAGGTAGGATGTGGAGCAGGAGAGCTTGAGGATCTGGGGGATTTCACAGAAGAACTGGTCCAGAGCATTGTCCAGACAGAGGGGCAGGGAAAATGTATTGGCTGTGTGCAGCAGAGCATTAAGAGCCCCAGAGGCCCAGGCAGCTGCTGCCATGTGGAGACAAACTCTGCTGCCCAAGAGGGTCTCATAGTGCAGGGGTCTGCAGATGGCAACGTAGCGATCGTAGGACATGGTGGTGAGGAGAAAAATCTCTGCTCCAAGGAATAAGAGAATAGAAAACATCTGTGTAACACACCCTGCATAGGATATGTCCCTGATGTCCCTCAAGGAACTGATCATTGATCTGGGGACTGTGGTGGAGATGCAACCAAGGTCTAGGAGGGCGAGGTTGAGGAGGAAGAAGTACATGGGGGTGTGGAGGTGGTGGTCCCAGGCTATGGTGCTGATGATGAGGCCATTGCCCAGCAGGGCAGCCAGGTAGATGGCCAGGAAGAGGCAGAAGTGCAGGAGCTGCAGCTGCCTTGTGCCTGGGAATGGCAGGAGGAGGAAGTGGCTGATGGAGCTGCTGTTGGCCATCTGCTGCCTCTGGCCATGCAGACCTGTGCAAGGAGGGAAAGGCAGTGACAAGTTAGGGCACACTTCTCTCAGCCTCATTGTAAGCCCTGTACCTGAGCTGCGTGAGGAATGGATCAGCTCAGTCCCATCACTACCAAACAGTGATCGTTCATCACAGCTTCAAATGCAGCAGGGACCCAGAACTGCCATGAAGATTCCTCTGGTGTCAGAACAGAAAGTGACCAACAGCCCAATCCCAGAGAACAAGATTCCCATTGTGGTGGGTTGAAATTTCCCCCTAGCATTATCTTTGCCACAGCAGCTCAGTTAGAAGCAAATGAAGCTGTGTTGACAAGCAAGACTCTACAATGGAATGCAATGAACAGGTACAGAACATACAGGAGTGACAATTACCAAATGACATGAAACCCCCTGGTCAGAGACCAGGGAAGCTGTTCCTAATCCCTAACCCCTGTTCCAAGAGAGAAAGGAGGAATGGAGAGAGTAAAAAAGCAGTGGGTTAGACTTAGCCAAGGCCAGCCAAAGCAGGTGATCTCTCTTGAGTGAAGCAAAACAGCTGAGATCAGAAGAGAAGAGAGAGAATTGTTATGGTACAGCTCCTCTGATTCCAGAGATTTATCCAATGAATTTGTTTAGAAGAATCTTTTCCTTTCTACACCCAAGAGTGATCTATTATTTTGTTTCTCCTTTTCTGCTCAAAATCTGTAACTAAACTTTAAAGGCATTGCCTAAAACCCACCACATGGAGAGGGGGAGAACCAGGGAGCAGGCCTGCAGTGCTGCAGAGACAGTGAAGGGAAGAGAGAAAGGCAGAGGGGCTGGGGGTGAAGCCTTCTACTTACCCAGCTCTGCTCACTGGTGCTGACAGGATGGAACTGAAGGGCTTTGGTCCTCCTTCTGTGTGCACACTCCAGGAGCCTTCAGCTGAGCATCAGCTGCCGAGATGGAGATGCCTCCAGGAGCTCCAGCTGCAGTGTCCTGCCCCCACAGCCTCACTGTGTCAGTGCCGGCAGTGACTTCTCCTCCAGTGAGCTCTCAGTCATCCTCCCAGTCCTGTCCACCTTGAAGGTTTCTCTGCCTTCCTCCTCTCCCTGAGATCCTCTGGCAGTGTCCTCAGCCCTGCTGTGCTGTGCAGAGGAGCTGCTCCTGGCCAGAGCTGTCTCTCTGCAGTGCTGCCTGCTTGCCAGCAGCTGCCTCCAGCCCAGGAGTCTGGCCCAATAGGGCAGCAGAGGACCAGCCCAAGGTGTTTTAATAACTCCTCTGATAGCTTTTGGTGTCCCATATACCTCAGGGACTGAGAGGAAGCTGATGAAACCTCTCCAGAAGCTAAAGTCAGATTCAAACTCTGAAGTTTCTTCTACTCTTAATGGGTCCCAGTGAAGCATACTAGGAAAGGGTTCCCAGGGGCTGGTTAGAGCAGAAGGAGACAGTGGATGCAAGGGAAGCATCACTGGAGGCACTGAAGCATCTCCAGGCTCTGGTGAGGGCAGAGACCTGAGGCAGTGCTGAGAGGTCAGGACAAGCAGCTGAAGGTGGCTCTGCTGCTGAGCAAACCTGGAGGGGTTTCATTAATCCAAAGGGCCAAGCCCTGAGCCCCAGCCCCTGGCAAGGCAGATCCTGTCCCTCACCTGTGGCTCTGGGCTCTGCTGGGGATGGTGGGGAGTGAGGACGAGCAGTGACCAGGGTAGGACCTTGTCAGGTTTTGCTGTGGTTTGCTTGCAAAGAGACAACTCCTGCTGAAAAGGAATGAAAGGTACCTTTAAAAATCAGATGCTTTGTGCACTAAAATCCTCTCCAATTAGCTGCAGAAACCTTGGCAATAATGAGAGGTTCAGCAGTATTTAATGAGCCCCATGGAGTATTTGGGGCTGATTCCATCATCCTTAGGTACTGCCAGGAGACTCTACCAAGGTACTGACAAGAATCCTCTCAAGAAGTCCAAGTCAGAAGAAAACTCCAAAGTGCCTTGAAGCACTGATTGGCCTCCCTGAGGCTTGTTCCTGACAAAGGCTCCCCAGGGACTCCTTAGAGCAGCTTGTTAGAGGCCAGGATTGCAGGGAGACAAAAGCAAAGTACAGGGGAGAAAAACTTGCCTTTGGTCTAGGAAGCAGAAAGGCCAAGCCCTGACCACTGCCCTTGGAATAGAAGAACCTCAAAGCCTCAAAGCCAAGTTTCTCCTCACAGGTCTTGGTGGCAGAGGCAACTGCCAGACCCAAGGGCACAAAGGCCTTGGTCCTGTTTGGCCTCTCATCCTTGCCAGAGCCTTGCCATGAGATACTCCCCCACCATTACCCAATAGGGAGCATCTCCCATGGGAGCAGAGAGGGAAGAAGGAGAAAGAGAAGGACTTTGCAGATGGATTTACGGGGTGTAGGGTAATTATGGGTATGAAATAGGCTGTTTCCTGTGTCCACCTTAGTGGGTTGGACCCTCTGGACACAGGAGGTGTAGCTTATGTGGCAGGAATAGAAGGCACCCAGCCTGAACTGCCACAGAAGGTGAAGGGAGAAGTCTGAACACAGCTGGTGACCAAACCAATGTCTTGTGACAGCACCAAGAGATTCCAAAACAGGCAGTGAAAGGTGAGGAGAACTTCTCCTGGCTAGGAGAACAACAGGAAGAAGTGACTCAGAGAACTGGAAAAACTCAACAGCTAAGGCTGTGCAGTGTTGGCAGCCAGGAAAAAGGATGACCCCAAGATGTGCTCAAGCACCAGCCAGCAGCAGAGGCCACTTGATTAATGCACATCATGGCTTATAGATATTCCTTTCTGTGTCCCTGTGCCCTTTCTACTTAAGTGATTGGTTTAGGCTTGGTGTCCAGGCACCTCTCTCCCCCTTTTGGTAGCCTGGGGAGGTCTCTCTGTTTCTTCCTTTGCTATTCACAGATCTTCTTTCCTGGAGTTGTTTGCATTCCTGATTCAAGGGCAGAGCTCTGCTTAGTTCAAGGTTCAAGCTGCCCATGGCCACCTGCTTTAGCTACAATTCCTCCTTTTTGCCCAGGGCTCATTCTCTTCTGCAGGGCCCTTTGCAGACATGAGAATGAACAGGGCACTGCCAACACCAGGAGTGATCCAATCAGCAGTATTCACAACCCAGTTTGTAACACTCTTCTGTCTATGTTTCGAATTATCACTTCAGTGTGTACAGCACAGACCATCACATTCTGTCCAGCCCTGGCCAGGAGCTGATAACAAAGAACCAACAGCAGCTGGATTTTGCAGGCTGCCATGGCTGACACTCTCCACATCAGTGGCTGATTCAAGCAACACTTTTGATGTTTCCTTGTCTTGTTTTGCAACCCAAGATGCCAGTTCCCTTAGCTGAGCTGCTGCTTTGCTGCAGCAATTTGAAGCAAGATTATCCTGGCTGCTTTGTGTTCAGCTTTGTTCTACAAACCTCCATGATCATCTCCTTCAGCTCTTAGGCTAAGCCTGCATGGCTTTAAGGCAAAGGGAGTGTGATTAAAGATCATAGTACTGTATCAGCTCCAGCTCTATGCCGCAGGTACACACAGCTTTCTGCTTGGAAAGTCCCTGAAAGATCTAATTCTTGAGGCTCTAATGGGGCAAAGAGCAAATTATCATCCCACATGTCCTGGTGCTCAAAACTCCTTACTGCTGTGCTACAATTTAGTTTTGACAGGCATTTAAATTCCAGGTTTGATTTCATGCATGCAGCAGTGCTGCCCAAATGGTTTGCTATCCCATGGAGTTAGCTGATGTGGGCTGAGGGCCTTGTTTCCATTGATCATGCTCTGAAGCAGGCCAAACACAACAAGCAGAGTCCCGCTGGACCCTGTCACCTGTGGAAACACAAGCATAGCCATAGCCCCAGGTCACAAGATCCCAGGGGCCTTCCCAATCAAGGGTCTGTAAATTGCAGAGCCACAATGGGGTCTTTTTTGCCAAAGGATTGCTCACAGACTGCAATGACAAGAGATGAGTTCCTATGGCAGGGTTCATACCACTCTGAGAGATGGTTAAATAATTCATCCATTACTGTGAGTGAAATGTCTGTGCTGACATCCACTCCAGCTCTGCCCCTGGTTCTTGCTGGCAAGTGACCCCATAGGCCTGAGAGGTGCCGTGGGGAGGCACTTGTGTCTGTGTGCAGGCTCCCATGGTGCTCTGCTTCCTGTTTCCTGAATTACTTCTTGGGGGAGGAGGTTGTCTTGGGTTATTAAACCCAAAGCAGCCATCTTTAGGGAGCTTTCATTCTTACCATGTTGTGCAGAGGGGCCAGAGAGGAACAGGTTCACATACCCACTATTGCTGCTGCCTTTTTGTGGACAAGTTTTCTTTTAATGCCCCAGCTGCCCACATCTGAAACAAGGTTTTCAAACATGAACAGCAGCAGCAAACGTTTTCACCAAAGCCTCCATCTGATAAGCAGTGGTGGTGTAGGAGAAGAGTTGTTTTCAGCTAGCTTTGGGACAGCTATGTTTGGTCTTGAGTCCAGGGATGTACACCTTATCAGGAACTGAAAAGAAAGACCAGGCAGGACTGGGCTGGATCTGTTCAGAAGCTTGTTTGCTAGCATTAACCTAGTGTGTGCTTTGCTTAAGTGCATGGCAGTAGAAATGTAACCAATCAGAGTGTGGCAACACTGCATTAGAAACATAACTGTGTAACATAATAAAGGTCTTGGCCTGGAAACATCTTGTGTTGGGTCTAGGTAAGAATGCCAAAATATAGGCAAGAAGGAGTGCTTATAAATCTTTAGTGCTTGTGTTAAGCACAATTCCCTAAGGAATAAGCACAATACCGTGGCAGTGCTACTGGGTGAAGGTCAAAATGGATTATAGCACAAAAGACATTTTCATTCTATGAGATAAAAAACAAACAAGGGGGAATTGTAGGTATTATGTCACAAGAAAGAAAAGTTAAAGCATGTGATGGTCTCAAATTTTCATTTCATATGTGGTTTTTAGTGTGGTTCATTAAAATTTATTGAGGATATAAAGATGTTGGAGGCTTTGCTTGGGAGAAATTTAAAAGGAAAGAAAAAAAACCCAGGAGCAGGAACAATAGGCCTCAGTACCTTTTCCTTAGCAAAAGAGAGCATCAGGAGATCAGTGTGGTAGGCAGAGTGAACATGGATTATTGTGCTGTGTTTAATTTCACACTGGGCAGAACTATGAATATTCAGGATGGCATCTCCCACCCAGCCAAGAGGCCTTCTCACTCTTGCAGTCTGCCCACAGGTAATTTCCTTATCTGTGGAGACAGAGCCTGGCCAGCCACACCCTCATGGGTCAAGGGAGGACCTTGCTGACACTAAACACTTCTATGATGTTTGACCATCTTAGGAAAAGGCAAAGGTGTGACACTCATGCCCCTGAAGCAGATTGCAAAAGACAATGCTGAAGATTGGGTTTGCTGCATTTGTAGGGCTTTGTATCTCAATCCCTGTGTGCAATGTGTTCAGGGTAGAACTGGTATGGTCAATCAAGTCTTCTTGGTGTGATTCTCCCCCCTCTACTCAGCTCTGTTGAGAACCCACCTGGAGTCCAGTTCTGGAGCCCCCTATTAGAAGAGGGATACGGACATGCTGGAAGGTGTCCAGAGAAGGGCCAGGAGGATGATCAGAGGGCTGGAGCACCTCTCCTATGAGGACAGACTGAAGGAGTTGGGGCTGTTCAGTCTGGAGAAGAGAAGGCTCCAAGGTGACCTTATTGTGGCCTTCCAGTACCTGAAGGGGGCCTACAAGAAGGTTGAGGAGGGACTTCTCAGGATCTCAGGTAGTGATAAGACTAGGCGGAATGGAATGAAGCTGGAGGTGGGGAAATGCAGGCTGGATGTGAGGAGGAAGTTCTTCATTGTGAGAGTGGTGAAGCCCTGGAATGGGTTGTCCAGGGAGGTGGTTGAGGCCCCATGACTGGAGGTGTTTAAGCCCAGGCTGGATGAGGCTTTGGCCAGCTTGATCTTGCATGAGGTGTCCCTGCCAATGGCAGGGGGGTTGGAACTAGATGATCCTTGTGGTCCCTTCCAACCCTGACTGATTCTATGATACTATGATGATACTTTCTCCTGAGCAAGGCAGAAAGCATCAGGCAAAGCTGTGCCAAGCAGAGGCCCTTTCCTTTGCAGCATTGTTTCATTTGTGCCATTTCACATCTCCTTGGGCCCAGCTTGGAGTCTCTCACTGATCAGCCACAGTTGTATTTGGGAGCACAGCCCCAGGGGCACAGATTCCTGACAGTTCAGGGCTAATCTTTTCCTGCCTTTACTACCACATCTCCAAGACTTTGCCTTTCCTCCTGGTGCTGCCCACCCTGTGTGTTTGTTCCTTATTATGGGATGGTGACAGCCTGGATGCATGCACAGCCTGAGTGTTTTTCCCCCAGAGGTGCCTTGACTTCAGGCAGTCAATGTCTGCTGATCAGTTAGGTTGCATCTCTGGACACAGTCATCTCTGGATGACTGGAAACTGGCCAATGTGGTCCCCATCCACAAGATGGGTCGGATGGAGGAACCTGGAAACTCCAGGCCTGGCAGCCTGACCTCAGTGCCAGGGAAAGTGATGGAACAGATTATCCTGGAGGCAATAACTGCGCACCTGCAGGATGGCCAAGGGCTCAGGTCCAGCCAACATGGATTCAGGAAGGGCAGGTCCTGCCTCTCCAACCTGATCTCCTTCTATGATCAGGTGACCCGCCTGGTGGATGTGGGGAGGCCTGTGGATGTGGTCTACCTGGACCTCAGCAAGGCCTTTGACACCGTCCCCCACAGCAAACTGCTGGCTGAGCTGGCAGCTCTTGGCTTGGACAGCAACACTCTGCGCTGGGTTAGGAACCGGCTGGAGAGCCGAACCCAGAGAGTGGTGGTGAATGGTGCCACCTCCAGCTGGAGGCCAGTCACCAGTGGCATCCCCCAGGGATCAGTGCTGGGTGAATCCTCTTCAATGTCTTCATTGATGATCTGGATGAGGAGATTGAGACAGTCATCAGCAAGTTAGGAGCAGATGTTGGTCAGTTAGATAGAGGGTAGGAGGGCCCTGCAGAGGGACCTTGACAGACTGGACAGATGGGTGGAGTCCAATGGGATGATATTCAACAAGTCCAAGTGCCAGGTGCTGCACTTTGGCCACAGCAACCCCATGCAGAGCTACAGGCTGGGGTCAGAGTGGCTGGAGAGCTGCCAAACAGAGAGAGACCTGGGGGTGCTGATTGACAGCCACCTGAACATGAGCCAGCAGTGTGGCCAGGTGGCCAAGAAGGCCAATGGCATCCTGGCCTGCATTTAGGAATAGTGTGGCCAGCAGGAGCAGGGAGGTCATTGTGCCCCTGTACTCTGCTTTGGTTAGGCTACACCTTGAGTCCTGTGTCCAGTTCTGGGCCCCTCAGATTAGGAAGGACATTAAGACTCTTGAACATGTCCAGAGAAGGGCAACAAGGCTGGGGAGCCTTGAGCACAAGCCCTATGAGGGGAGGCTGAGGGAGCTGGGGTTGTTTAGCCTGGAGAAGAGGAGGCTCAGGGGCGACCTCATTGCTCTCTACAGCTCCCTGAAGGGTGGTTGTAGCCAGGAAGGAGTTGGCTCCTTCTCTCTAGCAACCAGCACCAGAACAAGAGGACACAGTCTCAAGCTGCACCAGGAGAAGTTTAGGCTATAGGTGAGGAGAAAGTTCTTCACTGAGAGAGTAATTCGTCATTGGAATGTGCTGCCCAGGGAGGTGGTGGAGTCATCATCCCTGGAGGTGTTCAAGAGGGGACTGGATGTGGCACTTGTTGCCATGGTCTAGTCATGGGGTCTATGGTGACAGGTTGGACTCGATGATCTTCGAGGTCTCTTCCAACCTTAGTGATACTGTGATACTGTGATACTGGGGAGGAGCAAAGTTTGCAGATCTGCTCCTTGGGGAACAGGCCGGAAGGGAAAGAACCCAACTTTGGGACAGCAGCAAGATCCCAGGCTCCAGCTGCCCCCTGAACACCTCTCAACACTCTCCAGACCCTCCTCCCAAACTACACTTCACCATTTGTGGAGCTTTGAGGGTCTTTGGCTGTGATAGGAATGTAGGAGTTCACCTGCCTGAGCCCCAGGTGGTCAGGTATCAGTTGCATGGTTGGGCTGGCTTTGTCCTGGGGGTGTCAGCCCCATCAGCACTACAACCAGGGGACTCAGCAGAGGAGTTAGGGCTCTGATCCCTCCATTGCAAGGAGTCACACACAGTGTCCTTACTTCTCAGTCATTTTGGTCCCCAAGGATTTGCCCAAGAGCACAGGGGTGACCATTCCTCTCAGGAGCATGGCCTCCCACAAGGATCTGGACAAGATCTTGGAGGAGAAGAATCACCTGAATAATAATTTGGAGGAACCAAAGCTCTGCCTCGATGAATAACAGAAGTGGTTGATGAAGACATGGCTGAGGACAGCAAGGATGAAGTGTATGAGGATTAGGAGGAGGGGGATGACAATAATTATGTGGAGGACAAAGGGGATGATGTGGAAGAAGAGGAGGATGATATGGAATAGGACAAAGAAGAGAAGGAGGAGGAATATGAAGAGGAGGAAGATGGCAAACCCATATCAGCCCCTCTGTGTCACCCGAGCAGCCACGTCAGTGCCCTGAGGGTGGGCAAAGCATCCCACCCATCTTGGAGCTGCTGAAGCCCCACTGCCCCCAGCCCAGTGCCCAGCCCTCTGTCTGTGGGGACTATGGCAAGAACTTCTCCCTCAGCTCCAACCTCATCCGGCACTGCTGCGTCCACAGCCAGCAGCAGCTGCACCTCTGAGCTGCCTGAGGCAAGAGCTGCACTCAGATGGCCACCCTCAGCCAGCACTGCTGCACCCACACCGGTGACAGTGCTTTACTTGCACAGGCTGCAGCAAGGGCTTCACCCGCAGCTTCCTCCTCACCTGCCATATTCCCCCCCACGCCGGTGACCAGCGTGCCCCAGGGGACACAGCAATACACCGACCCCGGCACTGCCAGGCCAAACGTGATCCCCCTGGGGGCGCCTTCTCCAGCAGCTTGAACTGCAGTCTCCTCTTTTACACCTTCTTTCCTCAGAAGCAAATGTGCCCCTGCCCTTCTCTGCACCAGCCAGTGCTGAGGAGAGCAATGACAGTGCTGAGTCAGCATAGCTGGCAGCAAGAATGCAGCTGGGTTGGGATTTGGCTCTTTGTTCCTGAACACTTTGGGTTTCCTAGAGGTAAAAGGAAAACCTCATCCCAAGGCTAATGCCTAATTAGAATGGAAACCCCAACCCTAATCATTTATTGTCTTTGGTTGGTTTTCCTTGGACATTTCTTTCCCAAAAAGCCACTTTTGGGGGCATTTCTTCTCAGGGCCAGGGCTGGAGCCATGTGCTCAGTTCAGGGAGGTGTCCTTGAGGGGTCCTGGGAGAGTCTTGAAGGTCAAGTGAGGAAATCAAAAACAACTCATGGCCATTGAACAGGATCCTTTAATGACCTGCATGGACATGGAATGGGTCACTCCAAAGCTTACACGTGCTTTTCCTGGAGGCACAAGTCTGAACATGCCCAAACACAAACCCCCTTGCACCCCCTCCCTGTAGGGCTGGGGTGTTCAGCACAAAATTAGACCAAGGGCAAGGTGCTGGCAAGTCTGCAAAGCTGGCCAGGCCCAGGCTTGTCTAGGCAGGTCCTGTGGTCAAGGGAAACAAAGTGCACAGTTTGCAGCTGTGCCTGGCCAGCTGCCACGCTTATGGACTCCCTGTGCAGCTTCCCATGGCTTGGGCAAACTTTATTCTCTAGGTTGAACTCTCTTGTTCCTCTCTTTCTTTCTCTTCTGCCATTGGCCATTATTGTCTTCAGCACCTTATTAATCCAAGACAGGAGGGTAAACAACTCTCCCTTGTTCTACCAAGGAACCTGGGGTTCCCCAGAGCCTATTTTGTCCATAGGAACCCGGAACACGCTGTAGCTGCAGCGGGTGAATGCTGCTGCTGGACTGGAAAGCAGCCTCTGCATGCCTGCTGCCCAAGTCTGCAGCCAGAAAGATGCTCTGCTCCACCTGTGACACCTGAGGTGCTGGTGCAAGCTGCTGGAGCCTTGGCAAGACGAATGAGAACCTCTTGTCCCACCCTAAGCACTGGAGAATTGCGAACCTCTTGTCCAGCCAGCAAGCCTCCCCATGTCCTGTGAGCCAGTAGCTACTCACTCAGAGCCCCAACAAGCTGCTGCAGCCCGAGCTGAGAGCAGCTGCCTATCTGCTCACAGAGAAATTCCACTCCAGGGGGAGACTGCTTCTCCCCTCCACACTCACACTCTGTACTGCTCCTTTTCTGAACACCATCTTTCTTGCTTTGTTTCACTTGTGCAGGCTACACTCTGTGCTTTGGAGCATAATTGCAGTGTCCAAAAAGGTCCCAGGTGGAAGTGCCCTGAGCACACAGGCTGATTCCTATCAAGTCTCTTTGTACAGCTCTGTGCCAGCTGCCTCTGTAGCAGCCATAGATTCCCTTTGCAGGTGAACTGCCCTTGAGGCATTAGCTCTTTCCTAAGCTGAATCAATGTTTAAAAGATTCTAGCTTGATTCAACTGTTAAAGTTGTATTGAATGTGTATGTTGTGAAATACATTAACCACAACCAAACAGCTGTACCTGTGTGGGCGGTATCACAGTATCACATTAGAGGTTGGAAGGGAGCTCAAGAGACCATCAGGTCTGACCCCCCTGCCAAAGCAGGATCACTTAGGGTAGTCCACACAGGAGTGTACCCAGGTGGGTTTGAAAGTCTCCAGAGAAGGAAACTCCACAAGCTCTCTGGGCAGCCTGTTCTAGTGCTCTGTCACCTGCACTGCAGAGAAGTTGCTCCTCATGTTGAGGTGAAATCTTCTCTGTTCAAGCTTGAACCTGTTGCTTCTTACCTTAGATTGGCCCCCTCCACTTGACACCCACCCCTCAGATATTTATACACATTGATGAGATTTGATATTAATACATGGATTTAAATTATTTTTATATTATTAAAGAATTAATATATTTGTATTAATATATTTGAAGAAATATTAATAATTGATAACAGTGCTGAACAAGGTTAACCATATGCCTCATATAGTATTAGTAATGCAGATGCATTAGAATAATAAAAACTTCTTTGAAGAGCTAAAATCCTTCCACTGCTTGCTCTTTGCTGCCATCTGCTGTCCTCCTGTCAACATTGTCACTGTATCATCATCTTGTATTTTTCCTGTTGGACTTTAGGCAATCCCACAGGATTGTTCTCATCTTGTTACTGAGGCCCAGGTGTGTGAGACCCCATCCTGTTTTCCAGACTCAGCCTTACCTCTCTCTTTGATGTCTGGGGCTGGGGTCTGCTGCCTTATGTCCCTTCACTCTACCAAGCTCAATGGTTCCTTTATTGATGGCTGAAGGCTACTCTAATGAGTGGGAAAGTTTCTAACAGTTAGTGAGGAGTTAATGAGTCTCCTTCCTTCAGCTGTCCTGCTGAGAGTGCTGGGCAGGGCTCAGGTGAGGGCCAGCTCTGAGGGGCAGGGGTTGCATTTGGTCTAGGTTGAGTCCGGGGTTAAGGTCAAAGGACCAATGCTTAACAAAGGGTAAAGGCTGGGGCCAAGATGAGCAATGGGGGCAGAGTCAGGGTGAGGGGTGGGTTTGGGAGGGGATGAGCTGTATGGGATGAGGTGCAGAAGGGGCTCAGCTCCACTGTGTTAGATCAGGGGACTGAGTAGAGAGGATGGGAGGGGCCCAGTCTGTATTGTGAGGTGTGGTATTTTCAATGCAGACCCCAGTAAGACTCCCCCACTGCAGGGGGCTGGGCAGGGAGAGAGGGAGATACTTCCCTTCCTATGAGCCCACCAAGAGTGGGTTAGACATTCCACCTTCCAAATGTCAAGGTCCAGGACAAGAGATAAATTTCTTGGTGTGATGAAGAGGTTATTAATGTAGGAATATGAAATATTAATTATATAAATATTAATTTTTATTAATTATTGAAATGATCAATAACCAGTGAGTCACTATTTTTATATCCATATTCTAGTGCATGACTGTGAAATACATCCCAGAGTGGTTCAGTATTGTTTATTTGGACTCAATTCGAATATTCACAGAATTAATTTCTATTAATATAACTCAGGCTGCAATTCTGCCACTTGTCCACCAGGTGGCGACTCGACGAGACGCTGGCAGCTACTTAACTATATACAGAGGTATTACTCTGTGTCAGAGGCTAGAAGTAGAAATGTGCTGCTAGGCACAGGTGCTTTGAACTGAGCATCAGTGAGTTTGAAGCAGGTGGAAGATTCACTGTGTCCTTTGTTTGTAGCAAGGTTAGGTTCCAGCAGGATGCTGTCACCAGGGCTGGCTCCTGGGTTGGTCTGGACAGCGATGGTGGAGGCAGACTTCTCCCTCCTGTGGCAAAGGAGAGGGGATGGAACATAGGCTAGCCAGGAGGCAGGCTCTGTTTAGCTGGTTCCAGGACGGGGTCGGCCCTCATGGGAGTGACCTTCAGGGCCAGTGAGGATGGCCCTGGGGAAGTGCAGCTGTGTGGAGCGGTGACTTCCCTTTGTTTGGCTTGAAGGAGCAGGCAGGACCCTATCAGAGCAGTCCTGGCTTTGGAGCACAGGGCATGAACGGTGCTCTGGATTCCCCTGGGGTTCACAGGGCACAGAGCGGCAGAAGCAGCAAACTCCTCTTCTCATCCCGCAATGGCAGGGTCATGTGGGCAGTGCTGCTCCTGCTTTCTGAGCTGGCACACACAGGGTTGTGCAGCTCCTCAGTCTGCTGCTTCAGGCTGAGGCAGACTTTTGCACTGCCAGACTCGGCTAAGTCCCTTCCCCGGCAGCTGGGCAGATCTTACCCTCGGGGGTCCAGTCCTCTTGAAGGAACGTCAGGCTCTTCCGACCAGTGAGGCTGGCAGTGCAATGCTGCAGCTTCTCAGGCTCTCAGCGTTGGTCTCTCCTCTGGAGATGCTCTCAGGGCTGAGGCTCAACAGGCCTGCCCAGCTGCTGGCTTCTCCTCATTGTGGGAAGGCCACTAGTTTGCTTGCATATAGGAGAGAGACTTAATAGCAATGAGCTCAATGGCAGAGGCTATGGCATGAGCTCAGTCTCCAGCAAGGAGAGAGAACACAGTGAAAGAGGGCAACGTATTTACAAGCTGGGGCAATACTGATAGGTTCCTGGAGGCTGGATGTGGCCAATGGGCACTCTCCTAAACAACCGGCTGCAGCCTATGGGAGGCGTGAAGCTGGAATTATGCCATGCTTGGCATCAGCACCAGCATCCCATGCCATGGGGGTGTGCAGGGGTCTGTGCCACCTGGGCCTTATTGGACCCCTCATGAAAGGAGGGTGAACTTGTCCATGTGCTGGGACAAGTTTCAGTATCTGGGCATAATGTGCCTTCCCCACAGCAGACCCAGTCTGTACTGGGAGAGCTCAGAGAGGTTCATTTTGTACCTGGAGGGGGCCCCAGTCTGACCTGGGAGGGCATCGGGGGATCAGTTGGCAGGGATGGGTCCTGGTCTGTGCTGGGATGGAATCAGGGTTCCAGGAGATGCACTTTGTCCTCAGACTGTGCTGGGAGATGGCAATGGGATCCCATTTGTACCATGAGAAGTCCAGAGGTTAGATAGATCCAGAAGGTGGACAGGAAAGTGCAATCTGTTGTTGTTTCATTCCCATGAGCCCTGCATCTCTATGCACATGGACATTTCTCTTTGCTCTTCTCTTTTCCTCCCTCTCTGCTCCTGGGATGTTCACAGAGCTTCAATGGGGTTTGGTGCAGGGGAGTGAGGCCAGGCTCGGCCATGGCAATGCTGCCAGTTGGAGCCTGGAGTGGCCTGGTCTGGCTCAGCTGGGAGCTGGCAAGCAGAATTTGGAGCTGCATCACTCAGCTATGGGGCAGGGCCAAAGAGGCATGGTGCAGGAGGGGCATTTGCAGCCTGGGTGTTTGGCTCTGTTTGGAGGAAGGCTGTGGGAAGCTTTGGCCTGAGGAGGTGTTTGGAGAGCCTCTGCTGAGGTGGACTCTGGATTTTGTGTCTTTTCTATGCTCTGTACTGTAGGATGGAGCTATGAAGAGTACTTTCATTTACACTTCCATTCTCTCCAATCCTGTGGGGAAGGCTTTCTTGAACTACTTCAGAGAAGGGTTACAGAGCAGCAGTCTCATTCCTTAAACCCAAGACAGCAGCCTAGGAAGGAGCTGGAGCTGCTTCAGAAGTGATGGGGACAGAAGCAGCTCTCCTCTCAGCACCCAGCTTGCCTGTGCTGCACTGGGCGTTCAGAGGGAACTTTCCCTCTCCACATCATGAGCCCAGCACTACAGGCAGTGAGTGAGCAGCACTGATTACGCAGTGAGCTGGCCTGGGGAAACCAAAGCAGCCAGGGATTCTGGGAGGGATTCTGGACTGGCCAGAGGGCAGATATTGGAGCATGGCCTGAGGAAGTGGTTGGTGCCCAGGAGGCAGCACCATACAAGGAGTTATCTGAGGAGGAAAGGCCTCATGCTGTGGTTACTGATGGATCCTGTTGGGTGGTAGGAAACCATTGGGAGTGGGAGCTGATGTATGTATGCCACTGAAGGAGGAGAAGGTGAATGGAGTCAATATGCAGCAGTGAAAGCATCCATCTGGCTCTAGAGACTGCTGAGAGAGAAAACTGTCCAGGACTTTATCTTTACACAGATTCTTGGACGGTGGCAGTGGAAGAAGATCAATTGGCAAGGCAGGGGGAAGTCCATCTGGGCAGCTTCATTGTGGTAGGACCTTGCTGTTCAGGTAGGAAACATGGCTCTGAAGGTAAGCCATGGGGATGCTCACATGCCTAGGAGCTGTGCTCCTGAAGAACACCAAAACAATGAGCAGGTAGAGAAGGTTGCCAGAATGGATGTAGCACAAGTGGATCTGCACTGGGAGCATAAAGGTGAACTGTTTGTAGCTTAATGGGCACATGAAACATCAGGACATCTAGGCAGGGATGCTATGCATAGGTGGGCTTGTGACCGAGGGGTGGAGCCTACCATGGAAGCCATCTCACAGGTCACACATGACTGTGGTGAGGCCTGGCAGATTGACTCTATTGGGCCAGTGCCATGAACTCACCAGGGCAAGTGTCACATGCTCACCATGGTACAGGCAAGAGACCAAAACCTTCACAAAGTGCAGCTTAGAAGGTTCAGAGTGGAGATGAGGCTAAAGAAATGTCCCTGAAAGGCTGGAGCTGCTATGCATGAGGTCATCAAGACGTGTCAGGAAATGGCAGGGAGAGCTGGGACAGCTCAGGGAAGGGAGGGAAATTGCAGGGGGAGAGCTGGGAGGGGAAGCAAGATTGGTGTCAGCAGCCTCAAGGGAAAGAGCTGCAGGCATGGGACAGTGTAGGAGAGGCTGCAGTAGGCATGGCCAAGGGCTCTGGCAAGGCTGAGAGGCCCAACAGGACCAAGCCATTTGTCCCCTTGGCTCTGGCACTTGCCTCTGCCAACAAAGCCTGTGAGGAGAAATTTTTCATAGAGGCTTTGAGGGTCTACTATTCCAAGGGCAGTGGTCAGGGTTTGGCCTTTCTGCTTCATACACCAAAGGCAAGTTTTTCTGCCCTGTACTCTGCCTTTATCTCCCTGCAATCCTGGCCTCTAACAAGCTGCTCTAAGGAGTCCCTGGGGAGCCTTTGTCAGGAACAAGCCTCAGTGAGGCCAATCAGTGCTTCAAGGCACTTTGGAGTTTTCTTCTGCCTTGGACTTCTGGAGAGGCTTCTTGGCAGTACCTTGGCAGAGTCTCCTGGCAGTACCTAAGGATGATGGAATCAGCCCCAAATACTCCATGGGGCTCATTAAATACTGCTGAACCTCTCATTATTGCCAAGGTTTCTGCAGCTAATTGGAGAGGTTTTTAGTGCACAAAGCATCTGATTTTTAAAGGTACCTTTCATTCCTTTTCAGCAGGAGTTGTCTCTTTGCAAGCAAACCACAGCAAAACCTGACAAGGTCCTACCCTGCTCACTGCTCATCCTCACTCCCTCCTGCCCACAGCAGAGCCCAGAGCCACAGGTGAGGGACAGGATCTGCCTTGCCAGGGGCTGGGGGTCAGGGCTTGGCCCTTTGGATCAATGAAAGCCCTCCAGGTTTGCTCAGCAGCAGAGCCACCTTGAGCTGCTTGTCCTGACCTCTCAGCACTGCCTCAGTTTTCTGCTCTCCCCACAGCCTGGAGATGCTTCAGTGCCTCCAGTGATGCTTCCCTTGCATCCACTGTCTCCTTCTGCCCTAACCAGCCCCTGGGGACCCTATCCCAGTATGCTTCACTGGGACCCATTAAGAGTAGAAGAAACTTCAGAGTTTGAATCTGACTTTGACTTCTGCAGAGGTTTCATCAGCTTCCTCTCAGTCCCTGAGGTTTACAGGGCACCAAAAGCCAGCAGAGGAGTCAATAAAACACCTTGGGCTTGTCCCCTGCTGCCCTATTGGGCCAGACTCCTGGCCTGGAAGGAGCTGCTGGCAATCAGACAGGACTGCAGAGAGACAGCTCTGGCCAGGAGCAGCTCCTCTGCACAGCTCAGCAGGTCTGAGGACATGGCCAGAGGATCTCAGGGAGATGAGGAAGGCAGAGAGAGCTTCAAGGTGGCCAGGACTTGGAGGGTGACTGAGAGCTGACTGGAGGAGAAGTCACAGCAGTCACTCACACAGTGAGGCTGTGGGGGCAGGACACTGCAGCTGTAGCTCCTGGAGGCATCTCCATTTCGGCAGCTGATGCTCAGCTGAAGGCTTCTGGAGTGTGCACACAGAAGGAGGACCAAAGCCCTTCAGTTCCATCCTGTGAGCAGCAGTGAGCAGAGCTGGGGAAGGAGAAGCCTTCACCCCCAGCCCCTCTGCCTTTCTCTCTTCCCTTCACTGTCTCTGCAGCACTGCAGGCCTGCTCCCTGTTTCTCCACCTCTCCATGGCTGTGGTGGTTTTAGGCTATGCCTTTAAAATTTAGTTACAGATTTTGAGCAGGAAAGTAGAAACAAAATAAATAGATCACTCTTGGGTGTAGAAAGGAACAGAAAAGATTCTTCTAAACAAATTCATTGGATAAATATCTGGAATCAGAGGAGCTGTACCATAACAATTCTCTCTCTTCTCTTCTGATCTCAGCTGTTTTGCTTTGCTGGGGAGAGATCACCTGCTTTGGCTGGCCCTGGCTAAGTCTAACCCACTGCTTTTTTTCTCTCTCCACTCCTCCTTTCTCTCTTGGAGCAGGGGGCTAGTGGTTAGGGGAAGAGGAACAGCTTCCCTGGTCTCTGATCAAGGGGGTTTCTGTGTTGTTTGCTAATTGTAAATATCTGTCTCATATTGTGACTCCTGTATGTTCTGTACCTGTTCATTGCATTCCTTTGCAGAGTGTAGCTCTTGCTTGTCAATCCAGCTTCATTTGCTTCTAACTGAGCTGCTCTGGCAACGATAATGATGGGGGAAATTTCAACCCACCACAATGGGACTCTTGTTCCCTGGGATTGGGCTGTTGGTCACTTTCTGTTCTGACATCAGGGGAATCTTCATGGCAATTCTGGGTCCCTGCTGCATTTGAAGCTGTGATGAACATTCCTCAGGTTGGTAGTGATGGGACTGAGCTGATCCATTCCTCATGCAGCTCAGGGACAGGGGTTACAATGAGGCTGAGAGAAGTGTGCCCTAACTTGTCACTGCCTTTCCCTCCTTGCACAGGTCTCCATGGCCAGAGGCAGCAGATGGCCAACAGCAGCTCCATCACCCACTTCCTCCTCCTGCCATTCCCAGGCACAAGGCAGCTGCAGCTCCTGCACTTCTGCCTCTTCCTGGCCATCTACCTGGCTGCCCTGCTGGGCAATGGCCTCATCATCACCACCATAGCCTGGCACCACCACCTCCACACCCCCATGTACTTCTTCCTCCTCAACCTTGCCCTCCTGGACCTGGGGTGCCATCTCCACCACTGTGCCCAAATCCATGGCCAATTCCCTGAGGGACACCAGGGACATCTCCTATGCAGGATGTGTTCTCCAGCTCTTCTTTTTCATATTCCTAATGTCAGCAGAGTATTTTCTCCTCACCACCATGTCCTACGATCGCTACGTTGCCATCTGCAGACCCCTGCACTATGAGACCCTCCTGGGCAGCAGAGTCTGTCTCCACATGGCAGCATCTGTCTGGGGCTGTGGCTTTCTCTATGCTCTGCTGCACACAGCCAATACATTTTCCCTGCCCCTCTGCCAGGGCAATGCTGTGGACCAGTTCTTCTGTGAAATTCCCCAGATCCTCAAGCTCTCCTGCTCCACATCCTACCTCAGAGAACTTTGGCTTATTGTGGCCAGTGCCTGTTTATTCTCTGTGTGTTTTGTGTTGATTGTGGTGTCCTATGTGCAGATCTTCAGGGCAGTGCTGAGGATCCCCTCTCAGCAGGGACGCCACAAAGCCTTTGCCACCTGCCTCCCTCACCTGGCTGTGGTCTCCCTGTTTATCACCACTGCCATCTTTGCCTACCTGAAACCCTCCTCCATCTCTTCCCCATCCCTGGACCTGGTGGTGTCAGTTCTGTACTCAGTGGTGCCTCCAGCAGTCAACCCTCTCCTCTACAGCCTGAGGAACCGGGAGCTGAAGGCTGCCCTGAGCCAACTGAGCACTGGATTCTTTCAGAAGCAATAAATTCTTCTGCAGAGCAGTTCTGATGTCCCTACGTGCAGGCCCAGCCTGGCTTCTGTACTTTCTGGTTGTGGTGTTTTACTCTATAAAACTGCCATCCCTCTTCTAACACATTCTCTGCTTTGCTGACCAAGAGTTTGTGCAGCAGGACCTCTGCTCTTTCTTTGGTTAAAAAATAAAGAAAACAACATTTTCCTTCCTGAGATCCTTCCTCCAGGACTTCTCCACAGTTTCAGGGACAGGTCCTGTGCAGATTTAGGGAGAAAAGAGTCCCAGCACAGAAGCACTGCCAGGGAGTACCAGCACCTGGACTTCCAGGGCTGTTCTCTTTCCACTTCCAGCCTCTCCTGGGGCAGTGCAAGGCCTGAGTGCTGTGGCAGCTTGGTCATTGTTCTGCTGCATGCCAGTCCTGTGAGCACAGGCAGGGACAGGCCATGGGAAGTACTCTGAGCTGGCCCCCAAGAGCAGTTCCACAGAGACAGATGATCTGCTCAGGGCAGAGTCTGAAAGCTTAGGACTTCACCCAAAGTTTCTCTCCAGAGCAGGTCTAAGGAAGTATCCCAGGGATGCAAACAGCAGGGAGCAGCTAAAGTGTGTGTGCAGGGCTGGGGCACACAGCAGTGTCCTGACACAGACAGGCCTCCTGCAAGAGCCTGAGGGTGCAGCAGAGCAGGCTCTGATCTCTGCCTGTGTTCTCTGCACACCCTGGGGAATCTGTCCCAGGGCAATCATCCTGGATGAGCCTCTCACCACCACCATTTCCATCACTGGTCTCTCACCACAGCTTGGAGAGGTCCTTTGTCCCTCCATGGGAGGACATAGAATGAGGAGGTCAGGAGTGCCTGCTGGCATTGTGCAGATGAGATGTTGCATGGACACCATGCACGTGAGGTGAGGAGAACCTGAGTGAGCACAAACACCATCAGCTGTGGCTGGGGTACCGAGGCACTGGAGGTGTGAGGAGCCTCCCAGCCTCTGGCAGGGGCAGCAGGAGGCCAGGGACACTCTGCCTGCTGCAGTGCAGAGCCTGTGTGAGGGATGGGGAAAGACTCTGTCTCTGAACATCCTGAGGTGCAGAAGGAGTTCACAATGCCTGGCAGAGCCCTGACACTGGATGTAGTCTACCTTGACCTTAGTAATGCTTTTGACACTGTCTCCCATAATATCCTTGTGAGTAAGCTCAGGAAGGGTGGGATGGAAGAGCAGAGTGTGAGATGGATCAGGATCTGGTTACAAAATAGAGTCCAAAGAGTGGTGGTCAAAGGTGCCAGGTCCAGCTGGAGAGCTGTAACCAGTGGAGTCCCTCAGGGATCAGTGTTGGGTCCTGTCCTGTTCAACATCTTCTGTTGCAAGAAGGGGCTGGCACATAATCAATATGATATTAACCAAGTCCAACTTTATTAAGGTAACACTTCAGCTTATATACAGTTGCTGTTAATTATGCATACTAGTCAAGATGCAATTGGTCATTTACTAAACATCAACCCCTCCCCTAACAAGTTATCAGTTCCACATTCTTTAGCCACATTCCTTAACCACAACGTCCTGTTTTCAGCCCCTGGGGACTTTCCACTCCACTGCTCTTCAAGGACATAAACAACTCCAAGGCTATTCATCTGCTCCTTATGCTCAGCTCTCCTCTCTTGCAGGTCCTTGCTTGTAATCTGAGTGAGCATGTCCAGACCCCGTTTTATAGCCCAGTCATCCACAATTCCCCCGTTTTCTTTAATGATTACAAAACTCCCAGTCATTTGATTAACTTTCCTCATAATACAATTATACTCTGTCACCACACGAGTGACCACACATAGCACTATTATAGGTTGTGGATGCAGGTGCGTGTCCTGTTATTCCCAGATAATCAATGTGATTGATAAGCACGCTTCAACTTTACTGCCTGGATACACAGCTTACATAGCATCTCAGCTAAGTATGCACAAGTGTCACTATTCTATTGGTCTCTGACTGAAGGCAACATTAGAATATCCAGCCCACTTGCAATTACGTCTGTGTACAATATCAAAGGCTCTGTGTACATTCCCAGAAAACTCCCTTCTCACTGGCTCTTCCTTTCCCACCCAATTATCTTACCTAGCTCTTCCTTTCCCATCCAAACACACAAACACACAGCTGCAAGAACAGCTACGAGGCCATAGTGACCTTGCTGCTTCAGCAAGTCAGCTAACTATGAGCAGTAAACAACAAGATGGAGTAAGGCCTACACATTCTGCTCAAGTAGCTGTTCCACAGAGTCATGTCCCTTAGATTTAAGCCATTCTACAACAATTCCCCCTTTGTCTTCTGTACAAGAAAAGCTCAAGATGTTACCTCATTTACACTTCTCATAATACATCCATATGTAATACTCAAACAGCAATATCAACAGAACAATACCAATCCAGCGTAAACCTTCTTTAAGCAGACCTAATAACCAAGGAGACATATTTCCAAACCAAGATTGAAACCATTGATCTAAAGGATTTACATTTTTAACAATTGATTGAGCATGATTTTCCAACCAAGCAATCCTTTTATGAATTGATTGACTACCATCAGACAAATTAAAACAACACATACCTTCAAAATCCTCACAGCCATGACCATTAGCTAAAAGCAAAAAATCAACAGCAGCTCTATTCAGTAAATATGCATGCCTTAAACTATTTTGATCTAAAAGCAACTGATCTAAAATTACAGTAGTAACATTAGCCTGTTTAGCTGACCAACAAGATAACTTCTTATGTTTGTAGCTACCAGTGTCCTGCTTTAGTTACATGCTGTAGACACAGCACTGCTTTGCTACACTGCTAGCCACTTTTGCACTTATGCTGAGCATGGCCTACCACCATGTCAGGCTCTAAGCCTACACTGCCAGATTGCTCACACTGCTCGTCACCGGCATTGCCACAAATTCCCCTTTTTGTTTTTGTGAGCAATCTGCTCATGGGAGTTGTTCCCATCCCATACAAGATACTCTTTGCATACACAGAAGCAAGCGAGTTAAAGCTAAGCTGTACAGCAAAAGCAAAAGTCCTGTAGCGCAGCATGTCTGACAGACTGATGTAACCCATACAAGGCACAATGCTTAAGTTCAGCTAGTTAGAATGTTCTAACAGAGTTGGCATAAAATGTGGTCAAAAATAGCAAACATTGTAAAGAACTCAGATCGTAATAGTTCTGATCTCCACATTTCACTCTTCTTATTGACAGGGAAGACTTGATTGTGCCTGAACACAATACACACAGAGATTAAGACACAAATGCAATCCTTAGCACTGTCTTTTACAATCTGCTTTAGGGGTATGTTGCATCTTTATTTTCTCTAGGATGGTCAAAAATCATGAATTGTTTAATGGCAGCAAGATTTCTTCCATCTGTAAAGGTAGATCTGGCCAGGCTCTAGCTTCACAGACAGAAAACTTGCGGGCAAACAGCAAGAGCAAAAAGGCTTCATTGCTTTACCCAATAGAAAATTACCCATAATAATGTGTTTTTGCTCATCCTAGTAATACTGATCTCTTAATGTTCACACAACAGTTAAGCAGTCATGACACTCAGTTATAAATCAGATACTTTCTGTTGACATCTTGGATTATTGTGACAGGCGTTGAGGTCAGCGCTAGGCAGCCCTGCTGACCATCACTTCATGACAGCCGTGCCACGTTCGTGCTGCCTTGTGGGGAGAGGGTTGCAGCACTTTGCAAAGTTTATGTTTCTAGGTGTTGACATGAACTAGCTATTTCTTGTTGGTACCATTAAAAAACTTCTTTGCTATGGGGTGTTCTCTCTTTTCCCCTTTTCCCTTTTTTTTTTTTTTTTTTCCTTTTTTTTTCCTTTTTGGCATGCATGTGTTTGTTGCAGTCTCCAACCTAAAATGAAAATGCATGTTGCGTTATAATGAATTTTGATTTTCCCTGTAAGTGCGTAATATTATAACAAACTGGTGAGATAACATATAAGTTCATATGAATATTTTCTCTAATCACACAACAATCACCAACCATAATATTCCGTCCAAATTCACAGAGTGCTGTGATACATTCTTCTGATTGATGCTTTTGATGCCAGATTATCATAACAGTTATTGTGATCGATGTTCAGCTTCATGGGAAATGCTGTTTCCTCATAGTCTTGATTGTTCTACACATTAGCTAAGGATACTTTTAAAAATTAATAGCTATTTACTACAAACCTTAGCTATATTACATGGAGCTCCTTTGAAATGCCGGCACACAACTAAGAAGGTTCGAACCATAACAAATCTGACAATGTGAACTCATTACTAATTCCTTATACCTTGCTACAATTACTATGTACTAAGTACCTGTAAATACCAAATGCTTACTATTCATTATGCTTACTAGGAAAACTTAACAAAACTCTAAATAACCGAACTCTGAAAGACATTACAATCAGAAATTATGAAATTAGCACTGTTGCTTTAAATCAGAACAGAGCTTTGGTACACTAGAGTCTTACCAGAAAAGAGATGGGGTGTGGGCGGTGTGTGGAGTGTGGGGTGTGGCTAGCAAGGTGTGCAGTAGTTGCAATTGTTTCTGCGGTAGGGTCTTAACAACTTGCAGCCTATCATGCCTGAGCGACCACTGCTCCACCCATACTGCATTAGCTGTTTTCCATTTTAATTTGAGGGTGGGTTGCTGACCAGTAGCCGCCACAGAGAAGGAACAGAAACAAGTTTTGCTCCTAGCTAACTTAAGGTGTCTCAACCCAATAGAGTAACTGGAAGGGTTAACACGTACGGTCCTACAGTGATTGATTTGCCGTCGTAAAAGCTAATTGCACTGGCTCTTTGCTGACCCAGATTGTTTGGATACATTTAAAACCCTTTAAACCTTTTAAACTCAAGACCATTCCATTTATGACAAGATACAATAGTGACATCAGCTCCTGATAGTCACAATGTGTTCCAGTTTTCCCTTCTATTACTGCATTTCTCACAATACCTTTCCAGCGGCGCAGCAGGACAGTTCCCCGTCCCTCCCACCTCCCGATCCCTTACACTATCGTCCCTTCGGAATTTGATTGTAGCCTCCGTCGTAGTGATGTTTTCTGCTGACAATGTCTGGGGCGTAGGAGGCGGGAGGACGGTGAGGTGACCGCTGGTGCTGGCCGCTGCCGGGCCGCCGCTGGGCCGCCGCCGGGCCGCCTCCACGGGGACGGCCGCTGGGGCCGCTGCCGTGGCTGCTGCCGTGGGGGCCACCGCGGGGGCCGCTACAGTCCGTGCTGCCGGTGTCGGTGGTGCGTCGGTCGGTGCCGCCTCGGTCGGAGCCGTCGGTGCCCGTGTGGGCCGTCGGGGCTCGCGGAAGGGGTGCGGTCGTAAGAATGCCGTAGCCGCGAGCCTCCAAGTGCTCCATTTTTTCTAAGAGGGACTGTGAAACAAAGTTGGCACTGTTTGATTTCTCAGCGTCGGTGTTGTCTCTTCCGAATCTGAGCTGTCGTTGGCGATATTAGGAGATGTTGATGAATGGGATCAAACACGCTGAACCACAAGTTTCGCTGCCTTTTTATCGCTTCCTCCCTGCTGGGGTGGTGGCTGGTGTTTAGCACCTCATCCCACAGCTGGGCTCCAGTTTTGTCCCGTGCTTCGGTAGTAAAAGCTTCAGTTGCTCTGGGGATAAAATCATGATTCCGGGCCCATGCTAATAGCCCTTTCAAAATCCCAGTAATCTCAGTAATACCTCTCACGGAGAGGATAGTTAGTCCGTTCAAAATGCCAGAATTGTCAGTAATACCTCTCTCGGAGAGGACAGTTTGGAGGGCGTTTAGCACAGCCTCTTCTGTTTCGCGGAGTGCTTCACCGTGCCTCTCCCCGGCCGCTTTTGCAGCTTTACGGCATTTTTGTCACCATCTATGATCAAGTCCCACAGTTTGTTTCCATATTCTCTCCAATACATCAACACTAAACACATCTTCTGACGACTTGAAAAAACCATTCTCCCTACCAAACTGTAATAAACGTTCAGGATGCTTCTTTAAATCCACATCCTCTACAATGCGTTTCTCAGGGAAACTTAAAAATAAGTTAAGGGCTACTTCACTTTCCATCCCTTAGTGCAGCCTTCAAAAACCCGTGGAAGTCGAGTAGCAGCCCTTACCCGGACGGCGAGCTTAATTCCAATTCAGGAAACCCAGCTCAGGCACAGTACGAACTCCCTACGCCAGCGTTGAGTCGCACTTTTGCCCCTTGATTCGCTGCTAATTGATGCTTTTCCGGGCTCACCACCACCCCGACCGCAAGAAGGTCTCCGCAGGCCTCCTATCCCGCGTCGGGGGTTCTCTCCCTTACCCCACTGGATCGTCCGTCCCTGTTCTAGGCGCCAGATGTCGGAGGGCGGCGAGGGAAGACAGCAGCAATCAATGTGATTGATAAGCACGCTTCCACTTTATTGCCCGGATACACAGCTTATATAGCATCTCAGCTAAATATGCACAAGCGTCACTATTCTATTGGTCTCTGACTGAAGGCGACATTATAATATCCAGCCCACCTGCAATTAGGTCTGTGTACAATATCAAAGGCTCTGTGTACAATCTCAGAAAACTCCCTTCTCACTAGCTCTTCCTTTCCCATCCAATTATCTTACCTAGCTCTTCCTTTCCCATCCAGTTATCTTGCAAACACACAGCTGCGAGAACAGCTACGAGGCCATAGTGACCTTGCTGCTTCAGCAAGGCAGCTAACTATGAGCAGTAAACAACAAGATGGAGTAAGGCCTACATATTCTGCTCAAGCAGCTGTTCCACAGAGACATGTCCCTTAGATTTAAGCCATTCTACAACACCTTCCCCCTTCGAAGCTAGTTTAAAGCCCTGTCAATGAGGCCTGCTATTTGGGTTGAGCTGGAGTTAATTCTCCTCTGAGCATCCTGCTAGTGCTGCAGGGCTGTGGCTGGGTGTTGGTAACACAGCAGTGTTTTGGCTGCTGCTCAGCTGAGCACTCAGGCTGTGCTTTTCCAACATTTCCCTGCCCCAAGGGTATGCTGAGGGGGGGCAAGATCTTGGGGAGGGGACACAGCCAGGCCAGCTGACCTGAAGTGGCCAAAGGAGTGCTCCATGCCATGTGTGGTCAGCTCAGCTATAAGAGCAAAGTGGGAAGGAGATTGGTCCATGGATTTTGTCCTGCAGAGGAACCACTCTGCACAGAGCCCTGCTGCCTGAGACCGACCTCCCTGTGCTGCTGGGCAGTAGAGATTCACTTCTCTCTCTGCTTCACCCTGTGTGTCTATTGCTTGTGCCTATCCTGAGTGTTAAATTGCTTTTATCTTACACTGCCTTTTGTTATCTTTCCCCTCTCCCCTATCCATTTAAGAAAGGGAGTGACAGAGTGGCTTTGGTGGGCATTAAGCCACCAGCCAGGTCCAAACCACCACACTTGCCCAGTCAGAAAGGCACCACAGGGTCTGGGAGGAACCATTCCCAATGCCCTGGAATGGAGCAAACCCTGCAGAGAGTGAAGAAGGCCAACTGCAGCTGGGCCATGACAGTAGGCGTGTGGCCACCCAGACAGAGAAGTTGTCCTCCCCTTGGGCTCAGCATTGCTGTGGTCACACCTGGATGCTTGGTGTCTGGGTGTTGGACTCTGCAGTCTGATGGAGAAGGAAGGAACTGGAGAGACTACAGAGAAGATCTGCCAGGATGGGGGTTGACATCTCTGTGGAGAGACTGAGGGACCTGGGCTGCTTCAGCCTGGTGAATGGAGGCTTAGGGCGCTACCAGAGCAGTGTGCACATGACTGAAGGGTGGTTTCAGGGAGGATGAAGCTCTTCTGGAGAGTGGGGAGACACCAAAACCTTCACACAGTGCAGCTTGGAAGGTTCAGAGTGGAGATGAGGCCAAAGAAATATCCCTTAAAAAGCAGATCTGCTATGCAGGAGGCCATCCAGAGGTGTTAGGAAATGGTAGGGAGAGCTGAGACAGCTCAGGGAGGGGATGGAAATGGCAGGGGGAGAGCTGGGTGGGGAAGCAAGATCTGTGTCAGCAGCCTGAAGGGAAAGAGCTGCAAGCATGGGACAGTGTAGGAGAGGCTTTGAGGTTCTTCTATTGCAAGGGCAGTGGTCAGGGCTTGGCCTTTCTGCTTCACAGACCAAAGGCAAGCTTTTCTGCCCTGCACTTTGCCTTTGTCTCCCTGCAACCCTGGCCTCTAACAAGATGCTCTAAGGAGTCCCTGGGGAGCCTTTGTCAGGAACAAGCCTCAGGGAGGCCAATCAGTGCTTCAAAGTACTTTGGAGTTTTCTTCTGACTTGGACTTGTTAAGAGGCTTCTTGGCAGTACCTTGGCAGAGTCTTCTGGCAGTACCTAAGGATGATGTAATCAGCCCAAAATACTCCATGGGGTTCATTAAAATACTGCTGAACCTCTCATTATTGCCAAGGTTTCTGCAGATAATTGGAGAGGTTTTTAGTGCACAAAGCGTCTGATAAAAAGTATTTTTAAAGGTACATTTCATTCCTTTTCAGCAGGAGTTGTCTCTTTGCAAGCAAACCACAGCAATCCTGTCAAGTTCCTACCCTGGTCACTGCTCATCCTCACTCCCCACTGCCCCCAGCTGAGCCCAGAGCCACAGGTGAGGGACAGGCTCTGCCTTGCCAGGGGCTGGGGGTCAGGGCTTGGCCCTTTGGATCAAGGAAACCCCTCCAGGTTTGCTCAGCAGCAGAGCCACCTTGAGCTGCTTGTCCTGACCTCTCAGCACTGCCTCAGGTCTCTGCTCTCCCCACAGCCTGGAGATGCTTCAGTGCCTCCAGTTATGCTTCCCTTCCATCCACTGTCTCCTGCTCTAAGGAGACCCTGGGGACCCTTTCCCAGTTTGTTTCACTGGGACCTGCTAAGAGTAGAAGAAACTTCAGAGTTTGAATCTGACTTTGACTTCTGGAGAGGTTTCATCAGCTTCTCAGTCTCTGAGGTTCATGGACTTGGCAACAAAGCCACCAGAGGGCTCCTTTAAATGCCTGGGGCTGTTCTGTTGTGCTGAGCCAGGCCAGGCTCCTGGGCTGGACGGTGCTGCTGGCAAGCAGGCAGTGCTGCAGAGACAGCTCTGGCCAGGAGCAGCTCCTCTGCACAGCACAGCAGGGCTGAGGACACTGCCAGAGGATCTCAGGGAGATGAGGAAGGCAGAGAGAGCTTTGAGGTGGCCAGGACTGGGAGGATGCTGAGAGCTCACAGGAGGAGAAGTCACGGCAGTCACTGACACGGTGAGGCTGTGGGTGCAGGGTGGTGCAGGTGCATTTCTGGGAGGCATCTCCTACAGCTGGCACAGCCACAGCTGATGTTGGCTGTGGGGAGCAGCTGTGGGTGAAAGGAGTCACCCCTGGCATTGCAGAGCAGGGTGGGGCAGGGTCCTTCTGCTCTGGAGAGGCTGCTGGGGGGATCAGGGCTGCTCACAGCTGCAGCTCAGCACCAGGAAACTTCCAAAGGGATCTTTCAAGGATAAGGTCCAAGCAGGGTCTGCTCTAAGGAGAGAAGAGTTCCTGAGTCTGTGTTTGCAGTTTCCTGTTCTGAGGACAAGGGAGAGTGGGGAGAGAAAGAGAGGTAGCAAAGGATCATTCAAGTTGGAACAAGTCCTTGACACTGGGGAGGTGTATCTTGGAGTGGTCAGGAGGTCTGCTGGGAGCCTCCTCAAGAGCCTTCAGCCACTCCTCTGCCTGTGGACAGCAGCAGCAGCACCCTGGCTGGACTCCTCAGGATGCCTCCAGCCAGTGCCCTGCAAACAGGCAGGTTTCTGTAGGTGAGTGCAGAGGGGCTGGGCTGGGCTCTGTGAGCAGGGCAAATCCATCCCCCAGCACACTCCTGCCAGGGTGAGAACCTCCTTGAAGCAGGGAGCTGATCATGGAAGGAAAGGAAAACTGAACCCAACAATGTTGTGGAAGGTAGCAATCAGACATCTCCATCTGATCCCCTCCAGACCAGATCCTTCCTCTGAGCATGGCCCTAGGCCTCTTCTTCCCCCCATCCCCGAAAAGCCTCTGCCCTCAGGGTCATGGGCTTCAAGGTGTGAAGCACCTCCTCTGCAGCCAGAGCTGCAGCAGAGGCAGAGCTGCCACAGGAGAGGAAATGCCATTGGGTGTTGCAATGAGCCCTGAGTGTGCTGGGCTGCAAGTGTGGGTGCTGAGACCTTGAGAGAGGCTGAGACACTGAGTGGTCTGTGGTGGATCCCTCTGCTCTCAGCACTGTCTGGTGGCTCTTCAGAGGCACATGGGAGTGTGATCAGCTCCAGCTCAGCAGGACACAAGCCCAGAGAAGTGGGGAAGTGGCAGCAGGGCCAAGCAGCCTCTTGCCTTGCAGGCTTCTGCTCTCTCTGTTCCCCCTGAGGGCAGCAGAAATGCTGTGTATGAGAACTTGTGACAGCCAAGAGCACTCTGGGGGGGAGATGTGGGCAGCTGGAGTACAAAAGCCTAAAACATTCAGGAACTGCCTTTTTCTACCCTCTCTCCTTAGCGCTGGGAGATGCTGAGAAGCCTTTCTGCTTTGGGACTCTTTCCTCTGACAGTGGAGATCAGAGCTTGCTGCTGCCTCCACCACTGCCCTGCTGCAGAGCAGGACTGACTCAGCAGCAGGAAGCAGGAAGAGTCTCTGCTCTTCCCTGCATGCTCAGCCAGCACAAAAGAGTCCAGCAACAGAGCTGGAGGGAGGTCTCCTCCAGAAGAAAACTTCAGTCTCTGTATCAGGGGCTGAGAAATGGCTTTGGTTGTGCTCCATTGACTTGTGACTGCCTTTGCCTTTTGGCTACTGCACTGTGCACAAAGGGCACAAATGTCCAACAGCAGCTCCATCAGCCACTTCCTCCTCCTGCCATTCCCAGGCACAAGGCAGCTGCAGCTCCTGCACTTCTGCCTCTTCCTGGCCATCTACCTGGCTGCCCTGCTGGGCAATGGCCTCATCATCACCACCATAGCCTGGCACCACCACCTCCACACCCCCATGTACTTCTTCCTCCTCAACCTCGCCCTCCTTGACCTGGGTGCCATCTCCACCACTGTGCCAAAATCCATGGCCAATTCCCTGAGGGACACCAGGGACATCTCCTACACAGGATGTGTTGCTCAGGTCTTTCTCTTTGCCTTTTTCATTTCAGCAGAGTATTTTCTCCTCACCACCATGTCCTACGATCGCTACATTGCCATCTGCAGACCCCTGCACTATGAGACCCTCCTGGGCAGCAGAGTTTGTCTCCACCTGGCAGCAGCTGCCTGGGCCTGTGGCTTTCTCACTGCTCTGCTGCACACAGCCAATACATTTTCCCTGCCCCTCTGCCAAGGCAATGCTGTGCACCAGTTCTTCTGTGAAATTCCCCAGATCCTCAAGCTTTCCTGCTCCACATCCTACCTCAGGGAGGTTTGGCTACTTGTGCTTAGTGTCTCTTTTTCATCTGTCTGTTTTGTGTTGATTTTGGTGTCCTATGTGCAGATCTTCAGGGCAGTGCTGAGGATCCCCTCTCAGCAGGGACGCCACAAAGCCTTTGCCACCTGCCTCCCTCACCTGGCTGTCGTCTCCTTGTTTCTCACCACTGCCTTCTTTGCCTACCTGAAGCCCTCCTCCATCTCTTCCCCACCCCTGGACCTGGTGGTGTCTGTTCTGTACTCAGTGGTGCCTCCAGCAGTCAACCCTCTCATCTACAGCCTGAGGAACCAGGAGCTCAAGGCTGCCCTGAGCAAACTGATCTCTGGATGCTTTCAGAAGTAATAAACACTTTGTCTTCTGCTGCAGAGCAGTTCTGATGTCACTCATGCAGGCCAGACTGGTTGCTCGACTTCTGGCTCCTGCTGGTGCTGTTTCTCTTGTGAGAATGTTGTTCCCACACAAATGTCTTTCTTCAGACCATTTCTGGTTCAGTGTTGTCCTGTCTGCTGTGACCCAGAGGCTGCAGACATGAGGAGCTGTGCTCCCTGGGTGTGCTGAACATAATAAAGGACCCTGCAGGGAGTTGTTTCTCTGAGTTGCTTCCTGCAAGGCTTCTGTGGAGCTGCAGGGCAGAGCCTGAGTGCAGAGGTGGAGGGGCAGAGTCCCAGCACAGCAGCAGTGCAGAAAGCCCCAGAGCCCCAGAGCTTGGGCTGTCCTCTCCTGCTGAGCCTCTGTGCTGGGGCAAGTCCTGAGTGCTCTGGCAGCTTGGGCACTGTCCTGCTGGGTGGCAGTGCTGGGACTGCAGGCAGGGACAGGCCAGAGCTACTTCTGGGACAGAGCTGTGCTCCAGAGCAGCACTGCCATCAGAACAGGAGGTCTCCTCATCCCTTAGTACCCAACCCACTCCCATGACAGACTGCACCTACTCAGAGTCCAACTGGATGCCCTGACCCCTTCCAGTATAGACCCAGTCCAAACATGGTTCCTTTATCCCCTCCCAGTACAGATGTGACCTCATCCCAGTACAAAGTGAATCATACTGTCCTCTAGCACTACAGCTTGGGCCCTGACCCATTTCCAGTATAAGCTGTGTTATTGTCCCCACATAGTACTGTCAGTCAGCGAGGGAAGACAGCAGCAATCAATGTGATTGATAAGCACACTTCAACTGTATTGTTCGGATACACAGCTTATAAAGCATCTCAGCTAAATATGCATAAATGTCATTATTCTATTGGTCTCTGGCTGAAGGCCTACTTGCAGTTAGGTCTACATGCTATTTCAGAAAACTCCCTTCTAACTAGCTCTTTGTTTCTCATCCCACTATTTTACAACACAGCTGCAAGCACAGCCACAAGGCCACAGTGACCTTGCTGCATCAGCATTTTAGCTGTGAGCAGTAAACAACAAGATGGAGTGTGGCCTACACATTCTGTTCGAACAGTTGTTCCACAGAACCATGTCCCTTAGATTCAAGCCATTCCTCAACAATTCCCCCCTTTTTCTTCTGCATCCTGCATCAGGAACAGTGTGGCCAGCAGGAGCAGGGAGGTCATTGTGCCCCTGTACACTGCACTGCTTAGGCCACACCTTGAGTACTGTGTCCAGTTCTGGGCCCCTCAGTTAGGAAGGATGTTGACTTGTTGGAACGTGTCCAGAGGGCAACGAGTTGGTGAGGGTTTGGAAGACAAGCCCAATGAGGAGAGGCTGAGGGAGCTGGGGTTGCTTAGCCTGGAGAAGAGGAGACTGAGGGGTGACCTTATTGCTCTCTATAACTACCTGAAGGGAGGTTGTAGTCAGGCAGAGGTTGGTCTCTTCTCCCAGGCAGCCAGTACCAGAACAAGAGGACACAGTCTCAGGCTGTGCCAGGGCAGATTTAGGCTGGATGTTAGGAAGAAGTTCTATACAGAGAGAGTGATTGCCCATTGGAATGGGCTGCCCGTGGAGGTGGTGGAGTCACCTTCATTGGAGGTGTTCAGGAGGAGACTTGATGGGGTGCTTGGTGCCATGGTTTAGTTGTTCAGGTGGGTTGGATTGGTTGATGGGTTGAATGCAATGATCTTGAAGGTCTCTTTCAACCTGGTGTATTGTATTGTATTAAGTTAAATTTAAAGGAAAGCTCAAGATGTTACCTCATTTACACTCCACATAATACATCCACATGCAATACGCAAAACACAAAATCAATGAAACAATACCAATCCAGCGTAAACCTTCCTTGAGCAGACCCAACAACCAAGGAGACAGATTTCCAAACCAAGATTGAAACCATTGATCAAAGGATTCACATTTTTACAACGTGATTGAGTAGTTTTCCAACCAAGCAATCCTTTTATAACTTGATTGACTGTGATCAGACAAATTAAAACAACACATGCCTTCGAAATCCTCACAGCCATAACCATGAGCTAAAAGCAAGAATCAACAGCAGCTCTATCTGTAAATATGCATGCTTAAACTATTTGGATCTAAAAGCATTGAGCTAAAATTTCAGTAGTAACATTAGCCTGTTTGGCTGACCAACAAGCCAATTTCTCAATTTGCCACTTCACTCTCATTACTACAATTATTACTACTATAATTAACAACATGTTTACATCAAATCTGGGTATCCCTATGTGTGGTTGAGGCAGCCCCCCTCCCCACACCACGGGCAAAAATAACAACTCAGACAGGATTGCAAAAGTGATGGAAAGTTTTCAATGAAAAGCAGGAATGTTTACAGAGAACCAGAAGCAACAGTGACAAAAGAAATCCAAGACATACCCAGGAAGATCCATCCCCACCTGGGGGTACATCCAAGACCCCCAGGACTCCTTCTTCCCCCCCTCCCCACGATAGGCTAGTCTCAGCGGCCAGATCTGAGACTGCCCACCCCCCGTGCCTTGGCCTAGCCAGCCCATGGCCGGGACAACATCTCCCCAGTTACCGGGTGACGGCGAGGAAGAAAGAAGGAGGTGCCAGACCTCGCACTGGATCTTATAGTGGTGGTGCAGAGAATTATGGTAGAAATACCTAGTTTCCTGTGTCCACCCCTGGGCTGGACCTCTGGACACAGGAAGCACCTCATGTAGCAGAGGGCACCCAGCAAACTGCAACACCTATTAACACACTGAAAAGGTTCACCCACAGTCTGTAAGCTCAAACAAAATCCATTATTGCCTGTCAGGTTGGCCCATGTTACCCATAAGTTCTCTCTGGATTAATCTTCATGATGATTAAGTGGCTGATTATGAATATCAGCACTGTTTTTTTACAATCTGCTTTAAGGGTATGTTGCATCTTTATTTTTCTCTAGGATGGTCAAAAATCATGAATTGTTTAATGGTAGCAAGATTTCTTTCATCTGTAAGGTATCTGGCCAGGCTCTCTCGCTTCACAGACAGAAAACTTGCAGGCAAACACAAGAGCAAAGGAGCTTCATTGCTTTGCCCAATAGAAAATTACCCATAATAATGTGGTTTTGCTCATCCTAGTAATACTGATCCCTTAATGTTCACACAACAGTTAAGCAGTCATGAAACTCAGTTATAAGTTAGATGCTTTCTGTTGACATCTTGGATTACAGTGACAGTCACTGAGGTCAGTGCTAGGCAGGTTTGCTGACTGTCATTTTCATGACAGTTGTGCCGTGTTCGTGCTGTCTTGTGGTGAGAGGGTTGCAGCACTTAGCACAGTTGATGTTTCTAGGTGTTGACATGAGCTAACTATCTCTTGTTGGTACCATTAAAAACTATTTTTTTGCTATGGGTATTCCCTCTTTCCCCCCTTTTTCAGGTATTTATTTGTTTTTGTTTTTCCAGCCTACAATGACAATGCATGTGGTGTTAGAATGAAATGTAATTTTTCCCTCTAAGTGTGTAAATTACAGCAAACTGGTGAGATAACATTTAAGTCCATATGAACATTTTCTCTAATCACACAACAATCAAACCACCATAATATTCAGTCCTAATTCACATGGTGCTGTGGTACATTCTTCTGATTGATGCTTTTGATCTCAGATTATCATAACAGTTATTGTGATCGATGTTGGACTCCATGGGAATGCTGTTTCCTCATAGTCTTGATTCTTCTGCCATTGTTCGTTGCGATGATTGAGTTGACAGAAAAGAAGGCTCTGAGGTGACCTTATTGTGGCCATCCAGTATCTGAAGAGAGCCTACAAGAATGCCAGGGAGGGACTTCGTAGGGTGTCAGGAAGTGATAGGACTAAGGAGAATGGAATGAAGCTGTGAGTGGGGGAGATTCAGGCTGGATGTGAGGAGGAAGTTCTTCCCCGTGAGAGTGGTGAAGCCCTGGAATGGGTTGTGCAGGGAGGTGGCTGAGGCCCTATCCCTGGAGGTGTTTAAGGCCAGGCTGGATGAGGCTCTGGCCAGCCTGATCTAGTGTAGCGTGTCCCTGCCCATGGCAGGGGGTTGGAATAGCTGATCCTTGTGGTCTCTTCCAAACCTGACATTCTATAAGACCATGATTCCATAATTTTTTAAGTAATTTTGGGGTTTTTTTGGTTTTAATGTAATCTTTTTTTTTAATAAATTTGTTTCATTTTTCTTTTGTTTTATTACTCTTTTGTAATTTCAATTTTTACATTATTTTACACTCTTTTTAACATTTTTTATTTTTAATTTCTTTTTATGAATTACTTTTTTTTCTCTAATTTCTTAAATTTTTTTTCTTTTTTGCAATTTATATTATTTTTTGGTATATATTTTTTCATTTTTAAAATATTTTCATTTTATTTTTTATTAATTTAATTTTCTTATTATAATTTTGGTTGTTTTATTTTTTTTTTTTAATTATTTAAAACTATTTTATATTTTTAATATTTAAAATTTTTATTTTATTTTATTTGTTTAATTTTTAATTAATTTTATACTTTTTAAAAATTATTTTTATACTTTTTTAAAATTATTTTTATCTGTTTTAATGTATTTTTGTTATGTATTTGACGTGATCTATAATTTTTAATTTTTTTGTCAATTTTAATCTATTTTTCCTATTTTTTCTTATTTTTGTATTTTTTATATTTATTATTTTTATTTTTATTTTGTTATTGTAATTAATTTTTTTGTTTAATTTTTTAACATTTATTGTAAGCATTTAAGTTTTTTTTTAGTTTTTTAGTTTTTAATTTTAAATGTTGATCTTATATTTTTAATTTTAATTATTTTCTATTTTCTGTTTGTTGTATTTAATCTATTTTCTATGTTAAGTTGATTTTTGCTTTTTTCATTTTTAAACCTTCTTCTTTACTATAATCTTTTTATTATTATTTTCATTTTATTTTCTTGATTTTTCCTTATAGGTTTTTTGTTTGTTTTAATCTAGTACTCTTGATAATCCTTTTTTTTTTTTTTTGCTAAAAACGCTTCTATGTTTTTTTCTTAATAGCTATTTTTTGTTAGCAATCCTTATGATTTTTTGTTGTTGTTTTTATTTGTTCTCTATCATTATTTTTTGTTACTATTTTGTATGTTTTATTGTTCTTTTTGTATCTAAGTTGTAATATTTTGGTTTGTGTTTGTTATATATATTTGTATTTAAATTTTTTTTAACTGTTTTTTTTTACTATTTTTTTGTATTATTTGTTGTTTTCCTACTCAATGTCTAAGAAGGAACTAGAAAGATGTTACATTAGCTAAGGAATACTTTTAAAAGCAATACCTATTTACTACGACCTTACTATTTACACGGAGCTCCTTTGCAATGCTGAGGCACACAGCTAAGAAGGTTCGAACCAAAGAAGAACTTACAGTGTGAACTCTCTTACTAAGTGCTTATGCCTTACTGCATTACTATGCACGAGTACCTGTAAATACAAATGCTTACTATTCATTATGCTTACTAGAAGACTTAGCAAGCCTCTAAATAATGAACTCTGAAAGACTTTACAATCAGGAATGATGAAATTAGCACTTGCTGCTTCAAATCAGAACAGAGCTTTGGTAGACTAGAGTCATACCAGAAAAGGGGGGGGTGGGGGACTACTACCTTCATAGACCATCTGCTTCATTAAGATGTCATGTACCATCCTCTCCAGGACACAGTGACCATCTCTGGAGTCCTTTCCCCGGGGCAGACTGGACAGCCCAAGGCCCTTTCCATCATTTCTCCATTTGCTTCTGCACTTATTCTTTGTTCATTCCGGTTCCTCTCGCCTATGCTGCTTTGACCTTTATGGAGGCAAAGCTGCAGTTGTCGCCTGGGCCACGTCTGTGACTGTTTTTGCTCTTCATCTCTTCTATCTACTTGCCTAAAACTTTGCTTCTCAGATCATGCCTTGGAGAGAGACAGCTACTGAGAGACATCTTGTGCTGAGCAGCTGGTTCCAGAGGGGTTTGATTACTGATGCAACTTTATCAGACTGTTTTTCTTTCCTTCTAAATGGGAACAATTCTCCTGTGGCTGTGTGCAGACAGATCTCTATGGAGAGCAGGGGGGAGCTGGTTCCATGGAACTATGACCTGCAGCTGCAGTGAAGAAGTCTGATGGGACAATGATGTATGCCCCAGGTGGGCAATGACAGGAATGGGGAGGTTGTGGAGGGAGTGAGAAGCAAAGTTGTTCATACAGTGTCAGATCTTGGGGAAGAGTGTTTCCTTTGAGGACAGGCCTCTTGAGGAGATTCTGTGGATCAAGGTGATATGGAGAGTGCTGCTGTCAGCTCCCTTCTCTCAAATGCAGCTAATTAAAAACATCCTTTAAAAACAACCCAGGGGGTTATAAGGCCCAGTGGGAAATCTTCCTCATTAACTGCACTCTGAAATAGCTTCAATTAGCTGTGAAAAAGCTCCAAGGAGCTGGACAAATCTTCAGTACCTGATGGAAATCCCAGGCAGAGCCACAGCTCCTGAGGGACTTCTGTGTTCTAATGAGCCCCATGGAGGATTTGGGGCTGACTCCAGGTGTCAGGGACTGAGAGAAGATTGAAGAAACTGCTCCAGAAGTCTGCAGCAAATGCCAAAGCAGCTTGAAGCACTGATTGGCCCCACTGGGGCTTGTTCTGACAAGCCTCCCAGGGGCTCCTTAGAGCAGGTAATTGGAGGCTGTGATTCTAGAGAAAAAAAAAAGGTAAAATGCAGGAGTTTGTGATGCTGAAAAACCCTGGGTTTGGGTTATGGAGCAGGAAGGCCAAGCCCTGAGCACAGTCCCTGGGGACAGTAGAGCCTGAAAGCCTCAAAATAAAGGATCTGCTCCCAGGCCTGGGTGGCAGAGACAACTGCCAGAGCCCAGGGACCGAGACCTAGGTCCTGTTGGGCTTTCAGCCTTGCCAGAGCCCTTGGCCATGCTTGTGCCAGCAGACTTGGTAGGCTTAGGTAATGGCTGCCTTTCCCAACCACAACAGTTCTGTGATTCTATGTTTCTGTGGGAAGAAGATTGGTTTTGGGTAGCTTTAGAAGACTCTAGGGAAGGTTTGCCCTGCTTGAAGATAAGGATTATATATATATATATATATATATATATATATTATGATATATATTAATATAATATAAAAAGAAACAACAAAGAGAGAGAACAAGAGGGATGCATATTGTGCTATTTATAACTAAGGCTTTAGTGATACCAGCAAGAAATAGCTAACCCAAGTCAACACCTGGAAACATCATTTTGCAAGGCAGTACTGCAATCCTCTCAGCAACAACAGCACAAGAATCAAGAGGACAGGACAAAGTGCACTTCCCTGGAGCGAAGATCAGCAGAGCTATCTAACACCCATCACAATGACTGCTGTGATAATCTGAGATCAAAAGCATCAATCAGAAGAATGCACCAAAACCCATCTGAATTAGGACTGAACATCATGGATTGCTTCACTGTTGTGTGATTAGGGAGTATGTTCACATGTGTTGAGATGGTAACTCACCAGTCTGCATAACTTTAAAGAGTTACAGGGAAAGTCAATTAAATTATAGCACAAAAGACATTTTCATTTTAGTTTATAAAATACAAAAAAGGGAAATTCAGGTATCACGTCACAAAAAGGAATGGTTTCAAGCATGTTATGTTCTCAAATTTTTCTTTATATGTGGTTTCAAATGTGATTTAACAAATGTATAGGTATAAGAGTTCTGGAAGTTTTAGCTCGAATAAATTCAAAAGAAGCACAAACAACATTAGGCCAGAGTCAGTATCACAGGACTCATGCCTTTCCTTAGCAAGTACAAAGCATCAGCAGATCAGTATGTTAGGATGAGTAAAATGGATTTATTGTGTTATGTTCAGTTTTACATTGGGCAGAACCATGAATATTCAGGATGTCATCCCTGACCAGCCAAGAGCCTTTGCACTCTTGCTGTTTGCCTGCAAGTGTTTTCCTTCTCTGTGAGATGGAGCCTGGCCAGCTCTACCCTTGTGGATCAAGGAGAATCTTGCTGACGTAACACCACCACCACAAGTACAGCAGCCAGGCTGGGCCCTGCACTGAGTGACATCAGAACTGCTCTGCAGAAGAGTTTATTGCTTCTGAAAGCATCCAAGGATCAGGTGGCTCAGGGCAGCCTTCAGCTCCTGGTTCCTCAGGCTGTAGATGAGAGGGTTCACTGCTGGAGGCCCACTGAGTACACAACAGCCACCACAGGTTCCGGATGGGGAGGAGGTGGAGGGAGGCTTCAATCCTTCTATGATTTTTGACCATCTTAGAAGAAAAGAAATAAGATGTAGCACCACTTTGAAGCATGTTGTAAAAGGCAGTGCTGGAGATTGGTTTGCTTGTTTGTAGCTCTTTGTATCTTGATTCCTGTGTACATGTGTTCAGGCTTGATCAAGTCTCCTTTGTTAATAAGAAAAGGAAATGTAGAATTGGAGCTAGTAAGATCGGAGTCTCCTTTGAGAGATCAGGCAGGCAACAAAGAAATAAGTTCAAACTGTGGGATGAAACTTTCTGTCTGAAAGAAGCAACGGTTGTGTTTGTGTTCTGTAAGATAAGTGTTCTTGTAAGATAAATGGAAAAATGTGAGCTTGTTACTGGCATGCAGCTGGAAGGTTCTGTATCTTTTAGCCATATATTATGCCAATTCTGTTAGACTGAGCTAATTCATACCACCTGAGCATTGTGTCTTGCAGGGTTACACCAGTCTGTTAGACACGCTGCGCTACACAACTTCTGCTTTTGCTATAGGGTTAGATTTACTTGCTTGCTGCTGTGTATGCAAAGTGTGTTAGAAAGGTCAATCAAAAGTGTTGTTTTATTAGTAAACAAAAAAGGGGGAGATGAGGAAGAGGTTTTTGTATAGCTTTAGAAGACTACAGGAAGGTGTAAAAGGTTGTTTTCAGATAGCTTTGTAGGACGTAGGGAAGATTTGCCTTTGCTCGAGTTAGAGCGAGCTATGTTCTGTCTTTGACTGTGAGGGGAATGTAACACCTTGTAACCGAAGAGAGAAATTAGGCAAATTTGGTGTGATGTGTTTTAAAATATTGTTTTGTTTATTTTGGCTTATTGTATGCCTTAATCAGACACTTGCCAGTAGAAATGAGCTGCTGACAGACTAGAGAACCTTTCTCTATGATGTAAATAAATGTCTTTGCCTGCTTACAACTTGTCCGGAGAGTGCTCGAGGTGAATTTACCATCTCTATAAAACCTGTATTAATACACCATTGTTCCAACCCTTGGCCATAGATTCTCTGTTGAGTTTGTTTCATCAAATTCTCCCCGCTAAAGCCACCAAAAGACTTTAAATCCTCCATAAATGTTGTTGAACCACACTAAAAACACATCTAAAATGAAAAAAAAA
>JAAWVA010000030.1:32686517-32771141 GCA_015227895.2 Colaptes auratus
CCTGTTGCAGAGTTTGTATATATATGAATAAACCTAACATATATTTTTCATTGATATCTCTGCCGTCATTTCTGAGGGCATATTCATACATTAAGGCACAGTGCAAGGGTTATCCGATAAGTGACTATCTCTACAGAATGGGATATGTAATGAAACAATCCAATATACAATGGGCTATAGACAATCTGACAAATCCAGACCAAATCATACGAAATAACCGAATACGTGGTCGAGCTATGCACTGACCCAACCGCAGTAATGAAGGGAGGTTGTTGCGATCACGGCTTGCATAATGCGCGCACAAGACGAATTTACAGCATTAGAGGAAAAGATGAAAACACTTGAGGAAAAAAAGATTCCCTGGAAAGAGAGTTGGGAAAGTCTGAAGCACTAAATAACAAACTTCATGACTTATTAACGTTGCAAATTAAAGAAAGCAACGCTGCTATCAATGCACGGCGGGGTCAGACACAGACTCTGTTTCAAACCTCCCTGGGATCTCCAACCGCCTAGCCCCGAGGAGCCCCGCGGATACTTTTTCGGTCGCGCCCGAGCAGATCTCCCGTACGTCCTTTCACGAATTATCCCCACCGCAGTCTATCGGAAAGGACTTTAGTAGGTAGCGAACGCCACCGCAGCGCAAGAATTCAAGACTCAGACCCACGGTCTCCTTGGAGCTGCCGAGGCTCCAGGACACTGCAAATAGCGAGTCCCGATTCACCCGTTCAGCCCAGCAACGTCAGCGGCAGAGCGTGAATAATCTGCTTGCCAGTAGTGCTCCCGAGAAGCGAAGCCCGGAAAAAAATCCCGGAATACCAAACGAGAGAGAAACCCATCCGACCGGGACGATACGGATTACAGTTCTGAGGAAGAGCCATACGGAGCAAAGCCGTGCGTTTGCGTCCCGTCCTGAAAGAGCAATACACGGACAACCGACGTGCCGAAGGACAACAACTACTCTGTTCGCCCGTACAGCGGAGCAAAGCTTCGGGACCTGCAAGAGACATTGCACGAGAGCCGGACGAGTCGGTAACAGAACTTTTGTATCGCGTTATGGAATTGGGCGGGGATACAATTATTTTAGACCGTAACGAAGCAAAAGGCTGTTCATGGGGCCATGAAGTATTTTTGGGCATGGGTCCGGAGGGCTATCACTCGTTAACTTCCCGTATCGCTCACTGGGCTGGAAGTTTAGATTCTATAGATAGAGGCGAGCCAACAGAAGTGAGGGTTACAAGTTCAGCCGAACTTACTGCCGCAAATTAAAAAGCTTGCGTGCGTTCAAGCAATGTATGATCGTGGGGCATAATCGTCCCCAATAGATGCCCCAGTTGCCCCAGTGCGACTCAAAATTCTAATCCGTGGTCTGCCAGCGGGTCTCAAAAATGTCTGTGATGCAAAAAGGAGGAAATTGAACGAGTAGTCGAGAGGAATAATGCCTCTACTAATTCCGGGAACACCAACTTAACTTGGGAAGAGCTTCTAATGGAATTATCCCACAAGGGCCGAGACCTGGGCTACTCTGATCATATGCTCACAGCCGAGAATCCTGCGACAGACAGCCATACTGGGTTCAAGGGCAGCCATGCGGCGAACCCCGGGGGGGAAAAGCAGGAAGTGCGCCGTGCTAAGACCTCCCTGCTGCGACTCCTGCGAGTTCAGCAGCAGTCCGGAGTCAGATCGCAGTCACACCGGGAAGTCCAGAGGGAGAAATTTCCGGCCGCCAGAGAGATAAACAGCGTACTTCTAATAGATCCTCCTCACCCAGAGAGAATGGTATCGACTAGCACGGTCTTTGAATCTACCTGAATCCGTGATAGCGCGATTATCAACGGGGACTGTTAAAAGGAGTAGTGCTGAGCTTGCAAAAAATCCGGCAGCTGGAAGGAAGACCAATACCGAAGTTACCGCCATGGAAAAGGGGAGGATGAAGTGGTAGCAACAGTCCTAAAACTATTTCACCCAGCAGGACGCTAACCCTTCGTACCTCGCCACCAGAGCCCGGACAAAAAGCCAAAAAACTAGACACAGCGGGGACTGTTCCAGGCTCATTCATCGCTTTGTTAACGCCTGTCAATGGTCTGAGGATCCAGAGCCTTTCATTTTGATTCCCACTGGACCTACTCGAACTGCTGTAAAATTCCTATTGACACTGGGGCACAAATCAGTGTTTTGAACGTGCAACAAGCCAAACACTTGAGGATCTTGCCATCCCGGAAAAGGATAAAGATACAGGGTGTTACAGGAATGCCTCATACATGCCATTTAGCCAAAACAAGATTGTGGCTGCCTGGCGACAAGCGGGATACATGGTAGAGGTTGCCCTGAGTCCATACCCAGAGAACATCCTTGGACTTGATGTTTTAGCGCAACCGATGGTATTCACTGACGGTACCTTGTGGTGCTTTGGTTCCTATGGAGTAGGGGCAAAAGAGGCCAAAACCGCTCGGGTAGGCACTCTCCAACTTGCTCCACCCTTACCCAATCGAGTATCACATGTGTTGCACAGTATTCACTACCAGCAGCAGCCAGACAAGGCATTACTGAGGTGATTGCAGACCTGGAAAAGAGACAATCATCACCAGGACACACTCACCCTATAACTCACCAGTGTGGCCAGTGCGCAAACCTGACGGACGATGGAGACTCACCATTGACTACAGGAAGCTCAATAGTAACACACTTCCCTCACTGCTGCAGTCCCAAGCCTGACATCAATTGTGACAGCAATCCAAGCTGCACACATACTTGGATGGCTTCATTGGACATTAAAAGACATGTACTTTATGATTCCTCTACGTGAGGAAGACAAAACCACAGTTCGCTTTCACACGGCAAGGTCCCAATTCACCTTCAATCGCCTTCCCCAGGGATACAAACACTCAGGAACCATTGCACACAATTCCCTAGCAGCATGTAGACACCATGGAGGTCCCGAAAGATGTAAGTGTCTACCAGTATATAGATGACATCTTTGTTCACAGTATCACAGTATAACCAAGGTTGGAAGAGACCCCAAGGATCATCAAGTCCAACCTGTCCCAACAGACCTCACACTAGACCATGGCACCAAGTGCCACGTCCAATCTCCTCTTGAACACCTCCAGGGACGGCGACTCCACCACCTCCCTGGGCAGCCCATTCCAATGACGAATGACTCGCTCAGTGAAGAACTTCCTCCTCACCTCGAGTCTAAACCTCCCGTGGCACAGCTTGAGACTGTGTCCCCTGTTCTGGTGCTGGTTGCCTGGGAGAAGAGACGAACCCCCTCCTGTCTACAACCACCTTTCAGGTAGTTGTAGAGGGCAATGAGGTCACCTCTGATCCTTCTCTTCTCCAGGCTAAACAATCCCAGCTCCCTCAGCCTCTCCTCATAGGGCTTGTGCTCAAGGCCTCTCACCAGCCTTGTTGCCCTTTTCTGGACACGTTCAAGTATCTCGATGTCCTTCTTAAACTGAGGGGCCAGAACTGGACACAGTACTCAAGGTGTGGCCTAACCAATGCAGAGTACAGGGGCAGAATGACCTCCCTGCTCCTGCTGGCCACACTATTCCAATACAGGCCAGGATGCCATTGGCCTTCTTGGCCACCTGGGCACACTGTTGGCTCATGTTTAGGTGGGTGTCAATCAGCACCCCCAGGTCCCTCTCTGTTTGGCAGCTCTCCAGCCACTCTGACCCCAGCCTGTAGCTCTGCATGGGGTTGCCGTGGCCAAAGTGCAGCACCCGGCACTTGGACTTATTAAATGCCATCCCATTGGACTTGCCCATCTGTCCAGTCGGTCGAGGTCCCTCTGCAGAGCCTTTCTGCCCTCTAACTGACTAACACTTGTTCCCAACTTGGTGTCATCTGCAAACTTGCTGATGGACTGACTCAACCCCCTCATCCATATCATCAATGAAGATGTTAAAGAGGATGGGGCCAGCACCGATCCCTGGGGGACGCCGCTGGTGACTGGCCGCCAGCCGGACGTGGCACCATTCACCACCACTCTCTGGGCTCGGCCCTCCAGCCAGTTCCTAACCCAGCACAGAGTGTTGCGGTCCAAACCACGAGCTGACAGTTTAGCCAGCAGTTTGCTGTGGGGGACGGTGTCAAAGGCCTTGCTGAAGTCCAGATAGACTACATCCACAGGCCTCCCATGTCCACCAGACGGGTCACCTGATCATAGAAGGAGATCAGGTTGGAGAGGCAGGACCTGCCCTTCCTAAATCCATGTTGGCTGGGCCTGAGCCCTTGGCCATCCTTCAGGTGCGCAGTTATTGCCTCCAGGATAATCTGTTCCATCACTTGCCCTGGCACTGAGGTCAGGCTGACTGGCCTGTAGTTTCCGGGCTCCTCCATCCGTCCCTTCTTGTGGATGGGGATCACATTGGCCAGTTTCCAGTCATCTGGGACCTCTCCAGTGAGCCAGGACTGGAGGAAAATGATGGAGAGCTCAGCTGTGTCTCAGGAACTCACCACTCAGTAGGAAGCCAAGGATGGGAAGGGGGAGGTGAGGCCACTTCTGCTCCTGAGAGGATTGTCCAACAGCAGGAACAGAGCTGGGAAAGGGACTGTGAGGTCAGTTGTGTCTGCAGGAGCTGCTAGGGCAGGCCTGGGCTCGTGGCTGGCAGATGGGCAGAGTGATCTGTGAGATGGCCTCTGCCAAGGGCCTGGGCTGACTGCAGGAAGGGCTGATGGGTTGGTTGCTGTGTCTGCTGCCTGAGTACCTGATGGGACAGCAGCAAGCACAGGGCTTGGTGCTGTCCAGCCAAGAAACTGCAAGGCCAGCAGCCTTGGGAGCTCCTGCTGAGGTAGGCAAGAGCAGGGGAGAGGAACACTGCCAGATGGTGCAGCTGGCAGGTGGAGATTGGCCATGAGGAGCAAGAAACCTCTCTCAAAGGGCAGTGCTGTGGCCTGAGAAGCTCTCCAGAAGGAGTTTGGGATCAGCCCTTCTCTTTGTGTCCCCAGGAGCAGAGGGTGAGTGTGGGCAGGTGTCAGTGAAGGCATGGGAAGGCCAAGGTGGGGAAGTGAGAGGAGTGTCTGCAGCCTGCAGGGCAGGAGAAGCAGCTGTGAGACAGGGCAAAACAAAGCTGTGGGAGAGCTGGCAAAGGGCAATGGCAGTGGTGGGAGTGATGAAGAGAAGCCAAGGCTGTGCCTCTTGGCTATGGCAATTCTCTGCCCCGAGGCCTGTGAGGAGATGTTGTCCTAAGGCACTGGGAGGGCCTCACTGCCTCTGTCCACAGCCCAGGAAGGCTGGGGACTGTCAGGCCCTTGTCCTCCACTCAGCATCACAAACCCTACAGGGATGCTAAAGGAAGGCTGGAGAGGGACTTTTCATGAGGGTGTCTGGTGACAGGGCAGGAGGAAGGTTTGAAGGGGAGGAAAAGGAGTTTAGACTGGGCTTAGGAAGAAGTTCTTCAGTATGAGGGTTGTGGGACTCTGGAATAGGCCTTTCAGGTAGGATGCCCTCTCCTGAGGGTGTTGAAGGCCAGGCTGGATGAGGCCTTGAGCAGCTGAGTGTATTGGAGAGGCATCCTTGCCTATGGCAGGGAGGTTGGAGCAGATGAGCTCTGAGGTCCCTTCCAGCCTAGGCCCTGCTATGCTGCTATGAAACCCACCCCCACCCCCACTGCACCTGGAGAGCCTTGACCCACACATGAGGGACAGGAGCTGCCTGCCCAGGGGCTGTGCTCAGGCCTTGGCCTTTGTGCTGCAGAAGCCAGAGCCAGAGTTTGCTCTCTCCTGCACTTTGCTTTGCCTGCTGCAATCACAGCTCTCCTGAGCTGCTCTAACCAGTCTGGGGAGGCTTGGCAGTAACAAGCCTCAGTGGGGCCAATCAGTGCTCAAGGTACTTTGTGTTTGTTCTTGCTTCTTGCACAGTTCTTCACTCTTCTCTCAGTACTGAGGTTCATGGAAGATCCCCAAGTGCCCTGAGGAGCTCTTTGTGTCTTTGTTGTTTACTTGCAGATTCCAAAGTGCACCTCACAAAGCTCAGATTTTGAGGGTAAACTATTTGATTCTTCTCAGATGAGGGGCAGAGGTGACAGCAGCATCCACCAAGCCAGAATGATGCAGGCTGTCTGCTCAGGAGGTCTAGACTGGGAGGAGAAGCTGTCCTTAGAGGGCTGGACACTGAGTGGACAACTTTGCTCTCACCCTCCCAACTCCCCATTGCTGTCCCTGCCCACCTGGGCCTTCCATCCCTGCTCCTTGCATCAGACTTCTCCACTGCTCTCTGCAGCTGGAGCTCACAGCTCCATGGCACCAGCTGCCCCCTGTTCTCCTTAGAGAACTACCTGCACACAGCCACAGAAGAATTGTTGCTCTTGGAAGGCAAAGCCAAGGCTGAGAAAGTTGCCTCAGCCAATCCAAGGCCCTGGAACCATCTGCTCAGCACAAGCTGTCTCTCAGCAGCTTGCCTGTCCACAAGGATGAGGCAAAGCCAACAAGTTGTGCCATGCTGTGATTTCTCAGCCAGTCAAGAGCTCTTGAGAGTGAGAAGCAGTATGAATAGGTTGGATCCTAGCAGCCCTTCCTCATGAAACCATCCTGGATTGAAATCTATTCCTATGGCTGTGCCTGGAGAGAAGCACACAAGCACACAGACACAGGGACAGAGCTGGTTGGGTCCAGTGCAACATAGAGCCCCCAAACATGGTGACAGCAAAGGTGTCTGTCCCTAAGACACAGAGAGGTGGGAAGTGGCTTGCAGAGAGGCTGCCAGGAGTCAGTTTCTTCTGCTGGAGCTCAGGGCAACCACTCACAGTTCAACAATTCTCAGAGGGATGAGAACTGATCCTGGAGAAGTCTGACTTGGTGCTAGCCTTGGTGCAGGTTGTGCCTGAGAGATGTCTGAGGGGAGATGCTGGACACAGCTGCTGTGATCCAGGAGAGCTCAAGGCCTGGCTTGAGGGTCACTAGCCAAGTTTGAAGAGGTGGAGATCATGACTTCCATCAGGTGCTTCTCTGATCTGGAGAACCTTGGAATGCTAAATCATCCTGAGATCTTTTGCCACTTGCACAGACCTGAAGCTTTTGGACACTCCAGAGTTTTCTGTCAGCCATGTTGGCTGTGATCCAAGCACAGATGCACTGAGCCTGGAGGAGGTGGACAACCCACCCATAGGGGAGAGAGCAGGCAGGTGGGAGAGCCCTGTCAGGACTGAGTCATCCTTGTGGTCAAGAACCCTCTGCCTGTCCCTTCTTCTCTCTGGCTGGGCTCAATCCTTCTCCTGATGCTTTTAGTGCTGGGGGAGGAGCAAAGTTGCAGACCTGCTCCTTGGAACAGGCCGAGAAGGTAAAGAACCCAACTTTGGAACAGCAGCAATATTCCAGGCTCCTGCTGATCCCTGAGCACCTCCCAACCCTCTCCAGATCCTCCTCCCAAACCACACTTCACCACTTGTGGAGCTTTGAGGGTCATTGGCTGTGATGGGAATGTAGGAGTTCACCTGCCTGAGACCCAGCTGGTCAGGTATCGGTGCATGGCAAGAGGGGGATGGTTGGGATGGCTACGTCTGGGGGTGTCAGCCCCATCAGCACTACACCAGGGGACTCAGCACAGGAGTTAGGGCTCTGATCTCTCATTGCAAGGAGTCACACACAGTGTCCACTTCTTTCAGTCTCTTGGTCCCCAAGGATTTGCCCAACGAGCACAGGGTGACTCTTCCTTCAGCAGCATGGCCTCCCAGAAGGCTTTGGACTAGTGTCTGGGAGAGAGAAAATAGATATAGAATAGTTTGGAGGAACAAAATCTCAGCTTGAGGAATAGTAGAAGAGGTTGATGGAGACATGAATGAGGACAGCAAGTGGGAAATGTATGAGGATTAGGAGAAGAGGATGCAATAATTATGTAGAGGACAAAGGGTGATGTGAAGAAGAGGATGATGATTGAGGTAGGAGAAGTATAAGAGAAGGAGGAAGAAGATGAACAAGGAGGAAGAGGGCAACCCATATCAGCCCCTCTGTGCCCCCAAGCAGCCACATTAGTGCACCTGAGGGGGAGCAGAGCTTCCTTCCCACCCAGCTTGGAGCCCTGGTGCCCAGCGCCCCAGTCAGTGCGCCATACAGGCAACGCAAGGCTTCCGCCCTCAGCGCCAACCTCATCACGCGGCACTGCTGGGCCACAGCCAGAAGCAGCTGCACCTCTGAGCTGCCTGAGGCAGTAGCTGCGACTCATGGATGGCCACCCTCAGCCAGCACGCTGCACCCACACCGGGCCAGCGCTTTACCTGCACAGTCTCCAGCAAGGGCTTTCATCCGACAGCTCCTCCCTCACCTGGAATAGTCACCCCCACGCCAGTGACCAGCGTGCCCCAGGGGACACAGCAATACACCGACCCCGGCACTGCCAGGCCAAACCTGACCCCCTGGGGGGCCTTCTCCAGCACTCGAAACATGCAATCTCCTCTTTTACAACTTCTTTCCTCAGAAGCAAATGTGCCCCTGCACGTCTCTGCACCAGCCAGTGCTGAGGAGAGGAATGGCAGTGCTGAGTCAGCACAGCTGGCAGCAAGACTGCAGCTGGGCTGGGATTTGGCTGCTTTCCCCCCAACACTTTGGGTTTCCCAGAGGTAAAAGAAAAACCTCAGCCCAAGGATAATGCCTAATTAGAATGGAAACCCCAACCCTAATACAGTATTGTCTTTGGTTGGTTTTCCTTTGACATTTCTGTCCCAAAATACCACTTTTGGGGACATTTCTTCCCCAGGGCAGTGATGAAGCCAGTGCCCACTTCAGGGAGGTGTCCTGAGGGGTCCTGGAGAGTCTTGAATGTGAAATAGGAAATCAAACTCAGTGCCTCCCATAGCCATTCAGCAGTATCCTTCACTAACCTGCATGGACATGGAATGATGGCTCCAAAACATTCCTGTGCTGATCACCCATCACAAAAAAATATAAAAAAAAGGTGCCTATTCCATGTGGAGCAATTTCTTGATTGATTAATTGCTGCTCAGATTAAGGAAGCAAAAGAAGCTGTTTTGGGTTTGTGGCATTTGATATATCTGCTCTGACGGGATTCTGTACAGATGGTGTGTGGCCTTGAAGTTGGGTAAGCGAGGAAGATATTTGGCAACATAAACTGTCCCTTTGGTTTAAACAGAGCTGAAAATGCTGTATGAGCGCTGCATGGGATTTGTGGCTTAACAGCTATGATAATGTGACTGTGACTGTTCCTGCAGGAATACATCAATTCAGCATTCCGTTGCAGAGAGTTATGTGAGTAGCTGGGACCCCAGAATGAGTTTACTGATGGCACTGCACCGAGAGAGACGAGCAGCGAATAGCTGTTCTGCTTTCAGACACAGCAGACGCAGACGTCGTAGGGCTAGTTCTAACTCAAATGCAGACATTTCCAGTGATGAGGAAGACACAGAAGCAGGACAAACAGGAGGAAACAGAGGGAAACAGGAAGACAGGAGTTAATGGGAAAGCAGCTGAGTGAGTGAGACGGCAGCAGTTCTGGCATTCAGCCAGCGGGGGGCAGACGCAGCTCACAACAGCAGTGCCAGCGGCTGTGGCTCCACCGGCAGCCATTAACGAGGCAAAATCTCTTCCGCCTGCAGCAGCAGGAATGGAAGCGAGTTCCACAGCAGCCCCTGGGTCCCAAAGTTCACCTGCCAGTGGTGTTCCCTTGCAAACCCCTTCTGCTTCTGCAAAGTCTGCTGTAAACTTAAATGCAGATCCAGTTCAACAAATCACAGCTGTGGATAAAAGGGGCAGGCACAAGGCAGATGCAGAGGCAGAAGAACAGCAAGAACAGCAAGATCCCTCTGCTGGTTAAAAAGGATCCTTCTGAAAATGGAGAGAAAGTTTGCTTTAAAGATAGAGCTGAATTGCTGAGGCCCTCAGTGGAGAGTGGAGATGCAGGACAGGATACAGGTTCTGGTAAGTCAGGAGATAATGGAGGTGCTTCTGAACTGAAAGACGTCCTATGGAGGGCAGCAGCAGGATTATGGGGACAGCCACTTCAAGAGGAGGAGACTGATGAAGATAACAGCCAAGCAGCCAATGCCCCCTGTCAGGAAATCAGGCATGTAAGAAAAGGATTACATTAGAGGAGAGAATGAGCCAATCTTACATGGCTAGGCAGGTGCCACGATACAGGGACCCATGCTTCAGTAGTGGGGGACAAGTCAGCATCTCAGCTTGGAACCCTCTCAAAAGTTAGTGGAATAGATAAGCATCTAGGCAGGAACCTTGGTAAGGTTCCTTTGTGGACATGCCTTTGACTGGCAGCTCTTAGGAGGTGTCCATCCAGAGATGACCTTCCATGGAACCCTAAGCCTTGGAATGCCATAGAGGAGGGAATTAAGAGTGCTGACAAGATTAACCATGGTCCTCATCTAGGACTCAGTCACACACAGGCATTAGAAGGGTAAAAACTTATTTGATAGAGAAAGTCCTTCCATGCCTTGATCTTTGCTGCCATCTCCTGTCCTTTTAGCAACATTTCAGTCCCCATGCCATCTTTCTTGTGTTTTTCCTGTTGGTCCTCTGCCAATCCCACAGAACTGTCCTCCTCTTGTTAGTGAGGCCCAGGGCTGTGAGAACCCAGCCCTGCTCTCCAGACTCAGTCTTATCTCTCTCTCTGTCTAGAGCTGCTACCTGCTGCTCTATCTCCATTTGCTCTCCCAAGCTCCAGGTTTACTTGATTGATGTCAGAAAGTTAATCTCTGAACTAGTGGGAGAGTTTCTAACAGTTAGTGAGAACATTAAGAAGTCTCCTTCCCTCAGCTGTCCTGCTGAGTGTTCTGGGAAGGGCTCAGCTGAGGGCCAGTTCTGAGAGGCAGAGGCTGAGTTGAGGCCTGGGGTTAACACCCAAGGGTCAAGGGTAAAGGCTGGAGCCAGGATGAGCAATGGGGGCAGAGTCAGGGTCAGGAGTGGGCTTGGAAGGGGCTGAGGTGTAAGGGGTCAGGTGAGGGCTTGGCTCAGCTGCACTACATTGGAGCAGGGGACTGAGTAGAGAGGATGGGAGGGGCCCAGAGGGGACTGGGAGGGCATCCTAGGATCCAGCCAGGACTGGAAGGTGCTAAAAGCATTCAGTCTGTCATGGGAGGTGTGAGAGTTTCAATTCAGATCCCAAGGAGCCCCCCCAGGCACTGGGGGAGGGATTGGGTGGGGAGAGAGGAATACACTTCCTTGCCAATGAGCCCTGCACCCATGCCTGGTGAAGGACGACAAGGACCCCCTGATGAGAAGCAAGCTCCAGGGCTGGCCAGGAATGGATCTTGATCAGACTCCTGATGTCTTCTTTTTGCCTTGTCTTTCTTGGCTGCAATGCTGCTCACTGGACAGTCACTTGAGAAAGGCTCCAGCAAAAGTTTCCAACCTACCACAGCCTGGGACTGCAGACACAGTGCTGTTAGGCCTGCCCTAGGAACTGTCTCCAACTAAGGCAGCAGCTGAGCTGACCACAGACTCAAGTGCAGGAGGAGTGTGGTTCTCAGCTGACTCCACCCACTGTATGGGATGCAAATGGCAAGAGAAAGCTGCAGTGCTGGAGGCTGGCACTGGGAAGACTGTGGCAGAGGAAGGTGGTGCACAGGTAGGAGGATTGCCCTGCACTCATGCTGGCAGCAGAGAATGGTGCCCCTGCTATTCACACTGATTCCTGTGCAGCCTCCAAGGTGCCACTGAATGGGTGTGTCAGGGGGAATCTAATCAATCAGGAGAGCTGGAGACTGACAATGACTCTGAGAAATAGTTCACTCAAGACCCTCAAAGGTAGGAGGGGTCAAAGGCCATGCACAGAAGGGAAGAGCTGCTGCAAAATGGAACCAGCAGGCAGATCACCCAGCAAGAATTCCTGTGGTGAACAATGAAGGGGAAGATTGAGCAAGATTGGCTGAGTGGCTGCACATGAGAAGAGGCCACCAGGGAAGGCCAACCTCTATCTGAGTGCCAGGCTCAAGGGAGGTCAGTTTGAAACACTTGAACAATTCTTACAGCTTGGCCACAATGTTGGGTAAGCTTAAGGCAACCACCCAAACCAAGCTCTGCCCAACAGATCAGACACAACAAGCCTCTGTGGAGTCCCTGGCAAATGATTATGTTGGCCCTTGGAAGACCTCCTGGGCAAAGTCTATACCTGGTAGGAGCAGAAGTGGTTCCAGGCTGAGCCATGGCCACAGCTCTCAGCACTGCCACAGGAGCTCAAAGGATTGAAGCTCTGGAGAATGGTTCAGCATTCTACCTGTGCTGAGTGTGTCCAAAGTGCCAATGGATCACACTTCACAGTGAGCACAGTGCAAGGCTGGGTGCAAGGAGAATGAATTAAAGGAGTGTTCCCTACCCCATGTTATACTCAGGCTAATGGTGTAGCTGAACAGACCAATGGTCTTCTTGCAAGTCATGTTGATAGCTCAAGGCACAGCTGGGACTCACAGTTGGCACAAGCAGTTTTTACTGCCATGAGCTGATGAGGAATATATGGAAGCCCCAAAATTCAAACATTTAGTCCCATGGAACTAGTGATGGCTGCAGCCCTTGGCCCTGATGGACAAAGGAGTGAATCCATACAACAGATACAGATAGCCCAACCTGTACTAGTGAAGCTACTGTCCATTGGCATTGTGCCCATGATATGGGCAAAACCCAGAGGCTTCTATGCCTGGGAAGCCTTGGATGGGATTGGGATTGGGCAGGGACAGCAATGGGGAGGTTGGGGAGGGTGAGGAGCAAAGTTGTCCCTTCGATATCAGAGCTGAAGGACAGATTTCCCTGCAAGTGCAGATGTCCTGGTGAGACAGCCTGGGTCAGTGTCACTTGGGGAATCATCATCTCTGCTCTGAGCTGAAAGCTAACAGAATATTCTCCCTTTGATATGAAAGAAACCTAAAGGAGCTTTGTGAGGAGCACTTTGAAACCTTGAAGGAACTACAGAGACACAAGAGCTCTTAGGGCACTTGGGGATCATTGCCTGAGCCTCACACACTGAGAGGAGACTGAAGGAATCTGCTCAAGAAGTCAGAAGCAGAACAAAAATTCCTTCAAGTACTAATTGGCCTCACTGAGGGCCATTAGCAACAAAGCCTCCCAGGGGTGCTTAGAGAAGCTCCATGGAGGCCATGATGAAGGCAGACAAGGCAAAAATGCAGCTGAACAAACCCTGGCCTTGGTCTAGGAAGAGAAAGGCCAAGCTCTGAGCTCAGGCCTTGGAAAGGCAGATCCTGAGGGCCTCCAACTAAACCTCTCTCAGCAGCCATGGTGGCAGAAGCTGCTGCCAGAAGGACCAGGATCAAGACCTTGTCCCTGCTGAGCCTTGCAGCTGTGCCAGAGCCCTTGGCCATCCCTCCTGCAGGCTGTGCTTCACTGTCCCATGCTTGCAGCTCTTTCCCTTCAGGCTGCTGACATCCATCTGGCTTCCCCAGCCAGCTCTCATCCTGGCATTGCAATACCTTCACTCAGGGCTCTCCACTCTTGCTCCCTGTTCCTTGACACACAAAGGATCTCCAGATTCCTTCTGGGTCACCTCTGGCACCACAGCTCTACACTTTGATATTCTTTTGTCTTGGCCTCCAGTCTGAACCTTTCAGTTGCACCTTCTGAAGGCTTCCTTCTGTGTCCACAACCAAGAAAAGTTCCATCAGCTGACACCCCCCTTCAAGCAGGTGCACATCACCCCTGAGCCTTCACTTCACCAGGCTAAAGAAGCTCAGCAGCTTCAGGTACTAGAGAGAGACTCCAAGTCCATCCAGGCAGATCCCTATAGAGCTTCTCAGTACCTCTCCATTCCTCAGACTAAGGAATTCCACAGCCAGACACCAATACTACAGATGTGGCCACAGCAGTGCTGAGTGCAGGGGAGGACAACCTCTGTGTCTGGGTATCCACACTCCTCCTCCACAGCCCAGCTGCACTTGGCCTTCTGCACTCTGCTCAGGCTCTGCTCCATCCCAGGTCATTGGGAATGGTCCCTTCCAGAGGCTGCTGCTGGCCAGTGCAAAAGGATTGGAGTTTGCAGGGAGCTCACACATCTCATGGCATGGGCGCCTCCTGCCCTAGGAGCTTCTCAGCCTCCTCATGTCCCAGTGCGGCCAAGGCCCAATGCTGGCCCATAAGGCCTGGCAGCTGAGCAGGCAAAAGAAACCTCTCCAGGGCCTTCCAAGGCAGGTCCCTGCTGCTGCCTCACAGCTTCTCCAGCAGCCACAGCCAAGCCCTGTCCCTGCTGCTGTCCCCTCAGGCCCTCAGGTGGCAGGGAGGTGACCTCCCAGCCCCTGCCCAGCCTTCTGGCTGCTGCTGTGCGGAGAGATCTGTGGCCACAGCTGAGCTGCCTATGGCATTGGGCCCCATCTGCTCCTGGTGTCCATCAGTTGCTCAGCCACAGATTACCACCTGCCCATCTTCAAGGACATGAGGCTGCTCTGGGAGCTCCCAGCCCCTGCCATGTGCCACTCAAGCAGAGTCACTCCAGGGTGAGAGGGGATATAAAAGAGGGGTCAGAGCACAGGAAGGAGGTTTGGGGCTGAAGTGTCCAGGGGAGGGCTGAGGGCTCAGAGAGATCTTTGAGGGCTGGGGCTCAGGCTAGGGCTGAGGAGAGGCTTTGCTGTCCTGATGAGCCCAGTCTGAACTGGGAGGGCTTAAATCACAGAATCAGAGAATATGAGGGGTTGGAAGGGACCTCCAGACATCCTCCACTCCAACTCCACTGCCAGAGCAGGATCACGCAGAGCAGGTCACAAAGGAGCACATCCAGGAAGGTTTGAAAGTCTCCAGAGAAGGAGACTCCACAACCTCTATGGCAGCCTGCTCCAGGGCTCCAGCACCCTCACAGCACAGAAGAGTCTCTTCATGCTGAGGTAGAACCTCCTGTGTTCCAGCTTGCACCCATTGCTCCTTGTCCTATCACTGGGCACCACTGCCAAGAGCCTGGCACCTTTCCTTTGACACCCCCTCTGATATTGATAGCTATTGATCAGATCCCCTCTCAGGCTTCTCCTCTCCAGACTAAACAGCCCCAGGGCTCTCAGTCTGTCACAGAGCATCAGAAACATTCAGGTTGGAGAAGACCCTCAGGAGCACCAAGTCTAACCAATAACCCTATTCTACAAGGGTCACCCCTAAGCCATATCTCCAAGCACCACATCCAAAGCACCTTGAAACACCTCCAGGCTTGGTGACTCCACCACCTCCCTGGGCAGCACATTCCACTCCCTGAACACTCTGGATGGGAGAATTTTTTTCCTACTGTCCAGTCTAAGCCTACCCAGTCCTAGCTTGAGGCCATTCCCTCTTGTTCTATCACTAATGACCTGTGAGGAGAGACCAGCAGCAGCCTCTCCACAACCTCCTTTCAGGTAGCTGTAGAGAGCCAGGAAGTCTCCCCCTCAGCCTCCTCTTCTCCAAACTAACCAGCCCCAGCTCCTTCAGTTGCTCTTCATCAGATTTCTTCTCCAGGCCCTTCCCCAGCTCCTTGCCCTCCTCTGCCCTGGCTCCAGCACCTCCACATCTCTCTTGCAAGGAGGTGCCCAAAACTGGACACAACAATCGAGGCGTGGCCTCCCCAGAGTTGAGTCCCTGGGGACAGTCACCTCCCTGCTCCTGCTGGACACAGGAATGCTGATCCCAGCCAGGATGCCTTTGGCTCTCTTGGCCACCTGGGGACATTGCTGGCTCCTATTCAGTTGCTGGTCCATTAGAACCCCCAGGTCCCTTTCTGCCCGACAGCTCTCCAGCCACACTGCCTCTGGAGCATTGCTTGGGGTTGTTGTGCCCCAAGTGCAGGACCTGGCACTTGGCCTTCTTGAAGCTCCTCCTGGGAACGTTGGCCATGGATCCAATCTATCCAAGTCCCTCTGCAAAGCCTCCCTACGCTCATGCAGATCAACTCTGCCACCTGACTTGGTGACTGGCCAGCTTCTCCCTCACCAACATCCCAAAGTCCTTTTCCTCAGGGCTGCTTCTATCTCCTCCCCTAGCCTTATTGATAGTGAGGATTGTTCCAGCCCAGCTGCAGGACCCTGATCTTGCTGCTGTTGAACCTCATGAGGGTCACCTGGGCACCACCTCTCCAGCTTGTCCAGGGCCCTCTGGATGTCATCCTGTCCCTCTGGCATCTCAACAGCAGCACTCAGCTTGGTGCCATCTGCACCCTTGCTGATGGTGTCTCCATCTCTCTGCCTATAGCACTGATAAAAATATTAAACAGCACAGGAGGGGATGAGTGGAATCAGTTTTTCCTAGGACAAGGCCTGGGCTGTACTTAGAAATGCTAATGGGACCCAGTCTGAAATGGGAGATGGCCCAGACTGGAATCTGGTGTGCTTAGGGTATGGAATTGTGAGTGTGACAAGACCCAGCCTGTGGTGGGAGGGTATTATGACCCCAATATGAACTGGGATGAGTCCCCGACTGTACTGGGATGTGTCCAGGGGACTCAGGTTGTACTGGGATGGTTCCCAGTCTGCCTGGGAGGTGGCTAAGGAATACAGCTTCTACTGGGAGTGGTTCCAGTCTTATCCTGGGAAGGGTTCAGGTGGTGCAGCCTTTCCTGGAAGCAGGAACAGTCCATACTGGGAAGGAGTCCTGACATCTGGTTTGCACTGAGAGCAAAGCACTTGGTAGTTGGAGGGGGCCAGGGCTTCAACTTGCTGTGGGATGAGACCTGTCTGTGCTGGGAGGAGATCAGGAGATGCAGTTTGCACGGGATTGTCCCCAGTCTGTACTGGGTGATGCCTTTGGATCCATTTCCTCCGGGACAGGACCTGCACTTTACTGGGATGGGATCAGGGCAGTAGTTTGTCCTTGGACAGGGCCTAGTCTGTACTGGGAGGGAGTCAGGAGATGCAGTTTGTACTGGGAGTGGGCGCAGTTTGTACTGGGAGTGGGCCCAGTCTGTACTGGATTGGAACCAGAGTACACAGTTAACATGTGGAGGGATGCAGTAGGAACAGGGAAGGGGTCCAAGGGATGCACTTTGTACTGGCACAGGAAACTGTATGGGAGATGGCAAAGTGATGCAGTTTGTACTGGGATAAGAGCACATCTGAGCTGGGAGGGGTTGAGGAGATGCAGTTTGTCCTGAGATATGACCAGGTCTGTACTGGGAGGGGATAAATGGTTCCAAATTGTACTATGTGGAGACCAGACTGTACTGGAATGTGCCCAGGGGACAGAGCTTGTACTGGAAGAGGGTCCAGGCTGCACTGGAAGGGCATAAGGTGATTCACTTTTTACTGGGACAAGGCCTAATGGGTACCTGGAGGGATGAAAGGGATCCTGTTTGGACTGGGACAGGGCCCAGACTGTACTGGGAGGGCATGAGGGTGTGCAGTTTGTACTGGGATGGATGCAATCAGTATTGGGAAGGGAGCCAGGGGATACATTCTGTGCTGGAATGGGACCCAGGCTGCAGTGCTAGAGGACAGTAGGATCCAGTTGGTGCTGGGATGAGGCCACATCTGTACTGGGAGGGGATACAGGAACCATGTTTGGACTGAGTCTATACTGGAAGGGGGTCAGGGTATCCAGTTTGGACTCTGAGTAGGTGCAGTCTGTAATGGGAGGGGGTTGGGGTATGAAGGCATGAGGAGACCTCCTGTTCTGATGGCAGTGCTGCTCTGGAGCACAGCTCTGTCCCACAAGCAGCCCTGGACTCTCTCTGCCTGCAGTCCCAGCACTGCCACCCAGCAGCACTGTGCCCAAGCTGCCAGAGCACTCAGGCCTTGCCCCAGCACAGAGGCTCAGCAGGAGAGGGTGGAAGGGAAGAAAGAGCAACTGAGGACAGCCCAAGCTGTGGGGCTGCCTGGCACTGCTGCTGTGCTGGGACTCTGCCCCTCCACCTCTGCACACAGGCACTGCCCTGCAGCTCCACAAAAGCCTTGGAAGAAGGAACTCCGAGAAACAACTCCCTGCAGGGTCCTTTATTCTGTTGAGCACACCCAGGGATCACAGCTCCTCATGTCTGCAGCCTCTGGGTCACAGCAGACAGGACAACATTGAACCAGCAATGGTCTGAAGAAAGACATTTCTGTGGGAACAGCACCAGCAGCAGCCAGAACTGGAGCAGCCAGGCTGGGCCTGTACTGAATGACCTCAGAACTGCTCTGCAGGAGAAGACAAAGAGTTTATTGCTTCTGAAAGCATGCAGGGATCAGTTGGCTCAGGGCAGCCTTCAGCTCCTGGTTCCTCAGGCTGTAGATGAGAGGGTTCACTGCTGGAGGCACCACTGAGTACAGAACTGACACCACCAGATCAAGGGATGGGGAGGAGATGGAGGAGGGCTTCAGGTAGGCAAAGGAGCCAGTGCTGAAAAACAGGAAGACCACAGCCAGGTGAGGGAGGCAGGTGGCAAAGGCTTTGTGGCGTCCCTGCTGAGAGGGGATCCTCAGCACTGCCCTGAAGATCTGCACATAGGACACCACAATCAACACAAAACAGACATATGATAAACAGGCACTGGCCACAAGAAGACAAATTTCCCTGAGGTAGGATGTGGAGCAGGAGAGCTTGAGGATCTGGGGCACTTCGCAGAAGAACTGCTCCACAGCATTGCCCTGGCAGAGGGGCAGGGAAAATGTGTTGGATGTGTGTAGAAGAGCATGAAGAAAGCCACAGCCCCAGGCAGCTGCTGCCATGTGGAGACAAACTCTGCTGCCCAGGAGGGTCTCATAGTGCAGGGGTCTGCAGATGGCAATGTAGCGATCGTAGGACATGGTGGTGAGGAGAGAAAACTCTGCTGAAAAGGAAAAAGAAAAGCAGAAATACTTGAGCAGCACATCCTGCATAGGAGATGTCCCTGGTGTCCCAAAGGGAATTGGCCATGGATTTTGGCACAGTGGTGGAGATGGCACCCAGGTCAAGGAGGGCAAGGTTGAGGAGGAAGAAGTACATGGGGGTGTGGAGGTGGTGTTCCAAGGCTATGGTGGTGATGATGAGGCCATTGCCCAGCAGGGCAGCCAGGTAGATGGCCAGGAAGAGGCAGAAGTGCAGGAGCTGCAGCTGCCTTGTGCCTGGGAAGGGCAGGAGGAGGAAGTGGCTGATGGAGCTGCTGTTGGCCATCTGCTGCCTCTGGCCATGGAGACCTGTGCAAGGAGGGAAAGGCAGTGACAAGTTAGGGCACACTTCTCTCATATTCATTGTAACCCCTGTCCCTGAGCTGCATGAGGAATGGATTAACTCAGTCCCCATCACTACCAGCCTGTGGGATGTTCATCACAGCTTCAAATGCAGCAGGGACCCCAGAATTGCCATGAAGATTCCTCTGGTGTCAGAACAGAAAGTGACCAACAGCCTAGTCCCAGGGAACTAGAGTCCCATAGAGAGGTGGAGAAACCGGGAACAGCACTGCATTGAAGGGAAGAGAGAAAGGCAGAGGGGCTGGGGGTGAAGCCTTCTCCTTCCCCAGCTCTGCTCTCTGTAGCTCACAGGATGGAACTGAAGAGCTTTTATCCTCCTTTTGTGTGCACACTTCAGGACCCTTGAGCTGAATGTCAGCTGCCAAGGTTGTAACTCCTGAGCTGGAGCCCAGAGCTTTGAGGGCACTGCTTCTGCTAGAAGAGGAGAGCAAAAGGTTGCATTGGGAAATGTGTCTGCAGTGCAGAGAATGGCACAGAGGAGCCTGATCCCCCTTGCCAGGGCATCTCTGCCAGCAGATCCCTCTCTCCCTGCTGCCCAACACTCTGCTGCCTGCAGCTGTCCCTACCAGGAGCTGCTTCTCTGTGTCCAGCTCTCCTCCCTGTCCCTGCCACCCATCCCACCTTCTGTGTGCTGAGGTGTGCCTGCAGACCCTCCCAGCACCAGGACACTGCCCAGGAGCGGCTCTAGGTGTGCAGGGGCTCAGGAACAGCTCCAAGGCTAATGAGAGTCTTCTCCAGAGTGGAGAAACAAACTCCAGTCTCACACAGCCCACCAGCACACCAAGGGGATCAACATTCAAAGCCAAGACTCCTGCCCTTCCAGCCAAATGCTGCCTTGATGCTCTTCTGGAAGCCACCTCAGAAATGCCCAGGGGCGAGCTGGAACTGTGAGCAGCTCTGGCCAACACAGCTCCCTCACCACAGAAGAAGGACCCTGCCCTGCCCTGCCCTGCCCTGCCCTGCCAGGGCTGTCTCCTGCCACTCACAGCTTCTCCCCACAGCACTGTGTTGAGCTCCATGGGCAGGCTGAGAGCTGAGCCTGGCAGGCAGCAGAGTCCCTGCCCCAGCACACAGCCCCTGGGCAGCAGGGACCCTGCTCTGAAGGACAGCCCTCACCACCCCTGCCTGCACCCCAGGGCTCCACAGCTCTTCAGAACAGCCTGAAAAGAGCCTCTGCACAGGAAGATTTCCTTCCAGCCCCCAGCAGCTGTGGTTGTGCCAGCTTTAGGAGCTGCAGCTGCACTGCCCTGCCCCCACAGACTCACCGTGTCAGTGACTGCAGTGACTTCTCCTCCTGTCAGCTCTCACTCACTCTCCTGCACACCTCCAAGCTCTCTTTGCCTTCCTCATCTCCCTGAGATCCACTGGCAGTGCCCTCAGCCCTGCTGTGCAGAGCAGAAGAGCTGCTCCTGGGCACAGCTGACACTTTTCATTGCTGCCTACTTTCCAGCAGCTCCCTCCAGCCACGGAGCTCAGCTTAGCTGAGCAGCAGAGGACCAACCCAAGGGCATTTGAATGACCCTCTGGTGGCTTTGGAGCCAGGTAACATCAGAGACTGAGAGGGAGATGATGAAACCTCTCCAGAAGTTGAAGTCACTTTCAAACTGTGAAGTTTCTTCTCTTGTTGATGGGTCCCAGTGAGGACACTGCTGGGAAAGTGTCTGCAGGCTGTGGTTGGAGCAGAGAACTGGAGGCAGTGCTGAGAGGTCAGGACAAGCAGAGGAAGATGTCTCTGATGCTGAGCAAGCCTGGAGGTGCTTCATTAATGCAAAGGGTCAAGCCCTGAGCCCTGGCTCCTGGACAGGCAGATCCTGTCCCTCACTCACCCCTCAGGGTGATTCCTGGAGCTGTGAGATGTGGAGAGGACTAATGCCAAGTGCAGGATTATGGCACAATCCCTTTCAGCCTCCTGAGGAAGGACAAGGAAGCAATCAAGGAGGCAATGAGGCCCCAGGGCTGGAAGGAGGACTTGTCTCCTCAGAGGCATCAGTGCCACAGACCACAGCCAGAATCAAAGGCATGAAGAGCTTGGCTCTGCCAGGAGCCTTTCAGCTCTCCCACAGCCCTCTGTCATCTGCCCCTCAGGCTGTCCTCTGCTGCTGCATCAGCTGAGCCTCTTTCCCTGCAGGCTGTAGTCACCCAGCCAGCTGCCCCACCTTGCTGCCACCTTCCTTTGCTGCTCTCTCTCCATCCTCCCTGGCTGTTCCTTGAAATATCAAGTCTTGAGCTGGTCCAGGTTGCTGCTGGGTGACATCTTGCACCACAGCACTGTCCTGGCAGTGACATTTCTTCCTCCTCATGTCCAGTCTGGGCTTCTCCCGTTCTACTTTGTGGCTTTATTTCTTTCTCCTGCTGCTCTTCACCAGTCATGGAATCTTCTCATGTCTCAAAGCACTCTCATGTTGCTCCTCCACTCTTCTCATTCTCCACACCACTGTGCTCAGGGGCTTTAGCCACTACCTAGTGGTCATATGTCAGATGCCTTCAAATCCCTGGTCAAAGGACAGCGGATTTAAGCTGAATGAAGGGAGAGCTAGATCAGATAGAAGGAGGAAATATTTTATGGTGAGAGTGGCAGGACACTGGAAAAGGTTACCCAGAGAAATGGAGAAGAGAAGGTTCTGAGGAGACCTTATTGTGGCCTTCCAGTATCTGAAGGGGGCTACAAGAAAGCTGGGGAGGGACTTTTTTGGGTGTCAGGGAGTGACTGGGGGGGAATGGAACAAAAGTAGAACTGAGTAGATTCAGACTGGATGTTAGGAAGAAGTTCTTCCCCATTAGAGTTGTGAGACACTGGCACAGGTTGCCCAGGGAGGGGGTGGAAGCCTCATCCCTGGAGGTTTTGAAGGCCAGGCTGGATGTGACTGAGTAACCTGCTCTAGTGTGAGGTGTCCCTGACCATGGCAGGGGGGTTGGAGCTGGATCATCCCCAGGAAGCTGAGTTAGTCTGTTCCACTCCCCCTCTCTGTCCAAGCCTATAAAGGGGAGAGTACAGCAACCCTTTGGGGCTCTTTTGCTTCTGCCTCACCAGGAAGAGAGGATTAAGAGAGTCACTGCTGGCTTCCTGCCTCTCTGCCACGTGGTCAGGCCTGGTCTTTCTCCCTGCTGCATCCACCTTTCTCCAAAGGACTGTTGGTTTTGTCTATCTCCCCATCCCTCCTTGTTCCTTACCCTTGTGAGCCCTTCCTGTTACAGTTCTAGGTGTGTATAGATGTATTTGAAAGACAACTTTTTACCTCTCTGCTTCCAAACCGACTCCAAATTATTTCTCAGTGGATTTCAGCCTTCCCTTTTCTTTTCCTCTCTATTGGGAAAGAGGAGGGGGGAAGTGGGGGAGGGATTCTCAGCTTTGCCCCCATCTGAGCTCTTAAATCCCAGTTGAGGCTCAAACCACCACACTGCAGCAGCTGATATCCAGACAAGGCCACAGGTTCCACCTTGGAGAGTGCTGCAATGCAAGCTGAGGCTCCCTGTGTGACTGCACCCAGAGATTATGGACTGGGCTGAGAGTTTTGTGGCTCTGCTGCTGGACAGAGCCCCTGAGGATGAGTGAGGCAGCAGTTCAGAGCCAGAAGAGTATGCATGGCCCCCATAACTCTGGGACAGTGCTGACAGGAGTTGAATGTGCTGTAGGCATGGCAGCTGGCTGAGGAACTGTGACCACCTCTGAGACTGGAAGGGGAATAAAGCTGCCAGGGTAACAGAGGAGTTTGGAGCTCCCCCAGCTTTTGAGACCTTCAGAGCCTGGGAGATGTTGCTGGCAGCCATGGTGGTGACTTTCTCTTTGCTTTTGTTATTTCCTACTTTCCCTCCTCTTCTGTATTTCTAACATTCCTCCTGCCCATGCAGGTGAAGCACAAGCCAGGGGCTTTTCTCAGCCCGCTACTTGGTTCCTTCTTGGTTTCATTTGCAGGGTCTGTAAAAGAACCTCCTGCTCTGCAGAAGTGGATCAGGATGCTAAGGCTCAATGGAGGGAGATCACCACTCCCTGGTGCAGGTAGCCCACACTCCTAATGCAGTCCAGATGCACCTGGCCTTGTTCATGGTGAGCATTCACTGGTGGCTCCTCTTGCATCCCTGGAAGTGCCCAGGTCCATGTCTTCAGGGTCCCTACTCAGCCAGTCAGGTCCCAGCCTGCCCTGATAGGTGGGTTGCTTCTTCTTCCCCTCCAGGAAGGAAACAGGACAAGCTGCAGTGATCACAGTAGCACAGTATCACTAAGGGTGGAAGAGACCTCGAAGATCATGGAGTCCAACCTGGCACCACAGACCCCATGACTAGACCATGGCACCAAGTGCCACGTCCAATCCCCTCTTGAACACCTCCAGGGACAGTGACTCCACCACCTCCCCGGGCAGCCCATTCCAATGGCGAATGACTCTCTCAGTGAAGAACTTTCTCCTCACCTCCAGCCTAAACTTCCCCTGGCACAGCTTGAGACTGTGTCCTCTTGTTCTGGTGCTGGTTGTGAGAGAAGAGGCCAACCCCTTCCTGTCTACAAGCTCCCTTCAGGTAGTTGTAGAGAGCAATGAGGTCTCCCCTGAGCCTCCTCTTCTCCAGGCCAAACAATACAATACAATACAATACAATACAATACAATACAATACAATACAATACACCAGGTTGGAAGAGACCTTCAAGATCATCACGTCCAACCCATCAACCAATCCAACCCACCTAATACAACACAGTACAATACACTACAATACAGTACAATACAACCCACCTAAACAACTAAACAACTAAAACCCTGGCACCAGCACCCCATCAAGCCTCTTCTTGAACACCTCCCATGAAGGTGACTCCACCACTTCCACAGGCAGCTGATTCCAATGGGCAACCACTCTCTCTGTATAGAACGTCTTCCTAACATCCAGCCTAAACCTGTCTTGGCGCAGCCTGAGACTGTGTCCTCTTGTTCTGGTACTGGCTGCCTGGGAGAAGAGACCAACCTCTGCCTGGCTACAACCTCCCTTCAGGTAGTTGTAGAGAGCAATAAGGTCACCCCCCAGTCTCCTCTTCTCCAGGCTAAGCAAGCCCAGCTCCCTCAGCCTCTCCTCATAGGGCTTGTCTTCCAAACCCCTCACCAACTTTGTTGCCCTTCTCTGGACACGCTCCAGCAAGTCAACCTCCTTCCTAAACTGAGGGGCCCAGAACTGGACACAGTACTCAAGGTGTGGCCTAACCAGTGCAGTGTACAGGGCAGAATGACCTCCCTGCTCCTGCTGGCCACACTGTTTCTGATGCAGGCTAGGATGCCATTGGCCTTCTTGGCTGCCTGGGCACACTGCAGGCTCATGTTCAGCCTACAATCAACCAGCACCCCCAGGTCCCTCTCTGCCTGGCCGCTCTCCAGCCACTCTGACCCCAGATGTAGCACTGCATGGGTTGCTGTGGCCAATGTGCAGAACCCGGCACTTGGATGTGTTCAATCTCATGCCGTTGGACTCTGCCCATCTGTCCAGCCTGTCGAGGTCCCTCTGCAAAGCCTCTCTGCCCTCCAGCAGATCAACTCCTGCCCCCAGCTTGGTGTCGTCCGCAAATTTACTGATGATGGACTCGATGCCCTCATCCAGATCATCAATAAAGATGTTGAAGAGCATGGGGCCCAGCACTGATCCCTGGGGCACACCACTAGTGCCTGGCCGCCAGCCGGATGTGGCACCATTCACCACCACTCTCTGGGCTCGGCCCTCCAGCCAGTTCCTAACCCAACGCAGTGTGCTCCTGTCCAAGCCATGGGCTGCCAGCTTGGCCAGGAGTTTGCTGTGGGGGATGGTGTCAAAGGCCTTGCTGAGGTCCAGGTAGACCACATCCACAGGCCTCCCCACATCCACCAGGCGGGTCAACCTGATCATAGAAGGAGATCAGGTTGGTCAGGCAGGACCTGCCCTTCCTAAGTCCGTGCTGGCTGGGCCTTATCCCTTGGCCATCCTGTAAGTGCTGCGTGCTCGCACTCAAGATGACCTGATCCATAATCTTGCCTGGCACTGAGGTCAGGCTGACAGGCCTAGAATTCCCTGGCTCTTCCAACTGGCCCTTCTTGTGGATGGGCACCACGTTGGCCAGCTTCCAGTCTTCTGGGACCTCTCCAGTGAGCCAGGACTGCTGAAAAATGATGGAGAGCGGCTTGGCCAGCTCATCTGCCAGCTCTCTCAGCACCCTAGGATGGATCCCATTCGGTCCCATGGCCTTGTGGGGGTTCAAGTAGCTGAGAAGGTCTCTAACAATCCCATCCTGGAACAGAGGAGATTATGCTGCTCCCTGGCTCCTTCTGCCAGCTCTGCAGGCCAGCTGTCTGGAAGACATTCTGTCCTGCTAGTAAAAATTGAGGCAAAGAAGGTGTTAAGTACCTCTGCCTTTTCCTCATCCTTTGTTACAACATTCCCCTCTGTGCCCACCAAGGAGTGGAAGTTGTCCTTGCCCTTCCTCTTGCTATTAATGTATTTATAGAAGGACTTTTTGTTGTCCTTCACAGCAGAGGCCAGTCTAAGTTCTAAATCGGCTTTTGCCTCCCTAATTTTAGTGACACAAAGCACACAGGAAACGTTGATGATGGGAAAGGTCTGCAGCAGTGTGACTTGCTTGGCCATCCTCCTAACTCTACCTACAAACCAACATGGAACAGCAAGCAGAGAGTAGAGCAGGCAGGAAAATCACAGTGGCTGTGACACCAGGGGCGGTGTCCCAGCTGCTGCTGGACACCATCCAAACCAGGACTTCCCACCAGCAGTGTTCTTCATCCCTCTTGATCCCTTTTGAGGACTCAATGGATCTCTTCCGTACCATAGTGGACTGTGGAGAAGTCTTTGTCCTGCTTCTCCTGTTTGTTGTAGCAGGCTGATGGAATCAGGTGCTGGAGGAGCTGTTGGATTGCAGTGAAATTCTTCCCAAGGGTGTAGGTTGTACCTAACCATCCAACATGTGAGCAAAGACACATCCTGGTGAGCAGTTCTTGGCACAGAGAATTTCTAATCACAGCCAATGATTACAGAGACATCACACAGACAGAAACTGAACTGGTTGCTGTGGTGGTACGTCCTCACTGGTCCTGAAGGTCATTGCCACGAGGGCCAACCCTGTCCTGGGACCATCCCTGCCAGGCCAACCCCACAGGACTGCTCCCTGCTGTCTGGAGGGAGGCACCTGAGTCCTGCTAAGGGAGCCTGCCTACCGGCTAGCCTATGTTCCATCCCCTCTCAGCTGTCATGGCAGGGAGAAGGTTGTCTCCACCATTCCCATCCAGACCAGCCCAGGAGCCAGCCCCGGCGACAGCAGCCTGCTGGAACCTAACCTTGCTACAAACAAAGGACACAGTGAATCTTCCACCTGCTTCCCACTCCCTGATGTTCAGTTCAAAGCACCTGTGCCTAGCAGCACATTACTAGTCCAAGCCTCTGATGTATTGTAATACCTCTGTATAGAGTTAAGCAGCTGCCAGCGTCTTGTCGAGTCGCCACCTGGTGGACAAGCAGTGGTGACCGAAGATGAGGAAAAGGCTGAGGTCCTGAACACCTTCTTTGCCTCCATGTTTAACAGCAAGACAGGAGTCCAGGATGAGTGGCCTCCTGAGCTGGGTAATAGGGTCGGGGAGTTGTGTAGTGCCCCAGAAATCCATGAGGAATTAGTTCGGGACCTGCTGAGCCACTGGACACCCACAAGTCCATGGGACCGGATGGGATCCATCCTAGGGTGCTGAGAGAGCGGGCAGATGAGCTGGCCAAGCCGCTCTCTCCATCATTTTCCTCCAGTCCTGGCTCACTGGAGAGGTCCCAGATGACTGAAACTGGCCAATGTGATCCCCATCCACAAGAAGGGACGGATGGAGGAGCCCGGAAACTACAGGCCAGTCAGCCTGACCTCAGTGCCAGGGAAGTGATGGAACAGATTATCCTGGAGGCAATAACTGCGCACCTGAAGGATGGCCAAGGGCTCAGGTCCAGCCAACATGGATTTAGGAAGGGCAGGTCCTGCCTCTCCAACCTGATCTCCTTCTATGATCAGGTGACCCGTCTGGTGGATGTGGGGAGGCCTGCGGATGTAGTCTATCTGGACTTCAGCAAGGCTTTGACACCGTCCCCCACAGTAACTGCTGGCTAAACTGTCAGCTCGTGGTTTGGACGCAGCACTCTGTGCTGGTTTAGGAACTGGCTGGAGGGCCGAGCCCAGAGAGTGGTGGTGAATGGTGCCAGCGTCCGGCTGGCGGCCAGTCACCAGCGGCGTCCCCAGGGATCGGTGCTGGGCCCATCCTCTTTAACATCTTCATTGATGATCTGGATGATGGGGTTGAGTCAGTCATCAGCAAGTTTGCAGATGACACCAAGTTGGGAACAGATGTTAGTCAGTTAGAGGATAGAAAGGCTCTGCAGAGGGACCTCGACCGACTGGACAGATGGGCAGAGTCCAATGGGATGGCATTTAATAAGTCCAAGTGCCGGTGCTGCACTTTGGCCACGGCAACCCCATGCAGAGCTACAGGCTGGGGTCAGAGTGGCTGGAGAGCTGCCAAACAGAGAGGGACCTGGGGCTGCTGATTGACACCCACCTAAACATGAGCCACAGTGTGCCCAGGTGGCCAAGAAGGCCAATGGCATCCTGGCCTGTATTGGGAATATGTGGCCAGCAGGAGCAGGGAGGTCATTCTGCCCCTGTACTCTGCATTGGTTAGGCCACACCTTGAGTACTGTGTCCAGTTCTGGGCCCCTCAGTTTAAGAAGGACATCGAGATACTTGAACGTGTCCAGAAAAGGGCAACAAGGCTGGTGAGAGGCCTTGAGCACAAGCCCTATGAGGAGAGGCTGAGGGAGCTGGGATTGTTTAGCCTGGAGAAGAGAAGGATCAGAGGTGACCTCATTGCCCTCTACAACTACCTGAAAGGTGGTTGTAGACAGGAGGGGGTTCGTCTCTTCTCCCAGGCAACCAGCACCAGAACAAGGGGACACAGTCTCAAGCTGTGCCAGGGGAGGTTTAGACTCGAGGTGAGGAGGAAGTTCTTCACTGAGCGAGTCATTCGTCATTGGAATGGGCTGCCCAGGGAGGTGGTGGAGTCGCCGTCCCTGGAGGTGTTCAAGGGGAGATTGGACGTGGCGCTTGGTGCCATGGTCTAGTTGTGAGGTCTGTTGGGACAGGTTGGACTTGATGATCCTTGGGGTCTCTTCCAACCTTGGTTATACTGTGATACTGTAATTGCAGCCTGAGTTATATGAATAGAAATTAATTCTGCAAATATTCTAATTGAGTCCAAATTATCAATACTGAACCATTTCTGGGATGTATTTCACAGTCGTGCACTAGAATATGGATATAAAATAGTAACTCATTGGTTAGTTATATATTTAATAATTAATACAAATTAATATTTTAATAACTCATATTTCATATTCATAAATTAATAACCTCTTCATCACATCAAGAAATTTAATCTCTTGTCCTGGACCTTGACATTTGGAAGGTGGAATGTCTAACCCACTCTTGGTGGGCTCATAGGAAGGGAATTGTCTCACTCTCTCCCTGCCCAGCCCCCTGCAGTGGGGGAGTCTTACTGGGGTCTGCATTGAAAATACCACACCTCACAATACAGACTGGGACCCTCCCATCCTCTCTACTCAGTCCCCTGCTCTAACACAGTGGAGCTGAACCCCTCCTGCACCTCACCTCTTACAGATCAAACCCACTCCTCACCCTGACTCTGCCCCCATTGCTCATCTTGGCCACAGACTTTACCCTTTGTTAAGCATTGGTCCTTTCACCTTAACCCCGGCCTCAACCTAGACCAAATGCAACCCCTGCCCCTCAGAGCTGGCCCTCACCTGAGCCCTGCCCAGCACTCTCAGCAGGACAGCTGAAGGAAGGAGACTCATTAACTCCTCACTAACTGTTAGAAACTTTCCCACTCATTAGAGTAGCATTCAGCCATCAATAAAGGAACCATTGAGCTTGATAGAGTGAAGGGACATAAGGCAGCAGACCACAGCCCCAGATATCAGAGAGAGAGAGGTAAGGCTGAGTCTGGAAAACAGGATGGGGTCTCACACACCTGGGCCTCAGTAACAAGATCAGAACAATCCTGTGGGACTGGCAGAAAACCAACAGGAAAAATACAAGATGATGACACAGTGACTACAATGTTGACAGGAGGACAGCAGATGGCAGCAAAGAGCAAGGAATGGAAGGATTTTAGCTATTCAAAGAAGATTTTATCATTCTAATGCATCTGTTTTACTAACACTATATGAGGCATATGGTTAACCTTGTTCATCACTGTTATCAATTATTAATATTTATTCAAATATATTAATACAAATATATTAATTCTTTAATGATATAAAAATAATTTAAATCCATGTATTAATATCAAATCTCATCAATGTGTATAAATATCTGAGGGGTGGGTGTCAAGTGGAGGGGGCCAATCTAAGGTAAGAAGCAACAGGTTCAAGCTTGAACAGAGAAGATTTCACCTCAACATGAGGAGCAACTTCTCTGCAGTGCAGGTGACAGAGCACTAGAACAGGCTGCCCAGAGAGCTTGTGGAGTTTCCTTCTCTGGAGACTTTCAAACCCACCTGGGTACACTCCTGTGTGGACTACCCTGAGTGATCCTGCTTTGGCAGCGGGGTCAGACCTGATGGTCTCTTGAGGTCCCTTCCAACCTCTAATGTGATGCTGTGATACCACCCACACAGGTACAGCTGTTTGGTTGTGGTTAATGTATTTCACAACATGCACATTCAATACAACTTTAACAGTTGAATCAAGCTAGAATCTTTTAAACATTGATTCAGCTTAGGAAAAAGCTAATGCCTCAAGGGCAGTTCACCTGCAAGGGGAATCTATGGCTGCTACAGAGGCAGCTGGCACAGAGCTGTACAAAGAGACTTGATAGGAATCAGCCTTTGTGCTCAGGGCACAGCCACCTGGGACCTTTTTGGACACTGCAATTATGCTCCAAAGCACAGAGTGCAGCCTGCACAAGTGAAACAAAGCAAGAAATATAGTGTTCAGAAAAGGAGCTGTGCAGAGTGTGTGTGTGGAGGGGAGAAGCAGTCTCCCCCTGGAGAGGAATTGTTGGGGCTGAGGGAGTGGCTTGTGGCTCATGGGCTTGCAGGGCAGCTTGCTGGCCAGGCAAGGAGTTGACAGTTCTGCAGTGCTCAGGGTGGGATGAGCGGTTCTCATTAATCTCACCACAACTCCAGCAGCTTGCACCAGCACCTCAGGTGTCACAGGTGGAGCAAAGCAACTTTCTGGCTGCAGACTCAGGCAGCAGCCATGCAGAGGCTGCTCTCGAGTCCAGCAGCATTCACCCGCTGCAGCTACAGTGTGTTCTGGGTTCATATAGACAAAATAGGCTCTGGGGAACCCCAGGGCTTCTTGGTACAACAAGGGAGAGTTGTTTACCCTCCTGGCTTGGATTAATAAGGTGCTGAAGACAATAATGGCCAATGGCAGAAGAGAAAGAAAGAGAGGAACAAGAGAGTCAAGCCTAGAGAATAAAGTTTGCCCAAGCCATGGGAAGCTGCACAGGGAGTCCATAAGCGTGGCAGCTGGCCAGGCACAGCTGCAAACTGTGCAATTTGTTTCCCTGGACCACAGGACCTGCCTAGACAAGCCTGGGCCTGTCCAGCTTTGCAGATTTACCAGCACCTTGCCTTTTGTCTAGTATTGTGCTGAGCACCCCAGCTCCACGGGGAGGGGGTGCAAGGGGGTTTGTGTTTGGGCATGTTCAGACTTGTGCCTCCAGGACAAGCACGTGTAAGCTTTGGAGTGATCCATTCCGTGTCCATGCAAAGTTATTAAAGGATCCTGTTCAATGGCCATGAGTTGTTTTGATTTCCTCACTTGACCTTCAAGACTCTCTCAGGACCCCTCAAGGACACCTCCCTGAACTGAGCACATGGCTCCAGCCCTGGCCCTGGGAAAAAATGCCCCCAAAAGTGATCTTTTGGGAAAGAAATGTCAAAGGAAAACCAACCAAAGACAATACTTTATTAGGGTTGGGGTTTCCATTCTAATGAGGCATTATCCTTGGGATGAGGTTTTCCTTTTACCTCTAGGAAACCCAAAGTGTTGAGGAACAAAGAGCCAAATCCCAACCCAGCTGCAGTCTTGCTGCCAGCTGTGCTGACTCAGCACTGCCATTCCTCTCCTCAGCACTGGCTGGTGCAGAGAAGGGCAGAAAAAGGCCCCACCAGGGGGGTCACGTTTGGCCTGGCAGTGCCGAGGTCGGTGTATTGCTGTGTCCCCTGGTGCACACTGGTCACTGGCGTGGGGATGACTATGCCAGGTGACGGGGAAGATGAGGATGAAGCCCTTGCTGCAGCCTGTGCAGGTAAAGCGCTGGCACCGGTGTGGGTGCAGCGGTGCTGGCTGAGGGTGGCCATCTGAGTGAAGCTCTTACCTCAGGCAGCTCAGTGGTGCAGCTGCTTCTGTCTGTGGACGCAGCAGTGCCGGATGAGGTTGGAGCTGAGGGTGAACCTGTTGCCGTAGTCCCCACTGACAGAGGGCTGGGCACTGGGCTGGAGGCACTGGGGCTTTACCAGCTCCAAGCTGGGTGGGAAGGAAGCTCTGCCCACCTTAAGGGCACTAATGTGGCTGCTTGGGTGGCACAGAGGGTCTGATATGGGTTTCCCATCTTTCTCCTCTTCATCTTCTTCCTCCTTTTTATTCTTCTATTCCATAGCATCCTTCTCTTCTTCCACATCATCCCCTTTGTCCTCCACATAATTATTGTCATCCCCCTCCTCCTAATCCTCATACACTTCATCCTTGCTGTCCTCATCCACATCTCCATCAACCACTTCTGCTATTCCTCAAGGCAGAGCTTTGGCTCCTCCAAATTATTCTTCAGGTGATTCTTCTCCTCCAGATCTTGTCCAGGTCCTTCTGGAGGCCATGCTGCTGAGAGGAATGGTCACCCCTCTGCTCTTGAGCAAATCCTTGGGGACCAAGTGGGTGGCAAGTAAGGACACTGTGTGTGACTCCTTGCAATGGAGGGATCAGAGCCCTAACTCCTGTGCTGAGTCCCCTGGTTGTAGTGCTGTTGGGGCTGACACCCCCAGGACAAAGCCATCCCAACCATCCCCCTCTGGCCATGCAACTGAGACCTGACCACCTGGGGCTCAGGGAGATGAACTCCTAAATTCCCATCACAGCCAATGACCCTCAAAGCTCCACAAGTGGTCAAGTGTAGTTTGGGAGGAGGGTCTGGAGAGGGTTGAGAGGTGCTCAGAGTCAGCAGAGCCTGGATCTTGCTGCTGTCCCAAAGTTGGGTTCTTTACATTCTGGCCTGTTCCAAGGGGCAGATCTGCAAACTTTGCTCCTCCCCAGCACAGAGGAGCAGGGCTGATGGAGAGAAGAGAAGGATATGACCCCATCCAGAGAGAAGCAAAAGGTTCAGAGGAGAGGACTGACCTGCAAGGAATGGCTCAGCCCTGACCAGGGCTTCCCCAGCCTTGCACTTCCCTCCCTATGGCTTGGGGGTTGGTCACCTCCTGCCAGCTCAGTGCATCTGTGCTTGGATCACAGCCAACAGGGAACTGATAGAAAACTTTGGAGGTCAAAAGCTTCAGGGTCTGTGCAAGTGGCAAAAGATCCCAGGATGATTCAGCATCCAAGGGTCTCCAGATCAGAGAAACTCCACATGAAAGTCAATGCTCTCCACCTCTCAAAATCGAGACCCTAAAGCCAGAGCCTTGGAGCTCTCCTGGATCACAGCAGCTGTGTCCAGCATCTCCCCCAGTCAGACATCTCTCAGGCACAACCTGCACCAAGGGCCAGCACCAAGTCAGACTTCTCCAGGCTCAGGTCTCATCCTCTGAGAATGTTGAAGCTTTGTGTTTGCCCTGAGCTCCAGCAGAAGGGAACTGAACTCCAGGGCAGCCTCTCTTCCAGCAACCTCTCCACCTCTCTGTGTCTTTGGACAGATACCTTTGCTGTCACCATGTTGGGGGCTCTATGTTGCACTGGACCCAGACAGCTCTGTCCCTGTGTCTGTGTGCTTGGTGCTTCTCTCCAGGCACAGCCATAGAAAGAGATTTGAATTCAGGATTGATTCATGAGGAAGGGCTGCTAGGATCCAACCTTTTCATCTCCTTTTCATGCTCAAGAGCTCTTGACTGGCTGAGAAATCACAGCCATGGCAAACTTGTTGGCTTTGCCTCACCTTGTGGACAGGCAAGCTGCTGAGAGACAGATTGTGCTGAGCAGACGGTTCCAGAGGGCTTGGATTGCTGAGGGAACTTTCTCAGCCTTTGCTTTCCTTATCTTCCAAAGAGCAACAATTCTTCTGTGTCTGTGTGCAGGCAGTTGTCTAAGGAGAGCAGGGGGCAGCTGGTGCCATGGAGCTGTGAGCTCCAGCTGCAGAGAGCAGTGGAGAAGTCTGATGCAAGGAGCAGTGATGGAAGGCCCAGGTGGGCAGTGACAGCAATGGGGAGGATGGGGAGGGTGAGGAGCAAAGTTGTCCACTTCATGTAGGCCCTCAAAAGACAGCTTCTTCTCCCAGTCCAGACACCCTGAGCAGACAGCCTGCATCATTCTGGCTTGGTGGATGCTGCTGTCACCTCTGCCCTCATCTGAGAAAGAACCAAATAGTTTACCCTCAAAACCTGAGGTTTGTGAGGTGCACTTTGAAATCTGGAAGGAAACAACAAAGACACAAAGAGCTCCTCAGGGCACTTGGGGATCATTCCATGAACCTCAGGTACTGAGAGAAGAGTGAAGAAACTGTGCAAGAAGCAAAAGACAAAGTACCTTGAAGCACTGATTGGCCCCACTGAGGCTTGTTACTGCCAAAGCCTCCCCAGGGACTTGTTAGAGCAGCTCAGCAGAGGCTGTGATTGCAGCAGGCAAACTCTGGCTCTGGGTTCTGCAGCACAAAGGCCAAGGCCTGAGCACAGCCCCTGGGCAGGCAGCTCCTGTCCCTCATGTGTGGGTCAAGGCTCTTCAGGTGCAGTGGGGGTGGGGGTGGGTTTCATAGCAGCATAGCAGGGCCTAGGTTGGAAAGGACCTCAGAGCTCATCTGCTCCAACCTCCCTGCCATAGGCAAGGATGCCTCTCCTATAGACTCAGCTGCTCAAGGCCTCATCCAGCCTGGCCTTCAACAACCTCAGGAGAGGGCATCCTACCTGGGCAGCCTATTCCAGAGTGCCACAACCCTCATACTGAAGAACTTCTTCCTAAGGCCCAGTCTAAACCTCCTTTTCCTCAGCTTCAAACCTTTCCCTCCTGCCCTGTCACCAGACACCCTCATGAAAAGTCCCTCTCCAGCCTTCCTTTAGCATCCCTGTAGGGTTTGTGATGCTGAGTGGAGGACAAGGGCCTGACAGTCCCCAGCCTTCCTGGGGCTGTGGACAGAGGCAGTGAGGCCCTCCCAGTGCCTTAGGACAACATCTCCTCACAGGCCTCGGGGGCAGAGAATTGCCAGAGTCAAGAGGGCACAACCTTGGCTTCTCTTCATCACTCCCACCACTGCCATTGCCCTTGGCCAGCTTTCCCACAGCTTCGTCCTGCACTGTCTCACAGCTGCTTCTCCTGCCCTGCAGGCTGCAGACACTCCTCTCACTATCCCTCCAGGATATTAAATTCAACTGCTTCATGGTCACTGCAGCCAAGGCTGTCTCTGAGCCTCACATTGGTTACCAGCCCTTCCCTGTTGGTGAGAACAAGGTCCAGCAGAGCACCTTTTCTTGTTGGTTCCTCTACCATTTGGAGGAGGAAGTTGTCTTCTATGCAGTCCAGGAACATCCTGGATTGCTGGTGCCTTGCTGTGTTGTCCCTCCAGCAGATGTCAGGGTGGTTGAAATCACCCATGAGGACCAGGGCTTGTGACCTGGAAGCCGCTTCTATTTGCCTGTGGAGGGCCTCATCTGCTTGGTTCTGCTGGTCAGGTGGCCTGTAGGAGACCCCCACAGTAATATCTCCTTCCCCTCTCTTGCCTTTCATTCTAACCCATATACTCTCAACCATCTCATCATCCCTCCCCAGGTGGAGTTCTGCTGACTCCAGCTGGTTCTTGACATAGAGGGCAACACCTCCTCCTCTCCTTCCCTGCCTATCCTTCCTAAAAAGCTTGTACCCATCTATCCCTACATTCCAATCATGGGAATCATCCCACCAAGTGTCAGTAATGCCCACTATGTCATGGCCTCCCAGCAGCACGGTGGCCATTAATTCATCCTGTTTGTTGCCCAAGCTGCGTGCATTTGCATAGAAGCACTTCAGCTGGGCTGGCCCTGTCGTCCTCTCCTCTATACAGAGAGAGTGATTGCCCATTGGAATGGTCTGCCCAGGGAGGTGGTGGAGTCACCATCATTGGAGGTGTTCAGGAGGAATCTTGATGGGGTGCTTGGTGCCATGATCTAGTTGTTTGGGTGGGTTGGATTGGTTGATAGGTTGGATGTGATGATCTTGAAGGTGTCTTCCAACGTGGTTTATTGTGTTGTATTGTATTACAATACAATAATACAATACACCAGGTTGGAAGCGACCTTCAAGATCATCGTGTCCAACCTATCAACCAATCCAACCCACCTAAATACAATACAATACAAAACAAAAACACTAAACCGTGGCACCAAGCACGGCTTCTCTGTTTTCCTTCCTCCTGAGTTGCTTGTCTGAGCTCCTTCCTCCAAGGCTTCTGTGGAGCTGCAGGGCAGTGCCTGTGTGCAGAGGTGGAGGGGCAGAGTCCCAGCACAGCAGCACTGCCAGGCAGCCCCACAGCTTGGGCTGTCCTCAGCTGCTCTTTCTGCCCTTTCACCCTCTTCTGCTGAGCCTCTGTGCTGGGGCAAGGCCTGAGTGCTCTGGCAGCTTCTGCACTGTGCTGCTGGGTGGCAGTGCTGGGACTGCAGGCAGGGAGAGTCCAGGGCTGCTTGTGGGACAGAGCTGTGCTGCAGAGCAGCACTGCCATCAGAACAGGAGGTCTCCTCATACCTTCATACCCCGACTCCCTCCCATTACAGACTGCACCTACTCAGAGTCCAAACTGGATACCCTGACCCCCTTCCAGTACAGACTCAGTCTAAACATGGCTCCTCTAACCCCTCCCAGTACAGATGTGGCCTTATCCCAGTACAAACTGGATCCTACTGTCCTTTAGCACTGCAGCCTTGGTCCCATCCCAGCACAGAATCTATCCCCTGGCTCCCTTCCCAGTACCATCTGCATCCATCCCAGTACAAACTGCACACCCTCATCTATCCCAGTGCAACCTGGACCCTGTGCCAGTCCAATCAGGATCCCTTTCATCCCTCCTGGTACACATTAGGCTTTTTCTCAATAAAATCTGTATCCCCTTATCCCCTCCCAGTACAGCCTGGCCCCTCTTCCAGTTCAAGCTGCATTCCCTGACCCATTCCAGTACAGTCTGGTCTCCACATATTACAATCTGGATGGAGCTGTGTTCACCTGGCTGGGCCCACCACATCCCCAGCAGTGCCACCCAGCCTGCTCTCACCATAGGATGAGCTGGAGCCGGGCACCACAGTGGCAATGACTGAGGCCTCACAGGCACCGGTGCCCAGGCTGGCCCTGCACACGGACTCACTGGAGTCAGCTGCCATGACGTGGGGCACATGCACCCAGGAGCCTGAGATCTGGGGATGGGGACAGTCATCAGTGCCACAGGGTGGGGGACAGGGCAGGGCTTGGGGTCCTGCTCATGCTGCCCTGGCCCTACCTTGTGCCTGGCAGGCAAGGAGCCACCACACCTGTACCAGGTGATGGTGCTGGAGCCAGGTCCTGCCACCACGCAGTCAAGGTGCAGGGTCTGGCCCTCGGTGACAGGTGGGGACAAAGACTCGATATGGCCTGGCGCTGCCATCCCTGTCAGGAGGTACCTGGCTGTGTTGTGATCCCACTAAAAGCATCCCTGTACCATGACAGGGTCCTGCCTGACCCACCTGATCTCCTTCTCTGACAGGATGAGTGACTGTTGGATGAGGGCAAGGCTGTGGCTATTGTCTCCCTAGACTTCCCAAAAGCCTTTGGCACTGCTCCCCACAGAATTCTCCTGGGCAAAGTGGCTGCTCCTGGCTTGGATGAGTAATGCTCTGCTGGATACTGCCCTGGCTGGGTGAAAGGGCCCAAAGAGTGGTGCTCAGTGGAGTTAAATGCAGCTGGTGGCAGGTCACAAGTGGTGTTCCTCAGGGCTCAGTGTTGGGACCACTTCTGTTGAACATCTTTATTGATGATCTTGATGAAGCCACAGAGTGAGTCAGCAGTGAGTCAGCAGATGACACCAAGTGAGGTGGCAGAGTTGATCTGCATGAGGGGAGGGAGGCTCTGCAGAGGGACTTGGATAGATTGGATCCATGACCAACACTACCAGGAGAAGCTTCAAGAAGGCCAAGTGCCAGGTCCTGCACTTGGGGCACAACAACCCCGAGCAATGCTCCAGGCTTAGGGCAGTGTGGCTGCAGAGCTGTCTGGCAGAAAGGGAGCTGGGGGTGCTGATGGACAAGCAGCTGAATAGGAGGCAGCAGTGTGCCCAGGTGGCCAAGAAAGCCAAAGGCATCCTGGCTGGGATCAGCAATGCTGTGTCCAGCAGGAGCAGGGAGGTGACTGTCCCCTGGGACTCAGCTCTGGGGAGGCCACACCTTGAGTGTTGTGTCCAGTTTTGGGCACATCAGTACAGGAGAGATGTGGAGGTGCTGGAGCCAGGGCAGAGGAGGGCAAGGAGCTGGGGAAGGGCCTGGAGAAGAAATCTGATGAAGAGCAACTGAAGGAGCTGGGGCTGGTTAGTTTGGAGAAGAGGAGGCTGAGGGGAGACCTCCTGGCTCTCTACAACTGCCTGAAAGGAGGTTGTGGAGAGGCTGCTGCTGGTCTCTCCTCACAGGTCATTAGTGACAGAACAAGAGCTAATGGCCTCAAGCTAGGACTGGGTAGGTTTAGACTGGACAGTAGGAAATAAATTTTCCCATCCATAGTGTTCAGGGAGTGGAATGTGCTGCCCAGGGAGGTGGTGGAGGCACCAAGCCTGGAGGTGTTTCAAGGTGGTTTGGATATGGTGCTTGGGGATATGGTTTAGGGGTGACCCTTGTAGAGTAGGGTTATTGGTTGGAGTTGGTGCTCCTGAGGGTCTTCTCCAACCTGAATATTTCTGTGATTCTGTGACAGACTGAGAGCCCTGGGGCTGTTTAGTCTGGAGAGGAGAAGCCTGAGAGGGGATCTGATCAATGGCTATCAATATCAGAGGGGGGTGTCAGATGAAAGTGCCAGGCCCTTGGCAGTGGTTCCCAGTGACAGGACAAGGATCAGTGGGTGCAAGAGGGAACACAGCAATTTCCACCTCAGCATGAAGACTCTTCTATGCTGTGAGAGTGCTGGAGCCCTGGAGCAGGCTGCCAGAGAGGCTGTGGAGTCTCCTTCTCTGGAGACTTTCAGACCTGGCTGGATGTGTTCCTGCGTGACCTGCCCTAGTTGACTTGGTCTGGGTGATCCTGCTCTGGCAGTGGGGTTGGACTGGAGGATCTCTGGTGATCTCTTCCAACCCCTTATATAGTGTGACTGTGATTTAAGCCCTCCCAGTTCAGACTGGGCTCATCAGGACACCAAAGCCTCTCCTTAGCCCTGGTCTGAGTCCCAGCCCTCAAAGGCATCTCTGAGCCCTCAGCCTTCCCCTGGACACTTCAGCCCCAATCCTCCCTCCTGTGCTTTGACCCCTCTTTTCTATCCCCTCCTACCCTTGAGTGACTCTGCTTGCCCCCGGCACAGGGCAGGGGCTGTGAGCTTCCAGAGCAGCCTCCTGGCCATGGGAGAGGAACAGGAGGTGAACTGTGGCTGAGCAGCTGATGGACACAGGGAGCAAATGGATGGCAATGCCATGGGCAGCTCAGCTGTGCCTCAGGATCTCCTGCACAGCAGCAGCCACAAGGCTGGGCAGGGGCTGGGAGGTAACTGCTGGCTCAGCAGCTGAGAGGGCAGCAGCAGGAAGAGGGCAGAAAAGGGACTGGAAGGTCACTTCTTGCTTCAGCATAAGAGAGGGCAGCCCCTGACTCCTGGATGGCCTCTGTGCTTTTGGTCTCCCAGCTGCCAGAGTCCCCAGCAGGCAGCAGAAGGCAAGTGGTGGGCAAGGGACTTGTGTGACTCCCTGTCCCTAAGCACCTGGTGGCCCCTGCAGGAAGAGCCTTGGAGCTGGGTTGTCACCTCCCTGCCACCTGAGGGCCTGAGGGGACAGCAGCAGGGACAGGGCTTGGCTGTGGCTGCTGGAGAAGCTGAGAGGCAGCAGCAGGGACCTGCCTTGGAAGGCCCTGGAGAGGTTTCTTGTGGCTGCTCAGCTGCCAGGCCACAAGCAGGCTGAGGCCTTGGGACAGCATTGGGACATGAGGGATGGCTGAGAAGCTCCTAGGGCAGGAGGAACCACATGGCCAGGAGGTGAGTGTGAGCTCACTGCAGACTCGAATTCCTTTGGGTCATTGGCCAGCAGCAGGCCCAGGGCTGGGCTGGGGACTGCTAAGTTGAGAGGCAGCAGCAGGAAGTGCCTTGGCTGTTGCTTTGCAGCTGGAGGTTCTGCTGTGTTCCCAGGCAGAAAGGCCTCTGGCAGGGACCATTGCCAATGGCCTGGGATAGAGCAGAGCCTGAGCAGAGTGAAGAAGGCCAAGTGCAGCTGGGCTGTGGAAGGAGCCGTGTGGCCACCCAGACACAGGAATCGTCCTCCCCTGCACTCAGCACTTGTTCTGTGGGGTTTCAGCACGTCCAGCGGATCTCAGCAGCACCTGGTCCCCAGGAGCTTGTGCTTGGGCCATGGTGAGTGTCCTTACTGCAAGGAGGAGGAAGAGAGGAGTGGGCAAGTGGTGTACATCGTACACGGAGTTGCCACTGGTGTCTCCCCAACTGATCCATGCAGTGAGGACAGAGTCTGCTCTCATCACGGGCTTGGTGACAAATCCAAAGCACAGCACCAGAGGAGCTGCTGGGAAGAAAATGAACTCCATCAAGGCTGAAACCAGGATGATCTCCCCCTCACTCCATACCCTTATGTGGTGAAGGCACATTATGCCCAGAATTGTGCCCAGATATTGAAACCTGTCTCAGCACATGGACAAGTTCCCCCTCCTTTCATGAGGGGTCCAAAAAGGCCCAGGTGGCACAGACCCCTGCACACCCCCATGGCATGGGATGCTGGTGCTGATGCCAAGCATGGCATAATTCCAGCTTCACGCCTCCCATAGGCTGCAGCCGGTTGTTTACGAGAGTGCCCATTGGCCACATCCAGCCTCCAGGAACCTATCAGTATTGCCCCAGCTTGTAAATACGTTGCCCTCTTTCACTGTGTCCTCTTTCCTTGCTTGAGACTGAGCTCATGCCATAGCCTCTGCCATTGAACTCATTGCTGTTAAGTCTTTTTTCTCCTATATGCAAGCAAACTAGTGGCCTTTGCATGACAAGGAGAAGCCAGCAGCCAGGCAGCCTGTTGAGCCTTAGCCCTGAGAGTATCTCCAGAGGAGGGACCAACACTGAGCCTGAGAAGCTCCAGCGTCGTACTATCAGTCTCAAAGTGGACACAACCTGTGTGTCAGCTCAGAGAGGTGTCACCACTTCTGTCACTCCATGCCCTGGAAACCTCAGGGAAACCCAGAGCACGTTCCATGCCTGTGCTCCAAAGCTGGGACTGCTCTGACAGGGTTCCGCTGCTCCTTCAAGCCAAGTAAAGGGGACACCACCGCTCCACACAGCTGTGCTTCTTTCCCAGGGCCACCCACGCCAGCCCCAAAGCCTGCTGCCACTGAGCTGACCTCTGCTGGGTCCAGCCCCATCTGCCATTGTGCCAGATCAGAAGCCTCCAAGCCTGCCTACAGAGAACCGTGGCCCCGCCCTGCCGTGCAGGCTGACTCTGTGAGGGCCAACCCCATCCCAGGACCAGCCCTACCGGCCCTGCCAGGCCAGCCTCGCAGGACAGCTCCCTGCCATACAGAGAGAGCCACCCGAGTCCTGCGAAGGGAACCTGCTGTACAGCTAGGCTAAGGTCCATTCCCTCTGCTGCCACGGAAAGGAGAATACATCACTGTCCAGACCAGCCAGGAGTCAGTCCAATGACAGCAGTCTGCCAGAACCGAACCTTGCTGCAAACAAAGGACACAGCAGTCTGCTGGAACCTATCCACCTGCTTTCCACTCACTAACACTCAGTTCAAAGCACCCGAGTCTAGCAGGATAATCTTTCCAGTCCAATCCTCTGATGGACTATGTAATATATCTGTATATAGTTAGCAGTCGCCAGAGTCCTGTCGAGTCGCCACCTGGTGGACAAGCGGAGGAATTGCAGCCTGTGTTAGAGTAATAGAAATTAATTCTGTAAATATCCTGACTGAGTCCAAATTATAAATACTAAACCACTTATGGGATGTATTTCACAATTGTTCACTAGATAATCTATATAAAATAGTGATTCATTGGTTATTAATATTTTTTAATAATTAATAAAATTACTATTAATATAATTTATATTTCATATTAATAAATTAATAAACTCTTCATCACAGACAGAAAAAACCTCACAGTCCCTTTCCAGCTGTGTTCCTGCTGTTGGCCAATCTCCTCCCCAGGCAGAAGTGACCTCACAGCCCCCTCACACTCATTGGCTTCCTACTGAATGATGAGCTCCTGAGACACAACTGACCACCTGATCCCACACCCAACCATCAGCCTCCTTGTGGCCAGAGCCTGAGCAGATCAAAGTTTCATCCAATCCATCTGGCAGATTTCCTACCAAGGCTCTGAGTGGAGAAACCTTCCTCAGAGGAGCTGTTGGCTCTGTCCTGGTCATCTGTGGAAGAGGCTCCAGCACATCATCTTGTCCAATGACCCTGTTCAGGGCAGGGTTAAGCAGAGGAGGTCCCTCAAGGGCTCTGCCCCCAGTTTGGCCTCATCCCCAAAGGAGCTGCAGAGACCCTGGGTCAGAAGGTGCAGGGAGCTGATAAAGAGATTGCACAGTGCTGGCCCAAGGGCTTGCCCTGAGGGATGCCACTGGGAAGTGGCAGCCAGGAGGACTCTGCCCTGGTGACATTTGGGCTTGATCCACCATTCACCTTCCCACCCAACACCTCATCCATTCCTTCAGTCCTGCGGTCCCCAGTCTGGCTCTACAGAGACCATGGGAGACCATGGCAAGGGCCTGGTTAAGGTCCAGGCACAAAACATCCCCTTCTTACCCTTATCCAGACAGGTTTGATGATCTCTCTCTTGTCCTGCAAGGGCCTGCAGATGGCTGCAGGAGTGTCTGACCTATCACTTTCGACTCAGCACCACAACTGTGCTGAGGGTGACCAGCCTGCAGTTTGGCCCAGCCTCCTTCTTGGCCTTCCTGAAGATGTGTCCAGTTCTGGGCCCCTCAGTTTAAGAAGGACATAGAGACACTTGAAGGTGTCCAGAGAAGGGCAACAAGGCTGGGGAGAGGCCTTGAGCACAGCCCTGTGAGGAGAGGCTGAGGGAGCTGGGGTTGTTTAGCCTGGAGAAGAGGAGGCTCAGGGGAGACCTCATTGCTCTCTACAACTACCTGAAAGGTGGTTGCAGCCAGGAAGGGGTTGGTCTCTTCCCTCTAGCAATCATCACCAGAGCAAGGGGACACAGTCTCAAGCTGCCCCAGGGGAAGTTTAGGCTGGAGGTGAGGAGAAAGTTCTTCACTGAGAGATTCATTCATCATTGGGATGTGCTGCCCAGGGAGGTGGTGGAGTCACTGTCCCTGCAGGTGTTCAAGAGGGGACTGGACGAGGCACTTGGTACCATGGTCTAGTCATGAGGTCTGTGGTGACAGGTTGGACTCGATGATCTTCGAGGTCTCTTCCAACCTTGGCAATACTGTGATATTGTGACCAATGGCCTGACTAAAAGGCAGGCTGGGGTCTCACAGCACAGCTAGGACACAGGGCTGTTGAGGTTCAACTTCAGTGCTGCTGTAAAATCCCACAGCCTGAGCTTATGCTTCACTAGAATTGTTGAAGGAGTTTTAAACTGCTGCTGCTGCCTTCAAGTTCTACAGGAGCCACAGTGCCTTGGGAAAGCACTGCCCCTGAAATCCCTGCATACAAACTCTGAGTTATAAGCCAGTGACCAAGACTGGCACTAGGACTGGGTCTAAACCCACTTACATTTCTCTCTGCAGAGGAGGGTCCATGCTGAATGCTGTGACTCAACAGGAGGGCTTCCCTGATCCCCTTCACCCCCAAACTCTCTGTAAAATCATTCCAGCCCAGCCCCAAGGAGATTTCCCTGTCACAATCATTCTAATCCCACCCCAAATCCAGAGAACTTTGTGTATTTCATCCATGTTGTAAGGAACAGAGTGAAACTTGACACCAAACTGAACCTTTTTGCATCGCTGTTACACCTTGCTGAAGTCCATCAGCTTCAACAACTGTGTCAAATTATCCTCCTGCTTCAGTCGAACTCACTGCAGCTTTCCTCTTCTGAGTGAGGTGCACTTGGGTTCTGACTTGTTTCTCCAAAGCCCTGGCCAATCATGTCCTAAAAGTGACAACTCACTCTTTGTTGTCAGGCTGTTGGGGGCTAGGTGAGGTGAAAATACCTCCACGGTGTCTGTAGGTATCTGCAGCCCTGTGGAGAAGGACTTGGGGATATTAGAATTAAAGAATCCTGGAACGGTTTGGGTTGGAAGGGACCTAAAAGAGCAACTAATCCAAACCCATGACCATGAAGAAGGACATCTTCCACCAGCTCAGGTTGCTCAGAATTCCTGATCCTGGACACTTCAAGGGATGAGGAATCACAGAATTGTAAGGGTTGGAAGGGACCTCAAGGGTCATCTAGCTCCAACCCCCTGCCATGGCCAGGGACACTTCACACTAGAGCAGGTTGCACAGAGCTACATCCAGCCTGGCCTTAAAAACCTCCAGGAAGGAGGCTTCCACCACCTCCCTGGGCAACCTGTACCAGTGTCTCACAACCCTCATGGGGAAGAACTTCTTCCTAACATCCAATCTGAATCTACCCATTTCTAGTTTTGCTCCATCCCCCCCGAGTTCTATCACTCCCTGACACCCTCAAAAGTCCCTCCCCAGCTTTCTTGTAGCCCCCTTCAGATACTGGCATGTTGAAGAACAGCTTAAAGAGAGAGGACATGGACCCCTAAAAGTACTGCACAATCCAGGCTTTGACAGTGATCAAGTAAATAAGTATGTAAATAAGTTGGTAAGTTTGAGCTGTTAGCATAACTATAGGCTGAGCTGGATGTCAGCCAGCAAGCCTTCAAGGACGGTCTGTCCTTGAGAACTTGGTAAACAAACTGCACTGAGAGACAGGTAGAAAAGAAAGAGTAGCCACTGTGAAAGACCACAGATGGGAGGAGTATGTAATCAGGACCCTTTAGGTTAGAACCAATAAGATTGCGCCGAGCAGGCCCATGTTGGTTATAAAGTCTGATGCAAACCAAAATAAAGTGGTACTTGTTTTATCACTCATATGGCGTTGGTCGCTTGTCCAAGCCACGGGAAAAAATTCCCTCCGTCACAGTGGCGTCCGAGCAGGGACGAAGAAGATATGAAAAAGTTTTGAAAAAGTTGTTGGAGGACGCAGCTCAGACGTAGCGCAGCGGCCGGAGGGCATCTCGAAGAGAGGACTGCCTAGGCCAACCTGCAAGGGGCCTGTACTGTCTGAGGAGGGCTACCAACATTGCAGGACACAGCACGGTGGGATGCAGAGCGCGGTGAGAGGCAGAGCGCGGTGAGACGCGGAGCGGAATAGCGCGCAATGGATAAAGAGGTCGCCCTCACTTTATTACAACGCTTTTTAGAAAAGCGGAACGTAGACTTCTCATTGAAACAGTTGCCAGAACTTTCAGCATTTGGAGCAGCTCAGGGCTGTTTTGCCAGCCCTGAGTCTTATAGTGCCTCCCTGATGTACAGGGCCACCTCTTCTTCCTTGCCTGTCTCTCCTGAAGAGCCTATAGCCATCAATTGCAGCGCTCCAGTCATGGGAGTCGTCCCACCACGTCTCTGTGATGGCAACTACATCATAACTTTCCTGCTGCAACAAGGCTTCTAGCTCCTCTTGTTTGTTACCCATGCTTCGTGCATTAGTGTACATGCACTGAAGCTGGGCTGCTGGTTTCACCTCTAGCTCTGGCTTATCACCCCCAGACTCCTGCCTGAGTTCCAGCCCCCTACCCCCTTCGAAGCTAGTTTAAAGCCCTGTCAATGAGACCTGGCCTTTTGGGACAGAAATGTCAAAGGACAAGCAGCAAGAGACAATACTTTATTAGGGTTGGGATTTCCATTCTAATTAGGCATTATCCTTGGGATGAGGTTTTTCTTTTACTTCTAGGAAATCCAAAGTGTTGAGGAACAAACAGCCAAATCCCAGCTGCAGTGGTGGCACTGGCTGTGCTGACTCAGCACTGTCATTACTCTCCTCAGCACTGGTCTTGAGAAGGGCAGGGGCACATTTGCTTCTGAGGAAAGATGGTTTAAAAGTTCAATCTGCTGGAAAAGGCCCCCCCCAGGGGGCTCATGTTTGGCCTGGCAGTGCTGGGGTCGGTGTATTGCTGTGTCCCCTGGGGCACGCTGGTCACCAGCGTGGGGGTGACTATGCCAGGTGAGAGCAAAGCTGAGCCTGAAGCTCCTGCTGCAGGCTGTGCAGGTGAAGGGCTGGCACCGGTGTGGGTGCAGCGGTGCTGGCTGAGGGTGGCCATCTGGGTGTAGATCTTGCCTCAGCCAGCTCAGAGGTGCAGCTGCTTCCGGCTGTGGATGCAGTAGTGCCAGCTGAGGTTGGAGCTGAGGGTGAAGCTGTTGCCTTTGTCCCCACAGAGAGAGGGCTGGGCACTGGGCTGGGGGCAGTGGGAATGTTTTCCCCCACTCAGGGCACTGATGTGGCTGCTTAGGTGGCACATAGGGGCTGATATGGGTTTGCCCTCTTTCTCCTCTTCATCTTCCTCCTCCTTCTCATCATTCTTCTCCTATTCCATATCATCCTCCACTTCTTTGAATCAATACCATACAATACAATACAACACAATACAATAAACCTAGTTGGAAGCACCTTCAAAATCTTTGTATCCAACCTATCAACCAATCCAACCCACCCAAACAACTAGATCATGACACCAAGCACCCCATCAAGTCTCCTCCTGAACACCTCCAATGAAGGTGACTCCACCACCTCCCTGGGCAGACCATTCCAATGGGCAATCACTCTCTGTATAGAACTTCTTCCTAAAATCCAGCCCAAACCTCCCCTAGTGCAGCTTGAGACTGTGTCCTCTTGTTCTGGTGCTGGCTGCCTGGGAGAAGAGACCAACCTCTCTCTGCCACATCATCCCCTTTTTCCTCCTCATAATTATTTTCATCCTCCTCCTCCTAATTCTTATGTACTTCATCCTTGCTCTCCTTATCACCCTGTGCTCTCGGGTGAATTCTTGGGACCAAGTGACTGAAAAGTAAGGACACTGTGTGCAACATTGTGTGCTGAGCAGATGGTTCCAGAGGCCTTGGATTGCTGAGGCAACTTTCTCAGGCTTGGTTTGTTTTGCTTCCAAACAGCAACAATTCTTCTGTGGCTGTGTGCAGGCAGTTGTCTAAGGAGAGCAGGGGGCAGCTGGTGCCATGGAGCTGTGAGCTCCAGCTGCAGAGAGCACTGGAGAAGTCTGATGCAAGGAGCAGGGATGGAAGGCCCAGGTGGGCAGGGACAGCAATGGGGAGGTTGGGAAGGGCGAGGAGCAAAGTTGTCCACTCCATGTCGGCCCTCAAAGGACAGCTTCTCCTCCCAGTCAGGACCTTATGAGCAGACAGCCTGCATCATTCTGGCTTGGTGGATGCTGCTGTCACCTCTGCCCTCATCTGAGAAAGAACCAAATAGTTTACCCTCAAAATCTGAGCTTTGTGAGGTGCACTTTGAAATGTGGAAGTAAACAGCAGAGACACAAAGAGCTCCTTAGGGCACTTGGGGATCATTCCATGAACCTCAGGTACTGAGAGAAGAGTGAAGAAACTGTGCAAGAAGCAAGAAGCAAAAGACAAAGTACCTTGAAGCATTGATTGGCCCCACTGAGGCTTGTTACTGCCAAAGCCTCCCCAGGGACTCGTTAGAGCAGCTCAGGAGAGGCTGTGATTGCAGCAGGCAAAGGCAAAGTGCAGGAGAGCAAACTCTGGCTCTGGGTTCTGCAGCACAAAGGCCAAGGCCTGAGCACAGCCCCTGGGCAGGCAGCTCCTGTCCCTCATGTGTGGGTCAAGGCTCTTCAGGTGCAGTGGGGGTGGGGGGTGGGGTTCATAGCAGCATAGCAGGGCCTAGGTTGGAAGGGACCTTAGAGCTCATCTGCTCCAACCTCCCTGCCATAGGCAAGGATGCCTCTCCAATAGACTCAGCTGCTCAAGGCCTCATCCAGCCTGGCCTTCAACACCCTCAGGAGAGGACATCCTACCTGGGCAGCCTATTTCAGAGTCCCACAACCCTCATACAGAAGAACTTCTTCCTAAGGCCCAGTCTAAACCTCCTTTTCCTCAGCTTCAAACCTTTCCCTCCTGCCCTGTCACCAGACACCCTCATGAAAAGTCCCTCTCCAGCCTTCCTTTAGCATCCCTGTAGGGTTTGTGATGCTGAGTGGAGGACAAGGGCCTGACAGTCCCCAGCCTTCCTGGGGCTGTGGACAGAGGCAGTGAGGCCCTCCCAGTGCCTCAGGACAACATCTCCTCAAAGGCCTCTGGGGCAGAGAATTGCCATAGCCAAGAGGGCACAGCCTTGGCTTCTCTTCATCACTCCCACCACTGCCATTGCCCTTTGCCAGTTCTCCCACAGCTTTGTCCTGCACTGTCTCACAGCTGCTTCTCCTGCCCTACAGGCTGCAGACACTCCTCTCACTTCCCCCACCTTGGCCTTCCCATGCCTTCACTGACACCTGCCCACACTCACCCTCTGCTCCTGGGGACACAAAGCGAAGGCTGATCCCAGACTCCTTCTGCAGAGCTTCTCAGGCCACAGCACTGCCCTTTGAGAGAGGTTTCTTGCTCCTCATGGCCAGGCTGCACCAGCCAGGCTGCACCATCTGGGCAGTGTTCCTCTCTCCTGCTCTTGCCTACCTCAGCAGGAGCTCCCAAGGCTGCTGGCCTTGCAGTTTCTTCCATAGACAGCACCAAGCCCTGTGCCTGCTGCTGTCCCATCAGGTGCTCAGGCAGCAGAGACACAGCAACCAACCCATCAGCCCCTTCCTGCAGTCAGCCCAGGCCCTTTGGCAGAGGCCATCTGACAGATCACTCTGCCCATCTGCCAGCCATGAGCCCAGGGCTGCCCTAGCAGCTGCTGCAGACACACCTGACCTCACAGTCCCTTTCCCAGCTCTGTTCCTGCTGTTGGCCAATCTTCTCAGGAGGCAGAAGTGGCCTCACCTCCCCCTTCCCAGTCCTTGGCTTCCTACTGAATGGTGAGTTCTTGAGACACACCTGAGCGCAGGATTGCACACTCAGCCCTCAGCCTCCTTGTGGCCAGAGCCTGAGCAGATCAAAGTTTCACCAGATCCATCTGGCAGATTTCCTACCAAGGCTTTGAGTGGAGGAGCTGCTGGCTCTGTCCTGCTGCAGTTGTGGAGGAGACTCCTGCACATCCTCTTGTCCAATGATCCTGCTCAGGGCAGGGGTAAGCAGATGAGGTCCCTCAAGGGCTCTGCCTACTTTGACTTCATCTCCAGAGGAAATGCAAAGGCCCTGGCTCAGATGGTGCAGGGAGTTCATGAAGACATTCCACACTGCTGGCCCAAGGGCTTCCCTGAGGGATGCCACTGGCAAGTGTCTGCCAGGAGGACTCTCCACAGGTGACATTTGGGCTTCAGCCACCATCCAGCCACCACCTCATCCATTTCTGCACTCCTGCTCTCAGCAGTCTGTCTGTAAAGAGACTATGGGGGACCATGGCAAAGCCCTGGTTAAGGTCCAGGCACAAAACTTCCCCTTCTTGCCCCTACCCATATGGCTTCAGCAATACCTCTCTTGTCCTGCAAGGGCCTGCAAATGGCTGCAGAGGTGTTTGAGCCTTCACCTTCCCAGGGACTGTGCTGAGGGTGACCAGCCTGCAATGTTCCCCACCCTCCTGTTTGGTGTTCTTGAAGAGGCCTTTTCCAAGGAGCCCAGAACCTCTGGGATGGCTCTGTGCACATCTCAGGGCACAGTCCAGCAAGGCTGATGTGAGCAGACAGGAGCCTGCCCAAGCCATCTGAGATGAATCTCCCTGGGCCAGTAGGGTTTTTCTGGAGTTACACACAGAAATGTCCCAGCTCTGCCAGGTGTCCACATCTGAGCTGGCCTCACAGACTCTAATGGATTGTGGGATGTTCCAAGACAGAGTCTTTCTCTGCCTGGCAGCAGTCAGAGAGTCTCCCTGGCCTCCTGCTGCCCCTGCCAGAGGCTGGGAGGCTCCTCAAACCTCCAGTGCCCTGGTACATCAACAATATTTTATGGTGTTTGCTCACTCAGCTTCACCTCAGCTCCTCTGCTGACATCTCATCTGCACAATGCAAACAGGCTCTGCTGACCTCCTGAGGCCATGTCCTCCTGTGGAGGGACAAAGAGTCTCTCCAATCTGAGGTGTGAGGCAGCTGCTGCTGGAAACGCTGGTTGTGAAGGCTAGTCTGGTGTGACTGCCCTGGGACAGCTTCCCCAGGGTGTCCAGTGAACACAGACACAGTCCAGAGCCTTCTCTGCTGATGCTTCAGGTCACTTGCAGGAGGCCTGGCTGTGTGAGGACACTGTTGTGTGCCCCAGCCCTGCACACTCACAGGAAAAGCACTGCCCCTGAAATCCCTGCACCCAAACTCTGAGTCATAAACCAGGAACCGAGTGTGACACCAGGACTGGATTTAACCCCAGACAGGCATCTCTATCAAGTTTTTGGGAGAGTGAGGGAGTCCATTCAGAGCCTTTTGGGGCAACAGAAGGGCTTCCATGAGGCCTTTCTTCCCAGGCTCTATGTCAAATCCTTCCAGCCCCAAGGAGATTTTCCTTTCACAATCTTTCTAATCCTCCCCCAAAATGATTTTCCTCTGCAGGAGTCTCCCATGGTGAACGTGAGAGAGTGACCCTTGGCACCAAACTGAACCTGTTGACATCTCTGTTCCCTTTGCTGAATTCCATCCAATTCATCCCAATGTCTCAGATTCTCCTCCTGCCTCAGCAGAACTCATTGCTGCTTTCCTCTTCTGAGGGAGGTGCCTTTGGGATTGGATTGGATTTGCCCAAGCCATTGCCATTCATGGCCAGGAATGGCAGCAATTTCCTTTGTATGGGGGTGCAGGGGCCTAGGGGAGATGCAAACAGCCCCATGGTGTAGGGAGGTAGCTGCAGCCCTGTGGAGAAGGGGTTGGGGATATTGGAGTCAGAGAATCCTGGAATGGTTTGGATTGGCAGAGATGGAAGAGAGCATCGAGTGCAACAGCCTGACCATGGCCAGGGACATCTCCCACTAGGTTGGGTTGCTGAAATGCCTGACTTTGGAGACTTCCAGGGATGGACATCCCCTTCTCTGGGCAACCTGTTCAAGTGTCTTGCCACCCTCCTTGCAAACTGTTTTCTTCCTTCTATCCAATCTCAGTCACCTCTTTCAGTTCAAAACCACTGCACCTTGCCCACCCACTACAGCACTTGGTCAAAAGTCTCTTTCTTGTCCTATGAGCACCACATCTCCATCTGCAAAGACCTTGGAGAGTGCCCAGAGATCTCCCAAGATGTGCTTGGGAGGCCTCAGGCACATGACCAGCAGATAGAGGCTGAAGGCCATGGGCTCATTGGTGTGAAGAGTGAGGACAGGAGCAGAGTAGCCTGAGAGTGCTTGGGGAGTGGATTGAGACATGGAGAAGCTTTTCTGCACAGTGGCAAAGTGCAAGAGAAAGAAACAAAGCCACAAAGTGCAGCTGGGGAGGTCCAGTCTGGACATGAGGAGAAAGAAATGTCACTGCAAGACATCCCCCAGCAGCAGCCTGGAGCACTCCAAGGCTTGGAGTTTCAAGGAACACCCAGGGAGGATGGAGAGAGAGCAGCAAAGGAAGGTGGCAGCAAGGTGGGGCAGCTGGCTGGGTGACTACAGCCTGCAGGGAAAGAGGCTCAGCTGATGCAGCAGCAGAGGACAGCCTGAGGGGCAGATGACAGAGGGCTGTGGAGAGCTGAAAGGCTCCTGGCAGAGCCAAGCTCTTCATGCCTTTGGTTCTGGCTGTGGTCTGTGCCACTGCTGCCTCTGAGGAGACAACTCCTCCTTCCAGCTCTAGGGCCTCATTGCCTCCTTGTCCATCCTCAGGAGCCTGGGAGGGGTTGTGCCATAGTCCTGCCCTTGACATTGGTCCTCTCCACATCTCACTGCTCCAGGAATCCCCCTGAAGGGTGAGTGAGGGACAGGATCTGCCTGTCCAGGAGCCAGGGCTCAGGGCTTGACCCTTGGCATTAATGAAACACCTCCAGGTTTGCTCAGCATCAGAGACATCTTCCTCTGCTTGTCCTGACCTCTCAGCACTGCCTCCAGTTCTCTACTCCAACCACAGCCTGCAGACACTTTCCCAGCAGTGTCCTCACTGAGACCTATCAACAAGAGAAGAAACTTCAGAGTTGGAAAGTGACTTCAACTTCTGGAGAGGTTTCATCATCTCCCTCTCAGTCTCTGATGTTTACCTGGCACCAAAGCCCCCAGAGGGTCATTCAAATGCCCTTGGGTTGGTCCTCTGCTGCTCAGCTGGGCTGAGCTCCGTGGCTGGAGGGAGCTGCTGGAAAGTAGGCAGCAATGAAAAGTGTCAGCTGTGCCCAGGAGCAGCTCCTCTGCTCTGCACAGCAGGGCTGAGGGCACTGCCACTGGATCTCAGCAAGACAAAGAAGTCAAAGAGAGCTTGGAGGTGTCCAGGAGGGTGACTGAGAGTTGACAGGAGGAGAAGTCACTGCAGTCCCTGACAGGGTGAGTCTGTGGGGGCAGGGCAGTGCAGCTGCAGCTCCTGGAGGCATCTCCTAAAGCTGGCACAGCCACAGCTGCTGGGGGCTGGAAGGAAATCTCCCTGTGCAGAGGCTCTTTTCAGGCTTTTCTGAGGAGCTGTGGAGGCCTGGGGTGCAGGCAGGGGTGGTGAGGGCTGTCCTTCAGAGCAGGGTCCCTGCAGCCCAGGGGCTGTGTGCTGGGGCAGGGACTCTGCTGCCTGCCAGGCTCAGCTCTCAGCCTGCCCAGGGAGCTCCACACAGTGCTGTGGGGAGAAGCTGTGAGTGGCAGGAGACAGCCCTGGCAGGGCAGGGCAGGGGCAGGGCAAGGCAGGGCAGGGCAGGGTCCTTCTGCTGTGGGGAGGGAGCTGCCTTGGCCAGAGATGCTCACAGTCCTGGCTCCTGCCTGGGCATTTCTGAGGAGGTTTTGAAGAACAAGATCAAGGCAGCATTTTGCTGGAAGGGAAGGAGTCTTGGCTTTGAATGTTGATCCCCTTGGTGTGCGGGGTGGGCAGTGTGAGACTGGAGTTTGTTTCTCCACTCTGGAGAAGACTCTTCTTAGCCTTTGATCTGTTCCTGAGCCCTGCACACCCAGAGCTGCCCCTGGGCAGTATCCTGCTGCTGGGAGGGATCTGCAGGGCAGAGCTTAGCACATAGAAGGTGGGATGGGTGGCAGGGACAGGGAGGAGAGCTGGGCACAGAGAAGCAGCTCCTGGCAGGGACAGCTGCAGGCAGCAGAGAGTTGGGCAGTGGGGGAGAGGGATCTGCTGTCAGAGATGCCCTGGCAAGGGGGATCAGGCTCCTCTGTGCCATTCTCTGCACTGCAGACACATTTCCCAATGCAACCTTTTGCTCTCCTCTTCTACCCAGCAGAGGCAGTGCCCTCAAAGCTCTGGGCTCCAGGTCAGGAGTCACCACCATGGCAGCTGTCATTGATCTGAAGGCTCCTGGAGTGTGCACACAAAAGGAGGACCAAAGCCCTTCAGTTCCATCCTGTGAGCTGCTGAGAGTAGAGCTGGGGAAGGAGAAGGCTTCACCCTCAGCCCCTCTGCCTTTCTCTCTTCCCTTCACTGCCTCTGCAGCACTGCACAGCTGTTCCCTGTTTCTCCACCTCTCCAGGGGACTCTCATTCCCTGGGACTGGGCTGTTGGTCACTTTCTGCTCTGACACCAGGGGAATCTTCATGGCAATTCTGGGTCCCTGCTGCATTTGAAGCTGTGATGAATATCCCTCAGGTTGGTAGTGATGGGACTGAGCTGATCCATTCCTCATGCAGCTCAGGGAGGGAGGTTACAATGAGCCTCAGAGAAGTGTGCCCTAACTTGTCACTGCCTTTCCCTCCTTGCACAGGTCTCCATGGCCAGAGGCAGGAGATGGCCAACAGCAGCTCCATCAGCCACTTCCTCCTCCTGCCATTGCCAGGCACAAGGCAGCTGCAGCTCCTGCACTTCTGCCTCTTCCTGGCCATCTACCTGGCTGCCCTGCTGGGCAATGGCCTCATCATCACCACCATAGCCTGGGACCACCACCTCCACACCCCCATGTACTTCTTCCTCCTCAACCTCGCCCTCACTGACCTGGGTGCCATCTCCACCACTGTCCCCAAATCCATGGCCAATTCCCTGAGGGACACCAGGGACATCTCCTATGCAGGATGTGCTCTCCAGGTCTTCTTTTTCATATTCCTAATTTCAGCAGAGTATTTTCTCCTCACCACCATGTCCTACGATCGCTATGTTGCCATCTGCAGACCCCTGCACTATGAGACCCTCCTGGGCAGCAGAGTTTGTGTCCACATGGCAGCAGCTGCCTGGAGCTGTGGGGTTATCACTGCTCTGCTGTACACAGCCAATACATTTTCCCTGCCCCTCTGCCAGGGCAATGCTGTGGAGCAGTTCTTCTGTGAAATGCCCCAGATCCTCAAGCTCTCCTGCTCCACATCCTACCTCAGGGAGCTTTGGGTAATTTTCATTGGTGTGTCCTTAGGATCTGTCTGTTTTGTGTTGATTGTGGTGTCCTATGTGCAGATCTTCAGGGCAGTGCTGAGGATCCCCTCTCAGCAGGGATGCCACAAATCCTTTGCCACCTGCCTCCCTCACCTGGCTGTGGTCTCCCTGTTTATCAGCACTGCCTTCTTTGCCTACCTGAAGCCCTCTTCCATCTCCTCCCCATCCCTGGACCTGGTGGTGTCAGTTCTGTACTCAGTGGTGCCTCCAGCAGTGAACCCTCTCATCTACAGCCTGAGGAACCAGGAGCTCAAGGCTGCCCTGAGCCAACTGATCCCTGGATGCTTTCAGAAGCAATAAACTCTGACTTCTCCTGCAGGGCAGTTCTGATGTCAATCAGTGCAGACCCAGTTCTGGCTATTGCTGCTGCTTTTACCCTTGTGAGAATGATGTTCTCATACAAATGTATTTCTTCAGACCATTTCTGGTTCAATGTTGTCCTGTCTGGTGTGACCCAGAGGCTGCAGACATGAGGAGCTTTGCTCCCTGGGTGTTCAACAATAAAGTACCCTGTTTCTCTGCATTCCTTCCTCCTGAGTTGCTTGTCTCTGTTGCTTCCTCCAAGGCTTTTGTGGAGCTGCAGGGCAGTGCCTGTGTGCAGAGGTGGAGGGGCAGAGTCCCAGCACAGCAGCAATGCCAGGCAGCCCCAGAGCTTGGGCTGTCCTCAGCTGCTCTTTTTGCCCTTCCACCCTCTGCTGCTGAGCCTCTGTGCTGGGGCAAGGCCTGAGTGCTCTGGCAGCTTGGGCATTGTGCTGTTTTGTGGCAATGCTGGGACTGCAAGCAGGGAGAGTCCAGGGCTGCTTGTGGGACAGAGCTGTGCTCCAGAGCACCACTGCCATCAGAACAGGAGGTCTCCTCATCCCTTCATTCCCCAACCCCCTCCCATTACAGACTGCACCTACTCAGAGTCCAAACTGGATACCCTGACCCCCTTCCAGTATAGACTCAGTCCAAACATGGTTCCTGTATCCCCTCCCAGTACAGATGTGGCCTCATCCCAGTACAAACTGGATCCTACTGTCCTCTAGCACTGCAGTCTGGGTCCCATCCCAGCACAGAATGTATCCCCTGGCTCCCTTCCCAATACTGAATGCATTCATTCCAGTACAAACTGCACACCCTCATGCCCTCCCAGTACAGTCTGGGCCCTGTCCCAGTCCAAACAGGATCCCTTTCATCCCTCCAGGTACCCATTAGGCCTTGTCCCAGTAAAAAGTGAATCACCTTATGCCCTTCCAGTGCAGCCTGGACCCTCTTCCAGTACAAGCTCTGTCCCCTGGGCACATTCCAGTACAGTCTGGTCTCCACATAGTACAATTTGGAACCATTTATCCCCTCCCAGTACAGACCTGGTCATATCTCAGGACAAACTGCATCTCCTCAACCCCTCCCAGCTCAGAGGTGCTCTTATCCCAGTACAAACTGCATCACTTTGCCATCTCCCATACAGTTTCCTGTGCCAGTACAAAGTGCATCCCTTGGACCCCTTCCCTGTTCCTACTGCATCCCTCCACATGTTAACTGTGTACTCTGGTTCCAATCCAGTACAGACTGGGTCCACTCCCAGTACAAAGTGCATCTCCTGACTCCCTCCCAGTACAGACTAGGCCCTGTCCAAGGACAAACTACTGCCCTGATCCCATCCCAGTGAAGTGCAGGTCCTGTCCCGGAGGAAATGGATCCAAAGGCATCAGCCAGTACAGACTGGGGACCTTCCCAGTGCAAACTGCATCTCCTGATCTCCTCCCAGCACAGACAGGGTCTCATCCCACAGCAAGGTTGAAGCCCTGGCCCCCTCCAACTACCAAGTGTTTTGCTCTCAGTGCAAACCAGATGTCAGGACTCCTTCCCAGTGTGGACTGTGCCTGCTCCCAGGAAAGGCTGCACCACCTGAACCCTTCCCAGGACCAGACTGGAACCACTCCCAGTAGAAGCTGTATTCCTTAGCCACCTCCCAGGCAGACTGGGAACCATCCCAGTACAACCTGAGTCCCCTGGACCCATCCCAGTACAGTCGGGGACTCATCCCAGTTCATATTGGGGTCATAATACCCTCCCACCACAGGCTGGGTCTTGTCACACTCACAATTCCATACCCTAATCACACCAGATTCCAGTCTGGACCATCTCCCATTTCAGACTGGGTCCCATTAGCATTTCTAAGTACAGCCCAGGCCTTGTCCCAGGAAAAACTGATTCCACTCATCCCCTCCTGTGCTGTTTCATATTTTTATCAGTGCTATAGGCAGAGAGATGGAGACACCATCAGCAAGTGTGCAGATGGCACCAAGCTGAGTGCTGCTGTTGAGATGCCAGAGGGACAGGATGACATCCAGAGGGCCCTGGACAAGCTGGAGAGGTGGTGCCCAGGTGACCCTCATGAGGTTCAACAGCAGCAAGATCAGGGTCCTGCAGCTGGGCTGGAACAATCCTCACTATCAATAAAGGCTAGGGGAGGAGATAGAAAGCAGCCCTGAGGAAAAGGACTTTGGGATGTTGTTGAGGGAGAAGCTGGCCAGTCACCAAGTCAGGTGGCAGAGTTGATCTGCATGAGCGTAGGGAGGCTTTGCAGAGGGACTTGGATAGATTGGATCCATGGCCAACGTTCCCAGGAGGAGCTTCAAGAAGGCCAAGTGCCAGGGCCTGCACTTGGGGCACAACAACCCCAAGCAATGCTCCAGAGGCAGTGTGGCTGGAGAGCTGTTGGGCAGAAAGGGACCTGGGGGTGCTGATGGACAAGCAACTGAATAGGAGCCAGCAATGTCCCCAGGTGGCCAAGAGAGCCAAAGGCATCCTGGCTGGGATCAGCATTCCTGTGTCCAGCAGGAGCAGGGAGGTGACTGTCCCCTGGGACTCAGCTCAGGGGAGGCCACGCCTCGATTGTTGTGTCCAGTTTTGGGCAGCTCCATCCAAGAGAGATGTGGAGGTGCTGGAGCCAGGGCAGAGGAGGGCAAGGAGCTGGGGAAGGGCCTGGAGAAGAAATCTGATGAAGAGCAACTGAAGGAGCTGGGGCTGGTTAGTTTGGAGAAGAGGAGGCTGAAGTGAGACCTCCTGGCTCTCTACAACTACCTGACAGGAGATTGTGGAGAGGCTGCTGCTGGTCTCTTCTCACAGGTCATTAGTGACAGAACAAGAGGGAATGGCCTCAAGCTAGGACTGGGTAGGTTCAGACTGGACAGTAGGAAAAAAATTCTCCCATCCAGCGTGTTCAGGGAGTGGAATGTGCTGCCCAGGGAGGTGGTGGAGTCACCAAGCCTGGAGGTGTTTCAAGGTGGTTTGGATGTGGTGCTTGGGGATATGGTTTAGGGGTGACCCTTGTAGAGTAGGGTTAATGGTTGGACTTGGTGTTGCTGAAGGTCTTCTCCAACCTGAATGTTTCTGTGATCCTGTGACAGACTGAGAGCCCTGGGGCTGTTTAGTCTGGAGAGGAGAAGCCTGAGAGGGGATCAATGGCTATCAATATCAGAGGAGGGTGTCAGAGGAAGGGGCCAGGCTCCTGGCAGTGGTGCCCAGTTTTAGGACAAGGAGCAATGGGTGCAAGATGGAACACAGCAAGTTTCACCTCAGCATAAAGAGACTCTTCTGTCATGTGAGAGTGGTGGAACCCCGGAACACACTGCCAGAGTGGCTGTGGAGTCTCCTTCTCTGGAGACTTTCAGACCTACCTGGATGCATTCCTGTGTGACCTGCCCTAGGTCACTTGATCTGGATGATCCTGCTCTGGCAGTGGGGTTGGACTGGAGGTCTCTTCCAACCCCTAATATTCTGTGATTCTGTGATTTAAGCCCTCCCAATGCCAGCTGGGCCATAGCCAACACAAACTGCATCCTTTTATCTCCTACCAGTACATACTGGACCTTATTCCAGTGCAAACTGCATCCACTTGCTCCTTCCCAGCACTAAATGGATTGCTTTGGACTCTCTAAGTATCTGCTTACCCCATTCCCAGTACAAACTGCATCCTCTGACTCCTCCCAGCAAATTGTGGGCACCTTTACAGTGCTAAACTCTATCCACAGTTCCCCTCCCAGTACAGCCTGGACCCCTCACACTCTCTCTAACCAGTCCTCAAGAGCCATACCCCTATGCCCTGTTCCTGCCTTGAACCCAGTCCCCTGCTCCACCCTCTTAGTTTTGAGCCTAAGCTTCAGCCCTCCCAGCTCAGCCTCTACCCTGATTTTGGCCTTGATATTGCCATTATTAATCAACCTGGCCCCAGTCTTTACCTCAGGACTGACCCCTTGGCTATAACTCCATCCCTCAGGGTAGCCCCAAGCCTCCTGCCTGTGCTCTGACCCCTCAACTTCAGCCTGTCCCACCCTTGTATGAATCTGCTTGGCCCCTGGCACAGGGCAGGGGCTGGGAGCTTCCAGAGCAGCCTTGGAAGAGGAGCTGGTGGTGACCTGTGGCTGAGCAGCTGATGGACACCATGAGCAGATGGGTGGCAATGCCATGGGCAGCTCAGCTGTGCCTCAGGATCTCCTGCACAGCAGCAGCCACAAGGCTGGGGAGGGGCTGGGAGGTCACTGCTGGCTCAGCAGCTGAAAGTGCAGCAGCAGGAAGAGGGTAGCATAGGGACTGGGAGGTCAATTCTTGGTGCAGCGCAAGACAGAGCAGCCTCTGACTCCTGGCTGGCCTCTGTGCTTTTGGCCTCCCAGCTGCCAGAGTTCCCAGCAGGCAGCAGAAGGCATGTGGAGGGCAAGGGACTTGTGTGACTCCCTGTCCCTAAGCACCTGGTGGCTCCTGCACAAAGAGCCTTGGAGCTGGGTTGTCACCTCCCTGCCACCTGAGGGCCTGATGGGAGAGCAGCAGGGACAGGGCATGGCTGTGGCTGCAGGAGAAGCTGAAAGGCAGCAGCAGGGACCTGCCTTGGAAGGCCCTGCAGAGGTTTCTTGTGGCTGCTCAGCTGCCAGGCCACAAGCAGGCTGAGGCCTTGGGCCAGCATTGGGACATCAGGGATGGCTGAGGAGCTCCTAGGGCAGGAGGAGCCACATGGCCAGGTGGTGACTGTGAGCTCACTGCAAACTGCAATCCCTTTGTGTCATTGGCCAGCAGCAGGCCCAGGACTGGTCTGGGGACCGTGGCATCCCTTGTGCCTGCCAAGCTGAGAGGCAGCAGCAGGGAGGTGCCTTGGCTGTTGCTTTGTAACTGGAGGTTCTGGTCAGTGCCCAGGCAGAAAGGCCTCTGGCAGGGACCATTGCCAATGGCCTGGGATGGAGCAGAGGCTGAGCAGAGTGCAGAAGGCCAAATGCAGCTGGGCTGTGGTAGGAGGAGTGTGGCCACCCAGACACAGAGGTTGTCCTCCCCTGCACTCAGCACTGCTGTGACCACATCTGCAATATTGGTGTCTGGCTGTGGAGTTCCTTAGTCTGGAGGAATGGAGAGGAACTGGAGAAGCTCCATAGAAGATCTGCCTGGATGGAATTTGGAGTCTCTCTAGCACCTGAAGCTGCTGAGCTTCTTTAGCCTGGGGAAGTGGAGGCTCAGGGGTGATGTGCAGCTGCTTGAAGGGGGGTGTCAGCTGATGGAGCTTTTCTTGCTTGTGGACACAGAAGGAAACCTTCAGAAGGTGCAATTGAAAGGTTCAGACTGGAGGCCAGGACTAAGAAATGTCACTCCAAGTGTAGAGCTGTGGTGCAAGAGGTGACCCAGAAGGAGTCTGCACATCCTTTGTGTGTCAAGGAACAGGCAACAAGAGTGGAGAGGCCTGAGGGAAGGTGTGGAAATGTCAGGGGGAGAGCTGGCTGGGGAAGCCAGATGGATGTCAACAGCCTGAAGGGAAAGAGCTGCAGGCATGGGACAGTGTAGCACAGCCTGCAGGAGGGATGGTCAAGTGCTCTGGCAGGGGTGAAAGGCTCAGCAGGGACAAGGTCTTGATCCTGTTCCTTCTGGCAGCAGCTTCTGCCACCATGGCTGCTGAGAGGAAGGTTCAGTTGGAGGCTCTCAGGATCTGCCTTTCCAAGGCCTGAGGCTCAGAGCTTGGCCTTTCTCTTTCAGAGACCAAGGCCAGGGTTTGTTCAGCTGCACTTTGCCTTTGTCTGCCTTCAATCATGGCCTCCATGGAGCTTCTCTAAACACCCCTGGGAGGCTTTGTTGCTAATGGCCCTCAGTGAGGCCAACTAGTACTTGAAGGAATTTTTGTTCTGCTTCTGAGTTCTTGAGCAGATTCCTTCAGTCTCCTCTCAGTGTGTGAGGCTCAGGCAATGATCCCCAAGTGCCCTAAGAGCTCTTTGTGCCTCTGTAGTTTTCTTCAAGGTTTCAAAGTGCTCCTCAAAAAGCTCCTTTAGTATTTCTTTCATATCAAAGGGAGAATATTCTGTTAGCTTTCAGTTTAGGATTCTTTGATTCCAATATCCCAAACCCCTTCTCCACAGGGCTGCAGCTACCTCCCTACACCATGGGGGTGTTTGCATCTCTCCTAGGCCCCTGCACCCCCATACAAAGGAAATTGTTGCCATTGTATGGCAACAGGAATGGCAATGGCTTGGGCAAATCCAATCCAAGCCCAAAGGCACCTTCCTCAGAAGAGGAAAGCAGCAATGAGTTCTGCCGATGCAGGAGGAGAATCTGAGACACTGGAATGAATTGGATGGAATTCAGCAAAGGGAACAGAGATGTCAACAGGTTCAGTTTGGTGCCAGTGGTCACTCTCTCACCTTCACCATGGGAGACTCCTGCAGAGAAAATCATTTTGTGGGAGGATTAGAAAGATTGTGAAAGGAAAATCTCCTTGGGGCTGGAAGGATTTTACATGGAGCCTGGGAAGAAAGGCCTAAAGGAAGCCCTTCTGTTGCCTCACAAGCTTCTGCTGTGGCATACACTGAATGTCCCCAATTTCTAACATGAGCCAGGAGGTGTGCCCAGGACCCTCAGCTGAGACCACCCCTGGGTTTGGTTTGCCCCCACTAGCAGCAGGGGAAACCCACACTGACTTCCCCAGCAGGTTTTATCTCACAAATCACAGGAACTCCATCTCCATCTTCTGTTGGCAGCAGGTGGGACTGGGCAGGACCAGCTCGGTTCACAGATCCTCTGCTGGTCACTAACCAAGTGGCTTGAGCTAGGTGTCTTTCCCAGTTCCTAAAGGTTCCACCCCCCATGGCTTTTAGGGTGGTCTTTAGCAAGCCAGTGTAGCGCTCGACCTTCCCAGCAGCTGGTGCATGGTATGGGATGTGGTAAATCCACTCAATGCCATGGTCCTTTGCCCAGTCCCTTAGGGGATGGTTCTTGAAGAGGCTTCCATTGTCCCATTCAATCCTCCCGGGGGTGCTGTGAATCCACAGGACATGTCTCTCCAGGCCCAGGATGGTGTTGTGAGCAGTGGCATGAGGTGCTGGGTAGGTCTCCAGCCAGCCTGTACTTGCCTCCACCATGGTCAGTAGGTGCTGTTTGCTGCTGTGAGACCGAGGAAGGGTGATGGAGTCGACCTGCCAGGCCTCTCCGTACTTCTATTTCGACCATCTCCCCCCCATACCACAGAGGCCTCATGCGCTTGGCCTGCTTGATGGCAGCAGAGATGTCACACTCATGGATGACCTGTGAGATGGCCTCCAGAGAGATGTTCACAGATCTGTCCCCAGCCCATCGGGATGTGGCATCTCTCCCTTGGTGGCCAGAAGTGTCCTGGGCCCAGCGAGCTAAGAACAGCTCACCCTTGTGTTCCCAGGCCAAGGCTATTTGGGAGCTTTTAGCAGCCAGATCTGCTTGGTGGTTGTGCTTGTGCTCCTCTGTGGCTCTGCTCTTGGGGATGTGTGCAGCCATGTGCCGTACCTTTGTTGGCAGCCTGTCCAGGCGGGCAGCGATGTCTTGCCACAGCTCAGAGGCCCAAACAGGCTTCCCTTTTCTCTGCCACCCGTTCCTCCTCCATTCCTTCAGCCACCCCCACAAGGCATTGGCTACCATCCAGGAGTCAGTATAGAGGTACAGCACTGGCCAGTTCTCTCGTTCTGCTATATCCAGGGCCAGCTGGACAGCTTTTCCCTCTGCGTACTGACTGGATTCGCCTTCTCCATCCCTTGCTTCCGCCACTTGCCTTGTTGGGCTCCAAACAGCTGCCTTCCATCTCCGCTTGCTGCCTACAAGCCAGCAGGACCCATCTGTAACTAGAGCATAGCCCTTCTCATGGTCAGGGAGATCGTTGTATGGGGGAGCCTCCTCAGCACGGCTCACTGTCTGCTCTGGTGCCATTCCCAAGTCAGCACCCTCTGGCCAGTTGCTGATCACTTCCACTATGCCAGGGCGTTCGAAGCTCCCCATCTGAGCTCACTGAGTTATCAGGGCCATCCACTTCCTGCAGGTGGCATCTGTGGCATGATGTGGGGTTAAGCCTCTTCCTTTGAACATCCAGGTCAGGACTGGAAGCCTTGGAGCCAGAAATAGAGGTGACTCAGTCCCAATGACCTCAGGGGCAGCCCGGACACCCTCATAGGCAGCTAGGATTTCCTTTTCTGTTGCGGTGTAGTTGGCCTCGCAGCCTTTGTAGCCCTTCCTCCAGAAACCTAGGGGCCTGCCCCTGGTTTCACCAGGAGCCTTCTGCCACAAGCTCCACATAGGACCATTCTCACCAGCTAGAGTGTACAGCACATTCTTGATCTCTGGTCCAGTTGGAACAGGTCCCAGAGCCATAGCCTGGACCACCTCTCATTTGATCTGCTCGAATGCCATCTGCTGCTAAGGTCCCCACACAAAATCATTTTTCTTCCTTGTTCCATGGAAGAGAGGCTTCACAATCTGACTGTACCTGGGAATGTGCATTTTCCAGAAGCCCACAAGCCCCAAAAAGGACTGTGTCTCTTGCTTGCTTGTGGGCTGCACCAGAGTGGCTACCCTGTTCACCACATCCTGAGGGATGTGGCGACAGCCATCCTGCCATTGAACATCCAGGAACTGGATCTCCCTGGCAGGCCCTTTCACCTTGCATCTTTTGATGGCAAAGCCAGCCTCCAGCAGGATATCGATTATCTCCTCACCCTTCTGGTAGACTTCCTCTGCTGTCTCACCCCATACGATGATGTCATCGATGAACTGCAGATGCTCAGGGGCTCCACCTTTCTCTAAGGCAGTCTGGATCACCTCATGGCAGATGGTTGAGCTATGGACCCAGCCCTGAGGCAACCCATTCCATTGGTACTGAACTCCCCTCCAGGTGAAAGCCAACTGTGGCCTGCATTCTTCTGCAATGGGAATGGAGAAAAAGGCATTAGCAATGTCACTTGTGGCATACCACTTGGCCCCCTTTGATTCCAGCTGGTACTGGAGCTCCAGCATGTCCGGCACAGCAGCACTGATCGGAGGAGTCACCTCATTCAGTCCACGGCAGTCCACGGTCAGTCTCCATTCCCCATTTGCCTTCCGCACTGGCCATATCGGGCTGTTGAAGGGGGAGTGAGCCTTGCTGATCACCTTCTGGCTCTCCAGTCGTCGAATCAGTTGGTGTATGGGGTGCAGAGAGTCTCTGTTGGTCCTGGATTGCCTGCGATGCACTATGCGAGAGGCAATAGGTAGCTTCAAATCCTTCCTCTTGTGGCTGCCCACCACGGAGGGGTCATCCGACAGCTCGGGCTTGGTGGACAGCTGTTCTTTGCCTGCAGTCTCCACAGCTGCCACCCCAAATGCCCACTTGTGCCCCTTAGGGTCCTTGAAGCATCCCTCCCACAGAAAGTCAATGCCAAGAATGCAAGGTGCAGCTGGACCAGTCACTAGGTTGTGCTTTCCCCATTCATTCCCGGTCAGGCTGCTCTCAGCCTGCAGTACAGTCAGGTCTTGTGAGCCCCCTGGGACTCCCTGAATGCTGATGGGCTCAGCCCCTTTGTACCTCAATGGTATCAGGGTGCATTGGGCCCCTGTGTCCACCAGAGCTCGGTACTTCTGGGCTTCTGAAGTGCCAGGCCATTTCACATACACATCCCAGGACACTCTGTTGTCCCTGGCCTCCACCTGGCTGGAGGTAGGGCACCTCTAATGCTGGCAGCGATGCCCACACTTGTCACAGGGTCCTGTGTTCCTAGGGGAAGGGTCTCTTGAGTGAGAGGGACCCCTCTGGGAAACTGGGGCAGCCCTTCTCCTGGATGAGTTATCCCCATGGTGCCCACCTTGCAGTTCCCACACTCTGTTCCAGAGGGCAGAGGTGGGTTGGCCATGCCAGGTGTCCATGTCCTCTCCATGGTCACAGAGGAACCTCCACAGAGACTCCCTTGACATCCCCCAATTGGCTTGGGGTGATCTCCTAGGGGAAGGTCGCCTGTTCCTGATTGCTGAAACCTGGATCCATTCTGAAGGGGAAGGGGCAAAGGAGGCATCACTCCCCCTTTTCAGTTCAGACATGGAGCTCTTGATCTCTTTGACAATGTCTTTAGCCACAGTTTCTATGGCTGAGATCAGGGGTTTCTGATTTACACTGTCCTCATATTCCCTTAAATCATTGGCAGACTCACAGACAGTTTTAGGACTTCCATCCTGTCCAGTCAGGAGTATCCCTCCCAATGTGGGAGCATATTTCTGAGGAGCACCCTGGGTGAGTTTCTTTACCAAGGGCCGTCTCATGGGCACCTCATCTGGGTCCGAAGGGAGCTGGCCATCCCCATCAATTATTTCCAGCACAGCCATCTGTCTCAGGTAGTGAATGCCCTGTTCCATAGTTGTCCATCTAACTGGGGCCCAGGGCAGGTCATCCCTTGAGCGGTACCGGCTCCTGATGGCATTGAGGGCACGGGCTCAGAGAGAGCAAGTCCCTCTCCGCTCCCTTCACAGTCCCCTCCAGCGGTGATCCTGCACACAACTGCTCTGTCCAGCTGGGCCTGCACCACAGTATTTGTCACTGTTCTGGAACACCCCCACAGCAATCAGTTCAGTTTCTGTCTGTGTGATGCCTCTGGAATCATTGGCTGTGATTGGAAATTCTCTGTGCCAATAACTGCTCACCAGGATGTGTCCTTGCTCACATGCTGTATGGTTAGCTACAACCTACACCCATTGGAAAGAATTCCAATGGAGCTTCTCCAGTACCTCTCTATTCCTCCAGGCTAAGGAACTCCACAGCCAGACCCCAATATTGCAGATGTGGTCACAGCAGTGCTGAGTGCAGGGGAGGACAACCTCTGTGTCCAGTGTGGCCACACTCCTCCTACCACAGCCCAGCTGCACTTGGCCTTCTGCACTCTGCTCAGGCTCTGCTCCAGCCCAGGCCATTGGCAATGGTCCCTGCCAGAGGCCTTTCTGCCTTGGCACTGAGCAGAGCCTCCAGCTCCAAAACAACAGCCAAGACACCTCCCTGCTGCTGCCTCTCAGCTTGGCAGGCACAAGGGATGGCACAGTCCCCAGCCCAGCCCTGGGCCTGCTGCTGGCCAATGACACAAAGGGATTGGAGTTTGCAGTGAGCTCACTTTGACCTCCTGGCCATGTGGCTCCTCCTGCCCTAGGAGCTTCTCAGCTTCTCATTGATGTCCCAGTGGTGGCCCAAGGCCTCATCCTGCTTGTGGCCTGGCAGCTGAGCAGCCACAAAAAACCTCTGCAGGGCCTTCCAAGGCAGGTCCCTGCTGCTGCCTTTCAACTTCTCCAGCAGCCACAGCCAAGCCCTGTCCCTGCTGCGGTCTCCTCAGCCCCTCAGGTGGCAGGGAGGTGACAACCCAGCTCCAAGGCTCTCCTTGCAGGGGCCACCAGGTGCTTAGGGACAGGAAGTCACACAAGTCCCTTGCCCACCACGTGCCTTCTGCTGCCTGCTGGGGACTCTGGCAGCTGGGAGGCCAAATGCACAGAGCCCAGCCATGAGTCAGGGGGCTGCCCTCTCAGCTGCTGCAGCAAGAAGTGACCTCCCAGTCCCTTTCCTGCCCTCTTCCTGCTGCTGCCCTATCAGCTGCTGAGCCAGCAGTGACCTCCTAGCTTCTGTCCAGCCTTGTGGCTGCTGCTGTGCAGGAGATCCTGAGGCACAGCTGAGCTGCCCATGGCATTGCCACCCCTCTGCTCCTGGTGTCCATCAGCTGCTCAGCCACAGGCCACCTCTGGCTCCTCTTCCTCTGGTGGCTCCCAGCCCCTGTCCTGTGCCAGGTGCCAAGCAGGGTCAGTAAGGGGTGGGAGGGGATGCAGGTGAGGGTCAGAGCATAGGAAGGAGCTTTGGGGCTGTGGTGTATAGGGGAGGGCTCAGTGCTGCCTTTCAAGGCTGTGGCTCAGGCCAAGGCTGATAAGAGGCTTTGGTGTCCTGCTGAGGGTGCTGGGTAGTGCTGAGGTGAAAACCACCCCTGAGGGGGTATGGGTTGGTTTGGGGCTGTACTAGCAGTGGGACAGGGTAGCAAGTTAGTAGGAGTAGAGAACCAAGTCTGAACTGGGAGCCTCACCTTGAATATCTGCAGGGAAGGAGCCTCAATCCCCTCCCTGGGCCACCTGTTCAGGTGTTCCGCCACCCTCACAGTGAAGGAGTTCTTCCTCATATCCAATCTGAATTCACTTTTCTCTGGTTTGATGCCATTGCCTCTCATCCTGTCCCTGCAGGCCCCTGCAAACAGTCTCTCTCCATCCTTCATGTGTCCCTATTCAGTTACTAGAAGGCTGCTACAAGGTCTCCCCAGAGCCTCCTCTTCTCCAGGCTGCACACCCCCAGTTCCCTCAGCCTGTCCTCATAGCAGAGCTGCTGCAAGCCCCTGATCATTTCTGTGGCCCTCCTGTAGATGTGCTCATCAGCTCCATGTCCTTCCTGTGTTGAGGGCTTCAGGGGAGGTCTTACCAGAGCAAAGTGACAGAATGCTCTCTCTCCATCTCTGGCCATGCTGCTTTGGTTGCAGCCTAGGCTGCCCTTGGCATTAGGGACACAAGCTCACACTGCCTGCTCAAGTGGAGAGGGGGGCCCAGTTGGAACTGGGATGGCATCAGGGGATCATTTTGCAGGGATGGGTCCTGGTCTGTCCTGGGATGGAATCAGGGTTTCAGGAGATGCACTTTGTCCTGGGATGAGACTCAGACTGTGCTGGGAGATGGCAATGGGATCCCATTTGTACCAGGCTCAGGCCACGGCTGCACTGGGATCAGGATATCCACTTTGTGCTGTGCTGGGTGCAGCTGGGGCTGGGAAGGGGTCCATGGGGATGCACTTTGTAGTGGCACAGTAAACTGTAAGGGAGATGGCAAAGGGATGCAGTTTGCAGTGGGATAAGACCACATCTGAGCTGGGAGGGGTTCAGGAGATGCAGTTTGGCCTGAGATGTGACCAGGTCTGTACTGGGAAGGGCTAAAAGGACCCAAATTGTGCTGTCTGAGAAAGTGGTCAGGGAATGCAGCTTGTACTGGGACAGGGCCCAGGCTCTACTGGGAGGGCATGAGGGTGAGCAGTTTGTACTGGATGGATGCAGATGGTAATGGGAAAGGAGTCAGGGGATACATTCTGTACTGGGATGGGATCCAGACTGCAGTGCTAGAAGACAGTATGATCCAGTTTGTACTGGGATGAGGCCACATCTGTACTGGGAGGGGATACAGGAACCGTGTTTGGACTGAGTCTATACTGGAAGGGGGTCAGGGTATCCACTTTGGACTCTGAGTAGTTGCAGTCTGTAATGGGAGGGGGTTGGGGAATGAAGAGATGAGGAGACCTCCTGTTCTGATGGCAGTGCTGCTCTGGAGCACAGCTCTGTCCCACAAGCAGCCCTGGACTCTCCCTGCCTGCAGTCCCAGCACTGCCACCCAGCAGCACAGTGCCCAAGCTGCCAAAGCACTCAGGCCTTGCCCCAGCACAGAGGCTCAGCAGGAGAGGGTGGAAAGGAAGAAGGAGCAGCTGAGGACAGCCCAAGCTGTGGGGCTGCCTGGCACTGCTGCTGTGCTGGGACTCTGCCCCTCTACCTCTGCACATGGGCACAGCTCCTCATGTCTGCAGTCTCTGGGTCACACCAGGCAGAACAACACTGAACCAGAAATGGTCTGAAGAAAGACATTTGTGTGGGAAGACCATTCTCATAAGGGGAACAGCACCAGCAGCAGCCGGAGCTCAAGCAGCCACACTAGGCCTGCACTGAGTGACATCAGAACTGCTCTGCAGGAGAAGACAAAGAGTTTATTGCTTGTGAGAGCATCCAGGGATCAGTTGGCTCAGGGCAGCCTTCAGCTCCTGGTTCCTCAGGCTGTAGATGAGAGGGTTGACTGCTGGAGGCACCACAGAGTACAGAACTGATACCACCAGGTCCAGGGATGGGGAGGAGATGGAGGATGGCTTCAGGTAGGCAAAAAAAGAGGTACCAGTAAACAGGGAGACCACAGCCAGGTGAGGGAGGCAGGTGGCAAAGGCTTTGTGCTGTCCCTGCTGAGAGGGGATCCTCAGCACTGCCCTGAAGATCTGCACATAGGACACCACAATCAACACAAAACAGACAAAGAAGAAACAGGCAGTGACCATAAGAAGCCAAAGTTCCCTGAGGTAGGATGTGGAGCAGGAGAGCTTGAGGATCTGGGGGATTTCACAGAAGAACTGCTCCACAGCATTGCCCTGGCAGAGGGGCAGGGAAAATGTATTGGCTGTGTGCAGCAGAGCATTGAGAGCCCCACAGCCCCAGGCAGCTGCTGCCATGTGGTGACAAACTCTGCTGCCCAGGAGGGTCTCATAGTGCAGGGGTCTGCAGATGGCAACGTAGCGATCGTAGGACATGGTGGTGAGGAGAAAATACTCTGCCGTCATGAAAAAGGGAAAGAGAAAGACCTGAGCAACACATCCTGCATAGGAGATGTCCCTGGTGTCCCTCAGGGAATTGGCCATGGATTTGGGGCCAGTGGTGGAGATGGCACCCAGGTCAAGGAGGGCAAGGTTGAGGAGGAAGAAGTACATGGGGGTGTGGAGGTTGTGGTCCCAGGCTATGGTGGTGATGATGAGGCCATTGCCCAGCAGGGCAGCCAGGTAGATGGCCAGGAAGAGGCAGAAGTGCAGGAGCTGCAGCTGCCTTGTGCCTGGGAATGGCAGGAGGAGGAAGTGGGTGATGGAGCTGCTGTTAGGCCATCTGCTGCCTCTGGCCATGGAGACCTGTGCAAGGAGGAAAGGCAGTGGCAAGTTAGGGCACATTTCTCTCAGCCTCATTGTAACCTCCTTCCCTGAGCAGCATGAGGAATGGATTAGCTCAGTCCCCATCACTACCAACCCATGGCAGAGTTCCTCACAGCTTCAAATGCAGCAGGGAACCAGAATTGCTATAATGATTCCTCTGGAGTCAGAACAGAAAGTGACCAAGAGCCTAATCCAAGAGAACAATAGACTCATTGTTGGGTTGAAATTTCCCCCCAGCATTACCTTTTCAGAGCAGCTCAGTTAGAAGCAAATGCAGCTGTATTGACAAGCAAGAGCTACACTCCACAATGGAATGCAATGAACAGGTACAGAACATACAGGAGTGACAATATTAGACAACTATTTACAAGTAGCAAATGACATGAAACCCCCTTGGTCAGAGACCAGGGAAGCTGTTTCACTGCCCCTAACCTCTAACCCCCTGTACCAATAGAGAAAGGAGGAGTGGAGAGAGAAAAAAAGCAGTGGGTTAGACTTAGCCAAGGCCAGCCAAAGCAGGTGATCTCTCCCCAGCAAAGCAAAACAGCTGAGATCAGAAGAGAAGAGAGAGAATTGTTATGGTACAGCTCCTCTGATTCCAGAGATTTATCCAATGAATTTTCTTAGAATAATCTTTTCTTTTCCTTTCTACACCCAAGAGTGATCTATTTATTGTGTTTCTACTTTTCAGCTCAAAATCTGTAACTAAATTTTAAAGGCATTGCCTAAACCCACCACACCCATGGAGAGGTGGAGAAACAGGGAGCAGGTCTGCAGTGCTGCAGAGACAGTGAAGGGAAGAGAGAAAGGCAGAGGGGCTGGTGGTGAAGCCTTCTGCTTACCCAGCTCTGCTCACTGCTGCTGACAGGATGGAGCTGAAGGGCTTTGCTCATCCTTCTATGTGCACACTCCAGGAGCCTTCAGCTGAGCATCTGCAGTCGAGATGGAGATGCCTCCAGGAGCTACATCTGCAGTGTCCTGCCCCCACAGCCTCACTGTGTCAGGGACTGCAGTGACTTCTCCTCCAGTGAGCTCTCAGTCACCCTCCCGGTCCTGGACACCTTGAAGCTCTCTCTGCCTTCTTCATCTCTCTGAGATCCTCTGGCAGTGTCCTCAGCCCTGCTGTGCTGTGCAGAGGAGCTGCTCCTGCCCAGAGCTGTTTCTCCACAGTGCTGCCTGCTTGCTGGCAGCTCCTTCCAGCCCAGGAGCCTGGCCCAATCGGGCAGCAGAGGACCAGCCCAAGGTGTTTTAATAACTCCTCTGGTGGCTTTTGGTGCCCTGTAAACCTCAGGGACTGAGAGGAAGCTGATGAAACCTCTCCAGAAGTCAAAGTCAGATTCAAACTCTGAAGTTTCTTCTACTCTTAATGGGTCCCAGTGAAGAATACTGGGAATGGGTCCCCAGGGTCTGGTTAGAGCAGAAGGAGAGAGTGGATGCAAGGGAAGCATCACTGGAGGCACTGAAGCATCTCCAGGCTGTGGGGAGAGCAGAGAGCTGAGGCAGTGCTGACAGGTCAGGACAAGCAGCTCAAGGTGGCTCTGCTGCTGAGCAAACCTGGAGGGGTTTCATTGATCCAAAGGGCCAAGCCCTGACCCCCAGCCCCTGGCAAGGCAGATCCTGTCCCTCACCTGTGGCTCAGGGCTCTGCTGGGGGCAGTGGGGAGTGAGGGTGAGCAGTGAGCAGGTTAGGACCTTGTCAGGGTTTGCTGTGGTTTGCTTGCAAAAAGACAACTCCTGCTGAAAAGGAATGAAATGTACCTTTAAAAATCTTTTTTATCAGATGCTTTGTACACTAAAAACCTCTCCAATTAGCTGCAGAAACCTTGGCAAGAATGAGAGGTTCAGCAGGATTTAATGAGCCCCACGGAGTATTTGGGGCTGATTACATCATCCTTAGGTACTGCCAGGAGACTCTGCCAAGGGACTGCCAAGAAGCCTCTCCAGAAGTCCAAGGCAGAAGAAAACTCCAAAGTGCCTTGAAGCACTGATTGGCCTCACTGAGGCTTGTTACTGACAAAGGCTCCCCAGGGACTCCTTAGAGCAGCTTGTTAGAGGCCAGGATTGCAGGGAGACAAAGGCAAAGTGCAGGGCAGAAAAACTTGCCTTTGGTCTGGGAAGCAGAAAGGCCAAGCCCTGACCACTGCCCTTGCAATGGAAGAACCTCAAAGCCTCAAAGCAAAGTTTCTCCTCCCAGGCCTTGTTGGCAGAGGCAACTGCCAGAGCCAAAGGGTCAAAGACTTTGGTCCTGTTGGGCCTCTCAGCCTTGCCAGAGCCCTTGGCCATGAGATACTCCCCCACCATTACCCAATAGGGAGCATCTCCCATGGGAACAGAGAGGGAAGAAAGAGGAAGAGAAGGACTTTGCAGATGGATTTAGAGGGTGCAGGTTATGTGTATGAAATAGGCTGTTTCCTGTGTCCACCTTATTGGGTTGGACCCTCTGGACACAGGAGGTGTAGCTTATGTGGCAGGAATAGAAGGCACCCAGCCTGAACTGCCACAGAAGGTGAAGGGAAAAGTCTGAACACAGCTGGTGACCAAACCAATGTCTGGTGACAACACCAAGAGATTCCAAAACAGGCAGTGGATGTTGAGGAGAACTTCTCCTGGCTAGCTGATGGAAGGGAAAACTCAAGGTTCTCCAAACAAACAGCAGGAAGAAGTGATTCAGAGAACTGGGAAAACTCAACAGCTAAGGCTGTGCAGTGTTGGTGGCTCAGAAAAAGGATGACCCCAAGATGTGCTCAAGCACCAGCCAGCAGCAGAGGCCACTTGATTAATACAAATGATGGCTTATAGATTTTCCTTTCTGTGTCCATGTGCCCTTTGTACTTAAGTGATTGGTTTGGGCTTGGTGTCCAGGCACCTCTCTCCCCTTTTTGGTAGCCTGTGATGAAGAGGTTATTAAATTTATGGATATGAAATACGAATTATGAAAATATTATCCTTAGTAATTATCAAATTATTAATAACCAATGAAGCAACAACTTATATACATGTCCTAGTGCACATTCATTATATACATTCCATAAGTGGCTTAGTGTTATGATTAGAACTTAATTAAACTCTCTACTAATTTTTCTGTGTAACAAAGGTTGCAGTTCCGCTGCTTGGCCACTAGATGGTGACTCGGCGGGACGCGGGCGGCTTCTGGCTATATACAGCGCTATTACAATGTTTCTATGAGTCAGTGATTACTCTGCTGGACACGGATACTTTGAACTGAGTGCCAGTGGATGGAAAGCACGTGGGAGATACTCTGTAGCTGTTGTTTGCAGCAAGGTTACACTTTGGTTTGAGAGCCGACCAGAGCCGGCGCTCGGGACCGCTCCGCTTGGACCGTGAGCTTCCTGCTTGGTTTCGCTTTCCTTTCGGGGCTTTGTGGGTCGGGAGGACTCAGGGTTAGCATGGAGGTCCGGCAGGATCGTGTTCTCGCGAGCCTGCTTGGAAACGGGAGCGTGACATCAGCCGTGGGAGGTTTCAATCCCGCCCGGGCTGTGTGCGCGCCGCCAGTTTGGCTTGAGAGCCTGCCTGCTGCTCACAGCAAACCCTGAGCCCTGGCTGTCACTCGCACGAAGGGTAGAAAAACAGCATCTACCCAGACAGACTTGCTGTATCAGCATGCAGGAGTCCAGGCTGCTGGCTGCAGAGAGTGCTTGAGCCTGGCACTTGTAATGGAGGGGGAAGGGGAGAACACCTGTGTCAGATATGACCAGGTGAACTTTCTCCTCAGTCTGGTGGCCGAGCTGAAGAATGAAGTGGCTGAGCTGAAGGAGGAGGTTTCTAGGCTTAGGTCAATAATGGATAGTGAAAAGGAGTTAGACATGTGGGAGAAGGCTCTGCAGATCTCCGCTGCTGAGGGAAGGGTCCCTGGAAATGGGGAGGAATGGATACAGGTCCCTGCCAGGGGTGGCAAGGGAAATCCATCCTGGCCCTCTCCTCCTCCTCTGCTGCCCTTGCATAGTAAGTACAAGGCCCTGAAGGCCCAGGGTAGTGGGGATAAGAGGGCTGAGGAGCAGCCATCTGGGTGGGAGCCTAAGGCCAAGCAGTCCCCACCAACTCCAACGACCAGCTCCATACAGAAAAGGAGAAGGGTTATAGTCATTGGGGACTCTCTCCTGGGGGTACTGAAGGACCCATATGTCGTCCCGACCTATCCCACAGGGAAGTCTGCTCCCTACCCGGGGCGTGGGTCAGGGACATTGCAAGGAGACTCCCAAAGTTAATCTACCCCTCTGACTATTACCCTCTGCTGGTGATACAAGCTGGGAGTGATGAAATTGACAAGAAGGGCACCAGGGCAATTAAAAAGGAGTTCAAGGCCCTTGGACAATTGATTGAAGGGGCAGGAGCTCAAGTGGTGTTCTGCTCAGTTCCCTCAGTGGCAGGGGAGTACACTGAGAGGAACAGGAGAACCCACACCATCAACAATTGGCTCAGGGGATGGAGCCAGCAGCGGAATTTTGGTTTCTTTGATCATGGGGCAGCTTTTACTGTACCTGACCTGCTGGGACCTGATGGGGTGACATTAGCTAGAAAGGGTAAGAGAGTCCTAGCACTTGAGTTGGCAGGGCTCATTAAGAGGGCTTTAAACTAGGCCTGAAGGGGGTGGGTGAGGAAATCAGTCCCTCTGTAGACGAAGGAGTGGGGCACAGATTAGGGTCAATAGAGAAGTGGGGAGCCCAGCTGAAGTGCTGTACACCAATGCAGGCAGCATGGGCAATAAGCAGGAGGAGCTGGAAGTCCTGGTCCACCAGGGGGACTATGATATAGTCACCATCTCAGAAACATGGTGGGATGACACGCATGACTGGAGTGCTGCACTGGGGGGTTACAGGCTCTTCAGGAGAGACAGGTGAGGGAGAAGAGGAGGAGGGGTGGCTCTGTATATTAGGGAGTCACTCTCTGCCACAGAACTTGAGGTGGAAGATGAAGGGATTGAGAGCCTGTGGGTGAAAATCAGGGGGCAGCCTAACAAATCTGACATCCTGGTTGGAGTCTGTTATAGACCACCCAACCAGGATGAGGAGGCAGACAAATTATTCTATAAGCAATTGGAGGCTGTCTCAAGGTCATCAGATCTTGTCCTTGTGGGTGACTTTAACCTGCCAGATATCTGCTGGGAACTTGACTCAGCAGAGAGGAGGCAGTCCAGAAGATTCCTGGAGCACATGGAGGACAACTTCCTGATGCAGCTGTTGAGTGAGCCTACCAGGGGTCAGGCTCTGCTTGACCTGCTGTTCTCCAATAGAGAAGGGCTGGTGGGAGATGTGACCGTGGGAGGCTGCCTGGGGTGCAGTGACCATGAGATAGTGAAGTGTTCAATATGCAGGGAGCTAGGGAGGAGCACCAACAAAACCTTCTGTGGGGGACTGTGATGTATCTGTGAACCCTCAGAAGAGCCCTGGTGAGGAAACATCGCTGTGCTCCCATGAGAAGCTGGAAACTCCCTGGACAGACTGAGTTGGAATGAGAAACCACAAGATAAGATGGGAGGCCACCTGGACTGACTTAACAAGTAACTATAGCAATGCTATCGCTGACCCATGAGAGTCTTGAGAAAAGTTCATTAACCAATTACAGGCAGCCACACTAACACTACACACAATATAGGAGTTGTGTGCTGGAATAAACAGAGCTTGCTTTTTGGCCTTCTATGTGCTCTGCTTGTGTTTGATTCTTGTCACACGGACCATCACCTAATCCTTACCCCGACCCCTATGCAGCGACAAATGGTGACCCCGACGTGAAGACCCAAGAAGTGATTTGAAGACGTTTTTGGCTGCAGTGCTTGCGGCAACGGTGACAGTGCCCAGTGTAGCTGAGAGCAGTGGGATACTGCCTTTTGGTCCGGACCTGAACTTTGACACCTGCCGGGTGAGGTAGGTGAGCCACTGGGAACATAATGGGTCAGAAATTAACAAAAGATGAGGACTTAGTCCTTGGAACCTGGAAATAATTATTGAAATGTAGGGGTCTAAAAGTTAAAGATTTTGACTTAAGAAAATTACTCTTATGGGACAAGCAGAAAGGTTTTGAGCCTTTCTCCTCAGCATTCCTGCCTGGCACAAGCTAGGTAGTTACTTGTGGGACGCTATCTCGAAAGGAGACAAGGAACTGGTTGATATGGCAATTACCAGGCGCCTGCTTCATGATGCACTAAAAGATCTTAAGCAGGAGCAGGAGGAGGAAGAAGAGGAAATGATGGGGGGATTGAAAGAGAAAGGGAATGACTTGGCTGTGGGGGAAACGAATAAATCAGTAGAGGACATGCCGGCACCCTCTACACCCTCTGGCCCCCCTTCGTCTGGCTGCTCAGAAGTAGATTCAACAGCGCAATACATAACAAGCGCTGCTGAGAAGCAGCTTTCTCCTAATGATCAACTTAAGTTCCCGATGAATTGGAAATTCCCAATGACTTTGCGACAATGCCATTGGCTTATCAATCTCCGAGAGAGCAGCTGAAAGGACATGTAAAAAAGGAGGAATGTAATCAGCGTAATAATCTACAGACTTCACACCAGCAACTGCCTTTACAACAGCAACTACCCCCTCTGCCATCTGATAGTGAGGACGAGAGTGAGGGGGAAGCAGTAAATCATAGTGTGACTGTGGCTGAGAGAAAGAATGTTGAGAACCGAGAGCGGGGTGGGCGTCAGTCTGCACCTTGGACCTTGCCTCCCTGCAGTGTGACTGTTACTCCGCGTTCGGCAGCAAGACTTTGGCAGCAAGTTCGCCAGAAAGCTGCTGCTGTGGGTGACTGGGGTTTGGTGGAAATCTTGGATGCACCACATTTATCGGTTAGAGCAGAGGAGAATTCTTCTCCTATGGGTGTTTCAGATGATCCTATGGCTTTCCCTGTGGGAAAAAGCGGCTCCAGGATCGGGGCAGCAGGATAATCATCAGGTTTTGGGTTGGAAAGTCGTACAGGATTTGCGATCCACAGTAGCAAAGTATGGTGTCAATTCCAGTGAAACTATGCAGCTTGTGCGTGTCATAGACACTGATTTGCTGTGTCCGTCTGACATTCATCACCTTGCGCAGATCATTTTTCAGCCTGTTCAGTATTCAGTATTCGAAACTAGCTGGAAAAAATTAGCTGAAAAGGCTGCAATAGAAAACATGCAAAGGGATCAAAACGATGTTCTGCGAGGTGTGGGGGCAGAAGCTCTCATGGGCACAGGACCTGTGTTTTCTAATCCTAACACACAAGCTCCCTGGCATCCTTCCGTACTGGAACAGAGTCAAAAGAATAGGCATGTCTGCAATTCAAAAGACGATGGAGCTTGCGTCTCCACGTCCTCGATACACAGTTATTAAACAAGAGCCTAAGGAACCATTTCTGCAGTTTGTGGAGAGGGTTTCTGCTGCTATTGAGAAACAAGTTGATGATGAGAGTCTCAGGCAAATTTTGTGTCATCAGTTAGCGAAAGACAATGCACATGCTGATTGCCAAAAAATTATTGAAGCATTGCCAGGTGAACCATCTGTAGCTGATATGGTCACGGCCTGTTCAAAGGTCGGCAGCACTGATTTTAAGATGACTGCACTTGCAGCCGCCTTGAAATCAGGAGGCCCAGTAAGGTATTTCAGCTGTGGGAGAGAGGGACATGTGAAAGCAAATTATCAGCCAGCACAAGGGGATCAGCAGGGATGGATGTATCCACAGCCAATGTAAGGTGCATTTTTGGGCAAATATGTGCTTTAATATCTACTGCAACACCACCTGTGACAATTCCTAAAGGGAAAGCCGATCTGGGTGGACCAATGGCCTCTTACCCATGAAAAGCTTGCTGCCCTGCACCTTTTGATTGAGGAACAGTTAGCTATGGGACACATAGAAGCTTCACACAGTCCTTGGAACACATCCGTGTTTGTGATAAAAAGGAAATCAGGCAAATGGTGTTTGTTACATAATCTGAGAAAGATCAATGATGTGATGGCTACTATGGGGGCTTTGCAGCCAGGGTTGCCTTCACCAACCATGATTCCAATGCAATGGGAAATTGTGATAATAGATTTGAAAGATTATTTCTTTACTATTCCTCTTGCTAAACAGGACATAGAAAAATTTGCATTCACAGTGCCCTCAGTGAACAACAGTGGACCAGCAAAAGGTATCAGTGGAAGGTTCTACCTCAGTTTTCACTGATGGCTCAGGAAAAACAGGAAAAGCAGCTATCGTGTGGTATGACGGAGATCAATGGGAAAATACCGTGGAATTCCTAGAAGGCTTTCCTCAGACTGTTGAGTTAAGGGCTGCGACTGTGGTATTTCAGCAGCTTTCCTGTCCTGTAAACATTGTTACTGATTCGGCCTATGTGGCTGGATTAGTGCAGCGTTTAGATAAAGCTGTCCTTGGTCACGTTAAACAGGAAAAGCTTTTTGGAGTTTTAAAACTGTTATGGACTGAGATTCAAAAACGATGTGCTCCTTACTATGTTTTGCACATTAAGAGTCACACAAACTTGCCAGGTTTTTTGGTGGAGGGGAATGCAAAAGCAGATGCACTTGTGTCGGGTGTAGCAATGGGACCAATCCCAAATATCAAACAACAAGCAATAGCTTCTCATCATTTTTTTCATCAAGGTTATCGTGCTCTGAAACGGCAGTTTCAGTTGTCCAATGCTGAAGCTCGAGGTATTGTTGCTGCATGTCCTGATTGTCAGGGCCAGCATATTCCTCACTATTCTGGTACTAACCCCAGAGGGTAGAGCCCTCCAGATCTGGCAAACAGATGTTACTCACATTGTTGAATTTGGCAGGTTAAAATTTGTTCACGTGTCTGTTGATACATTTTCCTCGGTCATCATTGCTACTACTGCTCACACAGGAGACACTGCCAAAGATGGTATTCATCATTGGCAGCGAGCTTTTCTGCTGCCGGAGTTCCTCTTCAGATAAAAACAGACCATGGTCCAGCATACGTGTCTGCAAAGGTTAACTCATTCCTGCAATCGTGGGGTATAACTCACATTACAGGTATCCCTCATTCTCCTACTGGACAAGGCATTGTTGAACGTGCACATGGCACATTAAAACAACTGTTGCAAAAACAAAAGGGTTGATGTGGGGAGGCCTGTGGATGTGGTCTACCTGGACCTCAGCAAGGCCTTTGACACTGTCTCCCACAGCAAACTCCTGGCCAAGCTGTCAACCCATGGCTTGGACAGGAGCACACTGCATTGGGTTGGAACTGCTGGAGGGCCGAGCCCAGAGAGTGGTGGTGAATGGTGCCACATCCAGCTGGCGGCCAGTCCCTAGTGGTGTGCCCCAGGGATCAGTGCTGGGCCCCATGCTCTTCAACATCTTTATTGATGATCTGGATGAGGGCATTGAGTCCATCATCAGTAAATTTGCGGATGACACCAAGCTGGGGGCAGGAGTTGATCTGCTGGAGGGTAGAGAGGCTTTGCAGAGGGACCTCGACAGGCTGGACAGATGGGCAGAATCCAAGGGCATGAGATTGAACACATCCTAGTGCTGGGCTCTGCACATTGGCCACAGCAACCCCAGGCAGTGCTACAGGCTGGGGTCAGAATGGCTGGAGAGTGGCCAGGCAGAGAGGGACCTGGGGGTACTGGTTGATTGTAGGCTGAACATGAGCCTGCAGTGTGCCCAGGTGGCCAAGAAGGTCAATGGCATCCTGGCCTGCATCAGAACAGTGCAGCCAGCAGGAGCAGGGAGGTCATTCTGCCCTGTACACTGCACTGGTTAGGCCACACCTTGAGTCCTGTGTCCAGTTCTGGGCCCCTCAGTTTAGGAAGGATGTTGTCTTGCTGGAACATGTCCAGAGAAGGGCAATGAAGTTGGTGAGGGGTTTGGAACACAAGCCCTATGAGGAAAGGCTGAGGGAGCTGGGGTTGCTTAGCCTGGAGAAGAGGAGACTCAGGGGTGACCTTATTGCTCTCTACAACTACCTGAAGGGAGATTGTAGCCAGGCAGAGGTTGGTCTCTTTTCCCAGGCAGGCAACACCAGAACAAGAGGACACAGTCTCAGGCTGCGCCAGGGGAGGTTTAGACTGGATCTTAGGAAGAAGTTCTATACAGAGAGAGTGATTGCCCATTGGAATGGGCTACCCATGGAGGTGGTGGTCACCATCATTGGAGGTGTTCAGGAAGAGGTTTGATGGGGTGCTTGGTGCCATGGTTTAGCTGTTTAGGTGGGTTGTATTGTATTGTATTGTATTGTATTTAGGTGGGTTGGATTGGTTGATGGGTTGGACGCGATGATCTTGAAGGTCTCTTCCAACCTGGTGGTGTATTGTGTTATTGTATTGTATTGTATTAAAAAGGGGGAATGACAGGGGATCCTCCAGAAGCTCGATTGAACAAAGCTATGTATGTTCTAAATTCCTTGCAGATTTCTGGTGATTCTCGGCACCCCCGATACTACCTTATTTTGGCTCCCTGGCTCCCACCAATGGGGTGCCCTCAGGAGCTAAAGTCAGGGTTCGGGATCTGCAAACAGGTCAGTGGTCTGATCCTTGTGATTTAATAACTTGGGGATGAGGGTATGCTTGTGTCTCAACAGATTCTGGACCACGCTGGGTTCCAGCAAGATGGGTTCGACCAGCATTTTCATCACCCTCTGGACACTGACTGTTGCAGGAGTCATGCAGATTCCAAAGCTACCACAGAAGAATGTGTGGGTCATACTTGCTAACATTCTGAAACAAGATAAGCTGTGCCTCTCGGTAACAACACCGATGAGTCCTTTCAGCACCTGCTTGGTGTCCCGCTGAACAGCTGGGAGGACATTACCGAGAAGACTGAGCCTTTGAGCTCAAAAAGAACATTGTGTGTGTGTGTTTCTGGTGTGATTTAACTATTGCCTGACATGGGTCCCGTTTGATATGCTCCTTTGTAAGATAGGGGTGTGATAGAATTTTTTGCTCTTAGTTCAGGTCATGATTGTCAAGAATTTGAAGGATTGTTTGAAGGATGGGGATTTTCAGGCTGGTTTCTTCGATTGTTAAGACCAAGTTGTTGTAATTGTGATGGTAATGTTACTGATGTTGCCCTGTTTGATTAATCTGCTGCAAAGGGCCCTGCAGCAGATGATCAAAGCGACATTTGTAGCAGAAAAACAAAAGGGGGAATTGTGGGGGACTGTGATGTATCTGTGAACCCTCGGAAGAGCCCTGGTGAGAAAACATCACTGTGCTCCCATGAGAATCTGGAAACTCCCCGGACAGACTGAGTGGGAATGAGAAACTGCGAGATAAGATGGGAGGCCACCTGGACTAGCTTAACAAGTAACTATAGCAATGCTATCGCTGACCCATGAGAGGCTTGAGAAAAGTTCATTAACCAATTACAGGCAGCCACACTAACACTACACACAATATAGGAGTTGTGTGCTGGAATAAACAGAGCTTGCTTTTTGGCCTCCTATGTGCTCTACTTGTGTTTGATTCTTGTCGCACGGACCATCACCTTATCCTTACCCCGACCCCTATACAGCGACACCTGATAATACCTCTTGGACATACTGAGAATCACAGAATTGTCAGGGTTGGAAGGGACCTCAAGGATCATCCAGCTCCAACCCCCTTGCTATGGGCAGGGACACCTCACACCAGAGCAGGTTGCTCAGACTCACATCCAGCCTGGCCTTAAAAACCTCCAGGGATGAGACTTCCAACACCTCTCTGGGCAACCTCTGACAGTGTCTCTCCACCTTCATGGGGAATAACTTCTTCCTAACATCCAATCTGAATCTCCCCACTTCTAGTTTTCCCCATCCCCCAAGTCTATCCCTACCTAACACCCTAAAAAGTCCCTCCCCAGCTTTCTTGTAGCCTCCTTCAGATACTGGAAGGCCACAAGAAGGACTCCTTGGAGCCTTCTTTTCTCCAGGCTGAACAGCCCCAGCTCTCTCAGTCTGTCCTCATAGCAGAGCAGCTCCAGCCCTCTGCTCATCCTTGTGGCCCTTCTTTGGACACCTTCCAGCACCTCCAGATCCTTCTTGTAACAGATGCTCCAGAACTGGACACAGAGCTCCAGGTGGGTTCTCATCAGGGTGGAGCAGAGGGGGAGAATCACCTCCCTGGCCCTGCTGGCCACATTTCATAGTTTCATAGTTTCATAGTTTCAGTTAGGGTTGGAAGGGACCACAAGGATCATCTAGTTCCAACCCCCCTGCCATGGGCAGGGACACTCTACCCTAGATCAGGCTGGACAGAGCCTCGTCCAGCCTGGTCTAAAACCGCAAGGGACGGGCCTCAACCACCTCCTGGACAACCCCTTCCAGGCCTTCACCACCCTCACGGTGAAGAACTTCCTCCTCACATCCAGCCTGAATCTCCCCACCTCCAGCTTCATCCCATTCACCCTAGTCCTCTTGATGCAGCCCAGGATACAATTGGCTCTCTGGGCTGCAAGTGCACACTGGTGGCTCCTGTTGAGCTTGTGGATGAACACTTCCCTTAAGCATAAGCCAGAACTAGAAGCACAGGATGGGGATGGAAGAGGCTCCTGATCCAAAGAAGAGAGATTCCAAATGTGTCCAGAGATGCAACCTAACTGATCAGCAAACATTGACTGCCTGAAGTCAAGTCCCTTCTGTTGGAAAAACACTCTGGGTGTGCATCCAGCTAGGCTCTCACCATCCCATAATAAGGAACAAACACACAGGGTGGGCAGCACAAGGGGGAAAGGGAAAGTCTTGGAGATGTGCAGTAAAGGCAGGGAAAGATTAGCCCTCAGCTGGTCAGCAATCTGTGCCCTGGGCAGTGCTCCCAAATGCAACTGTGGCTGATCAGTGAGAGACTCCAAGTTGGGTCCTAGGAGATGTGAAATGGCCCAATGAACAATGCTGCAAAGGAAAGGGCCTCTGCTTGGCACAGCTTTGTCTGATGCTTTCTCTGATGCTTTCTGCCTTGCTCAGGAGAAAGTGAAGCCGAAAAGGCCATGGTGAAGATCTCTGCTCTCCCAGTCCTCTGGAACAGGACTGCAGGTACAGGATCAGCTTCCCAGGGAGGAGGGAAACAGGTTGCAGAAAGAGCTGCTCAGAGGGAATGGCTTCAGGCATGGCCTTTGCCTCAGAAGGAGGAGTGGGCACAGCCTGAACAGAAGCTGTTGTGTTTCCCTGGATCAGAGAGGAAGACATCCATAGAGATGGTTGAGAGATGGGAACAGAGCAGATTGTGCAGGAAGGAGGAGCCATCACAAGTTCTGCACCAGGAGGGTAGTGGAACACTGGAACAGGTTGCCCAGGGAGGGGGTTGGGGTCCTATCCCTGGAGATATTCACGGTGAGGCTTGACAGGGCTCTGGGCAACTTGATCTAGTTGAGGCTGTCCCTGGGAAGGTTGGAGAAGATAACCTTTGGAGGTCCCTTCCAGCCCAGTCAATTCTGTGATCAGTGAGGTATGGGAACCAAGCAGATTCTGTATGAAGTGCAAAAGGAAGACACCAGCTGGGGCTTCTCAGAGCTCTGGGCCTGGCTATGGTTGTGGATTCCTGCCTTGGGCTTCAGTCTCCAGAAGTTGGTTGGAGCACTAACCCTGAGCTGGTTCCCCTTTGTTTGCATGGCTGTTCTAGTGCAGGGCATGTGTTGTGCTGGTCTGCTTCAGGGAGCAGAAGAGGGGACAGCAGGAGCTCTCTGGGAAGAGCTGGGGCAAATGTCACCTTCAAGAGCAGGCCTAAGCCTCTGTATTCTCCTAAGCTCCCATTACAGGGACCAGGTCTAAGGCCTGTCTGCATTTCATAGAGCAACACTGAGCAAGGCTTTCCTGAGGTTCTTTTCCCTTCTTTCTGTTGCTTTTTGGAGACTCTTGAGTTCCTCATTCCATCAGCTGGGCATGAGATGTTCTCCTCACCTTTCACTACATGTTTTGGTATCTCTTGGGTTTGTCACCAGCCATTGGTTTGGTCACCAGCTGTGTTCAGACTTTTCCCTTTTCCCTTCACCTTCTAATCACAGAAACACCCAAGTTGGAAAAGACCTCAGAGATCATCAAGATGTGGACAAGGCTGAGGTACTCAATAACTTCTTTACCTCAGTCTTCACTGCAGGGCCTCCAGCCACACTCCTGGAGTCATGGCAGATGATGCCAGGGATGGGGAGGAAGAACTGCTCTTCATAAGTGAAGCTCAGGTTCGTGATCACCTGAAGAACCTGAAAGTGTTCAAGTCCATGGGACCGACGGGATACACCCACGGGTGCTGAGAGAACTGGCAGATGAGGTTGCTAAGCCCCTCTCTATTATATCCAAAAGTCATGGCAGACTGGGGAAGTCCCCACAGATTGGAAAAGGGCAATATTGCTCCCATTTTCAAAAAGGGTAAGAAGAGAACCAGGGAACTCCAGCCGGTCAGTCTCACCTCTGTGCCCGGAAAGATCATGGAGCAGATCCTCCTGGAGGCACTACTGACTCAGAAGAGTAGTGAAGGGTGATTGGGAGCAGTCAGCATGGCTTTTGCCAAGGGCAAATCCTGCCTGACAAACCTGGTGGCCTTCTATGAACAGGTGACAGCATTAATAGATGAGGGCGAGCAACTGATGTCGTTTACCCTGGACCTGAGCAAGCCTTTGACACTGTCCCACACCACATCCTGGTCTCCAAGCTGGTGACACACGGGTTTGATGGATGGACCACCAGATGGATAAGGAACGGCTTGATGGCCGCACCCAAAGAGTGCTGTCAATGGGTCCATGTCCCAGTGGAGGCCAGTGACACAGCGGAGTCCCTCAGGGATCAGTCCTGGGACCAGTCTTGTTCACATCTTTGTGGGTGCCATGGACAGTGGCATTGAGTGCACCCTCAGCAATTTTGCTGATGACACCAAGCTGTGTGGTGCAGCAGACACGCTGGAGGGAAGGGATGCCATCCAGAGGGACCTTGACAGGCTGGAGAGGTGGGCACAGGCCAACCTCATGAGCTTCAACAAGACCAAGTGCAGGGTCCTGCATCTGGGTCGAGGCAATCCCAGGCACAAATACAGGCTGGGCAGTGACTGGCTGGGGAGCACCCAGAGGAGAGAGACTTGGGGGTGCTGGTGGACGAGAAGCTCAACATGAGCTCTCAATGTGCACTTGCAGCCAGCCCGAAAGCCAATCAGATCCTGGGCTGCATCAGGAGAAGTGTGGCCAGCAGGTCAGGGAGGTGATTCTCCCCCTCTACTCAGCTCTGGTGAGACCCCACCTGGAGTACTGCGTCCAGTTCTGGAGCCCCTATTACAAGAGGGATCTGGAGGTGCTGGAGCGTGTCCAGAGAAGGGCCACGAGGATGATCAGAGGGCTGGAGCACCTCTCCTATGAGGACAGCTGAAGGAGTTGGGGCTGTTCAGCCTGGAGAAGAGAAGTCCCGAGGTGACCTCATTGTGCCTTCCAGTATCTGAAGGGGCCTACAAGAAGGCTGGGGAGGGACTTTTCAGACTATCATGGAGTGATAGGACTAGGGGAATGGATGAAGCTGGAGGTGGGGAGATTCAGCTAGATGTGAGAGGAAGTTCTTCACCGTGAGAGTGGTGAAGCCCTGGAATGGGTTGTCCAGGAGGTGGTTGAGGCCCCGTCCCTTGCGGTGTTAAGACCAGGCTGGACGAGGCTCTGTCCGCCTGATCTAGGGTAGAGTGTCCCTGCCCATGGCAGGGGGTTGGAACTAGATGATCCTTGTGGTCCCTTCCAACCTAACTGAAACTATGAACTATGAACTATGAGTC
>JAAWVA010000030.1:32771641-32812292 GCA_015227895.2 Colaptes auratus
GAAAAAGGGAAAGAGAGAACACCCCATAGCAAAGAATTTTTTAATGGTACCAACAAGAATAGTTAGTTCATGTCAACACCTAGAAACATAAACTTGCAAAGTGCTGCAACCCTCTCACACAAGACAGCACGAACGTGGCACGGCTGTCATGAAGTGATGGTCAGCAGGGCTGCCAGCGCTGACCTCAACACCTGTCACAATAATCCAAGATGTCAACGGAAGTATCTAATTTTAAACTGAGTGTCATGACTGGTTAACTGTTGTGTGAACATTAAGAGACAGTATTACTAGGATGAGCAAAAACACATTATTATGGTAATTTCTATTGGGTTAAAGCAATGAAGCCATTTTGCTCTTGCTGTTTGCCTGCAAAGTTTTCTGTCTGTGAAGCTAGAGCCTGGCCAGATCTACCTTACAGATTAAAGAAATCTTGCTACCATTAACCAATTCATGATTTTGACCATCCTAGAGAAAATAAAGATGCAAACATACCCCTAAAGCAGATGTAAAGACAGTGCTAAGGATTGCATTGTGTCTTAATCTCTGTGTGTATTGGTTCAGCATAATCAGTCTTCTCTGTCAATAAGAAGAGTGAAATGTGGAGATCGGAACTATTACGACCTGAGTTCTTCTTTACAATGTTGCTGTCTTTGACCACATTTTATGCCAACTCTGTTAAACTTCTAACTAGCTCAACTTAAGCATTGTGCCTTGTATTTTAGGGTTACATCAGTGTTAGACATGCTGTGTTATGAAACTTTTGCTTTTGCTGTACAGCTTAGCTTTAACTCGCTTGCTTCTGGTATGCAAAGAGTATCTTGTATGGGATAGAAAAACTCCCATGAGCAGATTGCTCACAAAAACAAAAAGGGGAATTTGTGGCAATGCTGGTGACGAGCAGTGTGAGCAATCTGGCAGCATAGGCTAGAGCCTGACATGGTGGTAGCCATGCTCAGCATAAGTGCAAAAGTTGCTATCAGTGTAGCAAAACAGCGCTGTGCCTGCACCGTGTAACTAAAGCGGACACTGGTAGCTACAAACACAGTAAGTTATCTTGTTGGTCAGCTAAACAGGCTAATGTTACTACTGTAATTTAGATCAATTGCTTTTAGATCAAAATAGCTTAAGGCATGCATATTACTGAATAGAGCTGCTGTGATTTTTTGCTTTTAGCTAATGGTCATGGCTGTGAGGATTTTGAAGGTATATGTTGTTTTAATTGTCTGATGTAGTCAAGAAATTAAAAGGATTGCTTGGTGGGAAAATCATGCTCAATCAATTGTTAAAAATGTAAATCCTTTAGATCAATGTTTCACTCTGGTTTGGAATTGTCTCCTTGGTTATTAGGTCTGCTTAAAGAAGGTTTACGCTGGATTGGAATTGTTCTGTTGATATTGCTTGTTTTGCGTATTGCATATGGATGTCTTATGAGAAGTGTAAATGAGGTAACATCTCGAGCTTTTCTTGTACAAAAGAAAAGGGGGGAATTGTTGGAGAATGGCTTAAATCTAAGGGACATGTCTCTGTGGAACAGCTGCTTGAGCAGGATATGTAGGCCTTACTCCATCTTGTTGTTTACCGCTCATAGATAGCGGCTTGCTGAAGCAGCAAGGTCACTATGGCCTCGGCTGTTCCTGCAGCTGTGTGTTTGTAAGATACTGGATGGGAAAGGAACAGCTAGGTAAGATAATGGAGTGGGAAAGGAAGAGCTAGTGAGAAGGAGTTTTCTGGAATGTACACAGAGCCTGATATTGTACACAGACATAATTGCAGGTGGGCTGGATATTATAATGTTGCCTTCAGTCAGAGACCAATAGACTAGTGACGCTTGTGCATACTTAGCTGAGATGCTATATAAGCTGTGTATCCGGGCAATAAAGTTGAAGCGTGCTTATCAATCACATTGATTGCTGCTGTCTTCCCTCGCCGCTCTCCGACACTGGGGGACAAAGGAACTTTGCAAGTTGTGATGAGAGACCAGTGTTGGGAATAGTGGTGGTGAGTGGCTAGAGCAGGATGATTACCCTGGGACAGCTTCCCCAGGCTGTGCAGTGAACAGAGACACAGATCAGAGCCTGCTCTGCTGCTCCTTCAGGCCTCTTGCATGAGGCCTGTCTGTGTCAGGACACTGCTGTGTGCCTGTGGTGGTTTGGGCTGGGTGCCCTCTACTACATGGTGTGCTTCCTGTGTCCAGAAGTCCAGCCCAGTGGGTGGACACAGGAAACCAGGTATCTCCTACCACAGTTCCCTGCACCACTATAAAATCCAGCTCGGGGTCTGGCACTTCCTCTTTCTTCCCTCGCTGGCACCCAGTAACTGGGGGAGACATCTCCTGGCCTTGGGCCTGGCTAGGCCCAAAGCCAGGGGGATGGGCAGTCTCAGGTCTGGCCAGCTGAGACTAGCTTCTCAGTGGGGGGGTAAGAAGGAGCCCTGGGGGGCTTGGGTGCACCCTCAGGTGGGATGGGATGTTTCTGGGTCTGCTTTGGGGTTTCTTTTGTCACTGCTTCTGGTTCTCTGTGCACATTCACTCTTTGCTATTTAAACTTTCCATCACTTTTGCAATCCGTTTGTCAGAGTCATTATTTCTGCCTGGGGTGGGGAGGGCATCTCCTCAACCCACTACAGTGCCCCAACCTTGCACACTCACACTCGAGCTGTTCCCTGCTGTTTCCATCCCTGGGCACTTCCTTGGGCCTGCTCTGGAAAGTAACTTTCTCTGGAGAGAAATGAAGCCCTAAGCCTTCAGACTCTGCCCTGAGCAGATCCTCTGTCTTTGTGGAACTGCTCTTGGGGGCCAGCTCAGTCAGAGTAGTTCCCATGGCCTGTCCCTGCCTGTGCTCCCAGGGCTGGCATGCAACAGATCCCTGACCAAGCTGCCACAGCACTCAGGCCTTGCACTGACCCAGGGGAGTGTGGAAGTTGAAAGGGAGAAGCCTTGGGAGACCAAGTCCTGGTGCTCCCTGGCAGTGCTGCTGTGCTGGGACTCTTTGCCCTTCTGCCTCTGCACACAGGAAATGTCCCTGAAGCTCCAGAGGAGGCTTGGAGGAAGGTTCTCAGGAAACACTGTTACTGAAAGGCTCTTTATTTTGTTTAAATGAACAGAAGCACAGGTCCTGGGACACTAACTCCTGGTCAACAAAGCAAAGCAGAGGGTGAATTTGCACAGGGATGTCAACATTATAAACAGTAAAATCCAATACCAGAAAGTACAGCAGCCAGGCTGGGCCTGCACTGAGTGACTTCAGAACTGCTCTGCAGGAGAAGACAAAGAGTTTATTGCTTCTGAAGGCACCCAGTGATCAGTTTGCTCAGGGCAGCCTTCAGCTCCTGGTTCCTCAGGCTGTAGATGAGAGGGTTGACTGCTGGAGGCAACACTGAGTACAGAACTGACACCACCAGATTGAGGGATGGGGAGGAGATGGAGGAGGGCTTCAGGTAGGTAAAGATGCCAGTGGTGAGAAACAGGGAGACCACAGCCAGGTGAGGGAGGCAGGTGGCAAAGGCTTTGTGGCGTCCCTGCTGAGAGGGGATCCTCAGCACTGCCCTGAAGATCTGCACATAGGACACCATGATGAACACAAAACAGACAAAGAAGAAACAGGCACTGGCCACAAGAAGCCAAAGTTCCCTGAGGTAGGATGTGGAGCAGGAGAGCTTGAGGATCTGGGGGATTTCACAGAAGAACTGCTCCACAGCATTGCCCTGGCAGAGGGGCAGGGAAAATGTATTGGCTGTGTGCAGCAGAGCATAGAGAAAGCCACAGCCCCAGGCAGCTGCTGCCATGTGGAGACAAACTCTGCTGCCCAGGAGGGTCTCATAGTGCAGGGGTCTGCAGATGGCAACGTAGCGATCGTAGGACATGGTGGTGAGGAGAAAATACTCTGCTGACATGAAAAAGAGAAATAAAAATAGCTGAGCAGCACATCCTGCATACAAGATGTCTCTGTTGTTCCTGAGGGAGTTAGTCATGGATTTGGGCACAGTGGTGGAGATGGCACCCAGGTCAGTGAGGGCAAGGTTGAGGAGGAAGAAGTACATGGGGGTGTGGAGGTGGTGGTGCCAGGCTATGGTGGTGATGATGAGGCCATTGCCCAGCAGGGCAGCCAGGGAGATGGCCAGGAAGAGGCAGAAGTGCAGGAGCTGCAGCTGCCTTGTGCCTGGGAATGGCAGGAGGAGGAAGTGGGTGATGGAGCTGCTGTTGGCCATCTGATGCCTGTGGCCATGGAGACCTGTGCAAGGAGGGAAAGGCAGAGACAAGTTAGGGCACACTTCTCTGAGAAGAAAGATTCAAGTGCTCATAGAACACCTCCTGCCTGAGCTGCATGAGGAATGGATCAGCTCAGTCCCATCACTACCAACTCATGGCAGAGCTTGTCACAGCTTCAAATGCAGCAGGGACCCAGAATTGCCATAAAGATTCCTCTGGTGTCAGAACAGAAAGTGACCAACAGCCCAATCCCAGAGAACAAGAGTCCTATTGTGGTGGGTTGAAATTTCCCCCAGCATTAGCTTTGCCAGAGCAGCTCAGTTAGAAGCAAATGAAGCTGTATGGACAAGCAAGAGCTACACTCTACAATGGAAGGAAGAGAACAGGTACAGAACATCCAGGAGTGACAATATTAGACAGGTATTTACAATTTGCATAAGACATGAAACCCCCTTGGTCAGAGACCAGGGAAGCTGTTCCTCTGCCCCTACCCTCCAATCCCCTGTTCCAAGAGAGAAAGGAGGAGTGGAGAGAGAAAAAAAAATGCAGTGGGTTAGACTCAGCCAAGGGCAGCCAAAGCAGGTGATCTCTCTCCCCAGCAAAGCAAAACAGCTGAGATCAGAAGAGAAGAGAGAGAATTGTTATTGTACAGCTCCTCTGATTCCAGATATTTATCCAATGAATGTGCTAAGAATAATCTTTTCTTTTCCTTTTCACACCCAAGAGTGATCTATTTATTGTGTTTCTACTTTTCTGCTCAAAATCTGCAACTAAATTTTAAAGGCATTGCCTAAAACCACCACACCCAAGGAGAGGTGGAGAAACAGGGAGCAGGCCTGCAGTGCTGCAGAGACAGTGAAGGGAAGAAAGGCAGAGGGGCTGGGGGTGAAGCCTTCTCCTTCCCCAGCTCTGCTCACTGCTGCTCACAGGATGGAACTGAAGGGCTTTGCTCCTCCTTCTGTGTGCACACTCCAGGAGCCTTCAGCTGAGCATCAGCTGCCGAGATGGAGATGCCTCCAGGAGCTCCAGCTGCAGTGTCCTGCCCCCACAGGCTCACTGTGTCAGGAACTGCAGTGACTCCAGTGAGCTCTCAGTCATCCTCCTAGTCCTGGGTACCATGAAGCTCTCTCTGCCTTCCTTATGTTCTTGAGATCCTCTGGCAGTGTCCTCAGCCCTGCTGTGCTGTGCAGAGGAGCTGCTCCTGCCCAGAGCTGTCTCCTGCAGCCCTGCCTGCTTGCCAGCAGCTCCTTCCAGCCCAGGAGTATGGCCCAATAGGGCAGCAGAGGACCAGCCCAAGGCGTTTTATTGACTCCTCTGATGGCTTTTGTTGCCCTGTATACCTCAGGGACTGAGAGGAAGCTGATGAAACCTCTCCAGAAGTCAAAGTCAGATTCAAACTCTGTTGTTTCTTCTACTCTTAATGGGTCCCACTGAAGCATACTGGGAAAGGGTCCCCAGGGGCTGGTTAGGGCAGAAGGAGACAGTGGGTGCAAGGGAAGCATCACTGGAGGCACTGAAGCATCTCCAGGCTGTGGGGAGAGCAGAGACCTGAGGCAGTGCTGAGAGGTCAGGACAAGCAGCTCAAGGTGGCTCTGCTGCTGAGCAAACCTGGAGGGGTTTCCTTGATGCAAAGAGCCAAGGCCTGACCCCCAGCCCCTGGCAAGGCAGATCCTGTCTCTCATCTGTGGCTCAGGGGTCTGCTAGGGACAGTGGGGTGTGAGGGTGAGCAGTGAGCAGGGTAGGACCTTGTCAGGTTTTGCTGTGGTTTGCTTGCAAAGAGACAACTCCTGCTGAAAAGGAATGAAAGGTACCTTTAAAAGTCAGATGCTTTGTGCACTAAAAACCTCTCCAATTAGCTGCAGAAACCTTGGCAATAATGAGAGGTTCAGCAGTATTTAATGAGCCCCATGGAGTATTTGGGGCTGATGACATCACCCTTAGGTACTGCCAGGAGACTCTGCCAAGGTACTGCCAAGAAGCCTCTCAGCAAGTCCAAGTCAGAAGAAAACTCCAAAGTTCCTTGAAGCACTGATTGGCCTCCCTGAGGCTTGTTCCTGACAAAGGCTCCCCAGGGACTCCTTAGAGCAGCTTGTTAGAAGCCAGGATTGCAGGGAGACAATGGCAAAGTGCAGGGCAGAAAAACTTGCCTTTGGTGTAGGAAGCAGAAAGGCCAAGCCCTGACCACTGCCCTTGCAATAGAAGAAGCTCAAAGGCTCAAAGCCAAGTTTCTCCTCACAGGCCTGTTGTGAAGTGGTTATTAATTTTATGAATATGAAATATGAATTATGAAAATATTATTTTTATTAATTATCAAATTATTAATAACCAATGAATCAACAACTTATATACATGTTCTTGTGCACGTTCGTGAAATACATTCCATAAATGGTTTAGTATTATGATTAGAACTTAATTAAACTATCTACAAACTATTTGTATGCTTATATAATGAAGAGTGCAGTTCCGCCGCTTGGCCACTAGATGGCGACTCGGCGGAACGCGGGCGGCTTCTGGCTATGTACAACAATATTGCAATCTTTCTGTGCGTCAGCGATGACTGCTACACGCGGATACTTTGAACTGAGTGCTAGTGGGTGGAAAGCACGTGGAAGATACTCTGTAGCTGTTGTTTGTAGCAAGGTGGGGGTCCGGCTGACGACTGCCGCTGGACTGATTCCTAGTAGACTTGAAACGGTGGTATTGGGTATTATCTCCTCACTCCGCAGCAGTGGAGGAGGAATGCTGGCACCTGGGCTTAGCATGGAAGCAGGTTCCCTTCAGGACTCGGTTGGTTCCCTCCAGACAATAGAGATAGGTCCTGGTCGGGTTCGGCCCGTGGGGTCGGCCCTGGGAGTCAGCTCGCACGGCAGGGCGGGGCGATGGTTGCCGGTAGGCGGGTTCAGAGGTTCCCGGTCGGACAACAATAGCTATGGGGTCGGCCTCGTGGCGACGGATCTCAGGGCTGAGGTAAACAGCCTCGGAGAGAGAATGCGGCTGCGCTGAGCTGCGGCTTCTCCGTTACTGGACTTAAAGGCACAGCGGGACGATCAGGGCAGTCCCAGGTTTGGTGCAGTATAGGCACGAACAATGCTTTAGTCTGCCCTGCGGTTACAGGGCTTGGAGCGGCACACGTGGCGGCTCTTCTCCCGCTATGGCGGGGCTAGGTATATGAGGACTTAGTCTCTAGTAAGTCCCTTCTCCCCGACAGCTGGGCAAATCTTACCCTCGGGGGCTGGTCCAGTCCTCCGGTAGCACGGTGGCCTCTCCCGGTCGGTACGACTGGCTGTGGCGACGCTGGCTTCTCGGGCTCAGCGAAGGTCCTCCCTCTGGGATGATCCTCACGATCAAAGTGCTTCTCACGATGCAGAGGCTTCAGTATGCGTGCACGTATGACAGAAGCTAATAACAATAAGCTCAATGGCAGAGGCTGTGGCTCGAGAGCTCCTCTCTCGAGCGAGTACAGAGACAAAGTGAAAGAGGGGGCAAGTTGTTTACCCACAGGGGTAATACTTATAGATTCCTCGAGGCTGGGTTTGACCAATGGGCACTCTCATAGACAACTGGATTCAGCCTATAGAAAGCGTGAAGCTGGAATTATGCCCATACTTGGTAATTGCACGCGCACTGCATGCTCTGAATGCGTGCTGGCCTGGCTAATGCCTTGGCTTTTGTCTTCCTCCTGAAGGAGGGGAAACCTGTCCACATGCTGGGACCATATCTAGTATCTAGGCGGAATGTGCCTTCACCACACCATGCTGCTGAGAGGAATGGTCACCCCTCTGCTATTGGGCAAATCCTTAGGGACCAAGTGACTGGGAAGTAAGGACACTGTGTGTGACTTCTTGCAATGGAGGGATCAGAGCCCTAACTCCTCTGCTGAGTCCCCTGGTTGTAGTGCTGATGGGGCTGACACCCCCAGGACATAGCCATCCCAACCATCCCTCTCTGGCCATGCAACCTGACCACCAGGGGCTCTCATCACAGCCAATGACCCTCAAAGCTCCAGAAGTGGTGAAGTGTGGTTTGGGAGTAGGGTCTGGAGAGGGTTTGGAGGTGCTCAGGGATCAGCTGTTGCCTGGGATCTTGCTGCTGTCCCAAAGTTGGGTTACAGTATCACAGTATCACAGTATAACCAAGGTTGGAAGAGACCCCAAGGATCATCAAGTCCAACCTGTCCCAACAGACCTCACAACTAGACCATGGCACCAAGTGCCACGTCCAATCTTCCCTTGAACATCTCCAGGGACGGCAACTCCACCACCTCCCTGGGCAGCCCATTCCAATGACGAATGACTCGCTCAGTGAAGAACTTCCTCCTCACCTCGAGTCTAAACCTCCCCTGGCACAGCTTGAGACTATGTCCCCTTGTTCTGGTGCTGGTTGCCTGGGAGAAGAGACCAACCCCCTCCTGTCTACAACCACCTTTCAGGTAGTTGTAGAGGGCAATGAGGTCACCTCTGATCCTTCTCTTCTCCAGGCTAAACAATCCCAGCTCGCTCAGCCTCTCCTCATAGGGCTTGTGCTCAAGGCCTCTCACCAGCCTTGTTGCCCTTCTCTGGACACCTTCAAGTGTCTCGATGTCCTTCTTAAACTGAGGGGCCCAGAACTGGACACAGTACTCAAGGTGTGGCCTAACCAATGCAGAGTACAGGGGCAGAATGACCTCCCTGCTCCTGCTGGCCACACTATTCCCAATACAGGCCAGGATGCCATTGGCCTTCTTGGCCACCTGGGCACACTGTTGGCTCATGTTTAGGTGGGTGTCAATCAGCACCCCCAGGTCCCTCTCTGTTTGGCAGCTCTCCAGCCACTCTGACCCCAGCCTGTAGCTCTGCATGGGGTTGCCGTGGCCAAAGTGCAGCACCCGGCACTTGGACTTATTAAATGCCATCCCATTGGACTCTGCCCATCTGTCCAGTCGGTCGAGGTCCCTCTGCAGAGCCTTTCTACCCTCTAGCTGACTAACATCTGTTCCCAGATGTTTCTTTACCTTCTGGCCTGTTCCAAGGAGCAGATCTACAAACTTTGCTCCTCTCCAGCACAGAGGGGCAGGGCTGATGGAGAGAAGAGAAGGATATGATCCCAGGCAGAGAGAAGCAAAGGGTTCAGGGGAGAGGACTGACCTGCAAGGAATTGCTCAGCCCTGACCAGGGCTCTCCCAGCCTTGCATTTTGCTGCCTATGGCTTGGGGCTTTGTCACCTCCTGCCAGCTCAGTGCATCTGTGCTTGGATCACAGCCAACAGGGAGCTGATAGAAAACTTTGGAGGTCAAAACCTTCAGGGATTCAGCATCCAAGTTTGATGGCCGAGCCCACAGAGTGGTGGTGAATGGTGCCACATCCGGCTGGCGGCCTGTCACTAGTGGTGTGCCCCAGGGATCGGTGCTGGGCCCCATGCTCTTCAACATCTTTATTGATGATCTGGATGAGGGCATTGAGTCCATCATCAGTAAATTTGCGGACGACACCAAGCTGGGGGCAGGAGTTGATCTGCTGGAGGGCAGAGAGGCTTTGCAGAGGGACCTCGACAGGCTGGACAGATGGGCAGAATCCAAGGGCATGAGATTTAACACATCCAAGTGCTGGGTTCTGCACATTGGCCACAACAACCCCAGGCAGTGCTACAGGCTGGGGTCAGAGTGGCTGGAGAGTGGCCAGGCAGAGGGGGACCTGGGGGTGCTGGTTGATTGTAGGCTGAACATGAGCCTGCAGTGTGCCCAGGCAGCCAAGAAGGCCAATGGCATCCTAGCCTGCATCAGAAACAGTGTGGCCAGCAGGAGCAGGGAGGTCATTCTGCCCCTGTACACTGAACTGGTTAGGCCGCACCTTGAGTCCTGTGTCCAGTTCTGGGCCCCTCAGTTTAGGAAGGAGGTTGTCTTGCTGGAACGTGTCCAGAGAAGGGCAACAAAGCTGGGGAGGGGTTTGGAACACAAGCCCTATGAGGAGAGGCTGAGGGAGCTGGGGTTGCTTAGCCTGGAGAAGAGGAGACTCAGGGGTGACCTTCTTGCTCTCTACAACTACCTGAAGGGAGGTTGTAGCCAGGCAGAGGTTGGTCTCTTCTTCCAGGCAGCCAGCACCAGAACAAGAGGACACAGTCTCAGGCTGCGCCAGGGCAGGTTTAGACTGGATCTCAGGAAGAAGTTCTATACCGAGAGAGTGATGTCCCACTGGAATCAGCTGCCTGTGGAGGTGGTGGAGTCACCTTCATTGGAGGTGTTCAGGAAGAGGCTTGATGGGGTGCTTGGTGCCAGGGTTTAGTTTTTTAGTTGTTTAGTTGGGTTGTATTGGACTGTATTGTACTGTATTGTACTGTATTGTACTGTATTGTATTTAGGTGGGTTGGATTGGTTGATGGGTTGGACGTGATGATCTTGAAGGTCTCTTCCAACCTGGTGTATTGTATTTTATTATTGTATTGTATTATTATGGTGCACTGAGCCCCTGTGTCAACCAAGGCCCTGTACTTCTGAACTTGTGAAGTGCCAGGCCACTGGATCTACACATCCCAATAGATTCTGTTCTCTCTGTTACCCCTCTCCTCCCCCTGGCGGGAGCCAGGGCACCCCTAGTTATGGGGAACATGCCCACATGTGCAATGAGCACAGTGTGCAGTGTTAGAACTGGAGCCACTGTTGGAGCTACTAGAGTTGTCCAGAGAAACAGCAGAAGTAACAGCTACCCTTCTGGTATTGCTACCTCGGGTTCTGCCATTTTGCAGTTCCCTCAGTCTCCTGAAAAGATTAGCAGTTGGTTGACCATCCCATCTGTTCATGTTCTCACCAAACTGATCACGCAGAGTTATCCAAATACTCGCACATGACTGCCTTGGTGGTCTGTTTTGTTTGGATCTGTTTTGGAGTGACCTGTTTTGGAATGACATCCTTGGAAAACGTCTATTCCTCACAGAGGAAACTTGTATCCATCTGGAGGAAGAATTGGAATTATCTCTCTGTGTCAATTGGGAGATGGAATTTATAATCTCATCCTTCAGCTCTTTCATGCAATTCTCAATTTTTCCAGACAGAGTTTCAATGGCTGAAACCAACGAAACACGTGTCATGCTATCCTCCAATTGTCTCATCTGATCAGTGAATTGGCCAACCGTAGGAGAAGCTCCGCCATAATTTCTTGCCACAATTCTGCTTGCCAGAATATTTGCATAGTTAGGAGGAGCAAGTTTGATGAGCTTTTTAGCAAGACCAGTTCCTACAGGAATTTCATCAGGATTCAGAGTCTCATGGCCACCATAGAGTACCTCTCTAACAGCAAATTCACTCAGACGCTTAATCCCTTCCTCTATGGTAGTCCAGGGCTTAGGATTCCATGGGAGATCATCTCGGGAAGGATATCTCATGAGGGTTGCCATTAAAAGGCGTATCCACAGAGTCACCTTACTGAGAGTCCTGCCTAGATGTCTATCTATTCCATTATCCTTTGAGAGAGTTCCTAGTTGAGCTGCTGACTTGTCTCCAACCATTAGAGCTGGAGCACCTGTATCGTAGCATCTACCAAGCCAAGCTAGGATTGGCTCCTTATCTGCTCTGATGTAATCTTTACGCACATTCCTTAGCTCTTCCCTTGGTGAAGAACAGTCCAGAATGTCATCTGACTCCTCCTCTTCCTCCTCTTCCTGAACTTGTTGTCCCATTAATCTCATTGTCACTCTCCTAAGAATCTCTTTAAGGTCAGGAGTACCACCTCTAGTTGTTCTGCTATCAGCAATTTGCCCTGCATTTCCATCCAGTGATGATCTCAATAACTCAGCTATATCTTTAAGACAAATCTTCTCCTCCTCCTCAGCAGGGTCTCTTAAAGCAGAAGTTCCCTCACCAGCATCAGCTTCTGAATCAGCTTTGGTCTTTCCACCTCTCGTCTTTAAAACAGCTACCTGCTTAACTGGAGCTGTGTTTGAATTTACAGCTGGCTTAACAGAAGCTGACAGGTTTTGAGACGGATCAGCTGCTGTGGAGGACACTTCCGGTCCTGCTGAAGAAGAAGGAGGAACTGGCTTTGCCGCATTAATGGCTGCCGAGGACGGGGGAGCCGCCATGTTAGGCGCTGCCGCTGCCGCTGCAGCTGGCTGCTTGCCAGAACCACCAACAGCACCGTTCAGAGCAGCCTTCCCAATGGACTTTTTAGCTTTATCTTTAACTGATACAGATCCTCCATTCTCCTCATCACTAGATATTTCTGGGGTCGAGTTAGAGCTGTTCTTTCTCCTCTTGGGTCTACGCCTAATTACAAAACAGGTCTTAGACACCTTCCTCTCCCGGTACAGAGCATATAACAAGTACGCATTGCTTATCACCAACAGCAGGATTGCATACATAAAATAAATCACCTTCGGATCCCAGCCATCACTTAAAACGACCCTTTCACCTACTGGGATCTTAAACTCCTTTATCTCTATGGGCAAAGTGGTCGAGGTCACATTCCTGTATCTATTAAGCCAAAAGAATCCCAGGCACCGGTCATAGAGAAGCTGAATCTTATACTTAAACCATAAGTATAATTTATACATCAAGTATCTGCCTAAGCGATCGCAAATCAATCCCAGGAAGTACTTGTAGACCAGTACCGAACAAATTGAAAAGACCAAACGCTCTAAAATCCAAAACACTTTCATCCTTGCAACTCCGACCTGAGCAGACAATAAATCAAGCAACTTTTGCTCTGCTTCTGGACAGCAACTATCCACAACCCGCACGTTGGGCACCAATTACAAATATGTGGTGGGGTGAGAAAGTTCCCTCCCCACACACAGGGAAAGAAACCACAGCTAGCTCAGTCGGAAAAGCAGATGAAAGCTATATTTACAGGCATAAATGGAATGCAATGAATATATACACAAATACAATATTTACAATATATACAGGAAAATACAGCAATGAACACAATGCAGAAAAAACCTTTTCCCTCCAGCCGGCCAGGGGGGTTCCCTGAACCCCCCTCTCTCCCTCCCCACCTCCCCTTTTTTCCCAAAAAGGGTTAGAGAGAGAGAGAAAGGCAATTAGGGAAGAAAAATTCTGTTAGCTCAAAAAAAGCACATGCAAGAATTAGCTTTCTTATCTGGTTAGCTCTTAACTCAAGGCCGTTCCTGCTTCAGAAAGAGAGAAGCCATCCAGCCCACAGGACAGAGAAGCACAGACTGCACCCAGCCTGAACCCAGACCAGACCCAGACTGAACTAACAGAACCCAAACTCAAAATTGCACTCTACAACAACCTACAATGAAATTAGTTTAGACTATCTTGTTTTTGTTCAAATATCAAAAACATTCATCCAGAGTGTTCAGCAACTGTCTCTTTCTTAAAGACACAGCCTCAACCGGTCACACACTGCTTATTGCTATCATTGCCCCCGTTTCTGGGACAGAACTTGGACTATACTGGGATGGGATCAGGACACCAGTTTGTACTTGGACAGGGCCCAGTCTGTACTGGGTTGGAATCCGAGTACACAGTTAACATGTGGAGGGATGCAGTAGATACTGAGAAGGGACCAGGAAATGTAAGTTGCACTGGGATGGGAGCCAGAGTGTACTGGGATGGAGCAAGATGAGGCAGTTTGTGCTGGGATGAGGCCATGTCTGCTCTGGGAGGGGACCAGGGGATTCAGCTTGTTTTGGAACAAGGCCCTGTCTGTACTGGGAGAGCTCACAGAAGTTCAGTTTGTAGCTGGAAGGGGCCCCAGTCTGAACTGGGATGGCATATGGGGATCATTTTGCAGGGATGGGTCCTGGTCTGTGCTGGGATGGAATCAGGGTTTCAGGAGATGCACTTTGTACTGGGATGAGACTCAGACTGTGCCAGGAGATGGCAATGGGATTCCATTTGTACCAGGATGAGGCCACAGCTGCACTGGGATCAAGATATCCACTTTGTGCTGTGCTGGGTGCAGTTGGGACTGGGAAGAGGTCCAAGGGATGCACTCTGCACTGGCACAGGGAACTGTATGGGAGATGGCAAAGGGATGCAGTTTGTCCTGGGATAAGAGCACATCTGAGCTGGGAGGGGTTGAGGAGATGCAGTTTGTCCTGAGATGTGACCAGGTCTGTACTGGGAAGGGTCAAAAGGATCCAAATTGTGCTGAGCAGGGCCCAGAATGTCCTAGACTGTGGACAGGGAATGCAGCTTGGACTGGGACAGGGTCCAGGATGTACTGGGATGTATGAGGGGATACAGATTTTATTGAGACAAGGCCGAGAGTATGCACATGAGAGTGTGCAGTTTGTACTGGGATGGATGCATTCAGTACTGGGAAGGGAGCCAGGGGATTCATTCTGTGCTGGGATGGGACCCAGGCTGCAGTGCTAGAGGACAGTAGGATCCAGTTTGTACTGGGACGAGGCCACAACTGTACTGGGAGGGGATAAAGGAACCATGTTTGGACTGAGTCTATACTGGAAGGGGGTCATGGTATCCAGTTTGGACTCTGAGTAGGTGCAGTCTGTAATGGGAGGGGGTTGGGGGATGAAGGCATGAGGAGACCTCCTGTTCTGATGGCAGTGCTGCTCTGGAGCACAGCTCTGTCCCACAAGCAGCCCTGGCCTCTCCCTGCCTGCAGTCCCAGCACTGCCACACAGCAGCACAGTGCCCAAGCTGCCAGAGCACTCAGGCCTTGCCCCAGCACGGAGGCTCAGCAGGAGAGGGTGGAAGGGAAGAAAGAGCAGCTGAGGACAGCCCAAGCTGTGGGGCTCCCTGGCACTGCTGCTGTGCTGGGACTCTGCCCCTCCACCTCTGCACACAGGCACTGCCCTGCAGCTCCACAGAAGAGTTGCAGGAAAGAGCTCAGAGAAACAACTCCCTGCAACATCTTTTATTGTGTTGAACACAGAGAGAGCACAGCTCCTCATGTCTGCAACCTCTGGGTCACAGCAGACAGGACAACACTGAACCAGAAATGGTCTGAGGAAAGACATTTGTGTGGGAACAACATTCTCCCAAGGGGAACAGCCCCAGCAGCAGCCAGAACTCCAGCAGCCAGGCTGGGCCTGCACTGACTGCCATCACAAATGCTCTGCAGCAGAACACAAAGAGTTTATTGCTTCTGAGAGCATCCAGGGATCAGTCGGCTCATGGCAGCCTTGAGCTCCTGGTTCCTCAGGCTGTAGAGGAGAGGGTTGACTGCTGGAGGCACCACTGAGTACAGAACTGTAACTACCATATCTAGGGATGGGGAGGAGATGGAAGGAGGCTTCAGGTAGGCAAAGAAGGAAGTGCAAAGAAACAGGGAGACCACAGCCAGGTGAGGCAGGCAGGTGGCAAAGGCTTTGTGACGTCCCTGCTGAGAGGGGATCCTCAGCACTGCCCTGAAGATCTGCACATAGGACACCACAATCAACACAAAACAGAGAAATAATAAACAGGCAGTGACCACAAGAAGCCAAAATTCCCTGAGGTAGGATGTGGAGCAGGAGAGCTTGAGGATCTGAGGCACTTCACAGAAGAACTGGTCCACAGCATTGCCCTGGCAGAGGGGCAGGGAAAATGTATTGACTGTGTGCAGCAGAGCATTGAGACCCCCACAGGCCCAGGCAGCTGCTGCCATGTGGAGACAAACTCTGCTGCCCAGGAGGCTCTCATAGTGCAGGGGTCTGCAGATGGCAACATAGCGATCATAGGACATGGTGGTGAGGAGAGAAAACTCTGCTGACATGAAAAAGGGGATGAGAAAGACCTGAGCAGCACATCCTGCATAGGAGATGTCCCTGGTGTCCCAAAGGGAATTAGCCATGGATTTTGGCACAGTGGTGGAGATGGCACCCAGGTCAAGGAGGGCGAGGTTGAGGAGGAAGAAGTACATGGGGGTGTGGAGGTGGTGGTCCCAGGCTATGGTGGTGATGATGAGGCCATTGCCCAGCAGGGCAGCCAGGTAGATGGCCAGGAAGAGGCAGAAGTGCAGGAGCTGCAGCTGCCTTGTGCCTGGGAATGGCAGGAGGAGGAAGTGGGTGCTGGAGCTGCTGTTGGCCATCTGCTGCCTCTGGCCATGGAGACCTGTGCAAGGAGGGAAAGGCAGTGACAAGTTAGGGCACACTTCCCTCAGCCTCATTGTAACCCCTGTCCCTGAGCTGCATGAGGAATGGATCAGCTCAGTCCCATCACTACCAACCCATGGCAGAGTTCATCACAGCTTCAAATGCAGCAGGGACCCAGCATTGCCATGAAGATTCCTCTGGTGTCAGAACAGAAAGTGACCAACAGCCCAATCCCAGAGAACAAGAGTCTCATGGAGAGGTGGAGAAACAGGGAACAGCTCTGCAGTGCTGCAGAGACACTGAAGGGAAGAAAGGCAGAGGGGCTGGGGGTGAAGCCTTCTCCTTCCCCAGCTCAGCACTCTGCAGCTCACAGGATGGAGCTGAAGAGCTTTTGTCCTCCTTTTGTGTGCACACTCCAGGAGCCTTCAGCTGAATGTCAGCTGCCAAGGTTGTGACTCCTGACCTGGAGCCCAGAGCTTTGAGGGCACTGCCTCTGCTGGGGAGAAGAGGAGAGCAAAAGGTTGCATTGGGAAATGTGTCTGCAGTGCAGAGAATGGCACAGAGGAGCCTGACCCCCTTGCCAGGGCATCCCTGACAGCAGATCCCTATCCCCCTCTGCCCAAGTCCCTGCTGCCAGCAGCTGTCCCTGCCAGGAGCTGCTTCTTTGTGTCCAGCTCTCCTCGCTGTCCCTGCCACCCATCCCACCTTCTGTGTGCTGAGCTCTGCCCTGCAGATCCCTCCCAGCAGCAGGACACTGCCCAGGGGCAGCTCTGGGTGTGCAGGGCTCAGGAGCAGCTCAAAGGCTAATGAGAGTCTTCTGCAGAGTGGAGAAACAAACTCCAGTCTCACACAGCTCACTCAGCACACCAAGGGGATCAACATTCAAAGCCAAGACTCCTTCCCTTCCAGCATAATGATGCCTTGATGCTCTTCTGGAAAGCCTCCTCAGAAATGCCCAGGGGGGAGCCAGGACTGTGAGCAGCTCTGGCCAAGGCACCTCCCTCCCCACAGCAGAAGGACCCTGCCCTGCCCTGCCAGGGCTGTCTCCTGCTACTCACAGCTTCTCCCCACAGCACTGTGTGGAGCTCCCTGGGCAGGCTGAGAGCTGAGCCTGGCAGGCAGCAGAGTCCCTGCCCCAGCACACAGCCCCTGGGCTGCAGGGACCCTGCTCTGAAGGACAGCCCTCACCACCCCTGCCTGCACCCCAGGGCTCCACAGCTCTTCAGAAAAGCCTGAAAAGAGCCTCTGCACAGGAAGATTTCCTTCCAGCCCCCAGCAGCTGTGGCTGTGCCAGCTTTAGGAGATGCCTCCAGGAGCTGCAGCTGCACTGCCCTGCCCCCACAGACTCACCCTGTCAGGGACTGCAGTGACTTCTCCTCCTGTCAGCTCTCAGTCACCCTCCTGCACACCTCCAAGCTCTCTTTGCCTTCTTCATCTTGCTGAGATCCTCTGGCAGTGCCCTCAGCCCTGCTGTGCCGTGCAGAGGAGCTCTCCTGGGCACAGCTGACACTTTTCAGTGCTGCCTACTTGCCAGCAGCTCCCTCCAGCCACGGAGCTCAGCCCAGCTGAGCAGCAGAGGACCAACCCAAGGGCATTTGAATGACCCTCTGGGGGCTTTGGTGCCAGGTAAACATCAGAGACTGAGAGGGAGATGATGAAACCTCTCCAGAAGTTGAAGTCAGTTTCCAACTCTGAAGTTTCTTCTCTTGTTGATGGGTCCCGGTGAGGACACTGCTGGGAAAGTGTCTGCAGGCTGTGGTTGGAGCAGAGAACTGGAGGCAGTGCTGAGAGGTCAGGACAAGCAGAGGAAGATGTCTCTGATGCTGAGCAAACCTGGAGCTGTTTCACTAATGCAAAGGGTCAAGCCCTGAGCCCTGGCTCCTGGACAGGCAGATCCTGTCCCTCACTCACCCCTCAGGGTGATTCCTGGAGCAGTGAGATGTGGAGAGGACCAATGTCAAGGGCAGGACTATGGCACAACCCCTCCCAGGCTCTGAGGATGGACAAGGAGGCAATGAGGCCCCAGGGCTGGAAGGAGGAGTTGTCTCCTCAGAGGCATCAGTGGCACAGACCACAGCCAGAACCAAAGGCAGGAAGAGCTTGGCTCTGCCAGGAGCCTTTCAGCTCTTGCACAGCCCTCTGTCATCTGCCCCTCAGGCTGTCCTCTGCTGCTGCATCAGCTGAGCCTCTTTCCCTGCAGGCTGTAGTCACCCAGCCAGCTGCCCCACCTTGCTGCCACCTTCCTTTGCTGCTCTCTCTCCATCCTCCCTGGGTGTCCCTTGAAACTCCAAGCCTTGGAGTGCTCCAGGATGCTGCTGGGTGACATCTTGCACCACAGCACTGCCCTGGCAGTGATGTTTCTCTCTCCTCATGTCCACTCTGGAGCTCCCCAGCTGCACTTTGTGGCTTTCTTTCTCTTGCACTTTGTCACTGTGCAGAAAAGTTTCTCCATGTCTCAAAGCACTCCCAAGCACTCCCCAAGCATTCTCAGGCTACTCCTCTACTCTCCTCAGTCTCCACACCACTGAGCCCTCAGCACTCAGCCTCTTTCTAGTGGTCATGTTCCAGAAGCATCCAAGCCCCATCTTGGGAGTCTTCTGGGCTGTCTCCAAGGTGTTTGCAGATATAAACTTAGTGCTCATAGACTAAGAAAGAGACTTTTTACCAAGTGCTGTAGTGGGTGGACAAGAGGCAGTGGGACTGAACTTAAAGAGGAGAGATTTACATTCAATTCTGATGTAAGACACAAATATTTCCCTATGAAGTGGCAGGATCCTGGAGCAGGTTGCCCACAGCAGGAGATCCCTGGGAGCACCCAAGGTCAGGATGTTTGCACAGCCTGAACTCTTACAAGATGTCTCTGCCCATGGCTGGGGGGGTTGGACTTGCTGCTCCCTAAGGTCCTTTCCAACCCAAACCATTCCATGATTCTTTGATTCTAATATCCCCAACCCCTTCTCCACAAGGCTGCAGGTACCTACAGACACCATGGGGGTGTTTTCAGCCGACCCCAACGTTCCCATGAGACAGTAAGAGTTGCCATTTCTAGGACATAAATTGCCAGGGTTGTGGAGAATGAATTCAAAACACAAAAGGTCAAGAAATCAGCTCCAAGAAAGTTCCAGTTTGTGTGAATGAAAGATTCACCAAATGGGTCAAACAGGAGAGCTTTCCATTATGACCTTGTTCATGGGGTTTGGAGGGTTTGTGCCCTTAAGTGTCTGAGGTTCATGACAAGCCACAAACTGCATTTGGGTTCTGGACTTGCCATGGGATTCCTAGGAAAGAAGCCAAAGTAGGGAAAGGGTGGGATCAAGGGGGTTTGTGGAGGAGAGAAAGAGAGAAAAGGGGATGAGAGGAGCTGGTGATGTGTGAGCAGGCAGCTGACCCACTTGCCTGGCTGTGTTGTGTCACTGATCAGCACAGCTTGTCCTGTTTGCTCAACACCTCCATTTTCAACAGCTTTGTGAGGTGAGGGAGCTCTCTGCTCTTGGGAGGGAAGAAGGTCCAAGTGCCAGCCATTGGTGTCCTCAGCTCTTGTGCTCTTTGAGGGCCAGCAGCTGGTGACAACCCACTGCAGCCTGCCTCTGCTGGGGAGCAAAGTCTTTCTGCAGGTGGCATCTGGAGAGCAGTTCTCCTGTGACAGCTCTGCTCTTGGCCTTGGGTCCATAGTGGAAGGGCTGCAGAGCAAAGGGGCAGCAAAGGCCACAGCCTGGAGCACAGACAAGAAATCCCCCATGTGTCACCACAGAGCTGTGAGCTTAGTGCAGTAAGGGCTGAGGTGGGGCAGGACAGCTCCTATGGCTTCTGGGGTGGATGGAGGTAAAACATCCTGAGCAGAAACCCCCAGGGAAGATGAGGAGCAAGGGTGCCCTGTGTTTTGTCAGGGTGTCCTAGTTTAGAGTGGGACAGATGCTCTATTGCCCCAAAAGGGACAAATGAATGATACTCACACCAAAGGTTTGGATAGTGATGGGAAGTTGAAATACAAAAGCAACCAACACAGTGCAACAATTACAAAGCATCAGTGGTGAGCACATCCAAAGCACACAGAGCTCCCTCACACCACACAAAAAGCCCAATGCTTCCTTTCTCCCCACCTGGGGTGCACCCAAAACCCCCAGGGCTCGCTCGTGGAGGTGGTGGAGTCACCTTCATTGGAGGTGTTCAAGAAGAGGCTTGATGGGGTGCTTGGTGCCATGGGTTAGTTGTTTAGTTGTTTAGGTGGGTTGTATTGTATTGTATTGTACTGTATTGTATTGTATTGTATTTAGGTGGGTTGGATTGGTTGATAGGTTGGACACGATGATCTTGAAGGTCTCTTCCAACCTGATGTATTGTATTGTATTGTATTGTATCTTTCCCCCCACTGCTAGGTGGTCTCAGGCTGGCCAGGCCTGAGATTGCCCTCCCCCCACTTTTTATCCGGGCATTAGGCCTAAACAGGCTGAAGAGGCCTGAGATACTTCCTCATGGTTACCCTGTAGGGAGCATCTCCCACGGGTGCAGAGAGGGAAGAAAGAGAAAGAGAAGGACTTTGCAGCCAGATATAAAGGTGCAGGATTTATGTGTAGCAATAGGTCACCCATTAGGCTGGACTCTCTGGGCACTGGAGGTGTGACTCTGTGGCTTCAGTTCAGGAGGCACCTGGCCTAAACTGCCACACAGGGTAGCTCAGATACATGGAGCTCTTCAGCTGGACAGGCACCTGCTTAGGAACAGATCTCAAGCAGGGGACACTATAGGCTGCTATGAGGAGAACTAACTCCATCCCAGCCAGAGCCAGGACTCTGCAGAGGTCGAACAGCCCCAGAGAAAGAGGAAGATGAGGAAGGTTATTGTCAGTCAGGGGTCGTGCAACCCTTTGAGTGGATTATGGACATGGGCAGCAGGGAAAGAGTGTTATGCAACATGTTGCACAACAGGGAAGAGCTTCATTCTCCTTGGTTCCACCTTCTGGGATGTCCTGGCCCTGCATCAGAGAACTCTGAATCTATGGATACTGAGGGCTCTGGTAGTTGAGGAGAGCTGCACCAATCCTACAAGCAGCTCAGTGTTGCCTCTGTGTGGTGCCTGCTAAGATGAGTGCCAGTCATCTCTGTTCCCATGAGATGTCAGGAGCTGTGCTGGGCTCTTGGTTAGGATGAGTGACCTGTGCCTTGTTCTCTAGCTCCTGCCTTGCGGCAATTTCATATAACCTCCTGAGCTACAAAGGGGCTGAACCCATAAGCATTCAGGGAGTCCCAGGGGGCTCACAAGACCTGACTGTACTGCAGGCTGAGAGAAGCCTGACCGGGAATGAATGGGGAAAGCACAACCTAGTGACTGGTCCAGATGCACCTTGCATTCTTGGCATTGACTTTCTGCGGGAGGGATGCTTCAAGGAGCCTAGGGGGCACAGGTGGGGGTTTGGGGTAGCAGCTGTGGAGACTGCAGGCAAAGAACAGCTGTCCACCAAGCCCGAGCTGTCGGATGAGCCCTCCGTAGTGGGCAGCCATAAGGTGCAAGATTTGAAGCTACCTCTTGCCTCTGGCATAGTACATCACAGGCAATCCAGGACCAACAGAGACTCTCTGCACCCCATACACCAACTGATTTGACCATTGGAGAGCCAGAAGGTGATCAACAAGGTTCACTCCCCCTTCAACAGCCTGATATGGCCAGTGCAGAAGGCAAATGGTGAATGGAGATTGACCATGGACTACTGTGACTTGAATGAAGTGACTCCTCCGATCAGTGCTGCAGTGCCGGACATGCTGGAGCTCCAGTACGAGCTGGAATTGAAGGTGGCCAAGTGGTATGCCACAATTGACATTGCTAAGTGCTGGCTGGGATCCATCCTAGGGTGCTGAGAGAGCTGGCAGATGAGCTGGCCAAGCCACGCTCCATCATTTTTCAGCAGTCCTGGCTCACTGGAGAGGTCCCAGAAGACTGGAAGCTGCCAACGTGGTGCCCATCCACAAGAAGGGCTGGTTGGATGAGCCAGGGAATTCTAGGCCTGTCAGCCTGACCTCAGTGCCAGGCAAGATTATGGAACAGGTCATCTTGAGTGCGATCACACAGCACTTACAGGATGGCCAAGGGATCAGGCTCAGCAAACATGGATTTAGGAAGGGCAGGTCCTGCCTGACCAACCTGATCTCCTTCTATGATCAGGTGACCCACCTGGTGGATGTGGGGAGGCCTGTGGATGTGGTCTACCTGGACCTCAGCAAGGCCTTTGACACCGTCCCCCACAGCAAACTCCTGGACAAGCTGGCAGCCCATGGCTTGGATGGGAGCACACTGCGTTGGGTTAGGAACTGGCTGGAGGGCCGAGCCCAGAGAGAGGTGGTGAATGGTGCCACATCCAGCTGGCAGCCAGTCACTAGTGGTGTGCCCCAGGGATCAGTGCTGGGCCCCATGCTCTTCAACATCTTTATTGATGATCTGGATGAGGGCATCAAGTCCATCATCAGTAAATTTGTGGATGACACCAAGCTTGGGGCAGGAGTTGATCTGCTGGAGGGTAGAGAGGCTTTGCAGAGGGACCTCGACAGGCTGGACAGCTGGGCAGAATCCAAGGGCATGAGATTGAACACATCCAAGTGCCGGGTTCTGCACATTGGCCACAGCAACCCCATGCAGTGCTACAGGCTGGGGTCAGAGTGGTTGGAGAGCGGCCAGGCAGAGAGGGACCTGGGGGTGCTGGTTGATTGTAGGCTGAACAGGAGCCTGCAGTGTGCCCAGGCAGCCAAGAGGGCCAATGGCATCCTTGCCTGCATCAGGAAGAGTGTGGCCAGCAGGAGCAGGGAGGTCATTCTGCCCCTGTACACTGCACTGGTTAGGCCACACCTTGAGTCCTGTGTCCAGTTCTGGGCCCCTCAGTTTAGGAAGGATGTTGACTTGCTGGAAGGTGTCCAGAGAAGGGCAACAAAGTTGGTGAGGGGTTTGGAAGACAAGCCCTATGAGGAGAGGCTGAGGGAGCTGGAGTTGCTTAGCCTGGAGAGGAGGAGACTGAGGGGTGACCTTATTGCTCTCTACAACTACCTGAGGGGAGATTGTAGACAGGCAGAGGTTGGTCTCTTTTCCCAGGCAGGCAGCACCAGAACAAGAGGACACAGTCTCAGGCTGCACCAGGGCAGGTTTAGACTGGATCTTAGGAGGAAGTTCTTTACAGAGAGAGTGATTGCCCATTGGAATGGTCTGACCAGGGAGGTGGTGGAATCACCATCATTGGAGGTATTCAGGAGGAGACTTGATGGGGTACTGGGTGCCATGATCTAGTTGTTTAGGTGGATTGATTGGTTGCTAGGTTGGACACGATGATCTTGAAGGTCTCTTCCAACCTGGATTTATTGTATTGTATTGTATTATGGTTTAGTTGATTAGATGATGTTGGGTGATAGGTTGGACTGGATGATCTTGAAGGTCTCTTCCAACCTGGTCTGGTCTATTCTATTCTATTCTATTCTATTCTATTCTATTCTATTCTATTCTATTCTATTCTATGCTATGCTATGCTATGCTATGCTATTCTATTCTATTCTATTCTATTTTCTATTCTACACCAGATCTTGTCTTTAATGACGCCATATGCAAAGAGGTAGCCCTTCCAGTTCACATAACCATGACAGGGAGAGGGTGGTACTAGTATTGGTGCATAAGCAAGAAAATTTAACACATCTCAAGCTGCACCAAGGGTGGTTTAGGCTGAATGTTAGGAAGAAGTTCTATACAGAGAGAGTGATTGCCCATTGGAATGGCTGCCCGGGGGAGGTGGTGGAGTCGCCGTCACTGGAGACGTTCAGGAGGAAATTTGATGGGTGCTTGGTGCCATGGTTTAGTCCAACCTATCAACCAATCCAACCCACCCAAACAACTAGATCATGGCACCAAGCACCCCATCAAGTCTCCTTCTGAACACCTCCAATGATCAACCGGTCACAAGTTGATTAGATGGTGCTGGATGATAGGTTGGACACGGTGATCTTGAAGGTCTCTTCCAACCTGGTTTATTCTATTCTGTTCTATTCTATTCTAATTTCAAAAGGAGAGAATCCTTTGTTAAAGGGCAATTTAAGTAAAGTTTAAAAAGCGATTAGGACTAGTGAGGCATTTATGAGAGAACATAACAGTGCAGTAAATGACAAGTGAGAAAAAAGGATTGTTTATTTCTCAGTGTTTCTCCACTGTCAGTGCTCTCCTTCTGATGCAACAGGTTGCAAAGGAAAGCTCTCTGCCTTTTCCATTTTCAACAGCTATTTTCAATATCCACACAAGATTTCCAGGTGCCAGGGTCTTCCAAGTCCATGGGGGAGCAGGAGCAACACGACACCAATATGATGCATAAATCATTCAACTTTATTGACTCTCAGCTCTGCTTTTATATTGCACACTTGCACTGTTCTGCAATCTGATTGGCTGTTCTGCATCCTCACAAGGTCTCCCCATGCCCTGTTGATCAGTCTGGTTGGTTGTTGACATTTGCACAGCTTGGATCACAATCCCAGATTCACCTCCCCTGCTGTGTGAGGATGTCTTCTTATTGCTAACTTTCCCAGCGGCTGTTGTATCAGGGCTGCAGTTCATGCTCCTTGGCAAGGCCATCAGAATACTCATCCTGAGCACAGCTACCATAGAGCACATTCTAAACTAGCTGCTTGTGTCATTCTGACTGAGTTGCTTATGCTAACGCTTCACGACAGCCCATGCCCCAACCTCTCTCCCCTTTTTCTTCAACAAAGCATCAATGGAAGGCTCAAGCATGTTTTGTATGCATCTTGCAGTACCAGGCAACAGCAAAAGCAACAGTAACACAAATCCGACTAACATCAGCATCGGTCGAATCCAGCTGCTAAGCCAAGACCTAACACCCCATGACTGCAACCAGCTTCAAAAGGGATTATCGTTCTTTTGAATGTGTTTCATGGGTCTGGTCCTGAGAGTTGAACACACCATTGCCTGGCTTTGCACACAACCCCAGCAACCAGCTCCATTTGAGTGCTCACTGTTTGCTTTGGGGGAAATGGTAAAAAGACCCAATCCAGAAAATGCAAAGGATGTGGCCAGTGCTCATTCCATTGTGCTGTGAGAGCTGGAGGATGCCCTTGGGAGATAAGCACAGAAATGCTGACAGGTGCTGCTTCTGCTGCAGCTTGTTCCCATGGCAATGGCGAGCTCCACTTGCTGCAGTGCAGGCTGTGCTTTTGCAGCCAAGCCTCGAGGAGATAAAAGGTCAGGGTCTCCCTTCAGTGAGTCAAACAAGGGAGCTAGCAGGGCTGTGCTAAGACCTAGCAAGGGTCTTACCCTTTATGGTTCCCAGTTTATGGTTCCCAGTAACTTCTGCAAATCATGAAGGGTGGTCACAGATTGCTGAATTTGTATCACTTGTGGCTGCATTGCTTGAGCTAAGAGCTTTAGTCCCAAATATTTCCAAGGTGCTTGATGCTGCACCTTCTCTGGGGCTATTTCTAACCCTTATTTCCTCAATGCTTCTGTCACATCAGGCACAACTGCACTCAGCATGGCCTCTGTCAGTGTAGCAGTTAGCACATCATCCATATCTGGTAGCAATACCTGGTGGGATATTTATCATGTCCTTACCTGTGATATGGCCTGTGCCACATACCACTGACAAACAGCAGGGCTGTTTTTCATGCCCTGGGGCAACACAGCCCACTGACACCTTGTCCTGGAGGGACAAAAAGCCTCAAAAATGCTCTGGATCAGACAATGGAGCAGGAGCCAGCAGGGCTGGTTTGGCAGGAAATTGCCCACTTTGCCCAGGCTTGTCTGACCATACCCTGGGGTCCAAGTGGGCCAGGTGTGTGTGCCTGTGGCCACGTTTGGAGAGAACTCATTCTACAGGTTACAGTGTCAGGTTTTTCTCTCTCAATCTCTGTTGTCACTGGCCAGCATTGTCTTGGGAAATCTATAAACACCAGCCCAAAGAGCCAGAGCCTTGCCTTGCAATTGCCCAAGCTCTGGGAGAAGTCACAAGCCTTGCTTGGAACCCGAGCTGTGCTTCAGTTTACCCAGACAAGACTGCAAGCCCCTGGCTGTGTAGCATTGTAAAGCCCAGGAGCAGGAGGGATGTGTCTCGCAGAGACGAACCCTGGAGGAGCCGAGAGCCCCCGGGAGGGTTTTGTTCTATGGGCAGAAGCAAGGAGCAGCGCTGCCAAGATTGCAGCTGAAGAACCTCTCCAAAGTGGCAAAGCTACAAAGCCGACAGCCCTGCAAGCCTCGGCAGCAGCCTCTTTGCTACAAAGCTTTAACACATCCAAGTGCCAGGTTCTGCACATTGGCCACAGCAACCCCATGCAGTGCTACAGGCTGGGGTCAGAGTGGCTGGAGAGTGGCCAGGCAGAGAGGGACCTGGGGGTACTTGTTGACAGTAGGCTGAACATGAGCCTGCAGTGTGCCCAGGCAGCCAAGAAGGCCAATGGCATCCTGGCCTGCATCAGGAACAGTGTGGCCAGCAGGAGCAGGGAGGTCATTCTGCCCCTGTACACTGCACTGGTTAGGCCTCACCTTGAGTCCTGTGTCCAGTTCTGGGCTCCTCAGTCAAGGAAGGATGTTGACTTGCTGGAAGGTGTCCAGAGAAGGGCAACAAAGTTGGTGAGGGGTCTGGAGCACAGCCCTGTGAGGAGAGGCTGAGGGAGCTGGGGTTGCTTAGCCTGGAGAAGAGGAGACTCATGGGAGACCTTATTGCTCTCTACAACTACCCGAAGGGAGGATGTAGCCAGGTGGGGGCTGGTCTCTTCTCCCAGGCAACCAGCACCAGAACAAGAGGACACAGTCTCAAGCTGTTCCAGGGGAGGTTCAGGCTGGATGTTAGGAATAAATTCTTCACAGAGAGAGTGATTGCCCATTGGAATATGCTGCCCGGGGAGGTGGTGGAGTCACCATCATTGGAGGTGTTCAGGAGGAGACTGGATGGGGGGCTTGGGGCCATGGTTTAGTTGATTAGATGGTGTTGGGTGATAAGTTGGACTGGATGATCTCAAAGGTCTCTTCCAACCTGGTCTATTCTACTCTACTCTACTTCTATTCTATTCTATCCTACAAAGCCTTGGGAGACAAACCCTGTGTGTGCTACAGCAACAAGCTGCAGAAGCCAGCAGAAAGTGAAACTGCTTCTGCAGCTCTCCCATGGGCAATCTCCAGATGTGCTGATGTCTCTTTTTTCTTTACAGTTAAATTGCGTTGTTGTCTCTTGATTTTTGCTCATATTGTTTAAATTGTTCCATGTTCCTGCAGGGGAGGGATCTGAGCCACAAGCCAGTATTTCAAACCAGTCAAAAGGTTTCAACAATGTATTCTGCAGGATTTAATTTATTAATAAAGTTATTAATATTATTATTGATCATTTCCACATATTGAATATTGATAACCCCCTTATGATCATCACAGATGTGTAGGAACAAGTTCTTTACTATGAGGGTGGTGGAACACTGGAACAGGTTGCCAGGGAGGTGGCTGAGGCTTCATCCCTGGAGATATTCAAGGGGAGGCTCAACAGGGCTCCGGGCAGCCTTATCTAGTGGAGGATGTCCCTGCTGACTGCAGAGGGGTGGGATTGGATGACCCAAACCAAGAGCTGGCCAAATGCCACCTGTTGTGCTGCCTCCAGAGAGCTGCCCACACCCAGGAAGCTGGAACCCAGAAGCAGCAACCGGAACAGGAAGCCTCCCATGTTGCAATCTGAACTTCAAGCCCCATCAGACTTTGCTGCAGTCAGCACTTTCACTTTCTGAAGCTGGCATGGCTGCAGCATGCTCTCAATAACAGCAGCAGGTTCAACTCAATCCATCACAACTCCTCACTGTACTCCTGGGGCAGGGAAATGTTGGGAAAGCAGAGCCTGGAGGCTGGTTCAGCAGTAGCCAAACCACTGCTGTGGTATCAGCTCCAGCACTGCAAAACACAGCACTAGAAAGATGCTCTGAGGAGAATTAACTCCAGCTCAGCCAAACCAAATACAACTCTTCAAGATCCTAAAGCTCCTCAACACTCAAAAAAATCTCTTCCCACTCCTGGGTGGGTGGAAAGCTTGAGGGAAGGTCCAGCTCAGCAGGAATCCATCAGGAACACTGCTGAGCTAGGGAGAAGGCTTGTGGAAGCCCCAGGCCTGCTTAAAAGCAGCAGAGCTCCTTAGTGGAAAGATGACAGAAGCTTTCTGAGTGCTTCCAAAGACCTCCTTGAGATCCCCCTACACCCTCCATAGATTCTGATAGTCAATCCTGGAACCCTCCAGCCCCTCAAATTAAATGAATATTTTATATCCTTTACTATTCAATCTCTTGGGCAGTGGTATCTTCAAACACCGCCCTGGCTGGTTGACAAAGTACATTCACAGGTTCTGGCATTGGGCTGTGGGTATTACATTGAACACCTCAAGACAGTTCAATGACTTCAGCACAGACCTAAGAGCTTCCAACACAGCAATTCCAATTGGAAAGGAAGGTTCTCTGCTTTCCCACAGAATGGATTCTGTGGCAGGTTATCCAGGCACTCACAACTTGCTCCTCTGTCTAGTACCTGCCCAGATGCTGTGGCTATAATTTGAGCAGTCCTTGGCTAGGAGAGGCCTAGGGGCCTCTCTCCTCTTGGGTCCAGTTCATAGTCTGGAGCTTGCCTTTGGCTCAGAGAGGGCTAGGGGCCTCTCTCTGGTGTGCTCTATTGCGAGGCTGTAGCCTCTTCTGGGATTCAAATCTCTTGGAGCTTTTCCCCTTTCTGCCTTGGTCCAGGTGCAAGGCCTGGGTGTAGTTGCTGCCTGTTAGTGCAGGCTCTTCAGCTGCCACTCTGGCAGCATGTGGCTCTTGTTGCCGTCTGGGTGAGAACAAGGCAAGTTGTCTAACTTCCTGGCTGGTTTAAATACTGCCCCAAGACAATTCATTCCCTTTGGTAACACAGAACCCTGATAGCTGCACCTATAGGATGGGGCATAGCCAAGCATGGCCAGGGGCACACACACAGTTCACAGCTCTCTGGGCTAGGGCATGTTCTGGGGGTTGACCCTTGAGGCCACCCTCCAAACACCTAATATCCCTTGAAACCCCCCAAACAAAACCCTCTGACATACTCCTGAGACTGCCCCTAGCAAGACACTCTCAAGACTCTTCGGAGTACCTCACTTTGACCTCCCTGAACTGGGCACACAGCTCCAGCCCCATTCCTAGGGAACAAATGTCTAAAATAAAAGCAGCAGACAGGATTTGGTGAGTTTGGGATTTTTATTGACACAACTGGGCAATGGACAGAGAGATTTTAACCCCCGGGAGACACAAAGAAAGGGGCAAGAACCAAACCATGGCAAAGCTCAGCCCAGCTCCAATGGCAGCTCCAGCGGTGCCAACTCAGCCCTGTAATTGTTCTCATCAGCACTAATTGCTGCTCAGAAGGGCAGGAGGTGTTTGTTCCTGCTGGAGACCCAGCCTCTGAGAAATGCAGTGGAAAAAGAGGCGATTTTGCTTCAATCTACTGGAAAGGCTCTCAGGCAGGTTAGGATTACCCCTATAATCCCTGGGTAGATCTATTTGTGCCTCCCCCGCAGTATGGGCTGATCTCTAGTGTGCCTGCGGCGGTGCTTGGGAAGTTCTCCCATCTGGGTGAAGCTCTTGCCACAGTCAGTACAAGTGAAAGGTTTCTCACCAGTGTGCACACGACGGTGCAGGGTGAGGTAGGCGTGCCAGGTGAAGCTCTCGCCACAGTCATCACAGGTGAAGGGCCCTTCACCAGTGTGGCTGCGGCGGTGGTAAATTAGACTGCTCCCATGGGTGAAGCTCTTACCGCAGTGGGCACAGGTGAGAGCCTTCTCGCCAGTGTGCACACGACGGTGATGGCTGAGACTGGAGCTCTGGCTGAAGCTCTTGCCGCAGCCGGCACAGCTGTAGGGTTTGTCACCGCTGTGGGTGAGCTGGTGCTGGATTAATGAGGTACTCAAGGTGAAGCTCTTGCCACACTCAGCACAGGGGAACAGCTTCTCTCCAGTGTGGATGCGGCGGTGGATGGTGAGATAGGAGCTGCTTTTGAAGCTCTTGCCGCAGTCACTGCAGCTGAAGGACTTCTCACTGGTGTGGGTGAGGTGGTGTCGCCTAAGATGAGAGATCAGCCTGAACCGCTTGCCACAGCTGTCACAAGCGAAGGGCTTCTCTCCAGTGTGGGTGAGGTAGTGCTGGGTGAGACTGGAGCGCTGGGTGAAGCTCTGCCCACAGGCAGCACAGGTGAATCGTTTCTCTCCAGTGTGGGTGCGGCGGTGCTGGATGAGCTCAGAGTTCCAGCTGAACCTCTAGCCACAGTCACCACAGACAAAGGGCTGGGAGCCAGGGTGGTGGCAGTGGTGATTCACTGCTTCTGAGCCAGGTGGGAAGCTCTGCCCACATTCAGGGCACTCTTTTTCCTCCTCCTCCTCCTCTCCCTTCAGGCTGAACTTTGGCTGCTCCAGCTTGATCTCTGGCTGCTGCTTCTCCTCCCAGCTCTTGCCTGGGCCCTTCTCTGAGGCCATACTGTGGCAGGAAGGGGTCACAGCTCTGCAGCAGGGAAGAAGGAAACACCTAAGACCAAGACCTCAAACCCTGAGATCCTGCCTGGGTCATGACAGGCTCTGACTCCCAACACCCAGCTGGAGCAGAGAATGCAGAGGGGACCTCAACCCTTCAGTTTCTGCCTGTTGAGGCTGTGTCTTTGAGAAAGAGACAGTTGCTGAACACTCTGGCTGAATGTTTTTGATATTTGAACAAAAACAAGATAGTCTAAACTAATTTCATTGGTAGATTGTAGAATGCAATTTTAAGTTTGGGTTCTGTTGGTTCAGTCTGTGTCTGGTCTGGGTTCAGGCTGGGTGCAGTCTGTGCTTCTCTGTCCTGTGGGCTGGACGGCTTCTCTCTTTCTGAAGCAGGAACGGCCTTGAGTTAACAGCTAACCAGATAAGAAAACTAATCCTTGCATGTGCTTTTGAGCTAACAGAATTTTTCTTCCTTAAGTGCATTTCTCTCTCTCTCTAACCCTTTTGGGGAAAAAGGGGAGGTGGGGAGGGAGAGAGGGGGGTTCAGGGAACCCCCCTGGCCGGCTGGAGGGAAAAGGTTTTTCTGCATTGTGTTCATTGCTGTGTATTTCTGTATATATTGTAAATATTGTATATTTGTGACAATTCATTGCATTCCATTTCTGCCTGTAAATAGAGCTTTCATCTGCTTTTCCGACTGAGCTAGCTGTGGTTTCTTTCCCTGTGTGTGGGGAGGGAACTTTCTCACCCCACCACACTGCCACAGTGTGGGCTCAGACCTCTAATACCTGTGCTGAGACCCCAGGCTCCTGTGATCAGTGCCCTAAGCTATCCTGGGATTTACAAGTGGTCGTGTCCTACTCTCCTCGAGCCTGGTGGCATTGGCAGGGTGGTCCCTGGCCCAGGCCCTGTCCTTGGATCTCTCCTGGCTCAGACAATGGAGGCAGCAGCACTGACCAACAAAGACCAAACCACCTCCAGCCTTCTCCCACCACCCTCCACATCCCAACCCCTAAACATCACCTCCTGCTAACAACTGACCCCCCGCAGCCTGGAACATTCCTCAACTCCCACAACACCTGATGTGCCAGCAACCAAGGTCAGAACTACTTCCCAAGCTCAAGAACCAACCCCCAAGCCCAGAACCACTTCCCGAGCTCAGAGGCAGTCCCCAAGCCCAGAGCCTGACCCAAGCCCAAGAACCAGCAACTAACATCAGAACCAACCCCCAAGCTCAGAACCCATTTCCATAGCTCAAGAACCACTTCCCAAGCCCAGAGCCAGCCCTCAAGCCCAGCACCAGCCTGCGAGCTCAAGAGCCAGCAACTAAGGTCAGAACCACTTCCCAGATTCAGAACCAGCCCCTGAGCCCAGAGCCTGACCCCGAGCTCAAGAAGCAGCCCCCAAGCTCAGAGCCAGCTCCTAAGCTCGAGAACCAGCAACTAAGGTCAGAACAACTTCTCAAGCTCAGAACCAGCCCACCAGCCCCAAGCTCACACTCAAATCTAACCTGCAGACTCAGCTCCTGGGCTCAGAGCCAGCAACTAAGCTCAGAACCACTTCCAAGCTCAACAGCCAGCCCTGAGCTCAGTGCCAGCCTCCAAGCTTGAGAACCAGCACCTATGGTCAGAACCACTTCCCAAGCTCAAAAAACCAGCCTCTGAGCTCTAGAGCCAGCAACTAAGGTCAGAACCACTTCCCAAGATTGAAAAACCAGCACCTGAGCTCAAGTGCCAGCCCCTGAGCCAAGAGCCAGCCCTTGAACTCAAGAACAAGCTCCTGAGCTCAGACCAGACACTGAGCCCAGAACCACTTCCTGAGCTCAGAGCCAACCTTGAGCTCTAGAACCAGCAACTAAGGTCAGAACCATGCCCCAAGCTCAAGAACCAACCCCCAAGCCCAGAACACTTCCCAAGCTCAGAGCCAGTCCCCGAGCTCAAAAGCCAGACCCTGAGGCCCAGAGCCAGATTCCAAGCTCTAGAACCAGCAAATAAGGTCAGAACCACTTCCCAAGCTCAAGAAGCAGCTCTCGAGCTCAGAGGCAGCCCCCAAGCCCATAGCCTGACCCCTGAGCCCAGAGCCAGCAATTAAGGTGAGAAGCATCCCTGGAGGTGTTCAAGAGGGGATTGGACATGGCACTCAGTGCCATGGTCTAGTCATAAGGTCTTGGGTGACAGGTTGGACTTGATCTTTGAGGTCTCTTCCAACCTTGGTGATACTGTGAACCACTTCACAAGCTCAAGAACCAGCCCCCAAACTCAGACCCAGACCTGAGCTCAAGAACCAGCAGCTGAGGTCAGAACCACTTCCAAGCTCAGAGCCAGCCCCTGAGCTCAGGAGTCAGCCCTTGAGCTCTACAACCAGCACCTAAGATCAGAACCACTTCCCAAGCTCAAGAACCAGCCCCCGAACTCAGAACCACTTCCCAAGCCCAGCACCAGTACCCCTAGCTCAAGAAGCACCAACTGAGGTCAGAAGCCACCAAACTCACACTCAAATCAAAAGTGCAGACTCAGCTCCAAGCTCAGAGCCAGCAACTAAGGTTAGAAGCACTTCCCAAGGTCAAACCACTTCCCAAGCTCAAGACCCAGCTCCCAAGCTCAACCTCCTGCCCCTCCTGGGGGCACCAGAGCTGCACACAGCACTCCAGCTGGCAGCACAGAATGCTGCCAGCACAAACACCATTGCAGCAAAAGCCTCAAGCTGTGCTCAGCTGCCAAAACCAAAGGGATCGAAACTTGGCCACAGGAGAAAGGACCAAACTGAGCCAAGGCACTGATCCAACACCCAAGGCTGCACAAAACAACCAGCAACAGCTTCAAGCAACAGCAGACCTGCAGCTGGCTGCAAAGCTCTACAGAAGGAAACCACTCCAGAAGGGCTCCAGGGCCCCAGGGATTGGAAAGCCCAGGCTGGCACTCTCCTCCTGCAGCAGGAAAGCTTGGCTTGGCCACAAGAAGCCAAACACTTCCCCACACCAATCCATGCACACCACTGACTTGCAACCTCCTTCAAGCCTTGGCTGGCAGCAGGACTTGCAGAGCACTGCAATTGCTTTGCTCACTTGCAGCAACCATTTCCTGCCCTTCCCAGCTCATTGCACAGCAAAGAGCAGCAAGGGAATTGCTTTGTCTTCTGCTGAAGCTCCTCCAAGGAAGCTGCAGGACTTCTCACCACCAAAACCATCAACAACAGGCTGCCCCCAGCCCAATCCAAACCTTTCAGCCCAATTCAAAGCAGTTCCTCAGCCACAAGCAGACACTCAACAGCTCAGCCTCATTGGGCTGCCTGCCAGCAAGCATTTCCCAGAGGCAGAGCAGCTGAAGCAGAGCAGTCTGCTTCTGACCATGCTTCCTGCCAGCACAGCTGACAAAAGCTCTGCACAGCTCTCAGCCTGCAGCCACACAGCAAAAGCTCCTCCTGCCCTGAGCCTTCCTGTGCTCAGCAGGCCTGGAGAGAAACTGAACATCAGTCTGCAGCCCCAGGGAACATTTGTGCCTCAAGAGATTGCAGAACACAGAGGCCTTGGATGCCACCACCCCCAGCACAGCCAAACCCCCCCACAGCTGACACCAGCCCCAGGCACTCCGAAGCTCAGGCTCAGCACAGCACCCACGCCTGACACCCCCCACGGCACCCAGCACACAGCCTGCCCACAGCTCCCCCCGCGCCTGGCCCTCAGCCCAGCCGCTGCCCTGCAGCACAGCAGCTGCAGGCAGCTGCCAGCACAAAGCCTCCAACCCCAGGGCTCCCCCACACCCCCCCACAGCAGCCTCTGCTGCAAGCCACACCCCACACTCACACCACCTCCTGCACACAGCAGCCCCCCACAGCGCCGCCCACAGCTCAGCTCTGCTGCCAGCCCAGCCCCCAGCACAGGGACACAGGGCCAGGGCCAGGGCCAGCCCCTGCAGCCCACCAATGGCTCCGCCTGCAACACAGCAGCAGCCAAAGGGGGCCTGCAGCTGCCCCGAGCAGGGGGAGTCAGCAGCACAAGCAACCCCAAAACACACCACCCCGACCCACCCACGCACCCACAACCCCACAAACGGCACCCACCCACCCCCAACACCTCTGCCCTACCCACACGCACCCCCACAGACACACACCCCCCACAGCTCCCACACACTGCCCACAGACACACACAGCTCCCCACAACCGCACCCACCCCGCGAAGCACCCCAGACTCCCCACTCCAAGTCTCACACCCCCGACCCACACCGCAGCCACACACAGCCTCCCCCAGCAACAACAACTCCGACCACCAAACCCACACAGCCCCACGGGCTCCTCCCAGCCCCTCAGATGCCTCTTGGCCCCCAAGCCCCAGAGAACCTCACAGACGCCCCCACAACTGCACAGCCCCCACAAACCGCCACCCACAGCCCCACACACACCAGCCCACACCTCACGGATCCCTCCTCAATCCCAGCTCCAGGACACAGCCCTCAGCCCCAGGGCAGCCCAATGCCAACCCCAGGAGCCGCTCCCCCAAGCCCAAGGGATCCCAACCCCAGCATCCCAACTCTGGCCCGCGGGTGCACACACTACCCACAGCCGAGGCGAAAGTGGCGCAGAGCAGGAGGAAGACGAAGGAGGAAGAGCTCGCAGCAGAGGCGGCTGCCGACTGCCGTCCCCTGCAGCTTCCTAGCAGCCTGGCGAGCATAGAGGGATGCAATGGAGGCCCGAACCGGCCACGTTGCAGCCCAGAGGGGGTGGGGTCTCGGTCCGGAACGGAAGTCCCGCCCACGCCGGGCAGCTGCAGCCAATCAGAAGCGCCAGGAGCCCGGCAGCTCCTCCCCTGGCCGCTGCCGAGGCACAGTGAGGAGCTGCCGCTGCCGGCCGCGGCCGCCATTGTTGCTGCCTCGTGGGGAGCGGCAGCGGGGGCCGGAGCGCGGGAGCAGTGCCGGAGGTGCTGGCGGGCGAGCGGCAGCTGCCGGCTGCTGAGAGGCGGCGGGGGGGAGGGGGCTGCGGGGGCCGGGGAGCGCTGAGGGCGGCGGCAGCGGAGCGGGGAAGGGTCTGGCTGCGTGGGGCTGCCGGGGCGTGTGTGTGGAGTTGGGGGTCGGGAGGGGCGTGGGGGGCAGGGGGCTCCGTGGGGCTGGGGGAGGGTTCGTAGGCTTGGGGTGGGTGAGGCTGGGGGCAGGCTCTGGAGGAGCAGAAGGAGGAGCTGTGGGGTTGTGTGGGGGAAGCTGTGGGGAGGGCATCTGTGGGGTCTGGCAGGGCTGGTGTTTGGGGTAGGGGGCAGCGGGAGGGCGGGGGGGGGGGGGTTGGGATCCCTGGGGCTGAGGGTTGTGATCTGGATCTTTTGGGAGTCTCGGGGAAAAGCTGTGGCTGGGATCAGGATCCCCTGGGGCTGAGGCTCTTGGGGCCGGGCTTGGGCTCCTGTGGGGCTGGGTGGGAGTCTGGAGGGGTGAGCCTGAAGGCCCAGACAGCTTCCCGGACCCCTGTGCTCCTCTGCGTCGTGGTTGGGCTATTCCGGCGGCTCTGATTGGCTGCGGCTGCCCGGCCGTGGGCAGGAAGAATGGCGGCCGCGGCCGGCAGTGGCAGCTCCTCGCTGTGCCTCGGCAGCGGCAGGGGGAGGAGCTCCTGGTGCCTCTCATTGGCTGCGGCTGCCCGGGTGTGGGCGGGACTTCCTGTGGGGCCCCAGCCCTGCTGGCGCTGCCAGTGCCTCGTGGGGGCCTGAGGCGGAGGGGCCGGCCGGCTGGGGCCTCCCTTGCAGCGCTCTGTGCTCCAGGAGCCTGCCGGGGCCAGCGGTCGGCAGCTTGGTGTGCGCTGAGCTCTCGGTCGGCCTGGTGCTGTGCGTGGCCTTGGTGTGGGCTGCAGGTGGGGTGAGGGAATGTGTGGGGGTTGTGTGGTGGAGTTGGGGAGGGTTGTGGGGGTTTTGGGGGGAGGTGTTGGGGTTGTGGGGTCCGGGAGGGTGGTCGGGGTGCAGTGGGGTGCCTAGGGTTGTTGTAGGGTTTGTGTATTGGGAGTTGTTGGTGCTGGGGGAGGCTGTGTGTGGCTGTGGTGTGGGACGGGGTGGTGAGGCTTGGAGTGCTGCGAGGGGGTGGGTGCGGTTGTGGGGAGCTGTGTGTGTGTCTGTGGGCAGTGTGTGGGGAGCTGTGGGGGTGTGTGGGGCAGGGCAGAGGTGTGGGTGTCCCTCCGCTGGGTGCTGGGCTGGCAGCAGAGCTGAGCTGTGGGTGGCGCTGTGGGGGCTGCTGTGTGCAGGAGAGGGGTGGTGAGTGTGGTTCTGACCACAGGAGCTGGGGAAATGGTTCTGAGCTTATTTGCTGGTTGTAGAGCTTGGGGACTGGCTCTGAGCTTGGGAGCTGCTTCTTAGTTTGGGAGGTGGTTCTGAGTTTATTTGCTGGCTTGAGCATGGTAGCTGCGTCTGAGCTTGGGATCTGCTTCTGCACTTTTGATCTGGCTCTGAGCTTCGGTTGTTGTTCGCAACTTGGTTGCTGGCTCTGAGCATGGGAGCTGGGTGTGAGCTTGGGAGCTGGGTGTGAGCCGAGCCCCTGCCTTGAATTTAAAATGGGAGAGTCACTGTCAGGTCTCCCCTGAGTCTTCTCTTCTGTTCTCCAGGCTGAGCACCCCAGCTCCCTCAGCCTGTCCTGGTAGCAGAGCTGCTCCAAGCCCCTGATCATTTTTGTGTCCCTCCTCTGGGCCCTCTCCATCAGGTCCATGTCCTTCCTGTGCTGAGGGCTCCAGAGCTGGCTGCAGTGCTGCAGGTGAAGTCTGAGCAGAGCAGAGCCAAGTGCCAGGCTGGCCTCTGTCCATCTCTGGCCATGCTGCTTTTGGTGCAGCCCAGGCTGCCCTTGGCCTTCTGGGCTGCAGGCTCCCCCTGTCTGTTCCTGTCCAGCTTCCTGTCCAGCAGCACCCCCCCAGTCCTTTTGTGCAGGGCTGCTTCCTATCCCCTCCTCCCCCAGCCTGTCCTGATTGTGAGGCTTGTGGCAGGCCAGGGGCAGGACCCTGCCCTTGCTCTTGTTGAAGCTCAGGAGGTTGCCCTGGGCCCCCTCTGCAGCTTGTCCCCTTGAGCTCCTCCAACTTGTTCTGCAGGGTATTGCCTTAGGTTTGAGGAGGCAGAGAGGCTCTCTTTGAGCCTTGTGAGAGAGGAGTTGATGCCAAGCTGTGCCCAGAGGGCTGGGTAGAATTGGGCAGTTCCATGGCTGTGCTGCTCAGAGCTGCATCCTACAGTGCAAAGCATCAAACCCACAACAATCCATAGTGCGCCTCGGCACGGGCCCCAAGCAGCCTCCCTAGGCCAAAGCTGCCTCCAGAGCTCCACCAAACCAGGCCAGAACCCCAGGCCCCAAATGCCTTCCCCTCCCCATGCCTCTCTGCCCCTCCTCCCCCATAACCAAGAGATGCAGTTACAGATTCTGGTAGGCAGCTCCCAGGTGAGCCAGGCCGCTCCAGGCCACAGTTGGCAGCATTGCCAAGGCCTCAAAGCTCCTCTGCAGAGAGAGATCCCAGAAGATGTTCCTGGGAGCAGAGAGGAAGGGCAAAGGAGTTGGAGAGCCTGTGCTGTTCCTTTGTAAAGAGTGGGTGCAGGCCTTGTGGGAATGAACTAAGCTAGATGACACTTTGTGGTGTACCTCTGGACTTTGCTGTCCCTTCTGGAGGTCTCTACTCTCTGGTGTAAGACATCCCAGTGCCTTCCACCCACACAGGGATGCTCCTCCATGCTCTCATTCAGGGACATCTGCTGGGCCCTGCTGGGTGTGTAGATCAGCTCTGGGGACAGGTGGGGCCCTGGGGACTTGGAGATGGCAGCAAGTGAGTGGAGAGGAGCAATGGATGGAGAGATGGAGGGTGAAGGCTGCAGGGGGGGGGGCTTAGTTCAGCAGCTGTGTGGGCTCTGCCTGGCTCCTACCTGCATGGTGGTGTGGCAGCAGCTGACCCCAGAAGCTCAAAGCCCCAAACCCTGCCTGGCTCAGGACAGTCCCTGACCCCTCCTGACATGCAGCACAGCCCAAGCAGGCACTCAGGGCTCCTAGCCACACAGCCCAGCCATCCCATGGCAGGAGTCACCTGAGGTCCACTCCCTCTCTGGCCCTTTCCTCTCAGTTGCTGCCTGAGGTGTCTGCAGGGTCCCTCCCCAGCCCTCATCTGTAACCCCCCTTGGCTTGGTGTTCTTTCAGCCCTCCAGCTGATCCCAGCCTTTAGTCTCAGGCCCCTTCCATTCTTGTGCTGCTGCTTCCAGCCCAGTTCCTTAGAGGCTTCCCCAGCCACAGCATTTCCCACTCTCCCCTTCCAGCTGCAGTGGCAGTGGAGGTGGGGAACCCAGGGCCATGGGAGAGCCAAGGCAGCAGGGCCATGGATGGGCTGGGACTGAGGGAAGGGCCTAGGAATGGCCAGGTAGGAATTAGGCCTTGTCCCCCCAAAATGGGGAGAGGATCCAGGGCCCAGGTGGCAAATGTGGTGCAGGAAGGGAGATGTCAGAATTGGCAGCATGAGGAGGTGAAAGGAGTGCATTGTGCTGCTGCTCTGCATGTGCCAGCTGGGAGTGAACAGCAGCCCCTGGGCACTGTGCCCTCCCATCAAACCTCCTTTTCTCTTGGGGGTGTGGAGTGGCAGCTCCAGGAGAGCTGCAAAGAGAAAGCTGAGAGAAATGGTCAGGGAGAGAAGGAGCAAAAACCTTTCCAGTGAGTCTGTTTGGGCTGCAGGTGTGTGAAGGGTGCTGGAGGTGTGAGGTTTGAGCAGGAGCCAGAGACTCCTGCAGCATCCCAGTGAGGGCTGAAGAGGTTTAGCAAGAAGCTGCCCAAGTCCTTCCCCTTTGCTGCATCTGCAGAGATCACGAAGCTCCTTTGTGTGTGTCCTGAGGGCTGCTCTGATCTTTCTGGGGAGTGGGCAGCAGAGAGTTGTGTGCAGGGCCGAGGTGAGCACAGAGGGTGTGGTGGGGGCAGGGCCAGGGAGGAGAGGTGGGTCCAGAGCAAGATTGCTGTCAAATGCAGCAGTGGGCAGCAGAGCCCTGGGCAGGCAGTGGGAGAAAGTTTTAGGCAAGGCTGGGAGAGGCTGTGTGGAGGCAGCTGTGTTGTGGTGCTGGCCTGCAGCTGTGTGCTGGGGGCTGTGTGCTGGGCAAGGAGCTGAGTGTGCAGTTGTTGAGGCCTCCCATCTTGATCTGCCTGGTGTGTGCTGGGCTGTGCTGCTGGGCTTGGGAGCTGCCCCCAGCAAGGCGAGCTGTGCTGCCTGATCCTGGGCAGTGCTGGCCCCCTTGCAGGTCAGTGCTCTCCTCTGAGCCCTTTGCTTCTCTGTGGCAGGAGTTGTGTCCTCTGTCCATCATCCTGCCCCTGTGTGCTGTGGAAGAGCAGAGTTTGCAGATCTGACCTTGGAGCAGCCAGCGGTAAGATTCCCGAGTGGGGCAACAGCAGGACCCTAGCCCCAGAATCCCAGAGTCCCAGGGTACTTTCCAGCTTCTTCCAACTTCTCCTGCTCCACATTTCAACCCTCCAGGGGCTCTGAGGCATATCAGGGTGTTGGAGTTGGGAAACTCCCCAGGTTTGTGGGGGTCAGTTGTGTGGCAGGAAGTGGTGTTTGGAGTTGGGATTTGGAGGGTGGTGGGGAGAAGGTTGAAGGTGGTTTGGTCTTCGTTGGTCAGTGCTGCTGCTCCATTGCCTGAGCCAGGAGAGATCAAAGGACAGGGCCGGAGCAGGAACCACCCTGCCAATGCCACCAGGCTTGAGGGAGTGTGACAAGACCACTTGTAGGCCCAGGGTACCCAGGGCACTGATCACAGGAACTGAGGTCTCAGCACAGGTAGTAGAGGTCTGAGCCTACACTGTGACAAAACCTGAAGGTTTGAGGTCCCCTCTGCATTCCCTTCTCAGCTGGTGTGGGAGGGTTGGGAGCCAGGGACTGTCATGTCCCAGACAGATCTGAGGTTTTATGATCCTGGGCTCAGGTGCTTCATGTTCCAAATCTCACTGCTCTAACCCCTTCCTGCCACAGTATGGCCTCACAGAAGGACCCAGACAAAGCTGGAGGAGAAGCAGCACCCA
>JAAWVA010000030.1:32812792-32960257 GCA_015227895.2 Colaptes auratus
AAATTATTTTTATACTGTATGCATTTGATGTGATCTATAATTTTTAATATTTTTTGTAATTTTAATCTTTTGTTTTCCTATTTTTTTGTTATTTTTTGGATTTTTTATTTTAATTATTATTTTTTGTTATTGTAATTTAATTTTTTTGTTATTTTTTTAAAATTATTGTAAGCATTTTTAAAATTTATTTTTAGTTTTTAATTTTTAATTTTATCTTATATTTTTATTTTATTAATTTTATATTTTCTATTGTTGTATTTACTCTATTTTCTATTTTAATTTTGATTTTTGCTTTTTTCATTTTTAACCTTCTTTTCTATCATCTTTTTTATTATTATTTTTCATTTTAATTTTCTTGAATTTTTCTTTATAAGGTTTTTGTTTGTTTTAATCTAGTAATCTTAGTTTAGTTTCATAGTTTCAGTTAGGGTTGGAAGGGACCACAAGGATCATCTAGTTCCAACCCCCCTGCCATGGGCAGGGACACTCTACACTGGATCAGGCTGGACAGAGCCTCGTCCAGCCTGGGCTTAAACACCTCAAGGGACGGGGCCTCAACCACCTCCCTGGACAACCCATTCCAGGGCCTCACCACCCTCATGATGAAGAACTTCCTCCTCACATCTAGCCTGAATCTCCCCACCTCCAGCTTCATTCCATTCCCCCTAGTCTTATCACTCCCTGATAGCCTGAAAAGTCCCTCCCCAGCCTTCCTGTAGGCCCCCTTCAGATACTGGAAAGCCACAATGAGGTCACCTCAGAGCCTTCTCTTCTCCAGACTGAACAGCCCCAACTCCTTCAGTCTGTCCTCATAGGAGAAGTGCTCCAGCCCTCTGATCATCCTCGTGGCCCTTCTCTGGACACCTTCCAGCACCTCCAGATCCCTTTTGTAATAGGGGCTCCAGAACTGGATGCAGCACTCCAGGTGGGGTCTCGCCAGAGCTGAGTAGAGGGGGAGAATCCCCTCCCTTGACCTGCTGGCCACACTTCTCTTGATGCAGCCCAGGATCTGATTGGCTTTCCAGGCTGCAAGTGCACACTGAGAGCGCCTGTTGAGCTTCTCGTCCACCAGCACCCCCAAGTCTCTCTCCTCTGGGCTGCTCCCCAGCCAGTCCCTGCCCAGCCTGGATTTGTGCCTCGGATTGCCTTGACCCAGATGCAGGACCCTGCACTTGGTCTTGTTGAAGCTCCTGAGGTTGGCTTGTGCCCACCTCTCCAGCCTGTCCAGGTCCCTCTGGATGCATCCCTTCCCTCCAGCGTGTCTGCTGCACCAACATTTTGGTGCTGTGGCAGGGTGAGAGAAAGTTCTCCCCCAACACACAAAGAAACCGCAGCTAACTCAGTTGGAGAAGCAGATGAAGGTGCTGTATTTACAAGCAGAAATGGAATGCACATGGATATGTACACAATATACAGTATTTACAATATATGCAGAAATATACAGCAATGAACGTAATACAGAAGACCTCCAGCCAGAGGAGGGTGTCCCCCCTGGCTCCTGTACCCACCCTCCCCCCTACCTCCCTTTTTTCCCAAAAAGGGTTAGAGAGAGAGAGAAAGGCAATTAAGAAGGAAACTCTGTTAGCTCAAAGCTTGTGCAAGAATTAGTTTTCTTATCTGGTTAGCTTGTTAATTCAAGGTCGTCTCTGTCCAGCAGCTGTTGCTTCAGCGAGAGACAGAAACAGACAGGCCCACGGGAACAGAGAGAACAGTCTGAGACTGAGACTCAAATTGAACTAAAACTTAAAGTTGCACTCTACCAGTCTACCAATGAAATTAGTTTAGAATATCTGAATGTTTTGAAAACATTCAGCCAGAGTGTTCAGCAACTGTCCCTTTCTTAAAGGCACAGCCGAAACCGGTCACAATCCACCTCTGATAAACAATTTCATTGGCTGTTCATACTGTCCATCCGATCTAAAACAATATCTACAATTTGTAAGTAAAGTTCATAGTCCATTCTGGCTCTCCTCAGGTGTAGATGATTCAGAAGTCCAAGAAAATCAGGAAACAAGAAAAATGGAAAACAGTTTGTCTCTTCGCAGATGAAGCGAAGAAAAGGGAAACAGGGAAGCAGGGACTCTCAGTTGACTCAGGGCTCTCAGGGTTCTCAGGGTTCGTGCACCGTGGATTCCTCAAGGATTCTTCCTTTGGGCGCGATGTAGTTGTACAACACTCTGAAATGAAACTCTTTCAGCTAAAGTTAGATTTCTTTGTGGAATACACTGAATTTCACCATTCTCTTTCATTACCCAATAAGTGTGACCCGGACCTTCAGCTGAAACCACCCCTCGGACAGTTTAGCCTCTCCTGAGGGAGGAAAACACCCAAAGTTTTACCTAACAGATTCTTTTCTCTAACAACAGGAACTCTATCACCTTCTATTTCTGCAGCAGATCTGAGTGTGCCGGTCCAGCTCGGTTCACTGAACCTCTACTATTGACCAGCCAGGTTGCTTGTGCTAAATGCTTTTCCCAGTTTTTCAAAGATCCACCCCCCATGGCTTTAAGAGTGGTCTTCAGCAAATCGTTGTAGCGTTCAATCTTCCCTGCAGCTGGTGCATAGTAGGGGATGTGGAATATCCACTCAGTGCCGTGCTCTTTGGCCCAGCTCTTTACAAGGTTGTTTTTGAAGTGAGTTCCGTTGTCTGACTTGATCCTCTCTGGAGTTCCGTGTCTCCACAGGATTTGTCTCTCCAGACCAAGAATGGTGTTGCGTGCAGTTGCATGTGGAACTGGATAAGTTTCCAACCAGCCAGTGTTTGCCTCTACCATAGTGTGCACATACTGCTTACCAGAACGAGAACGTGGTAGAGTGATATAGTCAATCTGCTAGGCTTCACCATACTTGTACTTGGACCATCTGTCACCATACCATAAGGGCTTAAGTCGCTTTGCCTGCTTAATAGCAGCACAAATGTCACAGTCATGGATGACTTGTGTGATAGCATCCATCGAAATGTCTATGGATCTGTCACGTGCCCACTGGTAGGTTGCATCTCTGCCTTGATGTCCTGACGAATCATGAGCCCACCGAGCTAAGAACATCTCACCTCGGTGTTTCCAGTCGAGATCAAGATCAGAGTCCATGTCTACTTGAGAAACTCTTGAAGCTAGATCTGCCTGATGGTTGTGTTGCTGTTCCTCAGTAGCTTTGCTCTTAGGGATGTGAGCATCAATGTGTCTCACCTTCACTGGAATTCTCTCGATTCGATCAGCAATGTCCTGCCACAGGTCAGCTGCCCAATAGGCTTTCCTTTTCTCTGCCAACCATTCTTTCTTCCAGTTCTTTAGCCAACCCCACAGAGCATTGGCTACCATCCATGAGTCGGTGTAGAGATAAAGCTTTGGCCACCTCTCACGTTCAGCTACGTCGAGAGCTAGCTGGACAGCTTTTACCTCTGCCAACTGACTGGATTCTCCTTCTCCATCCTTTGCCTCTGCAACTCGGCGTGTTGGACTCCATACTGCAGACTTCCACCTTCGCTTGTTCCCGACAAGACGACAGGAACCGTCTGTGAACAAAGCATACTTCTTTTCATCATCAGAAAGGTCATTGTAAGGAGGAGCTTCCTCAGCACGAGTTACTCTCTCCTCTGGAGGTTTAGTACAGTTGATACCTTCAGGCCAACTTGAGATCACCTCCACCAGACCAGGTCTTTCAAGATTTCCCATGGGAGCTCTCTGTGTTATCAGAGCCATCCACTTAGACCAGGTGGAATCTGTTGCATGATGTGGTGTGGAACCCTTGCCTTTGAACATCCAATTCAAATGGTAATCTGGGAGCTAGGAGAAGTTGTGATTCAGTTCCAATCACTTCAGAAGCTGCTTTTACTCCTTCATAGGCAGCTAGAATCTCTTTCTCTGTTGGAGTATAATTAGCCTCTGAACCTCTGTAACCTCGACTCCAGAAACCAGAGGTCGTCCACGTGTCTCACCTGGAGCTCTTTGCCACAAGCACCAGTTGGACCATTGTCACTTGCAGCCGTGTACAAATGTTCTTAATGTCTGGACCATCTCGGACAGGTCCCAGACCATTGCTTGAACCACCTCTTGCTTTATCTGGTCAAAGGCTGCCTGTTGTTCAGGTCCCCAGTGGAAATTGTTTCTCTTTCGAGTCACATCATACAGAGGTTTCACAATCTGACTGTAACCAGGAATGTGTAGTCTCCAAAATCCCACTATCCCCAAGAAACGTAGAGTTTCTTGCTTGTTCATGGGATTGGCCATGGTAGAGACTCTATTTACCACATCCACTGGAATGTGTCGGCGTCCATCCTGCCACCGCACTCCCAGAAACTGGATCTCTCTGGTAGGTCCTTTCACCTTGTCTCGCTTGATGGCGAAACCTGCATTCAGAAGAATGTCAATGACTTTGTTACCTTTCTCGAAGACTTCCTCAGCAGTTTTACCCCAGACGATGATATCGTCGATGAACTGGATGTGTTCTGGAGCACCACCTTTCTCCAGAGCATCGTGGATCACCGCATGACAGATGCTGGAGCTGTGGATCCAGCCCATTGGCAATCTGTTGAAAGTGTACTGGATTCCTCTCCAGGTGAAAGCAAACTGAGGCCTGCATTCCTCTGCTATGGGAATAGAGAAGAAGGCATTAGCAATGTCTATGGTAGCATACCATTTGGCCTCTTTGGATTCCAGCTCATACTGGAGTTCCATCATGTCTGGTACTGCTGCACTCATAGGTGGAGTTACTTCATTCAGGGCTCGGTAGTCGACTGTCAGACGCCAGTCTCCATTCTGCTTTCGCACAGGCCACACTGGACTGTTGAAAGGGGAATGAGTTTTGCTGATGACTTTCTGACTCTCCAACTGACGAATCAGATTCTGAATGGGCAACAAAGAGTCAGGTTGGTTCTGTATTGTCTGTGATGCACAGTCTGAGAAGCAACCGGCAATTTAATGTCCTCAATCTTGTGTTGTCCCACAACTGCAGATTCATCAGAAAGATCAGGTCTAACAGACAGCTTCAGTTTTGTCCATCAATTTCTACAGATGCCACTCCAAAAGCCCATTTGTAACCTTTAGGGTCTTTGAAACGCCCTTCTCTCAGAAAATCAATTCCCAGAATACAAGGTGCGTCAGGTCCGGTCACAACTGTATGCTTCCTCCACTGTTTACCAGTTAAACTTATATCAACCTCCACCTTAGTTAACTCTTGAGATCCACCAGTGACTCCCAGAATAGTTATAGCTTCTGATCCCTGATAATTTGATGGCATTATGGTGCACTGAGCCCCTGTGTCAACCAAGGCCCTGTACTTCTGAAATTGTGAAGTGCCAGGCCACTGGATGTACACATCCCAATAGATTCTGTTATCTCTGTTACCCCTCTCCTCCCCCTGGCGGGAGGCAGGGCACCCCTAGTTATGGGGAACATGCCCACATGTGCAATGAGCACATGGTGCAGTGTTAGAACTGGAGCCACTGTTGGAGCTACTAGAGTTGTCCTGGGGGACTGCAGAAGTAACAGCTACCCTTCTGGTATTGCTACCTCGGGTTCTGCCACTTTGCAGTTCCCTCAGTCTCCTGAAAAGATTAGCAGTTGGTTGACCATCCCATCTGTTCATGTTCTCACCAAACTGATCACGCAGAGTTATCCAAATACTTCCACGTGACTGCCTTGGTGGTCTGTTTTGGTTGGATCTGTTTTGGAATGACCTGTTTTGGAATGACATCCTTGGAGGACGCCTATTCCTCACAGAGGAACCTGTATCCATCCGGAGGAAGAATTGGAATTATTTCCTTGTGTCAATTGGGAGATGGAATTTATAATTTCATCCTTCATCTCTTTCATGCAATTCTTTATCTCACCAGACAGAGTTTCAATGGCTGAAACCAAAGAAACACGTGTCATGCTATCCTCCAATTGTCTCATTTGATCAGTGAATTGGCCAACCGTAGGAGAAGCTCCGCCATAATTTCTTGCCACAATTCTGCTTGCCAGAATATTTGCATAATTAGGAGGAGCAAGTTTGATGAGCTTTTTAGCAAGACCAGTTCCTACAGGAATTTCATCAGGATTCAGAGTCTCATGGTCACCATAGAGTACCTCTCTAACAGCAAATTCTCTCAGACGCTTAATTCCTTCCTCTATGGTAGTCCAGGGCTTAGGATTCCATGGGAGATCATCTCGGGAAGGATATCTCATGAGGGTTGCCATTAAAAGGCGTATCCACAGAGTCACCTTACCGAGAGTCCTGCCTAGATGTCTATCTATTCCATTATCCTTTGAGAGAGTTCCTAGTTGAGCTGCTGACTTGTCTCCAACCATTAGAGCTGGAGCACCTGTATCGTAGCATCTACCAAGCCAAGCTAGGATTGGTTCCTTATCTGCTCTGATGTAATCTTTACGCACATTCCGTAGCTCTTCTCTTGGGGAAGAACAGTCCAGAATATCATCTGTCTCCTCCTCTTCCTCCTCTTCCTGAACTTGTTGCCCCATTAATCTTATTGTCACTCTCCTAAGAATCTCTTTAAGCTCAGGAGTACCACCTCTAGTTGTTCTGCTGTCAGCAATTTGCCCTGCATCTCCATCCAGTGATGATCTCAATAACTCAGCTATCTCTTTAAGACAAACCTTCTCCTCCTCCTCAGCAGGGTCTCTTAAAGCAGAAGTTCCCTCACCAGCATCAGCTTCTGAATCAGCTTTGGTCTTTCCACCTCTTTTCTTTAAAACAGCTACCTGCTTAACTGGAGCTGTGTTTGAATTTACAGCTGGCTTAACAGAAGCTGACAGGTTTTGGGACGGATCAGCTGCTGTGGAGGACACTTCCGGTCCTGCCGAAGAAGAAGGAGGAAATGGCTTTGCCTCGCTAAGGGCTGTTGAGGGTGTGGGAGCCGCCATGTTAGGCACTGCCGCTGCCGCTGGCTGATTGCCAGAACCACCAACAGCACCGTTCAGAGCAGCCTTTCCCATGGAGTTTTTAGCTTTATCTTTAACTGATACAGATCCTCCATTCTCCTCATCACTAGATATTTCTGGGGTCGAGTTAGAGCTGTTCTTTCTCCTCTTGGGTCTACGCCTAATTACAAAACAGGTCTTAGAAACTTTCTTCTCCCGGTACAGAGCATATAACAAGTACGCAATCACCATCACCAGCAGCAGATTCAAACACATCACATAAATCACCTTCGGATCCCAGCCATCACTTAAAACGACCCTTTCACCTACTGGGATCTTAAACTCCTTTATCTCTATGGGCAGAGTGGTCGATGTCACATTCCTGTATCTATTAAGCCAAAAGAATCCCAGGCACCGGTCATAGAGAAGCTGAATCTTATACTTAAACCATAAGTATAATTTATACATCAAGTATCTGCCTAAGCGATCGCAAATCAATCCCAGGAAGTACTTGTAGACCAGTACCGAACCAATTGAAAAGACCAAACGCTCTAAAATCCAAAACACTTTCATCCTTGCAACTCCGACCTGAGCAGACAATAAATCAAGCAACTTTTGCTCTGCTTCTGGACAGCAACTATCCACAAGCCGCGCGTTGGGCCGCCAATTAAATATATGTGGTGGGTGAGAAAGTTCCCTCCCCACACACAAGAAAGAACCACAGCTAGCTCAGTCGGAAAAGCAGATGAAAGCTATATTTACAGGCATCAATGGAATGCAATGAATATGTACACAAATATACAATATTTACAATACATACAGAAATACACAGCAATGAACACAATGCAGACAAGCCTTTTCCCTCCAGCCGGCCAGGGGGCTTCCCTGAACCCCCCTCTCTCCCTCCCTACCTCCCCTTTTTCCCAAAAAGGGTTAGAGAGAGAGAGAAAAGCAATTAAGGAGAAAAATTCTGTTAGCTCAAAGTGTATGCAAGAATTAGTTTTCTTATCTGGTTAGCTCTGTTAACTCAAGGTCACTCCTGTCCGGCAAAAGCTGCTGCTTCAGAGAGAGAGAAGCTGACCAGCCCACAGGACAGAGAAGAACAGACTGAATTAACAGAACCCAGACCCAAAACTGCTCTCCACCAATCCACCAATGAAATTAGTTTAGACTATCTTGTTTTTGTTTAAATATAAAAACATTCATTCAGCCAGAGTGTTCAGCAACTGCTCTTTCTTAAAGGCACAGACAAACTGGTCACAGCGGGGAACAGGCAGCTTAACCTCTTTCTCAGCTCTTCAATCTGTTCCAGCCCCAGAGTGGAAAGCCAACAGAAGCTTTCTGAGTTCTTCCAAAGATCTCCATGAGCTTCCCCCTACACCCTCCAAAGATCCCAAAAGTCAGTCCTAGGACCATCCAAATCCCAAACAGCTAAGATCACCTGAAAGCCCCTGAAGAATGCCTCTGAGATGTCCCTCAAGACTCCTCTGAGACCTCACTTTCCCTCCCTGAACTGGGCACACAGCTCCACCCCATCCCTTGGGAGCAAATGCCCCCCAAATTTGGGCATTGAGGCAGGGATGTCTGAAATAAAAGCAAACAGACAGGATCTGGGTAACTTTTCGGTTTTATTGACACTATTGGTCAATGGACAGAGAGGTTCTTACCCCAGGGAGACACAAAGCTTTGGGGAAGAACCAGACTGACCCTGGCAAAGCCCTGCCCAGCTCCACTGGGAGCTCCAGCTGTGCCGACTCAGCACTATAATTGTTCTCATTAGCAATAATTGGTGTTCAGAAGGGCAGGAGGTGTTTGTTGCTGCTGGTACCCCCCAATCCCTGAGATCTGGAAAGGAAAAAGAGATGATTTAGGTGCTGGAAAGGCCCTCTCGGAGGGGTCACGATTACACAATAGATTCTAGGTGGATTTATGCGTCTCCTCCAGTGTGGGCTACTCGCTGGTGTGGGTGCAGAGGTGCTTGTTGAGGTTGCCCTTTTGGGTGAAGCTCTTCTCGCAGTCATCGAAGGTGAAAGACTGCTCACCGGTGTGGCTGAGGCGGTGATCAACCAGATTGCCCCTGCTGCTGAAGCACTTTCCACAGTCAGCACAGGGGAAAGCCTTCTCACCAGTGTGGGTGCGGCGGTGAAAAGTGAGCTGTTGCCTCTGGCGGAAGCTCTTCCCACAGTCACCGCAGGTGAAAGGTTTCTCACGGGTGTGGGTGCGGCGGTGAGCAATGAGATTGCCCTTGCGGCTCAAGCACTTTCCACAGTCATCACAGGTGTAAGACTTATCACCGGTGTGGGTGCGGCGGTGAGCAATGAGAGTGCCCCTGCGGCAGAAGCACTTTCCACAGTCATCACAGGTGAACGCCTTCTCACCAGTGTGGGTGCGGCGGTGACAAGTGAGATGTTGCCTCTGGCGGAAGCCCTTCCCGCAGTTATCACAGGTGAAAGGTTTCTCACCAGTGTGCACACGACGGTGCTCTGTGAGGGTTTCCTTCTGGGTGAAGCTCTTGCCGCAGTCAGCACAGCTGTACGGCCTTTCACCGCTGTGGATGAGTTGATGCTGGATGAATCTGGTGCTCGTGGTGAAGCTCTTGCCGCACTCAGCGCAGGGGAACAGATGCTCTCCGCTGTGGATGCGGCGGTGGATGGTGAGGTTGGCGCTATATTTGAATTTCTTCCCACAGTCCCTGCAGGTGAAGGACTTCTCAGTGCTGTGGACATTGCGGTGCTGCCAGAGGGCAGATTTCTGAGAGAAGCTCTTGCCACAGACAGCACAGCTGTACGGCCTCTCACCCGTGTGAGTTCGGCGGTGGATGGTGAGACCAGAGCTGTACTTGAATTTCTTGCCGCAGTCCCTGCAGGTGAAGGGCTTCTCAGTGCTGTGCACACTGCGGTGCTTGGGGAGGGAAGACTTGAGAGGGAAGGTCTTGCCGCACTCAGCACAGCCGTACGGCCTTTCACCGGTGTGGGTGTGGCAATGCTGGATATGCTCAGAGCTCTTGCTGAACCTCTTGCCACAGTCACCAGAGACAAAGGGCCGGGGGCCAGGGCAGGGGCAGTGGTGTTTAGCTTGCTCGGAGCCAGGTGGGGAGCTCTGCCCACACTCGGGGCACTGCTTGGGTGGCACAGAGGGACCTGCTCTGGCTTCTTCCTCCTCTGAAATACCTTTTCCTCCTCATCCTGGTCACTTTCATCCTCATGGTTATTCTCTTCATACTCATCATCATCATAGTCATCATTCTCCTCTGCATCGCCATCATCCATTTTGTCCTCTTTCTCCTCCTTCTCCTCTCCCTTCAGGCTGAACTTTGGCTGCTCCAACTTGTTCTCTGGGTGCTGGTTCTCCTCCCAGCTTTTGTCTGGGTCCTTCTGTGAGGCCATACTGTGGCAGGAAGGGGTTAGAGCAGTGAGATTTGGAACATGGAAGCACCTGAGCCCAGGATCATAAAACCTCAGATCCTGTCTGGGACATGACAGTCCCTGGCTCCCAACACCCAGCTGGAGAAGGAATGCAGAGGGGACCTCAAACCTTCAGGTTTGTCACAGTGTAGGCTCAGACCCTACTACCTGTGCTGAGACCTCAGGTTCCTGTGATCAGTGCCCTGAGGTACCCTGGGGCCTACAAGTGGTCTTGTCACACTCTCCTCAAGCCTGGTGGCATTGGCAGGGTGGTTCCTGCTCCAGGCCCTGTCCTTTGATCTCTCCTGGCTCAGGCAATGGAGGCAGCAGCACTGACCAACGAAGACCAAACCACCTTCAACCTTCTCCCCACCACCCTCCAATCCCAACTCCAACACCACTTCTTCCTGCCACACAACTGACCCCCACAAACCTGGGGAGTTTCCAAACTCCAACACCTGATATGCCTCAGAGCCCCTGGAGGGTTGAAATGTGGAGGCAGGAGAAGGTGGAAGAAGCTGGAAAGTACCCTGGGACTCTGGGATTCTGGGGGCTAGGGTCCTGCTGTTGCCCCACTCGGGAATCTTACCGGCTGGGCTTCTCCAAGGGTCAGATCTGCAAACTCTGCTCTTCCACAGCACACAGGGGCAGGGATGATGGAGAGAGGGACACAACTCCTGCCACAGAGAAGCAAAGGGCTCAGAGGAGAGCACTGACCTGCAAGGGATGGCTCAGCACTGCCCAGGATCAGGCAGCACAGCTCAGCCTTGCTGGGGGCAGCTCCCAAGCCCAGCAGCACAGCCACAGCACACAGCCAGGGCAGATCAAGATGGGAGGCCTCAACAACTGCACACTCAGCTCCTTGCCCAGCACACAGCCCACAGCACACAGCTGCAGGCCAGCACCACAACACAGCTGCCTCCACACAGCCTCTCCCAGGCCTTGCCTAAAACTTTCTCCCACTGCCTGCCCAGGGCTCTGCTGCCCACTGCTGCATTTGACAGCACATCTTGCTCTGGACCCACCTCTCCTCCCTGGCCCTGCCCCCACCACACCCACTCTGTGCTCACCTCGGCCCTGCACACAACTCTCTGCTGCCCACTCCCCAAGAAAAGATCAGAGCAGCCCTCAGGACACACACAAAGGGAGCTTCGTGATCTCTGGAGATGCAGCAAAGGGGAAGGGACTTGGGCAGCTTCTTGCTAAACCTCTTCAGCCCTCACTGGGATGCTGCAGGAGTCTCTGGCTCCTGCCCAAACCTCACACCTCCAGCACCCTTCACACACCTGCAGCCCAAACGGACTCACTGGAAAGGTTTTGCCTCCTTCTCTCCCTGACCATTTCTCTCAGCTTTCTCTTTGCAGCTCTCCTGGAGCTGCCACTCCACACCCCCAAGAGAAAAGGAGGTTGATGGGAGGCCACAGTGCCCAGGGGCTGCTGTTCATCTCCCAGCTGGCACATGCAGAGCAGCAGCACAATGCACTCCTTTCACCTCCTCAAATGCTGCCAGATTCTGCCATTCCCTGCACACACATTTGCCACCTGGGCCCTGGATCCTCTCCCCATTTTGGGGGGACAAGGCCTAATTCCTACCTGGCCATTCCTAGGCCCTTCCCTCAGTCCCAGCCCATCCATGGCCCTGCTGCCTTGGCTCTCCCATGGCCCTGGGTTCCCCACCTCCACTGCCACTGCAGCTGGAAGGGGGAGTGGGAAATGCTGTGGCTGGGGAAGCCTCTAAGGAACTGGGCTGGAAGCAGCAGCACAAGAATGGAAGGGGCCTGAGACTAAAGGCTGGGATCAGCTGGAGGGCTGAAAGAACAGCACCAAGCCAAGGGGGGTTTACAGATGAGGGCTGGGGAGGGACCCTGCAGCCACCTCAGGCAGCAACTGAGAGGAAAGGGGACAGAGAGGGAGTGAGACCTCAGGTGACTCCTGCCATGGGATGGCTGGGCTGTGTGGCTAGGAGCCCTGAGTGCCTGCTTGGGCTGTGCTGCATGTCAGGAGGGGTCAGGGGACTGTCCTGAGCCAGGCAGGGTTTGGGGCTTTGAGCTTCTGGGGTCAGCTGCTGCCAGCACCATTGCAGGTAGGAGCCAGGCAGAGCCACACAGCTGCTGAACTAAGCCCTCCCACCCCCTGCAGCCTTCACCCTCCATCTCTCCATCCATTGCTCCATCTCCACTCACTTGCTGCCATCTCCAAGTGCCCATCAGGGCCCCACCAAGTCCCCAGAGCTGATCTACACACCCAGCAGGGCCCAGCAGATGTCCCTGAATGAGAGCATGGAGGAGCATCCCTGTGGTGGGTGGAAGGCACTGGGATGTCTTACACCAGAGAGTAGAGACCTCCAGAAGGGACAGCAAAGTCCAGAGGTACACCACAAAGTGTCATCTAGCTTAGTTCATTCCCACAAGGCCTGCACCCACTCTTTACAAAGGAACAGCACAGGCTCTCCAACCTCCTTTGCCCTTCCTCTCTGCTCCCAGGAACATCTTCTGGGATCTCTCTCTGCAGAGGAGCTTTGAGGCCTTGGCAATGCTGCCAACTGTGGCCTGGAGTGGCCTGGCTCACCTGGGAGCTGCCTACCAGAATCTGTAACTGCATCTCTTGGTTATGGGGGAGGAGGGGCAGAGAGGCATGGGGGAGGGGGAAGGCATTTGGGGCCTGGGGTTCTGGCCTGGTTTGGTGGAGCTCTGGAGGCAGCTTTGGCCTAGGGAGGCTGCTTGGGGCCCGTGGCCGAGGCGCACTATGGATTGTTGTGGGTTTGATGCTTTGCACTGTAGGATGCAGCTCTGAGCAGCACAGCCATGGAAACTGCCCAATTCTACCCAGCCCTCTGGGCACAGCTTGGCATCAACTCCTCTCACAAGGCTCAAAGAGAGCCTCTCTGCCTCCTCAAACCTAAGGCAATACCCTGCAGAACAAGTTGGAGGAGCTCAAGGGGACAAGCTGCAGAGGGGGCCCAGGGCAACCTCCTGAGCTTCAACAAGAGCAAGGGCAGGGTCCTGCCCCTGGCCTGCCACAAGCCTCACAATCAGGACAGGCTGGGGGAGGAGGGGATAGGAAGCAGCCCTGCACAAAAGGACTGGGGGTTGCTGCTGGACAGGAAGCTGGACAGGAACAGACAGGGGGAGCCTGCAGCCCAGAAGGCCAAGGGCAGCCTGGGCTGCACCAAAAGCAGCATGGCCAGAGATGGACAGAGGCCAGCCTGGCACTTGGCTCTGCTCTGCTCAGACTTCACCTGCAGCACTGCAGCCAGCTCTGGAGCCCTCAGCACAGGAAGGACATGGACCTGATGGAGAGGGCCCAGAGGAGGGACACAAAAATGATCAGGGGCTTGGAGCAGCTCTGCTACCAGGACAGGCTGAGGGAGCTGGGGGTGCTCAGCCTGGAGAACAGAAGAGAAGACTCGGGGGAGACCTGACAGTGACTCTCCCATTTTAAATTCAAGGCAGGGGCTCGGCTCACACCCAGCTCCCAAGCTCACACCCAGCTCCCATGCTCAGAGCCAGCAACCAAGTTGCGAACAACAACCGAAGCTCAGAGCCAGATCAAAAGTGCAGAAGCAGATCCCAAGCTCAGATGCAGCTACCATGCTCAAGAGCCAGCAAATAAACTCAGAACCACCTCCCAAACTAAGAAGCAGCTCCCAAGCTCAGAGCCAGTCCCCAAGCTCTACAACCAGCAAATAAGCTCAGAACCATTTCCCCAGCTCCCGTGGTCAGAACCACACTCACCACCACCTCTCCTGCACACAGCAGCCCCCACAGCGCCACCCACAGCTCAGCTCTGCTGCCAGCCCAGCACCCAGCGGAGGGACACCCACACCTCTGCCCTGCCCCACACCCCCCCTAACCCCCACACCCCCACAGCTCCCCACACACTGCCCACAGACACACACAGCTCCCCACAACCGCACCCACCCCCTCGCAGCACTCCAAGCCTCACCACCCCGTCCCACACCACAGCCACACACAGCCTCCCCCAGCACCAACAACTCCCAATACACAAACCCTACAACAACCCTAGGCACCCCACTGCACCCCGACCACCCTCCCGGACCCCACAACCCCCAACACCTCCCCCCAAAACCCCACACACCCCTCCCCAACTCCACCACACAACCCCCACACATTCCCTCACCCCACCTGCAGCCCACACCAAGGCCACGCACAGCACCAGGCCGACCGAGAGCTCAGCGCACACCAAGCTGCCGACCGCTGGCCCCGGCAGGCTCCTGCTGAGCACAGAGCGCTGCAAGGGAGGCCCCAGCCGGCCCGGCCCCTCCGCCTCAGGCCCCCACGAGGCACTGGCAGCGCCAGCAGGGCTGGGGCCCCACAGGAAGTCCCGCCCACACCCGGGCAGCCGCAGCCAATGAGAGGCACCAGGAGCTCCTCCCCCTGGCCGCTGCCGAGGCACAGCGAGGAGCTGCCACTGCCGGCCGCGGCCGCCATTGTTCCTGCCCACGGCCGGGCAGCCGCAGCCAATCAGAGCCGCCGGAATAGCCCAACCACGACGCAGAGGAGCACAGGGGTCCGGGGAAGCTGTCTGGGCCTTCAGGCCTCCACCCCTCCAGACTCCCACCCAGCCCCACAGGAGCCCAAGCCCGGCCCCAAGAGCCTCAGCCCCAGGGGATCCTGATCCCAGCCACAGCTTTTCCCCGAGACTCCCAAAAGATCCAGATCACAACCCTCAGCCCCAAGGGATCCCAACCCCCCCCCCTCCCCCCAGCCCTCCCGCTGCCCCCTACCCCAAACACCAGCCCTGCCAGACCCCACAGATGCCCTCCCCACAGCTTCCCCACACCAACCCCACAGCTCCTCCTTCTGCTCCTCCAGAGCCTGCCCCCAGCCTCACCCACCCCAAGCCTACGAACCCTCCCCCAGCCCCACGGAGCCCCCTGCCCCCCACGCCCCTCCCGACCCCCAACTCACCCACGCCCCCGGCAGCCCCACGCAGCCAGACCCTTCCCCGCTCCGCTGCCGCCGCCCTCAGCGCTCCCCGGCCCCCGCAGCCCCTCCCGCCCCGCCGCAGCTCAGCAGCCGGCAGCTGCCGCTCGCCCGCCAGCACCTCCGGCACTGCTCCCGCGCTCCGGCCCCGCTGCCGCTCCCCACGAGGCAGCAACAATGGCGGCCGCGGCCGGCAGCGGCAGCTCCTCACTGTGCCTCGGCAGCGGCCAGGGGGAGGAGCTGCCGGGCTCCTGGCGCTTCTGACTGGCTGCAGCTGCCCGGGCGTGGGCGGGACTTCCGTTCCGGACCGAGACCCCACCCCCTCTGGGCTGCAACGTGGCCGGTTCGGGGCCTCCATTGCATCCCTCTATGCTCGCCCAGGCTGCTAGGAAGCTGCAGGGGACGGCAGTCGGCAGCCGCCTCTGCTGCGAGCTCTTCCTCCTTCGTCTTCCTCCTGCTCTGCGCCACTTTCGCCTCGGCTGTGGGGTAGGTGTGGGCACCCGCGGGCCAGAGTTGGGGATGCTGGGGTGGGGATCCCTTGGGGCTTGGGGGAGCGGCTCCTGGGGTTGGCATTGGGCTGCCCTGGGGCTGAGGGCTGTGTCCTGGAGCTGGGATTGAGGAGGGATCCGTGAGGTGTGGGGCTGGTGTGTGTGGGGCTGTGGGTGGCGGTTCGTGGGGGCTGTGCAGTTGTGGGGGCGTCTGTGAGGTTCTCTGGGGGCTTGGGGGCCAAGAGAGGCATCTGAGGGGCTGGGAAGGAGCCCGTGGGGCTGTGTGGGTTTGGTGGTCGGAGTTGTTGTTGCTGGGGGAGGCTGTGTGTGGCTGCGGTGTGGGTCGGGGTGGTGAGACTTGGAGTGGGGAGTGCTGGGGTGCTTCGCGGGGGTGGGTGCGGTTGTGGGGAGCTGTGTGTGTCTGTGGGCAGTGTGTGGGGAGTTGTGGGGGTGTGTGTCTGTGGGGGTGGGTGTGGGGTAGGGCAGAGGTGTTGGGGGTGGGTGTGCCGTTTGTGGGGTTGTGGGTGCGTGGGTGGGGTCGGGGTGGGTGTGTTTGGGGGTTCCTTGTGCTGCTGACTCCCCCTGCTGGGGGCAGCTGCAGGCCCCCTTTGGCTGCTGCTGTGTTGCAGGCGGAGCCATTGGTGGGCTGCAGGGGCTGGCCCTGGCCCTGTGTCCCTGTGCTGGGGGCTGGGCTGGCAGCAGAGCTGAGCTGTGGGCGGCGCTGTGGGGGCTGCTGTGTGCAGGAGAGGTGGTGGTGAGCGTGGGGTGTGGCTTGCAGCAGAGGCTGCTGTGGGGGGGTGTGGGGAGCCCTGGGGGTTGGAGGCTTTGTGCTGGCAGCTGCCGGGCGGCTGCTGTGCTGCAGGGCAGCGGCTGGGCTGAGGGCCAGGCGCGGGGGGGAGCTGTGGGCAGGCTGTGTGCTGGGTGCCGTGGGGGTGTCAGGCGTGGGTGCTGTGCTGAGCCTGAGCTTCGGAGCGCCTGGGGCTGGTGTCAGCTGTGGGGGGGTTTGGCTGTGCTGGGGTGGTGGCATCCAAGGCCTCTGTGCTCTGCAATCTCTTGAGGCACAAATGTTCCCTGGGGGGCTGCAGACTGATGTTCAGTTTCTCTCCAGGCCTGCTGAGCACAGGAAGGCTCAGGGCAGGAGGAGCTTTTGCTGTGTGGCTGCAGGCTGAGAGCTGTGCAGAGCTTTGTCAGCTGTGCTGGCAGGAAGCATGGTCAGAAGCAGACTGCTCTGCTTCAGCTGCTCTGCCTCTGGGGAAATGCTTGCTGGCAGGCAGCCCATGAGGCTGAGCTGTTGAGTGTCTGCTTGTGGCTGAGGAACTGCTTTGAATTGGGCTGAAAGGTTTGGATTGGGCTGGGGGCAGCCTGTTGTTGATGGTTTTGGTGGTGAGAAGTCCTGCAGCTTCCTTGGAGGAGCTTCAGCAGAAGACAAAGCAATTCCCTTGCTGCTCTTTGCTGTGCAATGAGCTGGGAAGGGCAGGAAATGATTGCTGCAAGTGAGCAAAGCAATTGCAGTGCTCTGCAAGTCCTGCTGCCAGCAAAGGGCTTGAAGGAGGTTGCAAGTCAAGTGGTGTGCATGGATTGGTGTGGGGAAGTGTTTGGCTTCTTGTGGCCAAGCCAAGCTTTCCTGCTGCAGGAGGAGAGTGCCAGCCTGGGCTTTCCAATCCCTGGGGCCCTGGAGCCCTTCTGGAGTGGTTTCCTTCTGTAGAGCTTTGCAGCCCAGCTGCAGGTCTGCTGTTGCTTGAAGCTGTTGCTGGTTGTTTTGTGCAGCCTTGGGTGTTGGATCAGTGCCTTGGCTCAGTTTGGTCCTTACTCTTGCAGCCAAGTTCAGATCCCTTTGGTTTTGGCAGCTGAGCACAGCTTGAGGCTTTTGCTGCAATGGTTTTTGTGCTGGCAGCATTCTGTGCTGCCAGCTGGAGTGCTGTGTGCAGCTCTGGTGCCCCCAGGAGGGGCAGGAGATTGAGCTTGGGAGCTGGGTCTTGAGCTTGGGAAGTGGTTCTGACCTTGGGAAGTGCTTCTAACCTTAGTTGCTGGCTCTGAGCTTGGGAGCTGAGTCTGCACTTTTGATTTGAGTGTGAGTTTGGTGGCTTCTGACCTCAGTTGGTGCTTCTTGAGCTAGGGGTACTGGTGCTGGGCTTGGGAAGTGGTTCTGAGTTCGGGGGCTGGTTCTTGAGCTTGGGAAGTGGTTCTGATCTTAGGTGCTGGTTGTAGAGCTCAAGGGCTGACTCCTGAGCTCAGGGGCTGGCTCTGAGCTTGGGAAGTGGTTCTGACCTCAGCTGCTGGTTCTTGAGCTCAGGGGCTGGGTCTGAGCTTGGGGGCTGGTTCTTGAGCTTGTGAAGTGGTTCACAGTATCACCAAGGTTGGAAGAGACCTCAAAGATCAAGTCCAACCTGTCACCCAAGACCTTATGACTAGACCATGGCACTGAGTGCCATGTCCAATCCCCTCTTGAACACCTCCAGGGATGCTTCTCACCTTAATTGCTGGCTCTGGGCTCAGGGATCAGGCTATGGGCTTGGGGGCTGCCTCTGAGCTCGAGAGCTGCTTCTTGAGCTTGGGAAGTGGTTCTGACCTTATTTGCTGGTTCTAGAGCTTGGGATCTGGCTCTGGGCCTCAGGGTCTGGCTTTTGAGCTCGGGGACTGGCTCTGAGCTTGGGAAGTGGTTCTGGGCTTGGGGGTTGGTTCTTGAGCTTGGGACATGGTTCTGACCTTAGTTGCTGGTTCTAGAGCTCAAGGTTGGCTCTGAGCTCGGAAGTGGTTCTGAGCTCAGTGTCTGGGTCTGAGCTCAGGAGCTTGTTCTTGAGTTCAAAGGCTGGCTCTTGGCTCAGGGCTGGCACTTGAGCTCAGGTGCTGGTTTTTCAATCTTGGGAAGTGGTTCTGACCTTAGTTGCTGGCTCTAGAGCTCAGAGGCTGGTTTTTTGAGCTTGGGAAGTGGTTCTGACCATAGGTGCTGGTTCTCAAGCTTGGAGGCTGGCACTGAGCTCAGGGGCTGGCTGTCGAGCTTGGGAAGTGTATCTGAGCTTAGTTGCTGGCTCTGAGCCAGGAGCTGAGTCTGCAGGTTAGATTTGAGTGTGAGCTTGGGGCTGGTGGGCTGGTTCTTGAGCTTGAGAAGTTGTTCTGACCTTAGTTGCTGGTTCTTGAGCTTAGGAGCTGGCTCTGAGCTTGGGGGCTGCTTTTTGAGCTCGGGGTCAGGTTCTGGGCTCAGGGGCTGGTTCTCAATCTGGGAAGTGGTCCTGACCTTAGTTGCTGGCTCTTGAGCTCGCAGGCTGGTGCTGGGCTTGAGGGCTGGCTCTGGGCTTGGGAAGTGGTTCTTGAGCTATGGAAATGGGTTCTGAGCTTGGGGGTTGGTTCTGATGTTAGTTGCTGGTTCTTGGGCTTGGGGTCAGGCTCTGGGCTTGGGGACTGCCTCTGAGCTCGGAAGTGGTTCTGGGCTTGGGGTTGGTTCTTGAGCTTGGGAAGTAGTTCTGACCTTGTTGCTGGCACATCAGGTGTTGTGAGAGTTGAGGAATGTTCCAGGCTGCGGGGGTCAGTTGTTAGCAGGAGGTGATGTTTAGGGGTTGGGATGTGGAGGGTGGTGGGAGAAGGCTGGAGGTGGTTTGGTCTTCCATGGTCAGTGCTGCTGCCTCCATTGTCTGAGCCAGGAGAGATCCAAGGACAGGGCCTGGGCCAGGGACCACCCTGCCAATGCCACCAGGCTCGAGGAGAGTAGGACACGACCACTTGTAAATCCCAGGATAGCATAGGGCACTGATCACAGGAGCCTGGGGTCTCAGCACAGGTATTAGAGGTCTGAGCCCACACTGTGGCAGAAACTGAAGGGTTGAGGTCCCCTCTGCATTCTCTGCTCCAGCTGGGTGTTGGGAGTCAGAGCCTGTCATGTCCCAGGCAGGATCTCAGGGTTTGAGGTCTTTGGCTTAGGTGTTTCCTTCTTCCCTACTGCAGAGCTGTGACCCCTTCCTGCCACAGTATGGCCTCACAGAAGGGCCCAGACAAGAGCTGGGAGGTGAAGCAGCAGCCAGAGATCAAGCTGGAGCAGCTAAAGTTCAGCCTGAAGGGAGAGGAGGAGAAGGAGGAAAAAGAGGACAATGGAGGATGATGCTGAGAATGATGACAACTATGAAGAGGAGGATAATGATGAGGATGAAGGTGACCAGGATGAGCGGGAAGTATGTATGGAGGAGGATGAAGCCAGAGCAGGTCCCTCAGTGTCACCCAAGAAGCTGAATCAGTGCCCTGAATGTGGGCAGAGCTTCCCACCTGGCTCAGAAGCAGTGAAGCACCACTGCCCCCACCCTGGCTCCCGGCCCTTTGTCTGTGGTGACTGTGGCAAGCGGTTCAGCTGGAACTCTGGGCTCATCCAGCACCGCCGCACCCACACTGGAGAGAAACCATTCACCTGTGCTGACTGCGGACAGAGCTTCACCCAGCGCTCCAGTCTCACCCAGCACTACCTCACCCACACTGGAGAGAAGCCCTTCGCTTGTGACAGCTGTGGCAAGCGGTTCAGGCTGATCTCTCATCTTAGGCGCCACCACCTCACCCACACCAGTGAGAAGTCCTTCAGCTGCAGTGACTGCGGCAAGAGCTTCAAAAGCAGCTCCTATCTCACCATCCACCGCCGCATCCACACTGGAGAGAAGCTGTTCCCCTGTGCTGAGTGCGGCAAGAGCTTCACCTTGAGTACCGCATTAATCCAACACCAACTCATCCACAGCGGTGACAAACCCTACAGCTGTGCCGACTGCGGCAAGAGCTTCAGCCAGAGCTCCAGTCTCAGCCATCACCGTCGTGTGCACACTGGTGAGAAACCTGTCACTTGCACTGACTGTGGCAAGAGCTTCACCCAGATGGGAGAACTTACCAAGCACCGCCGCAGCCACACCAGAGATCAGCCCACACTGCGGGGGAGGCACAAATAGATCTACCCAGGGACTATTGGGGTAATCCTAACCTGCCTGAGAGCCTTTCCAGTAGATTGAGCAAAATCGCCTCTTTTTCCAATGCATTTCTCAGAGGCTGGGTCTCCAGCAGGAACAAACACCTCCTGCCCTTCTGAGCAGCAATTAGTGCTGATGAGAACAATTACAGTGCTGAGTTGGCACCACTGGGGCTGCCATTGGAGCTGGGCTGAGTTTTGCCATGGTTTGGTTCTTGCCCCTTTCTTTGTGTCTCCCGGGGGTAAAAAACTCTCTGTCCATTGCCAGTTGTGTCAACAAAAATCCCAAACTCACCAAATCCTGTCTGTTGCTTTTATTTTAGACATTTGTTCCCTAGGAATGGGGCTGGAGCTGTGTGCCCAGTTCAGGGAGGTCAAAGTGAGGTACTCAGAAGAGTCTTGAGAGTGTCTTGCTAGGGGCAGTCTCAGGAGTATGTCAGAGGGTTTTGTTTGGGGGGTTTCAAGGGATATTAGGTGTTTGGAGGGTGTCCTCAAGGGTCAACCCCAGAACATGCCCTAGCCCAGAGAGCTGTGAACTGTGTGTGTGCCCCTGGCCATGCTTGGCTATGCCCCATCCTATAGGTGCAGTTATCAGGGTTCTGTGTTACCAAAGGGCATGAATTGTCTTGGGACAGTATTTAAACCAGCCAGGAAGTTAGACAACTTGCCTTGTTCTCACCCAGACAGCAACAAGAGCCACATGCTGCCAGAGTTGCAGCTGAAGAGCCTGCACCAGTGGGCAACAACTACATTCAGGCCTTGCACCTGGACCAAGGCAGAAAGGGGAAAAGCTCCAAGAGAACTGAATGCCAGAAGAGGCTGCTGCCTGGCAACTGAGCACACAAGAGAGAGGCCCCTAGCCCTCTCTGAGCCAAGGACTGCTCAAATTATAGCCACAGCATCTGGGCATGTACAGGACAGAGGAGCAAGTTGTGAGTCCCTGGCTACCTGCCACAGAATCCCCTCTGTGGGAAACCACAGAACCTTTCTTTCCAACTGGAATTGCTGTGTTGGAAGCTTTTAGGTCTGTGCTGAAGTCATTGAACTGTCTTGAGATGTGGAATGTAACAGCCACAAGCCAATACCAGAACCTGTGAATGTACTTTGTAAATCAGCCAGGGCAGTGTTTGAAGATACCACTGCCCAAGAGATTCAACAGTAAAGGATATAAAATATTAATTTGATTAGAGGGGCTGGAGGGTTCCAGGATTGACTATCAGAATCTGTGGAGGGTACAGAGGGGATCTCAGGGAGGTCTTTGGAAGCACTCAGAAAGCTTCTGTCAGTTTCCCACTAAGGAGCTCTGCTGCTTTCCAGCAGGCCTGGGGCTTCCACAAGCCTTCTCCCTAGCTCAGCAGTGTTCCTGATGGATTTCTGCTGATCTGGATCTTCCCTAAAGCTTTCCACCCACTCAGGAGTGGAAGAGATTTTTTTGAGTGTTGGGGAGCTTTTAGGAGCTTGAAGAGTTGTATTGGGTTTGGCTGAGCTGGAGTTAATTCTCCTCAGAGCATCTTTCTAGTGGTGTGCTTTACAGTGCTGGAGCTGATACCACAGCAGTGGTTTGGCTACTGCTGAACAAGCCTCCAGGCTCTGCTTTCCCAACTGTTCCCTGCCCCAGGAGTACGCTGAGGGCTGTGCTGGATTGAGTTGAACCTGCTGCTGTAATTCAGAACATGCTGCAGCCATGCCAGCTTCAGAAAGTGAAAGTGCTGACTGTAGCAAAGTCTGATGGGGCTTGAAGTTCAGATTGCAACATGGGAGGCTTCCTGTTCCAGTTGCAGCTTCTGGGTTCCAGCTTCCTGGGTGTGGGCAAGGTGCTGGCTCTTTGGGTTGGTGTTTATAGATTTCCCAAGACAATGCTGGCCAGTGACAACAGAGATTGAGAGATAAAAACCTGACACTGTAACCTGTAGAATGAGTTCTCTCCAAACGTGGCCACAGGCACACACACCTGGCCCACTTGGACCCCAGGGTATGGTCAGACAAGCCTGGGCAATGTGGGCAATTTCCTGCCCAAACCAGCCCTGCTGGCTCCTGCTCCATTGTCTGATCCAGAGCATTTTTGAGGCTTTTTGTCCCTTCAGGACAAGGTGTCAGTGGGCTGTGTTGCCCCAGGGCATGAAAAGCAGCCCTGCTGTTTGTCAGTGGTATGTGGCACAGACTGTATCACAGGTAAGGACACGATAAATATCCCACCAGGTATTGCTACCAGATATGGATGATGTGCTAATTGCTACACAGACAGAGGCCATGCTGAGTGGAGTTGTGCCTGATGTGACAGAAGCATTGAGGAAATAAGGGTTAGAAATAGCCCCAGAGAAGGTGCAGCACCAAGCACCTTGGAAATATTTGGGACTAAAACTCTTAGCTCAAGCAATGCAGCCACAAGTGATACAAATTCAGCAATCTGTGACCACCCTTCATGGTTTGCAGAAATTACTGGAACCATAAACTGGGTAAGACCCTTGTAGGTCTTAGCACAACCCTGCCAGCTCCCTTATTGTCTTACTGAAGAAAGACCCTGACCTTTTATCTCCTCAATGTTTGACTGCAAAAGCACAACCTGCACTGCAGCAAGTGGAGCTCGCCATGGCCATGGGAACAAGGCCATCGGGTAGCAGAAGCAGCACCTGTCAGCATTTCTGTGCTTATCTCCCAAGGGCATCCTCCAGCTCTCACAGCACAATGGAATGAGCACTGGCCACATCCTTTGCATTTTCTGGATTGGGTCTTTTTACCATTTCCCCCAAAGCAAACAGTGAGCACTCAGATGGAGCTGGTTGCTCAGGTTGTGTGCAAAGCCAGGCAGCGGTGTGTTCAACTCTCAGGACCAGACCCTGCCACTCTGACATTGCCTTTAACATCAGGATATCTGGACTAGTGTATGGCACACAGCCCTGAGTTGCCAATGGCCCTGACAGATCCCCCAGGGAAGGTTTTGCTGCATGCTAGGCACATCGATTTTTGCAGCTACATGGAGGGCTGCAACGAGTGGAACCGACTTGGTTCTCTGTGACACCAGTCCTAGGAAAGACAATCTCTACTGATGGTTCAGGGGAAACAGGGAAGGCAATCTCTGCCTGGCAAGAAAAGGGGAAATGGCAGGAGCTCCTAGCCTCTCAGGATGGTTTGCCTCAGCTCCTGGAGTTAAAAGCTGTGGTAATGACCTTTACTAAGTGGCTCAACAAGCCCACAACCATTGTCACTGACTTGCAGTGTGTTTGTAACCTTGTGCAGCGGTTGGACTGGGCACTGCTGAAGGAGGTTAACAACAAATCTTTGTTTCATTTGCTAAAAGCCTTATAGCTTGTGCTGCAAAGTCAAACAGAACCATTCCATGTGCTGCATGTTCATAGCCACACAGGGCTGCCAGGGCGTGTGTCAAAGGGAAGCACCACAGCTGATTCCCTGATGGTGCCTGCCTGGGCTGCACCTATGCCTGATGTGGCAGCAAGCAGCTCAATCCCTGCCTTTTTCCACCAAGGGGCTCACACACTGCAGAAGTAGTTTGGCATATTGTTGCCTTCAGCAAGAGATGTTGTGGCCTCTTGTGCAGATTGCCAAGATTTCTCCTCGACCCAGCCAGCTGGTGTCAATCCCAGGGGATTGCAGAGCCTACAGCTATGGCAATCTGATGTTACTCACATGCCCAAGTCTGGGCCTTTGAAACATGTCCATGTCTCAGTTGACACATTCTCTGCTGTGCTATGGGCTACCCCACATGGTGGTGAAAAGGCCTGAGATGGAATTATGCCCTGGAGAAAAGCTTTTTCTGCCCTGGGCATTCCACAGCAAATCAGAGCTGATGTGGGCCCCGGCTCTATCGCCTCTAGGTCACAAGGGTTTGTACGCCAGTGGGGGGTTCCTCATGTTCCCAGCACACCCCACTGCCCCACGGGAGAGGCTGTAACTGAATGTGCTGTTGTCTTTTATTACAAGAGGCATACAAAACATGCTTGATCCTTCTACTGATGATTTGTTTAAGAAAAAAGGGGGGAGATGTTGGGGCCTGGGCTGTCTTGAAGCGTTAGCATAAGCAACTCACTCAGAATGACACAAGCAGCTAGTTTAGCATGTGCTCTATGGTGGCTGTGCTCAGGATGTGTATTCTGATAGCCTTGCAAAGGAACATGAACTGCTGCCCTGATACAACAGCCGCTGGGAAAGTTATCAATAAGAAGACATCGTCACACAGTAGGGGAGGTGAATCTGGGATTGTGATCCAAGCTGTGCAAATGTCAACAACCAACAGGATTGATCAAAAGGGCACATGGACAGCTCGTGAGGATGCAGAACAGCCAATCAAATTGCAGAACAGTGAGAGTGTGCAGTATAAAAGTAGAGCTGAGAGTCAATAAAGTTGAATGATTTATGCATCATATTGGTGTTGTGTCGCTCCTGCTCCCCCATGGACTTGGAAGACCCTGGCACCTGGAATCTTATGTGATATTGCAAATATTGTAGCTGTTGAAAATGGAAAGGGCAGAGAGCTTTCTTTTGCAACCTGTTGCATCAGAAGGAGAGCACTGACAGTGGAGAAACACTGAGAAATAAACAATCCTTTTTTCACACTTGTCATTTACTGCACTGTTATGTTCTGTCATAAATGCCTCATTAATCTAATCCCTTTTTAAACTTTACTTAAATTGCCCTTTAAAAAGGATTCTCTCTTTTGAGAAGAGATTATCTTTCTTCTGTAGCTGTGGTAGGAGAAGGAAAACCACAACTATCCTATTTACTGCCAGTGTCATATCAATTTCTTGCTTATGCACCATACTAGTGCCACCCTCTCCCTGTCTTGGTTATGTGAACAGGAAGGGCTACCCCCAAGGCCTGTGAGGAGAAACTTTGCTTTGAGGCTTTGAGGTTCTTCTATTCCAAGGGCAGTGGTCAGGGCTTGGCCTTTCTGCTTCACAGATCAAAGGCAAGTTTTTCTGCCCTGTACTTTGCCTTTGTCTCCCTGCAATCCTGGCCTCTAACAAGCTGCTCTAAGGAGTCCCTGGGGAGCCTTTGTCAGTAACAAGCCTCAGTGAGGCCAATCAGTGCTTCAAAGGACTTTGGAGTTTTCTTCTGACTTGGACTTCTTGAGAGGCTTCTTGGTAGTACCTTGGCAGAGTCTCCTGGCAGTACCTAAGGATAATATCATCAGCCCCAAATACTCCATGGGGCTCATTAAATCCTGCTGAACCTCTCATTCTTGCCAACGTTTCTGCAGCTAATTGGAGAGGTTTTTAGTGCACAAAGCATCTGATTTTTAAAGGTACATTTCATTCCTTTTCAGCAGGAGTTGTCTCTTTGCAAGCAAACCACAGCAAAACCTGACAAGGTCCTACCCTGCTCACTGCTCACCCTCACTCCCCACTGCCCCCAGTAGACCCCAGAGCCACAGGTGAGGGACAGGATCTGCCTTGCCAGGGCCTGCGGGTCAGGGCTTGCCCTTTGGATCACTGAAACCCCTCCAGGTTTGCTCAGCAGCAGAGCCACCTTGAGCTGCTTGTCCTGACCTCTCAGCACTCCCTCAGTTCTCTGCTCTCCCCACAGCCTGGAGATGCTTCAGTGCCGCCAGTGATGCTTCCCTTGCATCCACTCTCTCCTACTGCTCTAACCAGACCCTGGGGACCCTTTCCCAGTATGCTTCACTGGGACCCATTAAGAGTAGAAGAAACTTCAGAGTTTGAATCTGACTCTGACTTCTGGAGAGGTTTCATCAGCTTCTCAGTCCCTGAGGTTTACAGGGCAACAAAGGCAACAGAGGAGTTATTAAAACACCTTGGGCTGGTCCTCTGCTGCCCTATTGGGCCAGGCTCCTGGGCTGGAGGGAGCTGCTGGCAAGCAGGCAGTGCTGCAGGAGACAGCTCTGGCCAGGAGCAGCTCCTCTGCACAGCACAGCAGGGCTGAGGACACTGCCAGAGGATCTCAGGGAGATGAAGAAGGCAGAGAGAGCTTCACAGTATCCAGGACTGGGAGGATGCTGACAGGAAACTGGAGGAGACGTCACTGCAGTCCCTGACACAGTGAGGCTGTGGGTGCAGGACACTGCAGCTGGAGCTCCTGGAGGCATCTCCATCTCGGCAGCTGATGCTCAGCTGAAGGCTCCTGGAGTGTGCACACAGAAGGAGGACCAAAGCCCTTCAGTTCCATCCTGTGAGCAGCAGTGAGCAGAGCTGGGGAAGGAGAAGGCTTCACCCCCAGCCCCTCTGCCTTTTTCTCTTCCCTTCACTGTCTCTGCAGCACTGCAGGCCTGCTCCCTGTTCCTCCACCTCTCCATGGGTGTGGTGGTTTTAGGCAATGCCTTTAAAATTTAGTTACAGATTTGGAGCAGAAAAGGAGAAACACAATAAATAGATCACTCTTGGGTGTAAAAAGGCAAAGAAAAGATTCTTCTAAACAAATTCATTGGATAAATATCTGGAATCAGAAGAGCTGTACCATAACAATTCTCTCTCTTCTCTTCTGATCTCAGCTGTTTTGCTTTGCTGGGGAGAGGTCACCTGCTTTGGCTGGCCTTGGCTAAGTCTAACTCACTGCTTTTTTTTTCTGTCCACTCCTCCTTTCTCTCTTGGAACAGGGGGATGGGGGGTTGAGGCAGTGGAACAGCTTCCCTGGTCTCTGATCAGGGGGTTTCATGTCATTTGGTAATTGTAAATACCTGTCTAATATTGTCACTCCTGTATGTTCTGTACCTGTTCATTGCATTCCATTGCAGAGTGAAACTCTTGCTTGTCAATATAGCTTCATTTGCTTCTGAGCTTCTCTGGCAAAGACAACGTGGGGGGCGGAATTTCAACCCACCACAATGGGACTCTTGTTCCCTGGGATTAGGCTGTTGGTCACTTTCTGTTCGGACACCAGAGGAATCTTCATGGCAATTCTGGGTCCCTGCTGCATTTGAAGCTGTGATGAACTCTGCCATGGGTTGGTAGTGATGGGACTGAGCTGATCCATTCCTCATGCAGCAGAGGCACAGGGATTACAATGAAGTTGAGAGGTGTGCACTGTGTTTCCCTCCTTGGACAGATCTCCATGGCCAGAGGCAGCAGATGGCCAACAGCAGCTCCATCACCCACTTCCTCCTCCTGCCATTCCCAGGCACAAGGCAGCTGCAGCTGCTGCACTTCTGCCTCTTCCTGGCCATCTACCTGGCTGCCCTGCTGGGCAATGGCCTCATCATCAGCACCATAGCCTGGGACCACCACCTCCACACCCCCATGTACTTCTTCCTCCTCAACCTCGCCCTCCTTGACCTGGGTGCTATCTCCTCCACAGTCCCCAAATCCATGGACAATTCCTTGAGGAACTCCAGGGACATCTCCTATGCAGGATGTGTTCTCCAGGTCTTCTTTTTCATATTCCTAATTCAGGCAGAGTATTTTCTCCTCACCACCATGTCCTACGATCGCTACGTTGCCATCTGCAGACCCCTGCACTATGAGACCCTCCTGGGCAGCAGACTTTGTCTCCACCTGGCAGCAGCTGCCTGGGGCTGTGGCCTTCTCTATGCTCTGCTGCACACAGCCAATACATTTTCCCTGCCCCTCTGCCAGGACAATGCTGTGGAGCAGTTCTTTTGTGAAGTGCCCCAGATCCTCAAGCTCTCCTGCTCCACATCCTACCTCAGGGAAGTTTGGCTTATTCTGGCCAGTGCCTGTTTATCATTTGTCTGTTTTGTGTTTGTTGTGGTGTCCTATGTGCAGATCTTCAGGGCAGTGCTGAGGATCCCCTCTCAGCAGGGACGCCACAAAGCCTTTGCCACCTGCCTCCCTCACCTGGCTGTGGTCTCCCTGTTTCTCAGCACTGGCATCTTTGCAAACCTGAAGCCCTCCTCCATCTCCTCCCCATCCCTGGATCTGGTAGTGTCTGTTCTGTACTCAGTGGTGCCTCCAGCAGTCAACCCTCTCATCTACAGCCTGAGGAACCAGGAGCTCAAGGCTGCCCTGAGGCAACTGATCCCTGGATGCCTTCAGAAGCAATAAACTCTTTGTCTTCTCCTGCAGAGCAGTTCTGATGTCACTCAATGCAGGCCCAGCCTGGCTGCTGGAGTTCTGGCTGATGCTGGGCCTGTTCCTCTTGACAGAATGCTGTTCCCACACAAATGTCTTTCTTCAGACCATTTCTGGTTCAGTGTTGTCCTGTCTGCTGTGACCCAGAGGCTGCAGACATGAGGAGCTGTGCTCCCTGGGTGTTCAACACAATAAAGGACCCTTCAGGGTGTTGTTTCTCTAGCTCATTCCTCAGTTCTTCTGTGGAGCTGCAGGGCAGTGCCTGTGTGCAGAGGTGGAGGGGCAGAGTCCCAGCACAGCAGCAGTGCCAGGCAGCCCCACAGCTTGCGCTGTCCTCAGCTGCTCTTTCTTCCCTTCCACCCTCTCCTGCTGAGCCTCTGTGCTGGGGCAAGGCCTGAGTGCTCTGGCAGCTTGGGCACTGTGCTGTTTTGTGGCAATGCTGGGACTGCAGGCAGGGAGAGTCCAGGGCTGCTTGTGGGACAGAGCTGTGCTGCAGAGCAGCACTTCCATCAGAACAGGAGGTCTCCCCATGCCTTCATACCCCAACCCCCTCCCATTACAGACTGCACCTACTCAGAGTCCAAACTGGATACCCTGACCCCCTTCCAGTATAGACTCAGTCCAAACAGGGTTCCTTTAATCTCTCCCTGTACAGATGTGGCCTCATCCCTGTACAAACTGGATCCTACTGTCCTCTAGCACTACAGCCTGGGTCCTGACCCATTTCCAGTATAAACTGTTTTATTGTCCCCATATATTACAAAGTTGATCCTTTTAACAGATCCCAGCACAAACTGGATCATGTTGGTCCCTTCCCAGTACTTTCTGCATCCCCTTCACATGTTAACTCAGTAATCTGCTTCCAACCCAGTACAGTCTGGGCTTCCTCACAGTACAAACTGCATCTCCTGATCTCTTCCCAGTACAGACAGGGTCTCATCCCAGAGCAAAGTTGAAGCCCTGGCCCCCTCCCAGTTCCAGCTGCTTCCCTCCCAGTGCAAGCCAGAGATCAGGACTCCTTCCCAGTACAGACTGTTCCTGCCCCCAGGAAAAGCTGCACCACCTGAGCCCTTGCCAGGACCAGATTAGGACCCCTCCCAGTACAAACTGAATCCATTTACCCACTCCCAGGCAGACTGGGCTCCATCCCAGTACAACCTGTGTGCCCTGGACACATCCCAGTATAGTCTGGGGTCTCATCCCAGTACATACTGGGTTCCTTTAAACCCTCCCACCAGAGGCTGGGCCCTGTCACAGTCACAACTCCATACCCTAAGCACACCTGAGTCCAGTCTGGGCCATCTCCCATTGCTAACTGGCTCCCATTAACATCTCCAAGTGCAGCCCAGGCCTTGTCCCAGTACAAACTGATTCCACTCATCCCATCCTGTGCTGTTTCATATTTTTATCAGTGCTATAGACAGAGGGATGGAGACACCATCAGCAAGGGTGCAGATGGCACCAAGCTGAGTGGTGCTGTTGAGATGTCAGAGGGACAGGATGGCATCCAGAGGGCCCTGGACAAGCTGGAGAGGTGGTTCCCAGGTGACCCTCATGAGGTTCAACAATAGCAAGAACAGGGTCCTGCAGCTGGGCTGGAACAATCCTCACTATCAATACAGGCTGGGGGAGGAGGGGATGGAAAGCAGCCCTGAGGAGAAGGCTTGAGAGTGCTGGTGGGGGAGAAGCTGTCCAGGAGCAGGCAGTGTGAGCTTACAGCACAGAAGGCCGGTGGCAGGCCTGAGCTGCATCCAAAGCAGCATGGCCAGAGAGGGAGAGAGAATTTCCTGCTACGTCACTCTCCTCTGGTGAGAACTCCCCTGGAGTACTGCATCTAGCTCTGAAGTCTCAACACAGGAAGGACATGGAGCTGATGGAGGAGTTCCAGGGGATGACCACAAAAATGATCAGGGGGTTCAGGTCCTCTGCTATGAGGACAGGCTAAGGGAGCTGGGTTGATCAGACTGAAGAACAGAAGGCTCTGGGGAGACCTAATAGCTGCTTTCTAGTGCCTGAAGGGTACTGTATGCAGGGAGACTGTTTGCAAAGGCCTGCAGGGACAGGACCACAGTATCACAGGATCACCAAGGTTGGAAGAGACTTCAAAGATCATTGAGTCCAACCTGTCACCACAGATCTCATGACTAGACCATGACACCAAGTGCCATGTCCAATCCCCTCTTGAACACCTCCAGGGACAGTGACTCCACCACCTCCCTGGGCAGCACATCCCAGTGGCGAATGACTCTCTCGGTGAAGAACTTTTCTCTCACCTCAAACCTAAAGTTTCCCTGGTGCAGCTTGAGACTGTGTCCCCTTGTTCTGGTGCTGGTTGCTTGAGAGAAGAGGCCAACTCCCTCCTGGCTACAACCACCCTTCAGGTAGTTGTAGAGAGCAATGAGGTCTCCCCTGAGCCTCCTCTTCTCCAGGCTAAACAATCCCAGCTCCCTCAGCCTCTCCTCATAGGGCTTGTACTAAAGGCCTCTCCCCACCCTTGTTGCCCTTCTCTGGACACATTCAAGTGTCTCGATGTCCTTCTTAAACTGAGGGCCCCAGAACTGGACACAGGACTCAAGGTGTGAGTGCTGAGTATAGGGGCACAATGACTTCCCTGCTTCTGCTGGCCACACTATTCTTGATACAGACCAGGATGCCATTGGCCTTCTTGGCCACCTGGGCACACTGCTGGCTCATGTTTAGGCAGCTGTCAATCAGCACCCCCAGGTCCCTCTCTGTTTGGCAGCTCTCCAGCCATTCTGACCCCAGCCGGTAGCTCTGCCTGGGGTTGTTGTGGCCAAAGTGCAGCACCTGGCACTTGGAGCTGTTGAATGCCATCTGAAGGGTTAAAACTTGGATAGCCGAGCTCCAAGCACTGCTAGACTGATAAAAGGAGACAGTGTTAGCCTTGATGGCTTGTAAACCATGGGAACACAGTGTAGCAGGGTAGTTGGAGGAGCACAGATACTGGATTACGAATGGTGGTTATGACCTGAGAGTGTGAGACTTCACACGTATCAGATTGTTATAGCAGAGTCCCTGGTCTCTTAATTTTTCTTTGATGCTTGCTAAACCCCTGATAAGATATAGGTACCCATGTGATGCATTTCCTGTAACCAATCACAAACTGCTTCTGTGGTGTGTTAGCTTTCATAAGGAAAGATTTTGCATAATCAAGTGGACACCTGGCCTGGATCAGGCTGAGTCTTGTCTCTTAATGGCGGCACCTGGTGACCCCGGTGTGATAGGGGCGATGAAACCTGAGCTGCGTCCTGCCCCATATTCCCTTGGAACTTTGAGTGAGCTGCTGAAAGGAGGCAGGAAAAGCCGGCCAGAGCGATCCCTCCTGCTAGGCGAGAGGTGAGCCGTGGGAAACATGGGAACCAGGAGAGCTCCTCAGGAAGAGACACTTATGAATTAGTGCAAGAACTCCTGAGGAAGCATGGCAAAGCTATCTGTGCTGTGATCTTGAGGAGATGCTGGAGTGGGTGCAGGAGAACATCCCGACAGTTACACTTTCCAGCATGTTTACGAGTGACATCTGGGATCAAGTGGGGGTGAAGCTATGGGATGCTGCTGCCACAGGGAATGTTGAGGCGCAGCGTATGCTCCCGTGGTGGCGGATTATATTCGAGATGCTTAAAGGGCAAGAAGGGAACTCGGAACAGAGTATCGAGGGAGCTCAGACTCCTCCTCCGTTACCCTCTAAGCTGCCACCAAAGCCGAAGCTGCGGACTGAGAGTTTGGGTACATACACAGCAGAACACCCCCCCGAGGACGACCTCCTAGATCCAGGTCCTGTCGATCCTGAACGGGAATCAGACCTTCATCCCTGGGATCCTCACGATGTGTAGGCTTCTATTAAGCACCAAGCTTTGCGGGATGGAAACGCTGAGGTTGCTGCAAGAATTGTGCCTCCTGCACTGGATGGGGGAAGAGAGGGAAACCCTCAATGGGAGGCTTTGTCCTTCCCAGTGATTAAAGAACTCCGTCATACTGCCACTGAGCACGGGCTCTCTTCTCCTGATTTGGCTAATCTTTTTAACATCTAAACTCGACAATCATGTAATGACACCATATGACTTAAAATCCCTAGCACAAATGTTGCTAACCACGGGAACCTTACATGCAATTCATAGAGAGGCTTAAAGTGGTTTTAGAACACCAAATTGACAATGGATAGGCAAGGGAAATATTACTGAGCCTGCAGTGTGCCCAGCAGCCAAGAGGGACAATGGCATCCTGGCCTGCATCAGGAACAGTGTGGCCAGCAGGAGCAGAGAGGTCATTCTGCCCCTGTACACTGCACTGCCTAGACCACACCTTGAGTCCTGTGTCCAGTTCTGGGCCCCTCAATTTAGGAAAGATGTTGAGTCCAGAGAAGGACAACAAAGCTGGTGAGGGGTTTGGAACACAAGCCCTATGAGGAAAGGCTGAGGGAGCTGGGGTTGCTTAGCCTGGAGAAGAGGAGGCTCAGGGGAGACCTTCTTGTTCTCTACAACTACATGAAGGGAGATTGCAGATAGGTGGGAACTGGTCTCTTCTCCCAGGCAACCAGCACCAGAACAAGAGGACACAGGCTCAAGCTGTGCCAGGGGGAGGTTTAGACTGGATGTTAGGAAGAAATCCTTCATAGAGAGAGTGATTGCCCATTGGAGTGGGCTGCCCAGGGAGGTGGTGGAGTCACCATCATTGAAGGTGTTTAGGAGGAGACTTGATGGGGTGCTTGGTTGCATGGTTTAGTCGACTAGGTGATGTTGGATGAGGAGGAGTGTTGGATGTGATGATCTTGAAGATCTCTTCCAACCTGGTTTATTCTATTCTATTCTATTCTATTCTATTCTATTCTATTCTATTCTATTCTATTCTATTCTAGTTGAAATTAGCTGTAGAAAATGCAAATGCAGATTGTAAGAAGCTGTTAAAATCTTTGCCTAATCAACCCCCCACCTTGCTAGAAATGATTGAAGCGTGTACCAGGATAGGTACGATGGAACAGAAGTGTGAAGCTATGGCTGCAGCTTTTGCAGCTCTGAATGGTCCAATGAATACAGGAGTTTGTTACGGCTGTGGGAAACCGGGTCATCCCAGAAAGAATTGTTTGGTAGCTAATAGCGAAGCCAAACCTAAGGCACCCGGGACTTGCCCTAAGTGCCAGAAGGGGAGGCATTATGCTAACCAATGTCGAGCTAAGTATAATTCTCAAGGGCAGCCTGCACAGGGAAACTGGATGTGGGGTGTGGGACGGCGCCGCGCGCAGACACAAATCACCCAGCTGGTTCCGGCCAGCCAGGTGCCGGCAGCACGCGCGTCTCTGACCTCCGCCCAGCAACAGCAGGCAGCGCAGGACTGGACCTGGCAACCTCCGGCACAGTAACTTTACTTGATACCACGGTACCTTTGTTGCCAACAGGTGTGTCAGGTCCTCTCCCAGTAAAAACTCAGGCACTAATATTAGGTAGATCATCAACAACGATCTCAGGACTTTGTGTGCTTCCTGGGGTTGTTGATTCTGACAGCACAGATAAGATTCAGATCATGGCAGGGACTCCGTTTCCTCCCTGCACGGTACCGAAGGGAAGTCGTATTGCACAGCTGTTATTGCTTCCCTTGGGATCGGAACGTCCCCCTGCAAAGGGACCTTTAAGAAATAAAGGAGGATTCAGGTCTACTGGGGATCCACAGATTCTGTGGGTACAGACTATCTCTCAAAAACGTCCTATCTGTCAGTGTGTCCTGCTGTATGGTCAGCAGAACATAGTGCTTAGTGGTATTACTCATACTGGAGCAGACGTCACAGTGATTTCTAAAGCTAAATGGCCCCTGTGCTGGCCTGTGGCTAGTGCATCTCGGGCGCTGGCAGGCATAGGGGGAGCTGGAGAAAGTCATCAGAGCCTGGATTTCATTCAGATTCAGGGACCAGAGGGACGTATAGCTTCTGTGAAACCCTTTGTTTTACTTGTGCCTAAGGTGCTATGGGGTCATGATGTGCTTTCACAATGGGGGATGACCATGAACACCCATTTTTAGAGGGGGCCATTGCGGTGTGCGACACCCTTCAGTTAACTTGGAAAGCAAATGCCCCTGTCTGGGTGGCTCAGTGGCCCCTGCCATTGGAAAAGCTTCACGCACTTCAAGAACTGGTCACAGAGCAATTGGGAAAAGGGCATATTGTACCCTCCACAAGTCCTTGGAATTCTCCTATTTTTGTCATCAAAACACAAACAGGCAAGTGGCGCTTGCTCCATGATCTCAGAAAGATTAATGACATTATGGAGGAATTGGGCAGCCTTCAATCAGGGCTGCCCTCACCCACAATGATACCACGATATTGGCATTTAACTGTTACTGACCTAAAAGACTGCTTCTTTAGCATTCCTTTACAGCCAAATGATGCTCCTAAATTTGCTTTCTCAGTTCCAAACATCAACATGCAACAACCTTTGCAGAGATTCCTTACCAGATGGATAAGGAACTGGCTTGATGGCCGCACCCCCAAGAGGGCTGTCAATGGGTCCATGTCCAGTGAGGCCAGTGACAAGCGGAGTCCCTCAGGGATCAGTCCTGGGACCAGTCTTGTTCAACATCTTTGTGGGTGACATGGACAGTGGCATTGAGTGCACCCTCAGCAAGTTTGCTGATGACACCAAGCTGTGTGGTGCAGCAGACACGCTGGAGGAAGGGATGCCATCCAGAAGGGACCTTACAGGCCGGAGAGGTGGGGCACAGGCCAACCTCATGAGCTTCAACAAGACCAAGTGCAGGGTCCTGCATCTGGTCGAGGCAATCCCAGGCACAAATACAGGTTGGGCAGTGACTGGCTGGGGAGCAGCCCTGAGGAGAGAGACTTGGGGTGCTGGTGGACGAGAAGCTCAACAGGAGCTCTCAATGTGCACTTGCAGCCCGAAAGCCAATCAGATCCTGGGCTGCATCGGGAGAAGTGTGGCAGCAGGTCAAGGGAGGTGATTCTCCCCCTCTACTCAGCTCTGTGAGACCCCACCTGGAGTACTGCGTCCAGTTCTGGAGCCCCTATTAAGGAGGGATCTGGAGGTGCTGGAGCGTGTCCAGAGAAGGGCCACGAGGATGATCAGAGGGCTGGAGCACCTCTCCTATGAGGACAGACTGAAGGAGTTGGGGCTGTTCAGTCTGGAGAAGAGAAGGCTCTGAGGGACCTCATTGTGGCCTTCCAGTATCTGAAGGGGGCCTACAAGAGGCTGGGGAGGGACTTTTCAGACTATCAGGGAGTGATAGGACTAGGGGGAATGGGATGAAGCTGGAGGTGGGAGATTCAGGCTGGATGTGAGGAGGAAGTTCTTCACCGTGAGGGTGGTGAAGGCCTGGAATGGGTTGTCCAGGGAGGTGGTTGAGGCCCCGTCCCTTGCGGTGTTTAAGACCAGGCTGGACGAGGCTCTGTCCAGCCTGATCTAGGGTAGAGTGTCCCTGCCCATGGCAGGGGGTTGGAACTAGATGATCCTTGTGGTCCCTTCCAACCCTAACTGAAACTATAAACTATGAAACTAAGATACCATTGGTTGTGCTTCCACAAGGATGAAAAATAGTCCTACAATTGTCAGTGGTATGTAGCAAAAATTCCCAGTCCTGTTTGAGAGGCATTTCCTGATGCTCTGATATATCATACATGGATGACATACTCGTGACAGCACAAAGCCCCAAGCTCATGGAGAAAGCTGAAGCCCTTACTGTATCCACTGTGACTCAAGTGGGTTTTGTGTAGCATCTGAGAAAATTCAGAATGTACCACCTTGGAAATATTTGTTGACGTTCTCACCAAACATTGTTTCTGGTCAATCTTCCGAGAACCCCCTTTTTTCTACTTGTTAGAAGGACTGTCTTTGGATAGTGGCCAGTCCTTCATCTTTAAATTGTTTGGTAACTGGGGATTCTTTCTCCAGATTTGTAGTTTTCTTAGAACGATTATGTATGCTTTTGCTGCTTTATTCTTTTGCTACCTTTTTTGCCTTGTTTATTGTAATGCTTATAGAGTTTGATTAATTGCTTTGTTAAAGGGATTCTTGTTATATAACAGAAGGGGGAATTGAAGGGTTAAATCTTGGAGAGCCGAGCTCCAAGCACTGCTGGCCTGATAAGAGGGGATAGTGTTGGCCTTGATGGCTTGTGAATTACGGTCCAGCAGTGTGGTTGGAGGAGGGCATACATTTGATGGTGAATGGTTGTTAGGACTGGAGTGTGTAAGACTTGAGACAGACCAGATTGTTGTAACGGGGTCCCTGTTCCAGTAGTAGGCTGCTTTTGTATTGTATAAGCTTTTACAAGAAGGATTTTGGTAATAAACTGGACACCGGCCTGCATCAGGCTGAGTCCCATCTCTTAATTGTGGCACTCCTCCATCTCTTCCCCATCCCTGGACCTGGTGGATTCTGTTCTGTACTCAGTGGTGCTCCAGCATCACCCTCTCATCTACAGCCTGAGGAACCAAGAGCTCAAGGCTGCCCCAAGCCAACTGATCCCTGGATGCTTTCAGAAGCAATAAACTCTTCTGCAGAGCAGTTCTGATGTTGCTCAGTGCAGGCCCAGCCTGGCTTCTGCACTTGGTGGTGGTGGTGTTTTACTCTTTATCAAGCTGTCATCCCTTTTCTAACACATTCTCTGCTTTGCTGGCCAAGAGTTTGTGCAGCAGGACCTCTGCTCTTCCTTTGGTTGAAAAAATAACGAACTTTTCATTAACATTTCCTTCCCGAGATTCTTCCTCCAGAACATTTCCAGAGCTTTTAGGCAGGTCCTGTGCAGATTTGGGGGAGGGAATAAATAAGAGCCTTTCAGTAACAGTTTTATTTGCTGAGTACCTTCCTCCAAGTCTCCTCTGGAGCTTCAGGGACAGGTCCTGTGTGCAGAGGCAGAGGGGCAAAGAGTCCCAGCAGCAGCACTGACAGGGAGCACCAGCACCTGGACTTCCGGGCTTTTCTCATTCCACTTCCACTTCTCCTGTGTCAGTGCAAGGCCTGAGTGTTGTGGCAGCTTGGTCATTGTTCTGCTGCATGCCAGCCCTGTGAGCACAGGCAGGGACAGGCCATGGGAACTACTCTGACTGAGCTGGCCCCCAAGAGCAGTTCCACAAAGACAGATGATCTGCTCAGGGCAGAGTCTGAATGTTTAGGGCTTCATCCAAAGTTTCTCTCCAGAGCAGGCCCAAGAAAGTGTCCCAGGGATGCAAACAGCAGGGAACAGCTCAAGTGTGAGTGCGCAGGGCTGGGGCACACAGCAGTGTCCTGACACAGACAGGCCTCCTGTCAGAGGCCTGAGGGAGCAGCAGAGCAGGCTCGGATCTATGCCTGTGTTCTCTGCCCACCCTGGGGAAGCTGTCCCAGGGCAATCATCCTGGATGAGCCTCTCACTACCAGCATTTCCAGCACTGGTCTCTCACCTCAGCTTGGAGAGGTTCTTTGTCCCTCCATGGGATGACAGAGAATGAAGAGGTCAGCAGTGCCTGCTGGCATTGTGCAGATGAGATGTTGCATGGACACCATGCGCATGAGGTGAGGAGAACCTGAGTGAGCACAAACACCATCAGCTGTTGCTGGGGTACCGAGGCACTGGAGGTGTGAGGAACCTCCCAGCCTCTGGCAGGGGCAGCAGGAGGCCAGGGACACTCTGAGTGCTGCACTGCAGAGCCTGTGTGAGTCATGGGGAAAGACTGTCTGAACATCCTGAGGTGCAGGAGGTGTTCACAATGCCTGGCAGAGCCCTGACACTGGATGTAGTCTACCTTGACCTTAGTAATGCTTTTGACACTGTCTCCCACTGTCTCTCCTTGTGAGTAAGCTCAGGAAGTGTGGGATGGAAGAGCAGAGAGTGAGGTTGATCAGGAACTGGTTACAAAATAGAGCCCAAAGAGTGGTGGTCAAAGGTGCCAGGCCCAGCTGGAGAGCTGTAACCAGTGGAGTCCTGCAGGGATCAGTGCTGGTCCTGTCCTGTTCAACATCTGCATCTATGACATTGATGAGGGGACAGACAGAGACTGCTCAGCAAGTTGCTGACAATACCAAACTGGGAGGCTTGGCTGAGACCCCTGAAGGCTGTGCAAACCATTCACAGACTTGGACACACTGAGAGCTGGGCAGAGAGGAACCTAATGAGTTCAACAAGGATGAGAGCAGAGTCCTGCTCCTGGGGAGGAAGAATAAACTGCAGCAGGACAGGCTGGGAGGTGATCTGCTGGAGGCAGCCCTGGGGAGAAGGACTGGGAGTGCTGGTGGGCAGCAAGTTCTGCATGGGACAGCAATGTGCCCTGGGGGCCAAGAAGGCCAATGGGGTCCTGGGGTGCATTAGGAGGAGTGTGTCCAGCAGATCCAGGGAGGTTCTTCTCCCCCTCACTCTGCCCTGGTGAGGCCCCACCTGGCATATTGCATCCAGTTCTGGGCTCACCAGTTCAGACAGACAGGGATCTGCTGAGAGAGTCCAAGGAGAGTCCAAGCATGCTGAAGGGCCTGCAACACTGCCTGGAGAGGAGAGGCTGAGAGCCCTGGGCTGTTTGGTCTGGAGAGGAGAAGACTGAGAGGGGATTTAGTAAATGTTTATAAATATCTGAGGGCTGGGGGTCAGGAAGGAAGGGACAGGGACAGGCTCTGCTCAGTGGCACCCTGGGATAGGACAAAGGGCAATGGCTATAAACTCCAGCACAGGAGGTTCCACCTCAACAGGAGGAGGAACTTCTTCCCTGTGGGGTGACAGAGCACTGGAACAGGCTGTCCAGATGGGTGATGGAGTCTCATTCTCTGGAGACTTTCAAGACCCATCTGGATGCATTCTTGTTCAACCTACACTTGATTCTGTGGTCCTGCTGTGGCAGGGGGGTTGGACTCCTTTGGAGGTGCCTTCCACCCCCTAACATCCTGTGATCCTGAGTCATTTCTGTGTGTGAGTGCAGCACAAACCTCCCTGCCCCAGGGAGATTCCTCTCAGGTGTCCTGCACAGGCTCATTGCCAATGTTGCTGTCAGCTCACATCAGCCTTCCTGGGCTGTGCCCAGAAATGTGCACAGAGCCATAAGAGAGGTTCTTGTTCCTTGGAAAAGGCATTTTCAAGAAGGCCAGGAAGGAGGCTGGGGCAAACGCTAGGCTGATCACCCTCAGCATAGTTGTGGTGCTGGGTCAAAAGTGATAGGTCAGACACTGCAGGCTCTTGCAGGACAAGAGAGAGATCACCAAACCTGTCTGGGGAGGGGCAAGAAGGGCATGTTTTTTTGCCTGAACCGTAGCCAGGCCTTTGCCATCATCTCTGTAGAGCCAGACTGGTGATAGCAGGACTGAAGGAATGGATGAGGTGTTGGGTGGGAAGGCAGATGGTGGATCAAGCCCAGATGTCACCAGGGTAGAGTCCTCCTGGCAGACACTTCCCAGTGGTATACCTCAGGGCAAGCCCTTGGGCCAGCACTGTGCAATCTCTTCATCAGCTCCCTGCACCTTCTGACCCAGAGCCTCTGCAGCTCCTTTGGGGATGAGGCCACACTGTCCTCAGGCCTTGAGGGACCTCCTCTGCTTAACCCTGCCCTGAGCAGGGTCACTGGATGATGATGTGCAGGGACCTCTTCCACAGATCACCAGGACAGAGCCAGCAGCTCCTCTGAGGAAGGTTTCTCCACTCAGAGCCTTGGTAGGAAATCTGCCAAATGGATTGGATAAAACTTTGATCTGCTCAGGCTCTGGCCACAAGGAGGCTGATGGTTGGGATGGATCAGTGGTCATTTGTGTCTCAGGAGCTCATCACTCAGTAGGAAGCCAATGAGTGTGAAGGGGCTGTGAGGTCACTTCTGCCTGGGGAGAGGATTGGCCAACAGCAGGAACACAGCTGGAAAGGGACTGTGAGGTCTGTTCTGTCTGTGATGAAGAGGTTTATAATTTATGAATATGAATTATGAATTATATTAATTTTATTTTATTAATTATTAAAATTATTAATAACCAATGAATCACTATTTTATATAGATTATCTAGTGAACAATTGTGAAATACATCCATCAGTGGTTTAGTATTTATAATCTGGACTCAATCAGGACATTTACAGAGTTAATTTCTATTACTATAACGCAGGCTGCAATTCCACTGCTTGTCCACCTGATGGCAACTCGACAGGACTCTGGCGACTGCTAACTATATACAGAGATATTACACTGTGTATCAGAGGATTGGACTGGAAAGATTATCCTGCTAGGCACAGGTGCCCTTGAACTGAGTGTTAGTGAGTGGAAAGCAGGTGGATAGATTCCAGCAGACTGCTGTGTCCTTTGTTTGTAGCAAGGTTAGGTTCTGGCAGGCTGCTGTCACTGGGCTCACTCCTGGCTGGTCTGGACAGTGATGTATTCTCCCTTCCGTGGCAGCAGAGGGAATGGACCTTAGCCTAGCTGTACAGCAGGTTCCCTTCGCAGGACTCAGGTGGCTCTCTCTGGATGGCAGGGAGCAGACCTGCGAGGCTGGCCTGGCAGGGCCGGTAGGGCTGGTCCCAGGATGGGGTCAGCCCTCACAGAGTCAGCCTGCATGGCAGGGTGGGGTCATGGTTCCCGGTAGGCAGGCTTGGAGGTTTCTGATCTGGCACAATGGCAGGCGGGCCTGGACCTGGCAGAGGTCAGCCTAATGGCAACAGACTTTGGGGCTGGCATGGATGGCCCCTGGGAAGAGGCACAGGTTCATGAAGCAGCAGCTTCCCCTTTGCTTGGCTCGAAGGAGCGGCAGGACCCTTATCAGAGTGGTCCTGGCTTTTTGGAGCACAGGGCATGAACTGTGCTCTGGATTCCCCTGGGGTTCACAGGGCATGGAGTGGCAGAAGTAGCAACTCCTCTCCTGTGATGGCAGGGTTACACAGGCATGAGGCTGACACTGTTCCTGCTCTCTGAGCTGCCACACACAGAGGGTTGTGCCTCTTGTCAGTCTGCTGCTTCAGGCTGAGGCAGATGTTTGCACTGCCAGACTGACCTAAGTCCCTTCCCCGGCAGCTGGGCAGATCTTACCCTGGGGGTCCAGTCCTCTTGAAGGCACGTTGGGCTCTTCCAACTGGTGACGCTGGCAATGCAATGCTGCAGCTTCTCAGGCTTAGTGAAGGTCCCTCCTCAGGAGATACACTCAGGGCTAAGGCTCAACAGTCCTGCCTGGCTGCTGGCTTCTCCTTGTCGTGCAGAGGCCACTAGTTTGCTTGCATATAGGAGAGAGACTTAATAGCAATGAGCTCAATGGCAGAGGCTATGGCATGAGCTCAGTCTCAAGCAAGGAGAGAGAACCCAGTGAAAGAGGGCAATGTATTTACAAGCTGGGGCAATACTGATAGGTTCCTGGAGGCTGGATGTGGCCAATGGGCACTCTTGTAAACAACCAGCTGCAGCCTATGGGAGGCATGAAGCTGGAATTATGCTATGCTGGGCATCAGCACCAGCATCCCATGCCATGGGGGTGTGCAGGGGTCTGTGCCACCTTGGCCTTTTTTCCCCTCATGAAAGGAGGGGAACTTGTCCATGTGCTGGGACAGGTTTCAACATCTGGGCATAATTCTGGGCATAATGTGCCTCCACCACATAAGGGCATGGAGTGAGGGGGAGATCATCCTGGTTTCAGCCTTGATGGAGTTCATTTTCTTCACAGCAGCTCCTCTGGTGCTGTGCTTTGGATTTGTGACCAAGCCAGTGCTGAGAGCAGACTCTGTCCTCACTGCATGGATCAGTTGGGCAGACACCAGTGGCAACTCCGTGTACGATGTACACCACTTGCCCACTCCTCTCTTCCTCCTCCTTGCAGTAAGGACACTCACCATGGCCAAAAGCACAAGCTCCTGGAGGCCAGGTGCTGCTGGGATCCACTGGAAGTGCTGAAACCCCACAGAACAAGGCAGGCTAAGCTTTCTCTTGGTTCCCTGGAAATGAAAGGTACAGCAAAGCTGCCTGGAGCTGGGGCAGCTCTCCTCAGGTGGCTCAACTGCAATCCATGACAGAGGAGGAAATGCAGACTGGATGCAGGGAGTCAATGGATCTACTCACCAGGAACCAAATGAAAGGAGAATCTTCTACACCCATTCTACCAACCCAGAGCACAAAGATTGCAACACAACAGCCCAACCAAATTCAGGTGGTTGGTGTAACTTCCCCATGACCAACCCATAATTGGGTTTTGTATTTGGGGTTCCATGGACAGTCCTAAAAGCAATCCCCATGCACCCCACAGGACACTGTGCACAGAGACCATGTACATGGATCTTGAAATAGGCTGGGCAGGACTGGCTTGAGAACAGCCATGAAGAAAAGGGCTTGGGGGTGCTGGTGGAGGAGAAGCTCAACAGGAGCCAGCAGTGAGCACTTGCAGCCCAGAGAGACAACCAGAGCCTGGGCTGCAGCCTGTAGATCCATGTTGGTCAATGACTTAGTTTGCAATAGAACTAATTAGTGGGAACCCAAAAAGGGAGTGGCAATGAAATGTTGAGATGGCCTTCATGTCTGTGTGAGGCCCTGGAGGTGATCAGATGTGCAACCAAACCATGTGAGAAAGGCAGGGAGTGGAAAAGAACCAAGTGCTGCATCCTTGAAGCAGATGGGAAAGACAAGTGGGGAGAAGAGCCCCTGTTCAGATCCAGATGCAACAGTGAGCTGAGTGGGGACAGGCTGTGGGAAAGGGGAGTTGTAACATTCACCTCTGCCTGAAGAAGGAGCCACAGGCTCTGCAGGTCTGGGCCCCTTGGCTCCCCTTGCAGCCCTGGTGCGACTCTCAGCTGCTCTGTTAGTTTGTATCTCAGCTCATGGTGCTGGAACCAGCTGGGCCTGCACTACAATATTTGTCACAGTTCTGGAACACCACCACAGCAATCAGTTCAGTTTCTGTCTGTGTGATGTTTCTGTAAGCATTGGCTGTGATTGGAAATCCTCTGTGCCAATAACTGCTCACCAGGATGTGTCTTTGCTCACATGTTGGATGGTTAGCTACAACCTACACCCACTGGGAAGAATTTCACTGCAATCCAACAACTCCTCCAGCACCCTGATTCCATCAGCCTGCTGCAACCACCAGGAGAAGCAGGACAAAAGACTCTGCCCAGAGTCCACCATGACACTGAAGCAATCCATTGAGTGCTAAAAGTAACCAAGAGGAGTGGAGAACACTGCTGGTGGGAAGTGCTGTTTGGATGGTGTCCAGCAGCAGCTGGGACACTGCCCCTGGTGGCACAGCCACTGTGATTTTCCTGCCTGCTCTGCTCTCTGCTTGTTGTTCCACATTGGTTTGCAGTTAGAGTTAGGAGGATGGCCAAGCAAGTCACACTGCTGCAGACATTTCCCATCATCAGTGTTTCCTGTGTGCTTTGTGTCACTGAATGGCATTGCAGAAGACTTTGAAGGCTAAGGAACCACCAAATGTCCTTCCCATTCTGATTGGCTGATGACATTCTCTGATGAGAGGCACAGAGACAGGAGGCAACCACACAGCCACTCTCTGGCTGAGAGAAATGCACTCAAGTCACAGAGCAGATTGTGGTGGCACAGTCCCCCTGTCACTGGGAGCCTCCTCAAGACCTGATGTGATTCCCCCTCTTCCCTTTCCTAGGCCATGAACTAGCCCAGGGTAAGCCAAGTATGGATCAGTACAGAGAGAAAGAGAGCCCTGAGAGGTGTCCTTGTGTGCTGCACCCTCCTGCAAGTGCAGATGTCCTGGTGAGACAGCCTGGGTCAGTGTCACTTGGGGAATTAGCATCTCTGCTCTGAGCTGAAAGCTAACAGAATATTCTCCCTTGATAGGAAATAAATACTAAAGGAGCTTTGTGAGGAGCACTTTGAAACCTTGAAGAAAACTACAGAGACACAAAGAGCTCTTGGGGCACTTGGGGATCATTGCCTGAGCCTCACACACTGAGAGGAGACTGAAGGAATCTGCTCAAGAAGTCAGAAGCAGAACAAAAATTCCTTCAAGTATGAATTGGCCTCACTGAGGGCCATTAGCAACAAAGTCTCCCAGGGGTGCTTAGAGAAGCTCCATGGAGGCCATGATTGAAGGCAGACAAAGGCAAAGTGCAGCTGAACAAACCCTGGCCCTGGGTTAGGAAGAGGAAGGCCAAGCTCTGAGCCTCAGACCTTGGAAAGGCAGATCCTGAGAGCCTCCAACTCAAACTTCATCTCAGCAGCCATGGTGGCAGAAGCTGCTGCCAGAAGGAACAGGATCAAGACCTTGTCCCTCTTGAGCCTTGCAGCCCTGCCAGAGCCCTTGGCCATCCCTCCTGCAGGATGTGCTACACTGTCCCATGCCTGCAGCTCTTTCCCTTCAGGCTGTTGACATCCATCTGGCTGGATGGATGTCAACCCTTCCCCAGCCAGCTCTCCCCCTGACATTTCCACACCTTCACTCAGGCCTCTCCACTCTTGCTGCCTGTTCCTTGACAGAAAAAGGCAGACATGGGCTGTCCAGACTCCTTCTGGGTCACCTCTTGCACCACAGCTCTACACTTTGAGGCACATTTCTTTGTCCTGGCATCCAGTCTGAACCTTTCAGTTGCACTCTCTGAAGGCTTCCTTCTGTGTCCCCAAGCAGGAAAAGCTCCATCAGCTGACACCCCCCTTCAAGCAGGTGCACATCACCCTTGAGCCTTCACTTCACCAGGCTAAAGCAGATCAGCAGCTTCAGGTGCTAGATAGAGACTCCAAACTCCATCCAGGCAGATCTCCTCTGGAGCTTCTCCAGTACCTCTCCACTCCTGCAGACTAAGGAACTCCACAGCCAGACACCAATATTGCAGATGTGGTCACAGCAGTGCTGAGTGCCGGGGAGGACCACCTCTGGGTATCCACATTCCTCCTACCACAGCCCAGCAGCACTTGGCCTTCTGCACTCTGCTCAGCCTCTGCTCCATCCCAGGCCATTGGCAATGGTCCCTGCCAGAGGTCTTTCTGCCTGGGAACAGAGCAGAGCCTCCATCTCCAAAGCAACAGCCAAGGCACCTCTGTGCTCTTGCCTCTCAGCTTGGCAGGCACAAGGGATGGCACAGTCCCCAGCCTAGCCCTGGACCTGCTGCTGGCCAGTGACACAAAGGGATTGGAGTCTGCAGTGAGCTCACATTCACCTCCTGGCCGTGTGGCTCCTCCTGCCCTAGGAGCTTCTCAGCCATCCCTCATGTCCCAGTGCTGGCCCAAGGCCTCAGCCTGCTTGTGGCCTGGCAGCTGAGCAGCCACAAGAAACCTCTGCAGGGCCTTCCAAGGCAGGTCCCTGCTGCTGCCTTTCAGCTTCTCCAGCAGCCACAGCCCTCAGGTGGCATGGAGGTGACAACCCAGCTTCAAGGCTCTTCCTGCAGGGGCTATCATGTACTTAGGCACAGGGAGTCACACAAGTCCCTTGCCCACCACATGCCTTCTGCTGCCTGCTGGGGACTCTGGCAGCTAGGAGGCCAAAAGCACAGAGCCAAGGAAGGAGTCAGGGGCTGCCATCTCTTGTGCTGCAGCAAGAAGTGACCTCCCAGTCCCTTTCCTGCCCTCCTCCTGCTGCTGCCCTATCAGCTGCTGAGCCAGCAGTGACCTCCCAGCCCCTGCCCAGCCTTGTGGCTGCTGCTGTGCAGGAGATCCTGAGGCACAGCTGAGCTGCCCGAGGCATTGCCACCCATCTGCTCATGATGTCCATCACTGCTCAACCACAGGTCATCTCCTGCTCCTCTTCCAAGGCCATGAGGCTCCTCTTGGAGCTCCCAGACCCTGCCTTGGACCAGGGGCCAAGCAGAGTCACTCCAGCGTAGGAGGGGATATAAAAGAGGCGCCAGAGCACAGGAAGGAGGTTTGGGGCTGAAGTATCCAGGGGAGGGCTGAGGGCTCAGAGATGCCTTTGAGGGCTGGGACTCAGGCCAGGCCTGAGGAGAGGCTTTGGTATCCTGATGAGCCCAGTCTGAACTGGGAGGGCTTAAATAACAGAATCACAGAATATGAGGAGTTGGAAGGGACCTCCAGAGATCCTCAGGTCCGACCTCACTGCGAGAGCAGGATCACCCACAGCAGGTCACACAGGAACACATCCAGGCAGGTTTGAAACTCTCAAGAGAAGGAGACTCCACAACCTCTCTGGCAGCCCGCTCCAGGGCTCCAGCACCAAAGAGTCTCTTCATAGTGAGGTGGAACCTCCTGTGTTCCATCTTGCACCCATTGCTCCTTGTCCTATCAATGGGCACCACTGTCAGGAGCCTGGCACCTTCCTCTGGAGGTGCCCAAAACTGGACACAACACTCAAGGTGTGCCACCCACCCAGAGCTGAGTCCCAGGGGACAGTCAGCTCCCTGCTCCTGCTGGACACAGCATTGCTGATCCCAGCCAGGATGCCTTTGGCTTTCTTGGCCACCTGGGCACACTGCTGCCTCCTATTCAGCTGCTTCTCCATCAGCACCCCCAGGTCCCTTTCTGCCAGACAGCTCTCAAGCCACACTGCCCCAAGCCTGGAGCATTGCTCGGAGTCGTTGTGCCCCAAGTGCAGGACCTGACACTTGGCCTTCCTGAAGCTCCTCCTGGGAACGTTGGCCATGCATCCAATCTATCCAAGTCCCTCTGCAGAGCCTCCCTACCCTCATGCAGATCAACTCTGCCACCTAACTTGGTGTCATCTGCTGACTCACTGCTGACTCACTCTGTGTCTTCATCAAGGTCATCAATAAAGATGTTCAACAGAAGTGGTCCCAACACTGAGCCCTGAGGAACACCACTTGTGACCTGCCACGAGCTGCATTTAACTCCACTGAGCACCACTCTTTGGGCCCTTTCACTCACCTAGGGCTGTATCCAGCAGAGCATTGCTCATCCAAGCCAGGAGCAGCCACTTTGCCCAGGAGAATTCTGTGGGGAGCAGTGCCAAAGGTTTTTGGGAAGTCTAGGGAGACAATAGCCACAGCCTTGCCCTCCTCCAACAGTCACTCATCCTGCCAGAGAAGGAGATCAGGTGGGTCAGGTAGGACCCTGTCATGGTACAGGGATGTTTTTAGTGGGACCACAACCCACCCAGGTGCCCCCTGGCATGGATGGCAGCACCAGTCCACATCAAGTCTTTGTCCCCACCTGTCACCGAGGGCCTAACCCTGCACCTTGACTGTGTGGTGGCAGGACCTGGCTCCAGCACCATCACCTGGTACAGGCGTGGTGGTTCCTTGCCTGCCAGGCACCAGGTAGGGCCAGGGCAGCATGAGCATCACCCCAAATCCTGCCCTGTCCCCCACCCTGTGACACTGATGGCTATCCCCATCCCCAGGTCTCAGGTTCCTGGGTGCATGTGCCCCATGTCATGGCAGCTGACTCCAGTGAGTCCATGTGCAGGGCCAGCCTGGGCACCGGAGCAATATATACATATATGTAACAATAACAGGGAAAAGGTTCACAAGGGCAAGGAACAAGGATGGATGGGAAGGGGACAAAAACAAGAGAATAATACAAACCCAGCCTTTCTCTGAGGAAGCATGGAGGCAGCAGGGAGAAGGATTAGGTCCGACCACGTGGCAGAGGAGCAGGAGGGCAGCTGCAGTAGCTCTCATCCAGCAGAGGCAGAAGCCAGAAAAGCCGGGGCCAACAGCTACAATGTCCTGTTTTTATACCCTAGCTGGGCAGGGAGGGGGGAGTGGAACAGACTCAGCTTCCAGGAGGAAAAATGCCCTGCAGGGAGTGAAAAGTACCTGCAAGCCCTCCCCCTGCTTTGTTCTTTTGTTCTCAGAAAAAGGGTGTTAACCCACCATAGTGCTAGAGGACAGTAGAATCCAGTTTGTACTGGGAAGAGGCCACATCTGTACTGGAAGGGGTTACAGGAACCATGTTTGGACTGAGTCCATACTGGAAGGAGGTCAGGGTATACACACTGGACTCTGAGTAGTTGCAATCTGTAATGGGAGGGGGTTGGGGGATGAAGGCATGAGGAGACCTCCTGTTCTGATGGCAGTGCTGCTCTGGAGCACAGCTCTGTCCCACAAGCAGCCCTGGACTCTCCCTGCCTGCAGTCCCAACACTGCCACCCAGCAGCACAGTGCCTAAGCTGCCAGAGCACTCAGGCCTTGCCCCAACACAGAGGCTCAGCAGGAGAGGGTGGAAGGGAAGGAAGAGCAACTGAGGACAGCTCAAGCTGTGGGGCTCCCTGGCACTGCTGCTGTGCTGGGACTCTGCCCCTCCACCTCTGCACACAGGCACTGCCCTGCAGCTCCACAGCAGCCTTGGAGGAAGGAACTGGGCTGCATCAAGAGAAGTGTGGCCAGCAGGTCAAGGGAGGTGATTCTCCCCCTCTACTCAGCTCTGGTGAGACCCCACCTGGAGTACTGTGTCCAGTTCTGGAGCCCCTATTACAAGAGGGATCTGGAGGTGCTGGAAGGTGTCCAGAGCAGGGCCACGAGGATGAGCAGAGGGCTGGAGCACCTCTCCTATGAGGACAGACTGAAGGAGTTGGGGCTGTTCAGTCTGGAGAAGAGAAGGCTCCGAGGTGACCTTATTGTGGCCTTCCAGTATCTGAAGGGGGTCTACAAGAGGGCTGGGGAGGGACTATTCAGGCTATCAGGGAGTGATAGGACTAGGGGGAATGGAATGAAGCTGGAGGTGAGGAGATTCAGGCTGGATGTGAGGAGGAAGTTCTTCACCGTGAGGGTGGTGAGGCCCTGGAATGGGTTGTCCAGGGAGGTGGTTGAGGCCCCGTCCCTGGAGGTGTTTAAGACCAGGCTGGATAAGGCGCTGTCCTGCCTGATCTAGTGTAGAGTGTCCCTGCCCATGGCAGGGGGGTTGGAACTAGGTGGTCCCTTCCAACCCTAACTGAAACTATGAAACTATGAACTCAGAGAAACAACTCCCTGCAAAGTCCTTTATTGTGTTGAACACCCAGGGAGCACAGCTCCTCATGTCTGCAGCCTCTGGGTCACAGCAGACAGGACAACACTGAACGAGCAATGGTCTGAAGAAAGTCATTGGTGTGGGAACAACATTCTCCCAAGGGGAACAGCACCAGCAGCAGCCAGAACTCAAGCAACTAGACAGGGCCTGCAGTGAGTGACATCAGAACTGCTCTGCAGGAGAAGACAAAGAGTTTATTGCTTCTGAAAGCATCCAGGGATCAGTTGGCTCAGGGCAGCCTTTCAGCTCCTGGTTCCTCAGGCTGTAGATGAGAGGGTTGACTGCTGGAGGCACCACTGAGTACAGAACTGACACCACCAGGTCCAGGGATGGGGAGGAGATGGAGAAAGGTTTCAGGTAGGCAAAGAAGACAGTGGTGACAAAGAGGGAGACCACAGCCAGGTGAGGGAGGCAGGTGGCAAAGGCTTTGTGGCGTCCCTGCTGAGAGGGGATCCTCAGCACTGCCCTGAAGATCTGCACATAGGACACCACAATCAACACAAAACAGACAAATGCTAAGGACACACTAAGCACAATAAGCCAAAGTTCCCTGAGGTAGGATGTGGAGCAGGAGAGCTTGAGGATCTGGGGGATTTCACAGAAGAACTGGTCCAGAGCATTGCCCTGGCAGAGGGGCAGGGAAAATGTATTGGCTGTGTGCAGCAGAGCATTGAGAGCTCCACAGGCCCAGGCAGCTGCTGCCAGGTGGAGACAAACTCTGCTGCCCAGGAGGGTCTCATAGTGCAGGGGTCTGCAGATGGCAACGTAGCGATCGTAGGACATGGTGGTGAGGAGAAAATATTCTGCATCAATTAGGAATACTAAAAAGAAGACCTGGAGAACACATCCTGTATAGGAGATGTCCCTGGTGTCCCTCAGGGAATTGGCCATGGATTTGGGCACAGTGGTGGAGATGGCAGCCAGGTCAAGGAGGGCGAGGTTGAGGAGGAAGAAGTACATGGGGGTGTGGAGGTGGTGGTGCCAGGCTATGGTGGTGATGATGAGGCCATTGCCCAGCAGGGCAGCCAGGTAGATGGCCAGGAAGAGGCAGAAGTGCAGGAGCTGCAGCTGCCTTGTGCCTGGGGAATGGCAGGAGGAGGAAGTGGGTGATGGAGCTGTTATTGGCCATCTGCTGCCTCTGGCCATGGAGACCTGTGCAAGGAGGGAAAGGCAGTGACAGTTAGGACACACTTCTCTCATGTTCATTGTAACCCCTGTCCCTGAGCTGCATGAGGAATGGATCAGCTCAGTCCTATCAGTACCAACCCATGGCAGAGTTCATCACAGCTTCAAATGCAGCAGGGACACAGAATTGCCATGAAGATTCCTCTGGTGTCAGAACAGAAAGTGATCAACAGCCCAATCCCAGGGAACAAGAGTCCCATTGTGGTGGGTTGAAATTTCCCCCCAGCATTAGCTTTGCCAGAGCAGCTGAGTTAGAAGCAAATGAAGCTGTATTGACAAGCAAGAGCTACACTCTACAATGGAATGCAATGAACAGGTACAGAACATACAGGAGTGACAATATTAGACAGGTATTTACAATTAGCAAACAACACAAAATCTTCCTGGTCAGAGACCAGGGAAGCTGTTCCACTACCCCTAACCTCTACCCCCCTGTTCCAAGAGAGAAAGGAGGAGTGGAGGGAGAAAAAAAGCAGTGGGTTAGGTTTAGCTAAGGCCAGCCAAAGCAGGTGATCTCTCCCCAGCAAAGCAAAACAGCTGAGATCAGAAGAGAAGAGAGAGAATTGTTATGGTACAGCTCCTCTGATTCCAGAGATTTATCCAATGAATTTGTTTAGAAGAATCTTTTCTTTTCCTTTTCACACCCAAGAGTGATCTATTTATTTTGTTTCTCCTTTTCTGCTCAAAATCTGTAACTAAATTTTAAAGGCATTGCCTAAAACACCACACCCATGGAGAGGTGGAGAAACAAGGAGCAGGCCTGCAGTGCTGCAGAGAGAGTGAAGGGAAGAGAGAAAGGCAGAGGGGCTGGGGGTGAAGCCTTCTCCTTACCCAGCTCTGCTCACTGCCGCTCACAGGATGGGACTGAAGGGCTTTGATCCTCCTTCTGTGTGCACACTCCAGGAGCCTTCAGCTGAGCGTCAGCTGCCGAGATGGAGATGCCTCCAGGAGCTCCAGCTGCAGTGTCCTGCACCCACAGCCTCACTGTGTCAGGGACTGCAGTGACTTCTCCTCCAGTGAGCTCTCAGTCACCCTTCCAGTCCTGGCCACCTTGAACCTCTCTCTGCCTTCCTCATCTCCCTGAGGTCCTCTGGTAGTGTCCTCAGCCCTGCTGTGCTGTGCAGAGGAGCTGCTCCTGGCCAGAGCTGTCTCCTGTAGTGCTGCCTGCTTGCCAGCAGCTCCTTCCAGCCCAGGAGTCCAGCCCAATAGAGCAGCAGGGGACCAGCCCAAGGTGTCTTATTGACTCCTCTGGTGGCTTTTGGTGCCCCGTAAACCTCAGGGACTGAGAGGAAGCTGATGAAACCTCTCCAGCAGTCAGAGTCAGATTCCAACTCTGAAGTTTCTTATACTCTTAATGGGTCCCACTGAAGCATACTGGGAAAGGGTCCCCAGGGGCTGGTTAGAGCAGAAGGAGACAGTGGATGCAAGGGAAGCATCACTGGAGGCACTGAAGCATCTCCAGGCTGTGGGGAGAGCAGAGACCTGAGGCAGTGCTGAGAGGTCAGGACAAGCAGCTCAAGGTGGCTCTGCTGCTGAGCAATCATGGAGGGGTTCATTGATCCCAAGGGCCAAGCCCTCACCCCCAGCCCCTGGCCAGGCAGATCCTGTCCCTCACAGGGCTCAGGGCTCTGCTGGAGGCAGTGCGGAGTCAGGGTGAGCAGTGAGCAGGAAAGGACCTTGTCAGTTTTTGCTGTGGTTTGCTTGCAAAGAGACAACTCCCACTGAAAGGGAATGAAATGTACCTTTAAAAATACTTTTTATCAGATGCTTTGAGCAATAAAAACCTCTCCAATTAGCTGCAGAAAGCTTGGCAAGAATGAGAGGTTCAGCAGTATTTAATGATTACATCATCATTAGGTACTGCCAGCAGACTCTGCCAAGGTACTGCCAAGAAGCCTCTCAACAAGTCCAAGTCAGAAGAAAACTCCAAAGTCCCTTGAAGCACTGATTGGCCTCCCTGAGGCTTGTTACTGACAAAGGCTCCCCAGGGACTCCTTAGAGCATCTTGTTAGAGGCCAGGATTGCAGGGAGACAAAGGCAAAGTGCAGGGCAGAAAAACTTGCCTTTGTTCTGTAAAGCAAAAAGGCCAAGCTCTGTCCACTCTCTGTGGAACAGAAGAACCTCAAAGTCTCAAAGCCAAGTTTCTCCTCACAGGCCTTGGTGGCAGAGGCAACTGCCAGAGCCAAGGGGACAGAGGCCTTGGTCCTGTTGGGCCTCTCATCCTTGCCAGAGCCCTTGGCTGTCCCTACTGAAGCCTCTCCTACACTGTCCCATGCCTGCAGCAATTATCCTTCAGGCTACTGACACCAATCTTGCTTCCCCACCCAGCTCTCCCCCCTGCCATTTCCCTCCCTTCCCTGAGCTGTCTCAGCTCTCCCTGCCATTTCCTGACGCTTCTGGATGACCTCATGGATAGCAGCTCTGCTCTTTGAGGGGCATTTCTTTGGCCTCCTCTCCACTCTGAACCTTCCAAGCTGCATTTTGTGGAGGTTTTGGTCTCTTCCCACTCCCCAGAAGAGCTCCATCCTCTCTGAAACCACCCTTCAGCCATGTGCACACTGCTCTGGCAGTTTCATAGTTTCATAGTTTCATAGTTTCAGTTAGGGTTGGAAGGGACCACAAGGATCATCTAGTTCCAACCCCCCTGCCATGGGCAGGGACACTCTACCCTAGATCAGGCTGGACAGAGCCTCGTCCAGCCTGGTCTTAAACACCGCAAGGGACGGGGCCTCAACCACCTCCCCGGACAACCCATTCCAGGCCTTCACCACTCTCACGGTGAAGAACTTCCTCCTCACATCCAGGCCTGAATCTCCCCACCTCCAGCTTCATCCATTCCCCTAGTCCTATCACTCCCTGATAGTCTGAAAAGTCCCTCCCCAGCCTTCTTGTAGGCCCCTTCAGATACTGGAAGGCCACAATGAGGTCACCTCGGAGCCTTCTCTTCTCCAGGCTGAACAGCCCCAACTCCTCAGTCTGTCCTCATAGGAGAGGTGCTCCAGCCCTCTGATCATCCTCGTGGCCTTCTCTGGACACGCTCCAGCACCTCAAGATCCCTGGTAATAGGGGCTCCAGAACTGGACGCAGTACTCAGGTGGGGTCTCACCAGAGCTGAGTAGAGGGGGAGAATCACCTCCCTTGACCTGCTGGCCACACTTCTCCTGATGCAGCCCAGGATCTGATTGGCTTTCCGGGCTGCAAGTGCACATTGAGAGCTCATGTTGAGCTTCTCGTCCACCAGCACCCCCAAGTCTCTCTCCTCTGGGCTGCTCCCCAGCCAGTCACTGCCCAGCCTGTATTTATGCCTGGGATTGCCTCGACCCAGATGCAGGACCCTGCACTTGGTCTTGTTGAAGCTCATGAGGTTGGCCTGTGCCCACCTCTCCAGCCTGTCAAGGTCCCTCTGGATGGCATCCCTGCCCTGAGTCTCCATTCATCTGGCTGCAGCAGCCCAGGTCCCTCAGCCTCTCCACAGAGATGTCAAGTCCCATCCTGGCAGATCTCCTCTGCAGCCTCTCCAGTTCCTCCCTACTATTCTGGACTGGGGAATGCTTCATCCAGACACCAATCATCCAGATGTGGCCACAACAGTGCTGAGTCTAAGGAATGAGAACTCCCTGTGTCTGAGTGGCCACACTCCTGCCACAGCCTGCTGCAGTTGGTGTTCTGTGTGCAGGGTTTGCTCCATCCCAGGCTATTTGGAATGGTTCCTTCCAGATGCTGTGAGGCCTTTCTGACTGGGGATGGGACACACCAGAACCTCCAGCTCCAAAGAACAGGCAGAGAGTTTGTACTGTGGTGGGGCCCAGTCTGTCAGGGAGTGGGAAAGGGGATGTAGGTTGTATAGGAAAGAGACACAGATGAGTGTTTGGAAGGCTTCAGGTGGTGTAGCCTTTCCTGGGAGTGGGCACAATCTGTACCAGGAAGGAGTCCTGTTATGGCTGGTATTAATATTTAATAGTTGGCTGTTGGTGATGGAGAATGGAGTCAATATGGATGACCAATATGATCCAGTGTTGTTCGTTTGTTAAGGGAACCTCCACAGCTTATAGAGACTCGGGGAGCATCGCTGGCACAGCTTCATTGGCTCCCCACCAGTGACCACACGTCGCACTGTTATAGATCATTGGTCACACTACTAATACCACGCGAGGTTGTTGATGCAGGTGTGTGTCCTGTTACCCCCAGATAACTCTCTGTGTTTATAGCTGCCAGTGCCCTGTTTTAGTTACATGCTGCAGGCACAGCACTGCTTTGCTACACTGCTAGCTACTTCTGCACTTTATGCTGAGCATGGCCTATCACCAGGTCAGGCTCTAAGCCTACACTGCCAGATTGCTCACACTGCTCGTTGCTGGCCTTGCCACAAATCCCCCTTTTTCTTTTTGTGAGCAATCTGCTCATGGGAGTTGTTCCCATCCCATACAAGATACTCTTTGCATACACAGAAGCAAGCGAGTTAAAGCTAAACTGCATAGCAAAAGCAAAAGTCCTGTAGCGCAGCATGTCTGACAGACTGATGTAACCCATACAAGGCACAATGCTTAAGTTCAGCTAGTTAGAATGTTCTAGCAGAGCTGGCATAATACGTGGTCAGAGATATCAAACCTTGTAAAGAAGAACTTAGATCTTAACAGTTCCGATCTTTACATTTCACTCCTCTTATTGACAGAGACGACTTGATTATGCCTGAACACAATACACACAGAGATTCAGACACAAATCCAAACCTCAGCACTGTCTTTTACAATCTGCTTTTGGGGTATGTTGCATCTTTATTTTCTCTAGGATGGTCAAAAATCATGAATTGCTTAATGGCAGCAAGATTTCTTTCATCTGTAAAGGTCGATCTGGCCAGGCTCTAGCTTCACAGACAGAAAAGTTGCAGGCAAACAGCAAGAGCAAAGGAGCTTCATTGCTTTGCCCAATAGAAAATTACCCATAATAATGTGGTTTTGCTCATCCTAGTGATACTGATCTCTTAATGTTCACACAACAGTTAAGCAATAGAATAGAATACAATAGCAGTCATGACAGTCAGTTATAAGTTAGATGTTTTCTGTTGACATCTTGGATTATTGTGACAGTTTTTGAGGTCAGTGCTAGGCAGGTTTGCTGTCTGTCTCTTTCATGACAGTTGTGCCGTGTTCGTGCTGTCTTGTGGTGAGAGGGTTGCAGCACTTAGCACAGTTGATGTTTCTAGGTGTTGATATGAGCTAACTATCTCTTGTTGGTACCATTAAAAAACTGTTTTTTTTGCTATGGGCTACTGTCTCTTTTCCTTTTTTTTTAGGTATTTATTTATTTGTTTGTTGTTGTTTTCAGCCTACAATGAAAATGCATGTGGTGTTATAAGGAATTGTGATTTTCTCTCTAAGTGTGTAAAATTACAGCAAACTGGTGAGACAACAATCAAACCACCATAACATTCAGTCCTAATTCACATGGTGCTGTGGTTACATTCTTCTGATTGATGCTTTGATCTCAGATTATCATAACAGTTACTGTGATCGATGTTCGACTCCATGGGAAATGCTGTTTCCTCATAGTCTTGATTCTTCTGCCGTTGTTCATTGCGATGATTGCAGTTGACAGAAAAGAAGGCTCCGAGGTGACCTTATTGTGGCCATTCAGTATCTGAAGGGGGCCTACAAGAATGCTGGGGAGGGACCTCCTAGCGTGTCAGGAAGTGACAGGACTAGGGAGAATGGAATGAAGCTGTGGGTGGGGAGATTCAGGCTGGATGTGAGGAGGAAGTTCTTCCCCATGAGAGTGGTGAAGCCCTGGAATGGGCTGTCCAGGGAGGTGGTTGAGGCCCCATCTCCAGAGGTGTTTAAGCCCAGGCTGGATGAGGCTCTGGCCAGCCTGATCTAGTGTGAAGTGTCCCTGCCCATGGCAGGGGGGTTGGAACTAGTTGATCCTTGTGGTCCCTTCCAACCCTGACTGATACTATGAGTCTATGATGCCTTATATTTTTAAATTAATTTTTTTTTTTTTATTTTAAAATGTAATCTATTTTTTAATTTGTAATTATTTTTATTTCTTTTTTAATCATTTATTTAATCTATTTTTTAAAAAAGTGTTTTGCTTTAATTTTAATTTTTTAAGTTCAATTTTAATATTTTTTCCCATTATTTTACACACATTTTTTTAATTTTAATTTATTTTTATTTTAAATTTTTGTAAATAATTTTTATTTTTTCTACTTTCTTTATTTTCCCTTTTTATTTTACTTTATTTTTCTATTTTTTCCCATTTCTTTTTATTAATTTTTTTTATTCTAATTTTGTTTTTTTTTCTTTTATTTTGAATTTATTAATTATTTTCAATATGTTTTAATGTATTTTTAATATATTTATTTTTATCTATACTTTTTAATATTTTAAAATTTTAATCAATTTCTATATATTTTTTCTAATTATTTTTTTGTCATTTTTGTATTTTATTTAATTTTTTAAACTTTTTTGTTATTTTTAATTTAGTTTTTTTCTTTTTTAAAACTTTTAATTTTTTTAATTGCAATTTTTAAATGTTTATTTAAATTTTTTATTGTAATAAATGTTTTAAATTTTTTTGATCTATTTTTCAGGGTTTTTTTTTTATCTTATATTGTTTAATTTTTTTTTTATTTTTTGCATGTTTGTTGTATTAATCTGTTTCTATTTTAATTTTGATTTCAATTTTTTATTATTTTTAACATCTTCTCTTCTATTTTTTTATTATTAATTTTCTTGACTTTTTCTTTTTTATATTTTTGGGTTTTTGGTCTTGATAATCCTTATTTTTATTTTTTGCTAATAATCCTTATGATTTTGTTACTAATCCTTATGAATTTTAGGTGGTCATATTTGTTGGTTTTTTTTAATTGTTGCTCTTATTTTTCATTATTTTGCTTAATTTGTTTTTATTTTAAACTTCTTTGTTGTTTGTTTTTAATTTGCTCTCTATCATTATTTTTGTTATTATTTATTATTTTTATTGTACCTTTGTATCTAAGTTGTAATATTTGGTTTTTGGTTTGTTATATGTATTTCTATTTTAATTATTTTTTACTTGTTTTCTTTTTTACTATTTTTTGTATATTTGTATGTTTTCTAGTCAGTGTCTAAGAAGGAAATAGAAAGATGTTACATTAGCTAAGGAATACTTTTAAAAGCAAATACCTATTTACTACAAACCTTAACTGTATTACATGGAGCTCCTTTGCAATGCCGAGGCACACAGCTAAGAAGGTTCCAAACCAAAAGAACAACTTACAATGTGACCCATTACTAAGTGCTTATGCCTTACTGCAATTACGATGCACTGACTACCTGTAAATACCAAATGCTTACTATTCATTATGCTTACTAGGAAGACTTAGCAAAACTCTAAATAACAAACCTCTGAGAGACATTAAAATCAGAAATGATGAAATTAGCACTGTTGCTTTAAATCAGAGCAGAGCTTTGGTAGACTAGAGTCGTACCAGAAAAGGGGGTGAGGGGTGACTACCTCTTAGACCATCTGCTTAATTATGATGTCATGCCATGCCCATGGAGGTGGTGGAGTCACCTTCATTGGAGGTGTTCAAGAGGAGGCTTGATGGGATGCTTGGTGCCACGGTTTAGTTGTTTAGTTGTTTAGGTGGGTTGTATTGTATTGTATTGTATTGTCCTCTCCAGGACACAGTGACCATCTCTGGAGTCACCTTTCCGGGGCAGACTGGACAGCCCAAGGCCCTTTCCATCATTCTCCAATTTGCTTCTGCACTTATTCTTTGTTCATTCAGGTTCCTATCGCCTATGCTGCTTTGACCTTTCGGGAGGCAAAGCTGCAGTTGTCCCCTGGGCCACCTCTGTGATTGTTTTTCCTCTCCATCTCTGTATCTACTTGCCTAAAACTTTGCTTCTCAGATCATGCCTTGGAGAGGAGACAACCTGCTGAGAGACAATTTGTGCTGAGCAGCTGGTTCCAGAGGGGTTTGATTGTGATGCAACTTTATCAGACTTTATTTTCTTTCCTTCTAAACAGGAACAATTCTCCTGTGGCTCTGTGCAGGACAGATCTCTATGGAGAAGCAGGGGGAATCTAGTGCCATGGAGATGTGACCTGTAGATGCAGAGAGCAGTGGAGAAATGAGTATGGCCCCAGGTGGGCAGGGACAGGTATGGGGAGTTGTGGAGTGGGTGAGGAACCAAAGCTGTTCATACAGTGTCAGTCTCAAGGGAGAGCTTTTTCACCAACTCCAGGCCTCTTGAGGAGGACTCTGTGGATCAAGGTGACATGGAGAGTGCTGCTGTCAGCTCCTTCTCTCAAATGCAGCTAATTAAAAACATCTTTAAAAACAAACCCAGGGGGTTATGAGGCCCCAGTGGGAAATCTTCCTCATTTAACTGCACGCTGAAACAGCTTCAATTAGCTGTGAGAAAACGCTCCAGTGAGCTGGACAAGTCTCAGTACCTGAAGAAATCCCAGCAGAGACACACGCTCCTGAGGGACTTCTGTGTTCTAAGAGCCCCATGGAGGATTTGGGGTGACTCCAGGTGTCAGGGACTGAGAGAAATTGAAGAAACTGCTCCAGAACTCAGCAGCAAATGCCAAAGTAGCTTGAAGCACTGATTGGCCCCACTGGGGCTTGTTACTGACAAAGCCTCCCCAGGGGCTCCTTGGAGCAGGTAATTGGAGGCTGTGATTTCTAGACCAAAAAAAGGTAAAGTGCAGGAGTCTGTGATGCTGAAAAACCCTGGGTTTGGGTTATGGAGCAGGAAGGCCAAGCCTGAGCACAGCCTCTGGGGACAGTAGAGCTGAAAGCCTCAAAATAAAGGATTGCTCCCAGGCTGGGTGGCAGAGACAACTGCCAGAGCCAGGGACCAAGACTAGGTCCTGTTGGGCTTTCAGCCTTGCCAGAGCCCCTGGCCATGCTTTGCCAGCAGACTTGGTAGGCTTAGGCAATGGCTGCCTGGGTGACCCTGAAGGTCTTTCCCAACCACAACAGTTCTGTGATTCTGTGTTTCTGTGTAGGAGAAGGTGGTTTTGGATAGCTTTAGAAGACTCTAGGAAGGTTTGCCTCTGCTTGGAATAAGGATTATATATATATATATATATTAAAAAGAAAAACAAAGAGAGAGAACAAGAGGGATGCATATTGTGCATTTTTATAACGAAGGCTTTAGTGACACCAGCAAGGAATAGCTAACCCAAGTCAAACACCTGGAAACATCAACTTTGCAAGGCAGTACTGCAATCATCTCAGCAAACAGCAGCACAAGAATCAAGAGGGACAGGACCAAAGAGCACTTCCAGTGGAGCTGAAGATCAGAGAGCTACCTAACAGCCATCACAATGATGCTGTGATAATCTGAGATCAAAAGCATCAATCAGAAGAATGCACCAAAAACCCATCTGATTAGGACTGAGTATCATGATTGCTTCATTGTTGTGTGATTAGGAGTATGTTCACATGGGTTGAGATGGTAACTCACCAGTCTGTCATAACTTTAAAGAGTTAAAGGGAAAGTCAAAATAAATTATAGCACAAAAGACATTTTCATTTAGGTTATAAAAAGCAAAAAAAAAAGGGGGAATTCAGGGTATTATGTCACAAAAGAGAATGGTACAAGCATGTATGTTTCTCAAATTTTCCTTTACATGTGGTTTCAAATGTAATTTAACAAAATTTATGAAGGATATGAGAGTTCTGGAAGTTTTACCTAGGAGAAATTTGAAAGAAGAACAAACCACATTAGGCCAGAGTCAGTATCAACATGACTCAGTGCCTTTCCTTAGCAAAAACCAGCAGCAGATCAGTAAGTTAGGGTGAGTAAAAATGGATTATTGTGTTATGTTCAGTTTTACATTGGGCAGAACCATGAATATTCAGGATGTCATCCCTGACCCAGCCAAGGAGCCTTTGCACTCTTGCTGTTTGCCTGCAAGTATTTTCCTTCTCTGTGGAGATGGAGCCTGGCCAGCTCTACCCTTGTGGATCAAGGAGAATCTTGCTGACATTTCCCACCTGGTGGATGTGGGGCAGGCTGTGGATGTGGTCTACCTGGACCTCAGCAAGCCCTTTGACACCGTCCCCCACAGGAAACTCCTGGCCAAGCTGGCAGCCCATGGCTTGGATGGGAGCACACTGCGTTGGGTTAGGGACTTGCTGGAGGGCCAAGCCCAGAGAGTTGTGATGAATGGTGCCACATCCAGCTGGCGGCCAGGCACTAGTGGTGTGCCCCAGGGATCAGTGCTGGGCCCCATGCTCTTCAACATCTTTATTGATGATTTCTGGATGAGGGCATTGAGTCCATCATCAGTAAATTTGCGGATGACACCAAGCTTGGGGCAGGAGTTGATCTGCTGGAGGGTAGAGAGGCTTTGCAGAGGGACCTCGACAGGCTGGACAGATGGGCAGAGTCCAAGGGCATGAGATTGAACACATCCAAGTGCCGGGTTCTGCACACTGGCTACAACAACCTCATGAAGTGCTACAGGCTGGGGTCAGAGTGGCTGGAGAGCGGCCAGGCAGAGAGGGACCTGGGGTGCTGGGTTGATGGTAGGCTGAACATGAGCCTAGGAAACCCAAAGGTTGAGGAACAAACAGCCAAAATCCCAGCCCAGCTGCAGTGGTGGCACTGGCTGTGCTTTCTCAGCACTGTCATTATTCTCCTCAGCACTGGTGGTGCAGAGAGAAGGGCAGGGGCACAATTTCCTCAAAGAAAGAAGGGTAAAAAGAGGAGATTTCAGTCAATCTGCTGGACAAGGCCCCCCAGGGGGGGTCACATTTGGCCTGACAGTGCAGGGTCGGGTATTGCTGTGTCACCGGCGTGGGGGTGACTATGCCAGGTGAGGGAGGAGCTGATGGTGAAGCCTGAAGCCCTTGCTGCAGCCTGTGGAGGTGAAGGGCTGGCACCGGTGTGGGTGCAGCGGTGCTGGCTGAACGTGGCCATCTGGGTGGAACTCTTGCCTCAGGCAGCTCAGAGGTGCAGCTGCTTCTGGCTGTGGATGCAGCAGTGCCAGCTGAGGTTGGAGCTGAGGGTAAATCTGTTGCCATAGTCCCCACAGACAGAGTGCTGGGCACTGGGCTGGGGGCAGTGGGGCTTTACCAGCTCCAAGCTGGGTGGGAAGATTTTTCCCCCACTCAGGGCACTGATGTGGCTGCTTGGGTGGCACAGAGGGGCTGATATGGCTTTGCCCTCTCTCTCCTCTTCATCTTCCTCCTCCTTCTCATCATTCTTCTCCTATTCCATATCATCTTCCACTTCTGCCACCTCATCCCCTTTGTCCTCCTCATAATTATTTTCTTCCTCCGCCTCCTAATTCTCATGTACTTCATCCTTGCTCTCCTTATCACCCTGTGCTCTTGGGTGAATTCTTGGGGACCAAGTGACTGAAAAGTAAGGACACAGTGTGCAATATTGTGTGCTGAGCAAATGGTTCCAGAGGCCTTGGATTGATGAGGCAATTTTCTCAGCCTTGGCTTTGATTCCAAAGAGCAACAATTCTTCTGTGGCTGTGTGCAGGCAGTTCTCTAAGGAGAGCAGGGGGCAGCTGGTGCCATGGAGCTGTGAGCTCCAGCTGCAGAGAGCAGTGGAGGAGTCTGAGGCAAGGAGCAGGGATGGAAGGCCCAGGTGGGCAGGGACAGCAATGGGGAGGATGGGGAGGGTGAGGAGCAAAGTTGTCCCCTCAATGTCAGCCCTCAAAGGACAGCTTCTCCTCCCAGTCCAGACCTCCTGAGCAGACAGCCTGCATCATTCTGGCTTGGTGGATGCTGCTGTCACCTCTGCCCTCATCTGAGAAAGAATCCAATAGTTTACCATCAAAAGCTGAGCTTTGTGAGGTGCACTTTGAAATCTGGAAGTAAACAGCAAAGACAAAAAGAGCTCCTCAGGGCACTTGGGGATCATTCCATGAACCTCAGGTACTGAGAGAAGAGTGAAGAAACTGTGCACTATTCCTAATGCAGGCCAGGATGCTGTGGCCTTCTTGGCCACCTGGGCACACTGCTGGCTCATGTTCAGGCAGCTGTCAATCAGCAAACCCAGGTCCCTTTCTGTTTGGCTGCTCTCCAGCCACTCTGACCCCAGCCTGTAGCTCTGCATGGGGTTGCTGTGGCCAAAGTGCAGCATCTGGCACTTGGACTTGTTGAATGCCATCCCGTTGGACTCCCCCATCTGTCCAGTCAGTCGAGGCCCTCTGCAGAGCCCTTCTGCCTCTAACTGACCAACATCTGTTCCCAACTGGTGTCATCTGCAAGTTTGCTGATTACTGCCTCAATTCCCTCATCCAGATCGTCAGTGAAGACATTGAAGAGGATGGGGCCCAGCACTGATCCCTGGGGGACACCACTGGTGACTGGCCTCCAGCTGGAGGTGGCACCATCACCACCACTCTCGGGCCCGGCCCTCAGCCAGTTCCTAACCCAGCTCAGAGTGTGCTGTCCAAGCCACGAGCTGACAGCTTAGCCAGCAGTTTGCTGTGGGGGACGGTGTCAAAGGCCTTGCTGAAGTCCAGGTAGACTACATCCACAGGCCTCCCCACGTCCACCAGACGGGTCACCTGATCATAGAAGGAGATCAGGTTGGAGAGGCACGGGACCTGCCTTCCTGAATCCATGTTGGCTGGAACCTGAGCCCTTGGCCATCTGCAGGTGCACAGTTATTGCCACCAGGATAATCTGCTCCATCATTTTCTTGGCACTTTCCCTGACATTTTCCCTGAGGTCCGGCTGACTGGCCTGTAGTTTCCGGGTTCCTCCATCCGTCCCTTCTTGTGGATGGGGATCACATTGGCCAGTTTCCAGTCATCTGGGACCTCTCCAGTGAGCCAGGACTGGAGGGAAATGAAGGAGAGTGGCTTGGCAGCTCATCTGCCAGCTCTCTCAGGACCCTAGGGTGGATCCCATCCGGCCCTATGGACCTGTGAGTGTCCAAGTGGCTCAGCAGGTCCCGAACCAATTCCTCATGGATTTCCTGGGCATTACACTGCTCCCTGACCCCATCCCCCAGCTCAGGAGGCCACTCGTCCTGAACTCCTCCTGCCTTGATGTTAAAAATTGAGGCAAAGGTGTTCAGGCCCTCAGCCTTTTCCTCATCTTCAGTCACCGTGTTCCCCTGCAGGTCCAATAGGCAGTGCAGGTTCTTCTTGCCCTTCTTTTTAGCGTTAACATATTTGTGAAAATGGTTTTTATTGTCCTTCATAGAGGTGTTCAGCTTCAGTTCCAACTGGGCCTTTGCCTCTCTAATTTTTTTCCTACATAATCAAACAACTTCCTTAAACACACCTCCAGAAGCTTCCCCTCCTTCCAAAGGTGACACAGCCTCTTTTTTTCCCTTAGTTCCTCCAGGAGCTGCTTGCTCATCCAGGCCCAGAGCCTTCCCCTTGTCTCGTTTTTCAGCACATGGGAACTGCCAGTTCCTGTGCCTTCAAGAGCTCCTGTTTGAAGCACCAACCAGCCTGGACCCCTCGGCTCTTGAGGGCTGCTACCCAGGGAACTTTGCAAAGAAGTTTCTTAAACAGGCTGAAGTTCACCCTCCAGCAGTCCAAGGTGAAGGTTCTGTTGGTGCTCCTCCCTAGCTCCCTGCATATTGAACGCTTCACCATCTCATGGTCGCTGCACCCCAGGCAGCCTCCCACGGCCATGTCTCTCACCAGCCCTTCTCTATGGGAGAACAGCAGGTCAAGCAGAGCCTGACCCCTGGTAGGCTCACTTACCAGCTGCATCAGGAAGTTGTCCTCCATGTGGTCCAGGAATCTTCTGGACTGCATAAGATATAAAGCCCTACAAATGCAGCAAACCCAATCTGCAGCATTGTCTTTTGCAATCTGCTTCAGGGGCATGAGTGTCACACCTTTGCCTTTTCCTAAGATGGTCAAACATCATAGAAGTATTAGTGTCATCAAGGTCCTCCCTTGACCCATGAGGGTAGGGCTGGCCAGGCTCTGTCTCCACAGATAAGGAAATTACCTGTGGGCAGACAGCAAGAGTGAGAAGGCCTCCTGGCTGGGTGGGAGATGACATCCCAAATATTCATAGTTTTGCCCAGTGTGAAATTGTACACAGCACAATAATCCATGTTCACTCTGCCTACCACACTGATCTCCTGATGCTCTCTTTTGCTAAGGAAAGGTACTGAGGCCTATTGTTCCTACTCCTGGGGTTTTTTTTCTTTCCTTTCAAATTTCTCCCAAGCAAAGCCTCCAACATCTTATATCCTCAAATTTTATTAAACCACACTAAAACCAATATGAAATGAAAATTTGAGACCATCACACACTTTAACTTTTCTTTCTCGTGACATAATACCTACAATTCCCCCTTGTTTGTTTTTTATCTCATAGAATGAAAATATCTTTTGTGCTATAATCCATTTTGACCTTCACCCAGTAGCACTGCTACAGTGTTGTGCTATCCTTAGGGAACATGCCTTAACACAATCACTAAAGATTTATAAGCACTCTTCTTGCCTATATTTTGACATTTTACCTAGACCAACACAAGATGTTTCCAGGCCAAGACCTTTATTGCATCACACAGTTGACATATATATTTCTAATGCAGTGTTGCCACACTGACTGGTTACATTTCTACTGCCATGCCCTTAAGCAAAGCACACACTAGGTTATTGCTAGCAAACAAGCTTCTGAACAGATCCAGCCCAATCCTGCCTGGTCTTTCCTTTCAGTTCCTGATAAGGTGTACATCCCTGGACTCAAGACCAAACATAGCTGTCCCAAAGATAACTGAAAACAAGCTGTGTGGTGCAGCAGACACGCTGGAGGGAAGGGATGCCATCCAGAGGGACCTTGACAGGCTGGAGAGGTGGGCACAAGCCAACCTCATGAGCTTCAACAAGACCAAGGGCAGGGTCCTGCCTCTGGGTCGAGGCAATCCCAGGCACAATTACAGGTTGGGCAGTGACTGGCTGGGGAGCAGCTCAGAGGAGAGAGACTTGGGGGTGCTGGTGGAGGAGAAGCTCCCCAGGAGCTCTCAATGTGCACTTGCAGCCCGGAAAGCCAATCAGAGCCTGGGCTGCATCAGGAGAAGTGTGGCCAGCAGGTCAAGGGAGGTGATTCTCCCCCTCTACTCATCTCTGGTGAGACCCCACCTGGAATACTGCCTCCAGTTCTGGAGCCCCTATTCCAAGAGGGATCTGGAGGTGCTGGAAGGTGTCCAGAGAAGGGCCACGAGGAGGAGCAGAGGGCTGGAGCACCTCTCCTGTGAGGACAGACTGAAGGAGTTTGGGCTGTTCAGTTTGGAGAAGAGAAGGCTCTGAAGTGACCTCATTGTGGCCTTCCAGTACCTGAAGGGGGCCTACAAGAAGGCTGGGGAGGGACTTCTCAGGCTATCAGGGAGTGATAGGACTAGGGGGAATGGAATGAAGCTGGAGGTGGGGAGATTCAGGCTGGATGTGAGGAGGAAGTTCTTCCCCATGAGGGTGGTGAAGCCCTGGAATGGGTTGTCGAGGGAGGTGGTTGAGGCCCCGTCCCTTGAGGTGTTTAAGCCCAGGCTGGATGAGGCTCTGTCCAGCCTGATCTAGGGTAGAGTGTCCCTGCCCATGGCAGGGGGGTTGGAACTAGATGATCCTTGTGGTCCCTTCCAACCCTAACTGAAACTATGAAACTATGAAACAAACTGCATCCCTTTGCCATCTCCCGTACAGTTTCCTGTGCCAGTCCAAAGTGCATCCCTTGGACCCCTTCCCAGTCCCAGCTGTACCCAGCACAGCACACAGTGGATATCCTGATCCCAGGGCAGCTGTGGCCTGAGCCTGGTACAAATGGGATCCCATTGCCATCTCCCAGCACAGTCTGAATCTCATCCCAGTACAAACTGCATCTCCTGACTCCCTCCAATACAGAGTAGGCCCTGTCCAAGTACCAACTGTTGCCCTGATCCCAGTAAAGTCCAGGACCTGCCCAGAGGAAATGGATCCAATGACATCACCCAGTAGACTGGGGACCATCCCAGTGCCAACTGCATCTCCTGATCTCCTCCCAGTACAGACAGGGTCTCATCCCAGAGCAAAGTTGAAGCCCTGGCCCCCTCCCAGTTCCAGCTGCTTCCCTCCCAGTGCAAACCAGAGATCAGGACTCCTTCCCAGTTCTTAAAGACACAGCCTAAACTGGTCACAATCCACCTCTTCTAAACAATTTCATTGACTGTTCATACTGTCCATCCAATCTAAAACAATATCTACAATTTGCAAGTGAAGTTGATAGTCCATTCCGGCTGTCCTCAGGTGTAGATGATTCAGAAGTCCAAGAAACAAGAAAAATGGAAAACAGTTTGTCTCTTCGCAGACGAAGCGAAGAAAAGGGAAACAGGGAAGCAGGGACTCTCAGTTGACTCAGGGCTCTCAGGGTTCTCAGGGTTCGTGCACCGTGGATTGCCTCAGGATTTCCTTTGGGCGCGATGTAGCTGTACAACACTCTGAAATTAAACTCTTTCAGCTAAAGTTAGATTTCTTTGTGGAATACACTGAATTTCACCATTCTCTTGCATTACCCAATAAGTGTGACCAGGACCTTCAGCTGAAACCACCCCTCGGACAGGTTTAGCCTCTCCTGAGGGAAAAAACACCCAAACAGTTTGACCTAACAGATTCTTTCTCTAACAACAGGAACTCTATCACCTTCCACTTTCTGTAGCAGATCTGAGTGTGCCGGTCCAGCTCGGTTCACTGAACCTCTGCTATTTACCAGCCAGGTTGCTTGTGCTAAATGCTTTTCCCAGTTTTTCAAAGATCCACCCCCCATGGCTTTAAGAGTGGTCTTCAGCAAACCGTTGTAGCGTTCAATCTTCCCTGCAGCTGGTGCCTAGTAGGGGATGTGGAATATCCACTCAATGCCGTGCTCTTTGGCCCAGCTCTTTACAAGGTTGGTTTTGAAGTGAGTTCCATTGTCTGACTCAATCCTCTCTGGAGTTCCATGTCTCCACAGGATTTGTCTCTCCAGACAAGAATGGTGTTGCGTGCAGTTGCATGTGGAACTGGAAAGTTTCCAACCATCCAGTGTTTGCCTCTACCATAGTAAGCACATACTGCTTACCAGAACGAGAACGTGGTAGAGTGATGTAGTCAATCTGCCAAGCCTCACCATACTTGTACTTGGACATCTGTCACCATACCATAAGGGCTTAAGTCGCTTTGCCTGCTTAATAGCAGCACAAATGTCACAGTCATGGATGATTGTGTGATAGCATCCATGGAAATGTCTATGGATCTGTCAAGTGCCCACTGGTAGGTTGCATCTCTGCCTTGATGTCCTGATGAATCGTGAGCCCACCGAGCTAAGATATCTCACCTCGGTGTTTCCAGTCGAGATCAAGATCAGAGTCCATGTCTACTTGAGAAACTCTGGCAGCTAGATCTGCCTGGATGGTTGTGTTGCTGTTCCTCAGTAGCTTTGCTCTTAGGGATGTGAGCATCAATGTGTCTCACCTTCACTGGAATTCTCTCGATTCGATCAGCCATGTCCTGCCACAGCTCAGCTGCCATATAGGCTTTCCTTTTCTCTGCCAACCATTCTTCTTCAGTTCTTTAGCCAACCCCGCAGAGCGTGGCTACCATCATGAGTTGGTGTAGAGATAAAGCTTTGGCCACCTCTCAGTTCAGCTACGTCGAGAGCTAGCTGGACAGCTTTTACCTCTGCGAAACTGATGGATTCTCCTTCTCCATCCTTTGCCTCTGCAACTCGGCGTGTTGGACTCCACACTGCAGGACTTCCACCTTCGCTGTTCCCGACAAGACGACAGGAACCGTCTGTGAACAAAGCAGATTTCTTTTCATCATCAGAAGGTCATTGTAAGGAGGAGCTTCCTCAGCACGAGTTACTCTCTCCTCTGGAGGTTTAGTGCAGTTGATACCTTCAGGCCACTTGAGATCACCTCCACTAGACCAGGTCTTTCAAGATTTCCCATGGGAGCTCTCTGTGTTATCAGAGCCATCCACTTCGACCAGGTGGAATCTGTTGCATGATGTGGTGTGGAACCTTTGCCTTTGAACATCCAATTCAAAAACTGGTAATCTGGAGCTAGGAGAAGTTGTGATTCAGTTCCATCACTTCAGAGCTGCTTTTACTCCTTCATAGGCAGCTAGAATCTCTTTCTCTGTTGGAGTATAATTAGCCTCTGAACCTCTGTAACCTCGACTCCAAAAACAAGAGGTCGTCCACGTGTCTCACCTGGAGCTCTTTGCCGCAAGCACCAGGTTGGACCATTGTCACTTGCAGCCGTGTACAAAATGTTCTTAATGTCTGGACCATCTCGGATGGGTCCCAGACCCATTGCTTGAACCACCTCTTGCTTTATCTGGTCAAAAGCGCTGTTGTTCAGGTCCCCAGTGGAAAATTGTTTCTCTTTCGAGTCACATCATACAGAGGTTTCACAATCTGACTGTATCCAGGAATGTGCAGTCTCCAAAATCCCACTATCCCCAAGAAACGTAGAGTTTCTTGCTTGTTCATGGGATTGGCCATGGTAGAGACTCTATTTACCCATCCACGGAATGTGTCGGCGTCCATCCTGCCCACCGCACTCCCAGAAACTGGATCTCTCTGGTAGGTCCTTCACCTTGTCTCGCTTGATGGCAAAACCTGCATTCAGAAGAATGTCAATGACTTTGTTACCTTTCTCGAAGACTTCCTCAGCAGTTTTACCCCAGACGATGATATCATCGATGAACTGGATGTGTTCTGGAGCACCACCTTGCTCCAGAGCATCGTGGATCACCGCATGACAGATGCTGGAGCTGTGGATCAGCCATTGGCAATCTGTTGAAAGTGTACTGGATTCCTCTCCAGGTGAAAGCAAACTGAGGCCTGCATTCCTCTGCTATGGGAATAGAGAAGAAGGCATTAGCAATGTCTATGGTAGCATACCATTTGGCCTCTTGTGGATTCCAGCTCATCCTGGAGTTCCATCATGTCTGGTACTGCTGCACTCATAGGTGGAGTTACTTCATTCAGAGCTCGGTGTCGACTGTCAGACGCCAGTCTCCATTCTGCTTTCGCACAGGCCACACTGGACTGTTGAAAGGGGAATGAGTTTTGCTGATGACTTTCTGACTCTCCAGCCTCTTAACCACCCTCTCCACCCGGGGCCTTTTTTTTTTTTTTTTTTTTTTTTTTCCCTCCCTCAGTGACAAGGCTCTCAGAGCCGAGTGCCTCGCCGCTGCCTGCTCTCTCAGCCACGCACTGGGGTCTGTTTGGTTTGCACGCGGTTTCCGCGGCAACCCCTCCCCCTGCTACAACAGATAGAACAGGGGGTATATAAGGAAGCTGCCCGAGCAGCAAGAGACCTGGTTAGGAAAGCCAAAGCAGAGTTGGAATTGAATCTAACCAGGGAGGTTAAAGGGAGCACTAAGAACTTCTACAGGTATATTAATGGCATGAAGAAGAGTAGGGAAGGTGTGGGCCCCTCAGAAAGGAAAGTGGTGAATTGGTTCACAAGTGAGTGGAAAAGGCTGAGGTACTCAATAACTTCTTTACCTCAGTCTTCACTGCAAGGGCCTCCAGCCACACTCCTGGAGTCATGGCAGACGATGCCAGGGACGGGGAGGAAGAACTGCCCATCATAAGTGAAGCTCAGGTTGGTGATCACCTGAAGAGCCTGAAAGTGTTCAAATCCATGGGACCTGACAGGATACACCCACGGGTGCTGAGAGAACTGGCAGAGGAGGTTGCTAAGCCCCTCTCTATTCTATTCCAAAAGTCATGGCAGCCTGGGGCAGTCCCCACAGCCTGGAAAAGGGCAAACATTGCTCCCATCTGCAAAAAGGGTAAGAAGAAGGAACCAGGGAACTCCAGGCCAGTCACTCTCACCTCTGTGCCCGGAAAGATCATGGAGCAGATCCTCCTGGAGGCACTGCTGACTCAGAAGAGTAGTGAAGAGGTGATTGGGAGCAGTCAGCATGGCTTTGCAAGGGCAAATCCTGCCTGACAAACCTGGTGGCCTTCTATGAACAAGTGACAGCATTAATAGATGAGGGGCAAGCAACTGATGTCGTTTACCTGGACCTGAGCAAAGCCTTTGACACTGTCCCACACCACATCCTGGTCTCCAAGCTGGTGACACACGGGTTTGATGGGTGGACCACCAGATGGATAAGGAACTGGCTTGATGGCCGCACCCAAAGAGTGGCTGTCAATGGGTCCATGTCCCAGTGGAGGCCAGGGACAAGCGGAGTCCCTCAGGGATCAGTCCTGGGACCAGGCTTGTTCAACATCTGTGGGGTGCATGGACAGTGGCATTGAGTGCACCCTCAGCAAGTTTGCTGATGACACCAAGCTGTGTGGTGCAGCAGACATGCTGGAGGGAAGGGATGCCATCCAGAGGGACCTGGACAGGCTGGAGAGGTGGGCACAAGCCACCTCATGAGCTTCAACAAGACCAAGGGCAGGGTCCTGCCTCTCGAGGCAATCCAGGCACAAATCCAGGCTGGGCAGTGACTGGCTGGGGAGCAGCCAGAGGAGAGAGACTTGGGGGTGCTGGTGGAGGAGAAGCTCAACAGGAGCTCTCAATGTGCACTTGCAGCCTGGAAAGCCAATCAGAGCCTGGGGCATCAGGAGAAGTGTGGCCAGCAGGTCAAGGGAGGTGATTCTCCCCTCTACTCAGCTCTGGTGAGACCCCACCTGGAGTACTGCCTCCAGTTCTGGAGCCCCTATTACAAAAGGGATGTGGAGGTGCTGAAGCATGTCCAGAGAAGGGCCACGAGGATGATCAGAGGGCTGGAGCACCTCTCCTATGAGGACAGACTGAAGGAGTTGGGGCTGTTCAGTTTGGAGAAGAGAAGGCTCTGAAGGACCTCATTGTGGCCTTCAGTACCTGAAGGGGGCCTACAAGAAGGCTGGGGAGGGACTTTCAGGCGATCAGGTAGTGATAGGACTAGGGGGATGGAATGAAGCTGGAGGTGGGGAGATTCAGGCTGGATGTGAGGAGGAAGTTCTTCACCGTGAGGGTGGTGAAGCCCTGGAATGGGTTGTCCAGGGAGGTGGTTGAGGCCCCGTCCCTTGCTGTGTTTAAGACCAGGCTGGACGAGGCTCTGTCCAGCCTGATCTAGGGTAGAGTGTCCCTGCCCATGGCAGGGGGGTTGGAACTAGATGATCCTTGTGGTCCCTTCCAACCCTAACTGAAACTATGAAACTATGAAACTATGAAACAAGCTGCTCTAAGGAGTCCCTGGGGAGCCTTTGTCAGGTACAAGCCTCAGGGAGGCCAATCAGTACTTCAAGGAACTTTGGAGTTTTCTTCTGCCTTGGACTTGTTGAGAGGCTTCTTGGCAGTACCTTGGCAGAGTCTCCGGCAGGTACCTAAGGATGATGGAATCAGCCCCAATACTCCATGGAGCTCATTAAATCCTGCTGAACCTCTCATTATTGCCAAGGTTTCTGCAGCTAATTGGAGAGGTTTTTATTGCACAAGGCATCTGATTTTTAAAGGCACATTTCATTCCTTTTCAGCAGGAGTTGTGTCTTTGCAAGCAAACCACAGCAAAACCTGACAAGGTCCCACCCTGCTCACTGCTCATCCTCACTCCCCACTGCCCCCAGCAGAGCCCTGAGCCACAGGTGAGGGACAGGATCTGCCTGGCCAGGGGCAGGGGGTCAGGGCTTGGCCTTTGGATCAATGAAAACCCCTCCAGGTTTGCTCAGCAGAGGAGCCACCTTGAGCTGCTTATCCTGTCCTGTCAGCACTGCCTCAGTTCTCTGCTCTCCCCACAGCTTAGAGATGCTTCAGTGCCTCCAGTGATGCTTCCCTTGCATCCACTGTCTCCTTCTGCTCTAACCAGCCCCTGGGGGACCTTCCCAGTATGCTTCACTGGGACCCATTAAGAGTAGAAGAAACTTCAGAGTTGGAATCTGACTTTGACTTCTGGAGAGGTTTCATCAGCTTCTCAGTCTCTGAGGTTCATGGACTTGGCACCAAAGCCACCAGAGGGCTCCTTTAAATGCCTTGGGCTGGTCTGCTGCTGCTGAGCTGGGCCAGGCTCCCTGGCATGATGGAGCTCTGGCCAGGAGCAGCTCCTCTGCACAGCACAGCAGGGCTGAGGGCACTTCAAGAGGATCTCAGAGAGATGAGGAAGGCAAAAAGAGCTTCAAGGTGGCCAGGACTGGGAGGATGCTGAGAGCTCACTGGAGGAGAAGTCACTGCAGTTGCTGACAGGGTGAGTCTGTGGTTGCAAAGCAGTGCAGCTGCAGTTTCCTGGAGGCATCTCCTAAAGCGGGGCTGTGTACTGGGGCAGGGACTCTGCTGCCTGCCAGGCTCAGCTCCCAGGCAGCCAGGGAGTTCTTCCTGCTGCTTTGGGAAGAAGCTGTGGCTGGAAGGAGTCACCCTGGGCAGGGCAAGGCAGGGCAGAGCAGGGCAGGGTCCTTCTGTTGTGGAGAGGCTGCTGGGTAGTCAGGGCTGCTGTCAACTCCAGCTCATGCCCAGATCATTTCCAGGGGGGACTGTTCATGATTATGTTCAAGCCAGGAGATCCTGACCCAGGCTCTGCTCTCCTGAATCTTTGCTTACGGTGTCTCTGGCCTGGCTGGTGAGGAGGAAACTCAGCTGTGCCTTTAGAGCAGGGGCTGCCTCTTAAACCATCACTCAGAGCTTTACTGGGAACCTCCTACACTCCTCACCTGAGGGCTTTCCTGAGTGTCTGTCTGTCCCTCTCCTTGCCTGTCTCAGGGTCTCTGTGTTCCTGATGGCTCTCTGGGCATGGAAGCTTCAGCTGTAGTCAGGCACAGACACTGTGAGATCTTCTGTGCAGGTGGAGCCACAGCAATGAGGTGTCCCAGCTGTCCTCCAGCCTGGGAAGCTCTGGGCAGTGCAGGCTGTGAGGCTGGCAATGAGCTGACTGCAGAAGCTGCCATGGTCATGCCTTGGCTGTGTCCTTGAGCTGTCCATCCAGGCTGTGTTCTCAGAAGTGGCTTCTCAGGGTGACATGGGAGCGTGGTCACCCTCCAACTGAGGTGCAGAGCAGGGTGACTTAGAGTCCATGGGGAGCTCTCCCACTCTTGCCTTTTACCTTAATCCAGGACCAAGAAGTACTCCAGCCTTGGAGCTGAAGGAAGGTCCTGAGAAGCAGCAGCAGGAGTCTGTGTGACAGGGGGGAGTCTGTGGGGAGTGGTTTGGGTTGCTGAGAGAAGTCTCCTCTGACTTGTCACTGTCTCCTTCTCTTCTGACAGTGTCTCATGGCCAGAGGCAGCAGATGTCCAATAGCAGCTCCATCAGCCACTTCCTCCTCCTGGCATTCCCAGGCACAAGGCAGCTGCAGCTGCTGCACTTCTGCCTCTTCCTGGCCATCTACCTGGCTGCCCTGCTGGGCAATGGCCTCATCATCACCACCATAGCCTGGACCACCACTCCACACCCCCATGTACTTCTTCCTCCTCAACCTCGCCCTCCTTGACCTGGGTGCCATCTCCACCACTGTGCCAAATCCATGGCAAATTCCCTGAGGGACACCAGGGACATCTCCTATGCAGGATGCGTTGTCAGGTCTTTCTGCTTTTCTTTTTCATGTCAGCAGAGTATTTTCTCCTCACCACCATGTCCTACGATCGCTACGTTGCCATCTGCAGACCCCTGCACTATGAGACCCTCCTGGGCAGCAGAGTTTGTCTCACCTGGCAGCAGCTGCCTGGGCCTGTGGGGGTCTCTATTCTCTGCTGCACACAGCCAATACATTTCCCTGCCCCTCTGCCAGGGCAACGCTCTGGACCAGTTTTTCTGTGAAATCCCCCAGATCCTCAAGCTCTCCTGCTCCACATCCTACCTCAGGGAATTTTGGCTTATTTTGGTCAGTATTTGTTTATTCTTTGTCTGTCTTGTGTTGATTGTGGTGTCCTATGTGCAGATCTTCAGGGCAGTGTGAGGATCCCCTCTCAGCAGGGACGCCACAAAGCCTTTGCCACCTGCCTCCCTCACCTGGCTGTGGTCTCTCTCTTTCTTGGCCCTGGCTCTTGCCCACCTGAAGCCCTCCTCCATCTCCCCCCATCCCTGGACCTGGGTGGTGTCAGTTCTGTACTCAGTGGTGCCTCCAGCAGTGAACCCTCTCATCTACAGCCTAAGGAACCAGGAGCTCAGGCTGCCCTGAGCCAACTGATCACTGGATGCTGTCAGAAGCAATAAACCCTTTACTTTGTGCTGGTGGTGTTTTACTCTTCATAAAACTGTCATCCCTTTTCTAACACATTCTCCGCTTTGCTGACCAAGAATTTGTGCAGCAGGACCTCTGCTCTTTGCTTGGTTAAAAAAATTAAGAACTTGCTTTAACGTTTTCCTGCCCGAGATTCTTTCTCCAGGACTTCTCCAGAGCTTCAGGCCAGGTCCTGTACAGATTTCAGGGAGAAAAGAGTCCCAGCACAGCAGCACTGCCAGGGAGCACCAGCACCTGGACTTCCAGGGCTGTTCTCATTCTACTTCCACACTCTCCTGTGTCAGTGTAAGGCCTGAGTGCTGTGGCAGCTTGGTCATTGTTCTGCTGCATGCCAGTCCTGTGAGCACAGGCAGGGACAGGCTATGGGAACTACTGTGTCTGATCTGACACCCAAGAGCTGTTCCTCAAAGACAGATGATCTGCTCAGGGCAGAGTCTGAAGGCTTAGGGCTTCACCCAAAGTTTCTCTCCAGAGCAGGCCCAAGGAAGTGTCCCAGGGATGCAAACAGCAGGGAACAGCTCAAGTGTGAGCATGCAGGGCTGGGGCACACAACAGTGTCCTGATACAGAGAGGCTTCCTGCAAGAGGCCTGAAGGAGCAGCAGAGCAGGCTCTGATCTGTCTCTGTTCACTGCACAGCCTGAGGAAGCTGTCCCAGGTCAGGCATTCTGGACCAGCTTCTCACCACCACATTTCTACTACTACAGCTTGGAGAGGTTCTCTGGCCCGCAGTTGCAGGTCACAGGATGTGACTGGTTTAGGCTCTGCCTTTAAGAAAGAGACAGTTGCTGAACACTCTGGCTGAATGTTTTTTATATTTAAACAAAACCAATATAGTCTAATTTCATTGGTAGATTGTAGAATGCAATTTTAAGTTTGGGTTCTGTTAGTTCAGTCTGGTCTGGGTTCAGGCTGGTTGCAGTCTGTGCTTCTCTGTCCTGTGCTCTTTCTGAAGCAGGAACGGCCTTGAGTTAACAGCTAACCAGATAAGAAAACTAATTCTTGCATGTGCTTTTGAGCTAACAGAATTTTTCTCCTTAATTGCCTTTCTCTCTCTCTCTAACCCTTTTGGGAAAAAGGGGAGGTAGGGAGGGAGAGAGGGGGGTTCAGGGAACCCCCCCTGGCCGGCTGGAGGGAAAAGGCTTTTCTGCATTCCGTTCATTGCTGTGTATTTCTGTATCTATTGTAAATATTGTATATTTGTGTACATATTCATTGCATTCCATTTCTGCCTGTAAATATAGCTTTCATCTGCTTTTCTGACTGAGCTAGCTGTGGTTTCTTTGTTTTTGTGTGTGGGGAGGGAACTTTCTCACCCCACCACACAGGATCAGGAGGTCAGCAGTGGCTGCTGGCATTGCACAGATGAGATGCAAGCATGGTGTGTGGGGTGAGAGGAACCTGAGTGAGCACAAACATCATCAGCTGTTGCTGGGGTACCAAGGCAGTGGCAGTGTGAGGAACCTCCCATTCTCTAGTAGGAGCAGCAGGAGGCCAGGGACATTCAGCCTGCTGCAGTGCAGAGCCTGTGGGAGGGATGAGGAAAGACTCTGTCTGAACATGCTGAGGTGCAGAAGCAGTTCATGAGGCCAGCTCAGGTGTGGACACCTGACAGAGCTCTGACATTTCTGTGGTGACTGCAGCACAAACCTCCCTGCCCCAGGGAGATTCCTCTCAGGTGTCCTGCACAGGCTCATTGCAAATGTTGCTGTCTGCTCACATCAGCCTCCCTGGGCTGTGCCCTGAAATGTGCACAGAGCCAGCAGAGAGTTTCTGGCTCCTTGGAAAAGGCATCTTCAGGAAGGCCAAGAAGGAGGCTGGGGCAAATGCCAGCCTGGTCACCCTCAGCACAGTTGTGGTGCGGGGTCAAAAGTGATAGGTCAGACACTCCTGCAGCCATCTGCAGGACCGTGCAGGACAAGAAAGAGATCATCAAACCTGTCTGAGCAGGAGCAAGAAGGGGAGTTGTGCGCTGGACCTTAGCCAGACCTTTGCCATGATCTCCCATGGTCCCTGTAGGACCATGACAGCAGGACTGAAGGAATGGATGAGGTGTTGGGTGGGAAGGTGGGGGTTGGATCAAGCCCAAAAGTCACCAGGGCAGAGTCCTCCTGGCTGCCACTTCCCAGAGGCATCCCTCAGGGCAAGCCCTTGGGCCAGCACTGTGCAATCTCTTCATCTGCTCCCTGCACTTCTGTCCCAGGGCCTCTGCAGCTCCTTTAGGGATGAGGCCAAACTGGGCACAGGCCTTGAGGGTCCTCCTCTGCTTACCCTGCCCTGAGCAGGGTCATTGGATGATGATGTGCGGGGACCTCTCCCACAGATCACCAGGACAGAGCCAGCAGCAACTCTGAGGAAGGTTTCTCCACTCAGAGCCTTGGTAGAAAATCTGACAGATGGATTGGATGAACTTTGATCTTCTCAGGCTCTGGCCACAAGGAGGCTGATGGCTGAGTGTGCAATCCTGTGGTCATTTGTGTCTCAGGAGCTCATCATTCAGTAGGAAGTCAATGAGGTGAAGGGTCTGTGAGGTCAGGCCTGGGGAGGTGATTGGCCAGCAGCAGGAACACAGGTGGAAAAGGACTGTGAGGTTTTTACTGTCTGTGATGAAGAGGTTATTAATTTATGAATATGAAATAATAATTATATTAATAGTAATTTTATTAATTATTAAAATATTAATAACCAATGAATCACTATTTTATATAGATTATCTAGTGAACAAGTGTGAAATACATCCCATCAGTGGTTTAGTATTTATAATTGGACTCAATCAGGATATTACAGAGTTAATTTCTATTACTATAATGCAGGCTGCAATTCCACTGCTTGTCCACCAGGTGGCGACTCGACAGGACTCTGGTGACTGCTAACTATATACAGAGATATTACATAGTCCATCAGAGGATTGGACTGGAAAGATTATCCTGCTAGACTCGGGTGCTTTGAACTGAGTGTTATTGAGTGGAAAGCAGGTGGATAGGTTCCAGCAGACTGCTGTGTCCTTTGTTTGTAGCAAGGTTCGGTTCTGGCAGACTGCTGTCGCTGGGCTGACTCCTGGCTGGTCTGGACAGTGATGTATTCTCCCTTCAGTGGCAGCAGAGGGAATGGACCTTAGCCTAGCTGTACAGCAGGTTCCCTTCTCAGGACTCAGGTGTCTCTCTCTGGATGGCAGGGAGCTGTCCTGCGAGGCTGGCCTGGCAGGGCCGGTAGGGCTGGTCCCGGGATGGGGTCAGCCCTCACAGAGTCAGCCTGCATGGCAGGGCAGCGCCACAGTTCTCGGTAGGCAGGCTTGGAGGCTTCTAATCTGGCACAATGGCAGATGGGGCTGGACCTGGCAGAGGTCAGCCCAGTGGCAACAGACTTTGGGGCTGGCGTGGGTGGCCCTGGGAAAGAAGCACGGCTGTGTGGAGCAGTGGTGTCCCCTTTGCTTGGCTCGAAGGAGCAGCGGGACCCTGTCAGAGAGGTCCCAGCTTTGGAGCACAGGCACGGACAGTGCTCTGGGTTTCCCTGAGGTTTCCAGGGCATGGAGCGACAGAAGTGGTGACTCTTCTCCCAGCTGACACACAGGTTGTGTGCGCTCATCAGTCTGCTGCTTACGGCTAACACAGACGTGTGGACTGCCGGGCTCGGCTAAGTCCCCTTACCCCAGCAGCTGGGCAGATCTTACCCTCAGGGGTCCAATCCCCTTGAGACATGGTGGGCTCTCCCAGTTGGTAAGACTGATAGTACAATGCTTGGAGCTTCTCAGGCTCAGTGTTGGTCCCTCCTCTGGAGATACTCTCAGGGCTAAGGCTCAACAGGCCTGCCTGGCTGCTGGCTTCTCCTCGTCATGCAGAGGCCACTAGTTTGCTTGCATATAGGAGAAAGAAGACTTAATAGCAATGAGCTCAATGGCAGAGGCTAAGGCATGAGCTCAGTCTCCAGCAAGGAGAGAGAACCCAGTGAAAGAGGGCAACGTATTTACAAGCTGGGGCAATACTGATAGGTTCCTGGAGGCTGGATGTGGCCAATGGGCACTCTCGTAAACAACCGGCTGCAGCCTACGGGAGGCGTGAAGCTGGAACTATGCCATGCTTGGCATCAGCACCAGCATCCCATGCCATGGGGGTGTGCAGGGGTCTGTGCCACCTTGGCCTTTGTTCCCCTCATGAAAGGAGGGGGAAATTGTCCACGGGCTGAGACAGGTTTCAATATCTGGTCATAATTCTGGGCATAATGTGCCTTCACCACATAAGGGCATGGAGTGAGGGGGAGATCATCCTGGTTTCAGCCTTGATGGAGTTAATTTTCTTCACAGCAGCTCCTCTGGTGCTGTGGTTTGGATTTGTGACCAAGCCAGTGCTGAGACAGACTCTGTCCTCACTGCATGGATCAGTTGGGCAGACACCAGTGGCAACTCCGTGTACGATGTACACCACTTGCCCACTCCTCTCTTCCTCCTCCTTGCAGTAAGGACACTCACCAGGGCCCAAGCACAAGCTCCTGGGGACCATCTGCTGCTGAGATCCACTAGAAGTGCTGAAACGCCACAGAACAAGGCAGGCTAAGTTCTCTCTTGGTTTCCCTGGAAATGAAAGGTACAACAAACCTGCCTCTGGCTGGGGCAGCTCTCCTCAGGTGGCTCAACTGCAATCCATGGCAGAAGAGCAAATGCAGAGTGGATGCAGGGAGTCAATGGATCTACTCACCAGGAACCAAATGAAAGGAGAATCTTCTACACCCATTCTACCAACCCAGAGCACAAAGATTGTAACACAACAGCCCAACCACATTCAGGTTGTTGGTGTAACTTCACCATGACCAAACCCATAACTGGGTTTTGTATTTGGGGTTCCATGGACAGTCCTGAAACCAATCCCCATGCACCCTACAGGACACTGTGCACAGAGACCATGCACATGGATCCTGATATAGGCTGGGCAGGGACTGGCTTGAGAGCAGACATGAAGAAAAGGCCTTGGGGTGCTGGTGGAGGAGAAGCTCAACAGGAGCCAGCAGTGAGCACTTGCAGCCCAGAGAGACAGCCAGAGCCTGGGCTGCAGCCTGTAGATCCATATTGATCAATGACTTAGTTTGCAATAGAATCAATCTATAAGAACCCAAAAAGGGAGTGGTAATGAAATGTTGAGATGGCCTTCATGTCTGTGTGAGGCCCTGGAGGGGATGAGATGTGCAATCAAACCACAACAGAAAGGATGGGAGTGAAAAAGAACCAAGTGCTGCATCCTTGAAGCAGCTGGGAAAGGCAAGGGGGGAGAAGAGCCCCTGTTAAATCCAGATGCAACAGTGAGCTGAGTGGGGATAGGCTGTGGGAAAGGGGAATTGTAACACTCACCTATGCCTGAAGAAGGAGCCACAGGCTCTGCAGGTCTGGGCCCCTTGGCTCCCCTTGCAGCCCTGGTCCTGCTCTCAACTGCTCTGTATCTCAGCTCAGGGTGCTGGAACCAGCTGGGCCTGCACCACAATATTTGTCACAGTTCTGGAACAGCACCACAGCAATCAGTTCAGTTTCTGTCTGTGTGATGTCTCTGTAATCACTGGAAATTCTCTGTGCCAGTCACTGCTCACCAGGATGTGTCTTTGCTCACATGTTGTATGGTTAGCTACAACCTACACCCACTGGAAAGAATTTCACAGCAACCCAACAACTCCTCCAGCACCCTGATTCCATCAGCCTGCTACAACCACCAGGAGAAGCAGGACAAAAGACTCTGCCCATAGCCCACCCTGACACTGAAGCAATCCATTGAGTGCTAAAATTAATCAAGAGGAGTGGAGAACACTGCTGGTGGGAAGTGCTGTGTGGATGGTGTCCAGCAGCAGCTGGGACACTGCCCCTGTTGGCACAGCCACTGTGATTTTCCTGCCTGCTCTGCACTCTGCTTCCTGTTCAGCATTGGTTTGCAGTTAGAGTTAGGAGGATGGCCAAGCAAGTCACACTGCTGCAGACATTTCCCATCATCAGTGTTTCCTGTGTGCTTTGTGTCACTGAATGGCATTGAAGAAGACTTTGGAGGCTAAGGAACCACCAAATGTCCTTCCCATTCTGACTGGCTGATGACATTCTCTGTTGAGAGGCACAGAGACAGGAGGCAACCACACAGCCACTCTCTGGCTGAGAGAGATGCACTCAAGTCACAGAGCAGACTGTGGTGGCACAGTGCCCCTGTCACTGGAAACTTCCTCAAGAATGTGATTCCCCCTCCCCCCTTTCCTAGGCCATGAACTAACCCAGGATAAGTCAGGTATGGATCAGGACAGAGAGAAATAGAGCCCTGAGAGGTGTCCTTCGTGTGCTGCACCCTCGCTCTCCCAGCCTTGCACTGCTCTCCCTATAGCTTGGAGCTTTTTCACCTCCTGCCAGCTCAGTGCATCTGTGCTTGGATCACAGCCAACAGGGAGGTGAGAGAAAACTCTGAAAGTCATAAACTTCAGGGTCTGTGCAAGTGGCAAAAGATCCCAGGATGATTCAGCACCCAAAGTTATCCAGATCAGAGAAACACCTGATGAAAGTCAATGATCTCCACCTTTAAAAACAGTGACCCTAAAGCCAGAGCCTTGGAGCTCTCCTGGATCACAGCAGCTGTGTCCAGCATCTCCCCCACTCAGACATCTCTCAGGCACAACCAAGGGCCAGCACCAAGTCAGACTTCTCCAGGCTCAGTTCTTGTGCCCTAAGAGTGCCAAAGCTTTGTGTTTGCCCTGAGCTCCAGAAGAAGGAAACTGAACTCCAGGGCACCCTCTGCCAACGACCTCTGCACCTCTCTGTGTCTTTGGACAGACACCTTTGCTGTCACCAGGGGCAAGGTTTCTATCTTGCACTGGAGGCAGCCAGCTCTGTCCCTGTGTCTGTGTGCTTGGTGCTTCTCTCCAGGCACAGCCATAGAAAGAGATTTGAATTCAGGATCCCTTGCAGTCAGTCAGGGTCAGCCTTGTCCTTATCCACTCTGTCCTTCAGAGGCTCTTGGATTAGAACACATTCTGCTGAATCACCTTGTAAGCCCCAGGTGGGCAGTGACAGAAAAGGGGAGGTTGGGGAGGGTGAGGAGCAAATTTTGTCTATTCAATATCAGACCTGAAGGACAGATGTTCCTGCAAGTGCAGATGTCCTGCTGAGACAGCCTGGGTCAGTGTCACTTGGGGAATTCTCATCTCTGAGCTAAAACTGAAATGGAGTAAAATATTTTATCTTTGGCTTACAAAAAACTTGAGCTTAGTGAGGTGCACTTTGAAATCCTGAAGAAGATTGCAGGGACACAAACATCTCCTTAGGGCACTTGGGACTCATTGCAGGAACCTCAGGTACTGAGGGAAGTCTGAAGAAACTTCTTCAGAAGTCAGAAGGACAACACAAAGTACCTTGAAGCACTGATTGGCCCCACTGAGGGGCATTACCAACAAAGCCTCCCAAGGGCTACTTAGAGCAGCTCAGTGGAGGCCATGATTGCAGCAGACAAAGGCGAAGTGCAGGAGAGCAGACTTTGGATTTGGTTTATGGAGCAGAAAGGCCAAACCCTGAGCACAGTGCCTGGGCAGGCAGATCCTGTCCCTCCTGTATGGGTCAGGGCTCCTCAGGTGCTGTGTGGTGTGGGGTTTGTGATGCTGAGGGAAGGACAAGGGGATGAGAGTCCCCAGCCTTCCTGGGGGTGTTTAAGGAAGCACTGAGGACCCCCTGGTGCCTTAGGAAGTCTCCTCACAGCCCTTGGTGGTGGATGATTGCCACAGCCAAGAAGGCAAAGCCTTGGGTTCTCCTGATGACTTCCAGCCTTGCCAGTGCCCATTGCCATCCCCACCACAGGTTGTCCTACACTGTCCCCTGTTGGTGCAGCCCTGAAAATGGATGAGTTAGCAGTAAATCTTGCGGAGTTAGGCTTATCTGAAGAAACCTTGAGACACCTGAGAAAGATCAACAAGCTGTAACGACCCTGAAGAGCTGGGAAAGTCCCTAAGCCTGCAAAGTACGGGACTCGTGAATAGCTGCAGCTGGAGGAGAAACCGCAAGGGAGGCGGGGGTTGACATTCAGCAGTAGCCAGTTAAGATGATGACTGGAACATGTGTGGTAGCCTAAGCATATATAAGGTGTTCGAAGCTTAATAAAGTTGGGCTTAACAAATCGTATCGGTTGTGAGTTAGCCCCCTTCTTGCGGCAAGTGGTGCCGAAACCCGGGACCCTCCGAAAGGAAGAAAAGAGGGAACCATGTACCGTTTGCTCCTGTGCAGACGACAGAGAATCGAGCCCACCGAGAACAAGAAGGAATCCGGCTGGTGATAGCAGTTAACCGAGCGTGCCGAAGAAAAGCAACGCTGGAGCCGAAGACGCTGTAAGCCGTTTCTGCTTGTTGTAAAGGTACTAATGGCCATGGATAGGCAGGCAGCGTATAATTTGTTATTATGCTTCTTAGAAAAGCAGGGATTGAAATTAAACTATAAGAATGATTTGTTACCCATATTGGTAGATGGGGAGGAGCAGGGTCACTTTTCTGACCCTAATAAGGTATTTGAATGACCAGAATGGCAACGCTATGCTCAGACATTGTGGTTACAGAGCTTGAGTGAGGATAAGAAGGAAGCTAAACGGGCTAAAAGATATGGGAAGCTGGTGAAGTCAATTATGGATGTGTTAGAACGGCACGCTGCTGAAGTAGTAGTTAGCAGGGAAGCCCAGATTAGGTTGATTGCCCATAAAGTACCCCCGCCAAAAGAAACTGAGTATAGATTTAAGGGGATTCCTGTTGATACCGAACCAAATAGAGCTGCCCCCAGCACTCCCCCTGCTTTGAGCGATCAGGACAGTGATAGTGACGCAGATTCGGATTATACATGTTTGGGGGAGGAGGGCGTGAGGCAGTCAGGCCGGGAGGATGGCAAGCGAGGGGAGGCAAAGGCAACTATTTGTGACCCCGAAAAACAAAAAGGCAAGGAAACTGGAAAAGAGAGGGGACGGTTTCAGGGAACTGATTGGAAGAAGATTGCAGAGCAGGCTTTAGGGGAAGGAGATATGGAGGCTTTCCTTCGCCTGACGGCCTCTGACCCGAGTGACGTTTTCCCTGTAGTGTATAGACAGATAGGACCACAAGCAATGGAAGTGGAGGTCACTAACCTCCCATGGAAATTGCTGGCGCAACTAAGGCAAACTGTTAGTCAGTATGGTATACAGTCAGAGCCCGCCAGACAAATGTTAACGTTTATCTATACCAACTACAATTTGTTGCCAGAGGATATAAAAAGCATGATGAGGCTGTGCCTGACAGAAACTCAGTATCTGTTGTTTTTAAATCACTATGAGCTTTTGGCTTGGCGGGTGGTAGAAGCTGATCGTGACCCTAATGATCCTTTGTACGCAGTACAGCTAGGGCAGTTACTAGGGACAGGACTATGGAATCGATCAGAGCTACAAGCTCGCCTGCAACCCCCCATATTGAAGGCGGTGGAGGATATAACAAGAATGGCTATTGACAGGCTGAAAGATCCCGGGCAAAGTCCACATTATATGGGAATTAAACAAGGAAGAGGAGAATCTTTGGATGCTTTTGTGGATAAGGTACTAGCTGCAATGAGGGCGGCAGGAGTGGACGAACCGGTCAGGGAGGCGATATTGAAGCAATGCTTGTTACAAAATGCATTGCCTAATGTAAAACAGATTATTTCAACAATGAGTCCTGACTGGAGTGTAGTTGAATTATTGGCGAAAGCTCAGAATCTCACTCCCGAGCCTATGGCAATGTTAGCCGAGGCGGTTGCTAGGATGGGTCAGGATCTTAAGGAAGGCGTTACAAGCATGGGGAAAAGAGCTATCAGAGGGAGTGATTAGCACCCAGCAGCAAGTAATGGCCGCATTAGTGCCTTTACAACGGCAAGGGCCAGCAAGAGGACCAACTTCTCGGCCCGGCCCTCGACGAGCCTTTTATTGTTATCGATGTGGGGCACAAGGGCACATTCGAAAGAACTGTAGGGCTGGAGACCTTTGGTGCAACAGATGCCGCTCAGATTCGCATAATAATGCGGCGTGCAAATTCCAAAACAAGACATCGGGAAACTTCCTGGCGAGCGCGGAGGGCCGTCGCGCGACGACACAAACCTCGGCCCCCGGACACGCCCAGTTACGACCAGCAACAGCAGGGAGCCTCGGGCTGGACGTGGCAGCCTCAGTGACTGTTCAGTTAATGGACAAAGCTCCAAAGAAAGTGCCCACAGGAATTTACGGACCTATAAAGATCAACGACGCTGCTGTTGGATGCCTGCTGAAGGCCCTCGTTGGATTCCTAGTCGTTGGGTCAAGCCGGCAGTTAAGCTGCCTGAGAGTCGCGACCATGAGCGGGCTGATGCTGATCGTGATGATGGTGTTTGTAGTGACGGCAACAGAGGGTCTGACGCGAATTGACCACAGAGCTAATATGTGGGTGACCTGGTGTGACCGGTTGATGCTATGCCTTTAAGAAAGAGACAGTTGCTGAATACTCTGGCTGAATGTTTTTGATATTTGAACAAAAACAAGATAGTCTAAACTAATTTCATTGGTGCTTATGGGGTGCAGTTTGGAGTTTGGGTTCTGTTGGTTCAGTCTGTGTCTGGTCTGGGTGCAGGCTGGGTGCAGTCTGTGCTTTCTCTCTTGCTGAAGCAGGAACGGCCTTGAGTTAACAGCTAACCAGATAAGAACACTAATTTTGCATGTGCTTTTTAGCTAACAGCATTTTTTTCTTATTGCCTTTCTCTCTCTCTAAACCTTTTTGGGAAAAAGGGGAGGTGGGGAGGGAGAGAGGGGGTTCAGGGAACCCCCTGGCCGGCTGGAGGGAAAAGGTTTTTCTGCATTGTGTTCATTGTTGTATTTTCCTGTATATATTGTAAATATTGTATATTTGTGTATATATTCATTGCATTCCATTGATGCCTGTAAATATAGCTTTCATCTGCTTTTCCGACTGAGCTAGCTGTGGTTTTCTTTTCTTGTGTGTGGGGAGGGAACTTTCTCACCCCACCACACCAGGCAAGATTATGGAACAGGTCATCTTGAGTGCAATCACACAGCACTTACAGGATGGCCAAGGGATCAGGCCTAGCCAGCACAGATTTAGGAAGGGCAGGTCCTGCCTGACCAACCTGATCTCCTTCTATGATCAGGTGACCCGCCTGGTGGATGTGGGGAGGCCTGTGGATGTGGTCTACCTGGACCTCAGCAAGGCCTTTGACACCATCCCCCACAGCAAACTCCTGGCCAAGCTGGCAGCCCATGGCTTGGACAGGAGCACACTGCGTTGGGTTAGGAACTGGCTGGAGGGCCGAGCCCAGAGAGTGGTGGTGAATGGTGCCACATCCAGTTGGTGGACAGTCACTAGTGGTGTGCCCCAGGGATCAGTGCTGGGCCCCATGCTCTTCAACATCTTTATTGATGATCTGGATGAGGGCATTGAGTCCATCATCAGTAAATTTGCGGACGACACCTAGTGGGGGCAGGAGTTGATCTGCTGGAGGGCAGAGAGGCTTTGCAGAGGGACCTGGACAGGCTGGACAGATGGGCAGAGTCCAAGGGCAGGAGATTGAACACATCCAAGTGCCGGGTTCTGCACATTGGCCACAGCAACCCCATGCAGTGCTACAGGCTGGGGTCAGAGTGGTTGGAGAGCGGCCAGGCAGAGAGGGACCTGGGGATGCTGGTTGATGGGAGGCTGAACATGAGCCTGCAGTGTGCCCAGGTGGCCAAGGGGGCCAATGGCATCCTGGCCTGCATCAGGAACAGTGTGGCCAGCAGGAGCAGGGAGGTCATTCTGCCTCTGTACTCTGAACTGGTTAGGCCACACCTAGAGTCCTGTGTCCAGTTCTGGGCTCCTCAGTTTAGGAAGGATGTTGTCTTGCTGGAGCGTGTCCAGAGAAGGGCAACAAGGTTGGTGAGGGGTTTGGAAGACAAGCCCTATGAGGAGAGGCTGAGGGAGCTGGGGTTGCTTAGCCTGGAGAAGAGGAGACTGAGGGGTGACCTTATTGCTCTCTACATCTCCCTGAAGGGGGATTGTAGACAGGCAGAGGTTGGTCTCTTTTCCCAGGCAGGCAACACCAGAACAAGAGGACACAGTCTCAGGCTGCGCCAGGGGGAGGTTTAGACTGGATGTTAGGAGGAAGTTCTATACAGAGAGAGTGATTGCCCATTGGAATGGGCTGCCCAGGGAGGTGGTGGAGTCACCATCATTGGGGGTATTCAGGAGGAGACTTGATGGGGTGCTTGGTCCCAGGCCTGGGAGCAGATCCTTTATTTTGAAGCTTTCAGGCTCTACTGTCCCCAGGGTCTGTGCTCAGGGCTTGGCCTTCCTGCTCCATAACCCAAACCCAGGGTTTTTCAGCATCACAGACTCCTACATTTTACCTTTTTTTTGCTCTAGAAATCACAGCCTCCAATTACCTGCTCTAAGGAGCCCCTGAGGAGGCTTTGTCAGTAACAAGCCCCAGTGGGGCCAATCAGTGCTTCCAGCTGCTTTGGCATTTGCTGCTGAGCTCTGGAGCAGTTTCTTCAATCTTCTCTCAGTCCCTGACACCTGGAGTCAGCCCCAAATCCTCCATGGGGCTCATTAGAACACAGAAGTCCCTCAGGAGCTGTGGCTCTGCCTGGGATTTCCTTCAGGTACTGAAGACTTATCCAGATCATGGGAGCTTTTTCACAGCTAATTGAAGCTGTTTCAGAGTGCAGTTAATGAGGAAGATTTCCCACTGGGCCTCATAACCCCCTGGGTTGTTTTTAAAGGATGTTTTTAATTAGCTGCATTTGAGAGAAGGGAGCTGACAGCAGCACTCTCCATGTGACCTTGATCCACAGAGTCTCCTCAAGAGGCCTGGACTCAAAGGAAAAGCTCTTCCCCAAGATCTGACACTGTGTGAACAACTTTGCTCCTCACCCCCTCCACAACTTCTCCATTGCTGTCATTGCCCACCTGGGGCTTACATCACTGTCCCATCAGACTTCTTCACTGCTCTCTGCAGCTGCAGCTCATAGGTCCATGGAACCAGCTCCCCCCTGCTCTCCATAGAGATCTGTCTGCATACAGCCACAGGAGAATTGTTCCTGTTTAGAAGTAAAGAAAAACAAAGTCTGATAAAGTTGCATCAGTAATCCAACCCTTCTGGAACCAGCTGCTCAGCACAAGATGTCTCTCAGTAGGCTGCCTCTCTCCAAGGCATGATCTGAGAAGCAAAGTTTTAGGCAAGTAGATACAAGAGATGGAGAGCAAAAACAACCACAGAGGTGGCCCAGGAGACAACTGCAGCTTTGCCTCCCTAGAGGTCAAAGCAGCATAGGAGAGAGGAACCGGAATGAACAAAGAATAAGTGCAGAAGCAAATTGGAGAATGATGGAAAGGGCCTTGGGCTGTGCAGTCTGCCCCAGGAAAGGTGACTCCAGAGATGGTCACTGTGTCCTGGAGAGGACGGTACATGACATCTTAATGAAGCAGATGGTCTAAGAGGTAGTCACCCACACCCCACACCCCCCCCCCTTTTCTGGTAGGACTCTAGTCTACCAAAGCTCTGCTCTGATTTAAAGCAACAGTGCTAATTTCATCATTCCTGATTGTGATGTCTCTCTGAGATTTGTTATTTCGAGTTTTGCTAAGTCTTCCTAGTAAGCATAATGAATAGTAAGCATTTGGTATCTACAGGTACTCAGTACATAGTAATTGCAGTAAGGCATAAGCACTTACTAATGAGTTCACACTGTAAGTTCTTCTTTTGGTTCAAACCTTCTTAGCTGTGTGCCTCGGCATTGCAAAGGAGCTCCGTGTAATACAGTTAAGGTCTGTAGTAAATAGGTATTTGCTTTTAAAAGTATTTCTCAGCTAATGTAACATCTTTCTATTTCCTTCTTAGACACTGACAAGAAAACATACAAATAATACAAAAAACAGTAAAAAAGAAAACAAGTAAAAAAATAAATTAAAAATACAAATATATGTAACAACTTAGATACAAAAGGTACAATAAAAAATAATAAAATAGTAACAAAAAATAATGATAGAGAACAAATTAAAAACAAACAACAAAAAAGCATAAGGATTGCTAAGAAAAAATAGCTATTAACAGAAAACATAAGGATTATTAGCAAAAAAAAATACCAGTAAGGATTATCAAGATTATCAGGGATCAGTCCTGGGACCAGGCTTGTTCAACATCTTTGTGGGTGCCATGGACAGTGGCATTGAGTGCACCCTCAGCAAGTTTGCTGATGACACCAAGCTGTGTGGTGCAGCAGACAGGCTGGAGGGAAGGGATGCCATCCAGAGGGACCTGGACAGGCTGGAGAGGTGGGCACAAGCCAACCTCATGAGCTTCAACAAGACCAAGGGCAGGGTCCTGCATCTGGGTCGAGGCAATCCCAGGCACAAATCCAGGCTGGGCAGTGACTGGGCTGGGGAGAAGCCCAGAGGAGAGAGACTTGGGGGTGCTGGTGGAGGAGAAGCTCAACAGGAGCTCTCAGTGTGCACTTGCAGCCCGGAAAGCCAATCAGATCCTGGGCTGCAGCAGGAGAAGTGTGGCCAGCAGGTCAAGGGAGGGGATTCTCCCCCTCTACTCAGCTCTGGTGAGACCCCACCTGGAGTACTGCGTCCAGTTCTGGAGCCCCTATTCCAAGAGGGATCTGGAGGTGCTGGAGCGTGTCCAGAGAAGGGCCACGAGGAGGAGCAGAGGGCTGGAGCACCTCTCCTGTGAGGACAGACTGAGGGAGTTGGGGCTGTTCAGTCTGGAGAAGAGAAGGCTCCGAGGTGACCTCATTGTGGCCTTCCAGTATCTGAAGGGGGCCTACAAGAAGGCTGGGGAGAGACTTTTCAGGCTATCAGGGAGTGATAGGACTAGGGGGAATGGAATGAAGCTGGAGGTGGGGAGATTCAGGCTAGATGTGAGGAGGAAGTTCTTCACCATGAGGGTGGTGAAGCCCTGGAATGGGTTATCCAGGGAGGTGGTTGAGGCCCCATCCCTGGAAGTGTTTAAGCCCAGGCTGGATGAGGCTCTGGCCAGCCTGATCTAGTGTAGAGTGTCCCTGGGTTGGAACTAGCTGATCCTTGTGGTCCCTTCCAACCCTGACTGAAACTATGAAACTATGAAACTAAACTAAGATTACTAGATTAAAACAAAAACCTTATAAAGAAAAATGCAAGAAAATTAAAATTAAAAATAATAATAAAAAAGAATTAATAGAAAAGGTTTAAAAATTAAAAAGCAAAAATCAAAATTAAAATAGAAAATAGATTAAATACAACAAACAGAAAATAGAAAATATAAGATCAAAATTTAAACATTAAAAATAAAAAAAAATAAAAAATTAAATGCTCACAATAAATTTTAAAAAAATAACAAAATATTAAATTACAATAAAAAATAAAAATAAAAATAATTAAATATAAAAAATACAAAAATAACAAAAAAATAGGAAAAATAGATTAAAATTACCAAAAAAATTAAAAATTATAGATCACGTAAAATACATACAAAAAATACATTAAAACAGTATAGAAATAATTAAAAAAAACCAAAATTAAACAAAATAAAATAAAATAAAAATTTTAAAATATTAAAAATATTTTAAAAATTTTTAGATAATTTAAAAATAAATTAAAAAATAAACCAACCAAAATTATAATAAGAAGAAAAATTAAATTAATAAAAAATAAAATTAAAAATATTTTAAGATGAAAAATATATTTCAAAAATAAATAAAATAACAAAAAAAACTAAAGAAATTAAATAAATTAGAGAAAAAATTAATTCATAAAAAATTTAAAATAAAAATAAATTAAAAATAAAACATTTTAAAAATAATTTTTTAAAGGAGGAGGCTTGATGGGGTGCTTGGTGCCATGGTTTAGTTGTTTAGGTGGGTTGGATTGATTGATGGGTTGGACACGATGATCTTGAAGGTCTCTTCTAACCTGGTGTATTGTATTGTATTGTATTGTATTCTTCCTAAGGCCCAGTCTAAACCTCCTTTTCCTCACCCTCAAACCTTTCCCTCCTGTCCTGTCACCAGACACCCTCATGAAAAGTCCCTCTCCAGCCTTCCTTTAACATCCCTGTAGGGTTTGTGATGCTGAGTGGAGGACAAGGGCCTGACAGTCCCCAGCCTTCCTGGGGCTGTGGACAGAGGCAGTGAGGCCCTCCCAGTGCCTTAGGACAACATCTCCTCACAGGCCTGGGGGGCAGAGAATTGCCAGAGTCAAGAGGGCACAGCCTTGGCTTCTCTTCATCACTCCCACCACTGCCATTGCCCTTGGCCAGCTCTCCCACAGCTTTGTCCTGCACTGTCTCACAGCTGCTTCTCCTGCCCTGCAGGCTGCAGGCACTCCTCTCACTTCCCCACCTTGGCCTTCCCATGCCTTCACTGACACCTGCCCACACTCACCCTCTGCTCCTGGGGACACAAAGAGAAGGGCTGATCCCAGTCTCCTTCTGCAGAACTTCCCAGGCCACAGCACTACCCTTTGAGAAGAGGTTTCTTGCTCCTCATGGCCAGGCTGCACCTGCCAGGCTGCACCATCTGGCAGTGTTCCCCTCTCCTGCTCTTGCCTACCTCAGCAGGAGCTCCCAAGGCTGCTGGCCTTGCAGTTTCTTGGCTGGACAGCACCAAGCCCTGTGCCTGCTGCTGTCCCATCAGCTACTCAGGCAGCAGAGACACAGCAACCAACCCATCAGCCCCTTCCTGCAGTCAGCCCAGGCCCTTTGGCAGAGGCCATCTGACAGATCACTCTGCCCATCTGCCAGCCAAGAGCCCAGGGCTGCCCTAGCAGCTCCTGCAGACACACCTGACCTCACAGTCCCTTTCCCAGCTCTGTTCCTGCTGTTGGGCAATCCTCTCAGGAGGCAGAAGTGGCCTCACCTCTCCCTTCCCAGTCCTTTGCTTCCTACTGAGTGCTGAGTTCCTGAGACACAGCTGAGCACAGGATTGCACCCTCAGCCCTCAGCCTCCTTGTGGCCAGAGCCTGAGCAGATCAAAGTTTCACCAGATCCATCTGGCAGATTTCCTACTAAGGCTTTGAGTGGAGGAGCTGCTGGCTCTGTTGTGCTGCAGTTGTGGAAGAGACTCCTGCACATCCTCTTGTCCAATGATCCTGCTCAGGGCAGGGGTAAGCAGATGAGGTCCCTCAAGGGCTCTGCCCACTTTGGCTTCATCTCCAGAGGGGCTGCAAAGGCCCTGGCTCAGATGGTGCAGGGAGTTCATGAAGAGATTGTACAGTGCTGGCCCAAGGGCTTGCCCTGAGGGATGCCACTGGCAAGTGTCTGCCAGGAGGACTCTCCACTGCTGACATTTGGGCTTCAGCCACCCCCCAGCCACCACCTCATCCTTTTCTGCACTCCAGCTCTCAGCAGTCTGTCTCTAAAGAGACTATGGGGGACCATGGCAAATCCCTGGCTAAGGTCCAGGCACAAAACATCCCCTTCTTGCCCCTACCCATATGGCTTCAGTACTACCTCTCTTGTCCTGCTAAACGCTGCTGCTGCTCTGTGTGAGCTCTGTGTGAGCAGGCACACACCTTGGTGGCTCCTCAGTCTGCTGCTTCAGGCTGAGGGAGATGTTTGCACTGCCGGACTCGGCTAAGTCCCTTCCCCAGCAGCTGGGCAGACCTTACCCTTGGGGGTCCAGTCCTCTTGAAGGCATGTTGGGCACTTCTGACCGGTGAGGCTGCTGTAGCTTCTCAGGCTCTCAGCGTTGTCCCTTCTCTAGAGATACTCTCAGGGCTGAGGCTCAACAGGCCTACTCAGATGCTGGCTTCTCCTCGCCTTGCAGAGGCCACTCATTTGCTTGCATCTAGGAGAGAGAAGACTTAATAGCAATGAGCTTAATGGCAAAGGCTATGGCAGGAGCTTAGCAGCTCAGGCAAGGAGAGAGGATGAAGATGGATGTTAGGAAGAAGTTCTTCACAGAAAGAGGGATTTGCCCTTGGAATGTGCAGCCCAGGGAGGTGGTGGAGTCACCATCACTGGAGGTGTTTAGGAAGAGGCTGGATGTGGCACTTGGTGCCATGGTTTAGTTGATTAGATGTTGTTGGGTGATAGGTTGGACTCGATCTCACAGGTCTTTCCAACCTGGTCTATCCTATTCTATCCTATCCTATGCTATCCTATCCTATCCTATGCTATGCTATGCTATCCTATCCTATCCTATCCTATCCTATCCTATCCTATCCTATCCTATCCTATCCTATCCTATCCTATCCTATCCTAAGAGAAAGAGGGCAATGTATTTACAAGCTGGGGCAATACTGATAGGTTCCTGGAGGCTGGATGTGGCCAATGGGCACTCTCGTAAACAACCGGCTGCAGCCTATGGGAGGCGTGAAGCTGGAATTATGCCATGCTTGGCATCAGCACCAGCATCCCATGCCATGGGGGTGTGCAGGGGTCTGTGCTGCCTCAGCCTTTGTTTCCCTCATGAAAGGAGGGGGAACTTGTCCATGTGCTGGGACAGGTTTCAACATCTGGGCATAATTCTGGGCATAATGTGCCTTCACCCCAAGTAACTCCACCTGTGAGTGCAGCAGTGCCAGACAGGATGGAACTCCAGCAGGAGCTGGAATCCAAAGAGGCCAAATGGTTATGCTTTAGCTTTTCTTTTCCTTTTTTGCCTCCAAGTTCTTCTCTTTGATCTTCCTCAAACATTCCTCTCCCAGCAACCCAGCTCTGCTCTCTCACCACTGCCCCTGGCTTTGCTGCCTTTGTGTCCCCACTTGGTGTTTCCAAGAGGCTTGTCATGCTGATTCCTGCTCTGGTCAGCACAGAACCAGGGACTCCCTTCATTAGCTGTAGTGCCCTGCAGTTTCTCAGCTTGTGGCCTTGTGTTGATGGCTCAGCAGGGGGAGCCAGCTGCACACAAACATTAGCAGCTGGTGGAAAGAGATCAGGCAAGGCAGGCAAGAGACTGGCATGGCTGAGTCATGGAAGCATAGAATGATAGAATCCTTTCTGCTGCAACAGACCTCTGAGAACTGACACCACCATGGCCATGAACCCCTGTCCTGCAGTGCCAGGGCTGCACAGCTTGGAACACCTCTAGGGATGAGGATTCCACTGCTCCCCTGGGTGGCCTGGTCAAGACCTGGTGGTGAAAGTGAAGGGCAAGAAGGAACTGCACAGGCAGTGGAAGCAGGGAGAGGGATGCTGGGAAGAGCACAGGGACACTGCCCTGTGGTGTAGGGATGGGGTCAGGAAGGCCAAGCTATGGTTGGAGCTGAACCTTTCTAGGCATGCCAAGAACAAGAAGAAGTTGCTGCAGGTCTGCCAGCCAGAGAAGGGAAGTCAAAGGAAGGATGTCCTCTGTGATGAGCAAGACTGGACAGCTGGTAACAATGCATGAGGAGAAGGCTGAGCTACACAAACACATTTTGCTTCAGTCTTCTCTGGCAGCTTCTCTCCTCATATCTCCTCAGCTGTTGGACCTCAAGATGGGGACTGTGGGTCAAAGCCTGTGCAATCCTGATCTAAATCCCTGCATTGATTTTAACCAGCTGTTGGGGTTTGACTTGTTAAGTGCTGCTGTGAAATCCCACAGCCTGAGCTCATGATTCACCAGAACTGTTGAAGGGATTTCAAACTGCTGCTGCTGCCTTCAAGTTCTACAGGAGCCACAGTGCCTTGGGAAAGCACTGCCCCTGAAATCCCTGCACCCAAACACCCTGAGTCATAAACTAGAGACCAAGTCTGGCACTAGGATTGGATTTAACCCCAGACAGGCTTCTCTCTCAAGTTGTTGAGAGAGTGAGGGAGTCCATTCAGAGCCTTGTGAGGCAACAGAAGGGCTTCCTTGAGGCCTTTCTTCCCAGGCTCCATGTAAAATCCTTCCAGCCCCAAGGAGATTTTCCTTTCACAATCTTTCTAATCCTCCCCCAAACTCATTTTCCTTTGCAGGAGTCTCCCATGATGAATGTGAGAGTGTGACCCTTGGCACCAAACTGAACCTGTTGACATCTCTGTTCCCTTTGCTGAATTCCATCCAATTCATTCCCATGTCTCAGATTCTCCTCCTGCCTCAGCAGAACTCATTGCTGCTTTCCTCTTCTGAGGGAGGTGCCTCTGGGACTGGATTTGCCCAAGCCATTGCCATTCATGGCCAGGAATGGCAACAATTTCCTTTGTATGGGGGTGCAGGGGCCTAGGGGAGATGCAAACACCCCCATGGTGTAGGGAGGTAGCTGCAGCCCTGTGGAGAAGGGGTTGGGGATATTGGAATCAAAGAATCCTGGAATGGTTTGGATTGGAGAGATGGAAGAGAGCATCAAGTGCAACACCCTGACCATGGCCAGGGACATCTCCCACTAGGTTGGGTTGCTGAAATGCCTGACTTTGGAGACTTCCAGTCTGTCTTCAATCATGGTCTCCATGGAGCTTCTCTAAGCACCCTTGGGAGGCTTTGTTGCTCATGGCCCTCAGTGAGGCCAATTCATACTTGAAGGAATTTTTGTTTTGCTTCTGACTTCTTGAGCAGATTCCTTCAGTCTCCTCTCAGTGTGTGAGGCTCAGGCAATGATCCCCAAGTGCCCTAAGAGCTCTTTGTGTCTCTCTAGTTTTCTTCAAGGTTTCAAAGTGCTCCTCACAAAGGTCATTTATTATTTCTTTCATATCAAAGGGAGAATATTCTGTTATCTTTCAGCTCAGAGCAGAGATGATAATTCCCCAAGTGACACTGACCCAGGCTGTCTCACCAGGACATCTGCACTTGCAGGAGGGTGCAGCACACCAAGGACACCTCTCAGGGCTCTATATCTCTGTGTCCTGATCCATACCTGCCTTATCCTGGGATAGTTCATGGCCTAGTAAAGGGAGGAGGGGGAATCACATCAGGTCTTGAGTAGGCTCCCAGTGACAGGGGAGCTGTGCCACACACAATCTGCTCTGTGACTTGAGTCCATTTCTCTCAGCCAGAGAGTGGCTGTGTGGTTGCCTCCTGTCTCTGTGCCTCTCAACAGAGAATGTCATCATCCAATCAGAATGGGAAGGAAATTTGGTGGTTCCTTAGCCTGCAAAGTCTTCTTCAATGCCATTCAGTGACAGAAAGCACACAGGAAACATTGATGATGGGAAATGTCTGCAACAATACAATACAATACAATACACTACAATGCAATAAACCAGGTTGGAAGAGACCTTCAAGATCATCGCGTCCAACCTATCAACCAATCCAACCCACCCAAATAACTAGATCATGGCACCAAACAACCTATCAAGTCTCCTCCTGAACACCTCCAATGATGGTGACTCTACCACCTCCCTGGGCAGACCATTCCAATGGGCAATCACTCTCTCGGTATAGAACTTCTTCCTAACATCCACTCTAAACCTGCCCTGGCACAGCTTGAGACTGTGTCCTCTTGTTCTGGTGCTGGCCACCTGGGAGAAGAGGCCAACCTCTGCCTGTCTACAACCTCCCTTCAGGGAGTTGTAGAGAGCAAGAAGGTCACCCCTGAGTCTCCTCTTCTCCAGGCTAAGCAACCCCAGCTCCCTCAGCCTCTCCTCATAGGGCTTGTCTTCCAAACCCCTCACCAACTTTGTTGCCCTTCTCTGGACATGCTCCAGCAAGACAACCTCCTTCCTAAACTGAGGGGCCCAGAACTGGACACAGGACTCCAGGGGTTGCTTAACCAGTGCAGTGTACAGGGGCAGAATGACCTCCCTGCTCCTGCTGGCCACACTGTTCCTGATGCAGGCCAGGATGCCATTGGCCTTCTTGGCTGCCTGGGCACACTGCAGGCTCATGTTCAGCCTACCATCAACCAGCACCCCCAGGTCCCTCTCTGCCTGGCCGCTCTCCAGCCACTCTGACCCCAGCCTGTAGCACTGCATGGGGTTGTTGTGGCCAATGAGCAGAACCCGGCACTTGGATGTGTTCAATCTCATGCCCTTGGATTCTGCCCATCTGTCCAGCCTGTCGAGGTCCCTCTGCAAAGCCTCTCTGCCCTCCAGCAGATCAACTCCTGCCCCCAGCTTGGTGTTGTGTGCAAATTTACTGCTGATGGACTCAATGCCCTCATCCAGATCATCAATAAAGATGTTGAAGAGCATGGGGCCCAGCACCGATCCCTGGGGCACACCACTAGTGACTGGCTGCCAGCTGGATGTGGCACCATTCACCACCACTCTCTGGGCTCTGCCCTCCAGCCAGTTCCTAACCCAACGCAGTGTGCTCCCATCCAAGCCATGGGCTGCCAGCTTGGCCAGGAGTTTGCAGTGGGGGACGGTGTCAAAGGCCTTGCACAGGTCCAGGTAGACCACATCCACAGGCCTCCCCACATCCACCAGGTGGGTCACCTGATCATAGAAGGAGATCAGGTTGGTCAGGCAGGATCTGCCCTTCCTAAAGCCATGCTGGCTAGGCCTGATCCCTTGGCCATCCTGTAAGTGCTGTGTGATCGCACTCAAGATGACCTGTTCCATAATCTTGCCTGGCACTGAGGTCAGGCTGACAGGCCTAGAATTCCCTGGCTCATCCAACCGGCCCTTCTTGTGGATGGGCACCACGTTGACCAGCTTCCAGTCTTCTGGGACCTCTCCAGTGAGCCAGGACTGTTGAAAAATGATGGAGAGCGGCTTGGCCAGCTCATCTGCCAGCTCTCTCAGCACCCTAGGATGGATCCCATCCAGTCCCATGTCCTTGTGGGGGTCCAAGAGGCTGAGAAGATCTCTAACTGCCTCCTGGAGCAGCGGGAAACCATGCAGCTCCCTGGCTCCTTCTGCCAGCTCTGCAGGCCAGCTGTCTGGAAGATGTTCTGCCATGCTAGGATAGATTGAGGCAAAGAAGGTGTTAAGTACCTCTGCCTTTTCCTCATCCTTTGTTACAACGTTCCCCTCCGTGCCCACCAAGGAGTGGAGGTTGTCCTTGCCCTTCCTCTTGCTATTGATGTATTTATGGAAGGACTTTTTGTTGTCCTTCACAGCAGAGGCCAGTCTAAGTTCTAAATGGGCTTTTGCCTCCCTAATTTTCTTCCTGCATGTCCTAGCAACATCCCTAAACATTCCGTAGGTTGCCTCCCCTTTCTTCCAGAGATGGTACACCCTCTTTTTTTCCCTTAGTTCTATTAAGAGTTCATTACCCATCCAGGCTGGCCGTCTGCCCCGGCGGCTCATCTTCCGGGACAGTGGCACAGCCTGTTCCTGAACCTTCAAAAGTTCTTCCTTGAAGCAGCTCCAGCTCTCCTGGACCCCTTTATTTTTAAGGGCTGTATCCCAAGGAACCTTCTGAGTTAGTTCCTTGAGTAACCTGAAGTCTGCCCTCCGGAAGTCCAGAGTGGAGGTCTTCTTGCTGCCCCTCTTGTCTTGGCTGAATACTGAAAACTCAATTATCTCGTGGTCACTGGTGCCTAAACACCCTCCGACCACCACATCACCCACCAGCCTTTCCCTGTTGGTGAAGAGGAGGTCAAGCAGAGCCTTACCCCTGGTAGGTTGGTAGGTTCGTGCAGCACCTGGGATAAGAAGCTGTCCTCCATGCACTCTAAGAACCTCTTAGATTGCCTCCTTTCTGCTATGTTGTGATCCCAGCAGATATCAGGCAGGTTGAAGTCACCCATGAGAACAAGGTCTTGAGACAGCCTTAAGCTGCCTATAGAATGCTTCATCGACATCTTCCTCCTGGTTGGGTGGTCTATAACAGACTCCAACCAGGATGTCTGCCCTGCTGGTCTTCCCCCTAATTCTCACCCACAAGCACTCAACTTGATCGTCCCTGATCTCTAGCTCAATGGCCTTGCCTGTCTCTCCTGAAGAGCCTGTAGCTGTCAATTGCAGTGCTCCAGTCATGCGAGTTGTCCCACCACGTCTCTGTGATGGCAACTACATCATGCCTCTTGAGGGCACAGGAACTGGCGGTCCCCATGTGTCGAAAGATGAGCCGGCGGGGAAGGCGACCGGCCTGGATGAGCAAGCAGCTCCTGGGGGAATTAAGGGGAAAAAAGAGGCTGTATCACCTTTGGAAGGGGGGGAAGGCTTCTCGAGGTAGGTTCAAGGAAGTGGTTAGATTATGTAAGAATAAAATTAGAGAGGCAAAGGCCCAGTTAGAACTGAAACTGGCCACCTCTGTGAAAGAAAATAAAAAGCAATTTTACAAATATATCAACGCTAAAAAGAAGGGCAAGAAGAACCTCCACTCCTTACTGGACCTGGAGGGGAACACGGTGACCGAAGATGAGGAAAAGGCTGAGGTCCTGAACGCCTTCTTTGCCTCCATGTTTAACAGCAAGGCAGGAGTCCAGGATGAGTGGCCTCCTGAGCTGGGTAATAGGGTCGGGGAGCAGTGTAATGCCCCAGAAATCCATGAGGAATTAGTTCGGGACCTGCTGAGCCACTTGGACACCCACAAGTCCATGGGACCGGATGGGATCCATCCTAGGGTGCTGAGAGAGCTGGCAGATGAGCTGGCCAAGCCGCTCTCCATCATTTTCCTCCAGTCCTGGCTCACTGGAGAGGTCCCAGATGACTGGAAACTGGCCAATGTGATCCCCATCCACAAGAAGGGGACGGATGGAGGAGCCCGGAAACTACAGGCCAGTCAGCCTGACCTCAGTGCCAGGGAAAATGATGGAGCAGATTATCCTGGCAGCAATAACTGTGCACCTGCAGGATGGGCAAGGGGCTCAGGTCCAGCCAACATGGATTCAGGAAGGGCAGGTCCTGCCTGACCAACCTGATCTCCTTCTATGATCAGGTGACCCGCCTAGTGGATGTGGGGAGGCCTGTGGATGTAGTCTACCTGGACTTCAGCAAGGCCTTTGACACCGTCCCTCAGAGCAAACTGCTGGCTAAGCTGTCAGCTCATGGCTTGGACAGCAACACTCTGTGCTGGGTTAGGAACTGGCTGGAGGGCCGAGCCCGGAGAGTGGTGGTGAATGGTGCCACCTCCAGCTGGAGGCCAGTCACCACTGGCGTCCCCCAGGGATCAGTGCTGGGCCCCATCCTCTTCAATGTCTTCATTGACGATCTGGATGAGGGGATTGAGACAGTCATCAGCAAATGTGCAGATGACACCAAGTTGGGAGCAGATGTTGGTCAGCTAGCGGGCAGAAGGGCCCTGCAGAGGGACCTCGACCGACTGGACAGATGGGCGGAGTCCAATGGGATTGCATTCAACAAGTCCAAGTGCCAGGTGCTGCACTTTGGCCACAGCAACCCCATGCAGAGCTACAGGCTGGGGTCGGAGTGGCTGGAGAGCTGCCAAACAGAGAGGGACCTGGGGGTGCTGATCGACAGCTGCCTGAACATGAGCCAGCAGTGTGCCCAGGTGACCAGAAAGGCCAATGGTATCCTGGCCTGCATTAGGAATGGTGTGGCCAGCAGGAGCAAGGAGGTCATTGTGCCCCTGTACTCTGCTTTGGTTAGGCCACACCTTGAGTCCTGTGTCCAGTTCTGGTCCCCTCAGTTTAAGAAGGACATTGAGACACTTGAAGGTGTCCAGAGAAGGGCAACAAGGCTGGGGAGAGGCCTTGAGCACAGCCCTGTGAGGAGAGGTTGAGGGAGCTGGGGTTGTTTAGCCTGGAGAAGAGGAGGCTCAGGGGTGACCTCATTGCTCTCTACAACTACCTGAAGGGTGGTTGTAGCCAGGAAGGGGTTGGCCTCTGTTGTGAAGAGGTTATTAAATTTATTGAATATGAAATATGAATTATGAAAATATTAATTTTATTAATATTAAAATTATTAATAACCGATGAATCAACAACTTATATATATATTCTAGTGCACGTTCGTGAAATACATTCCATAAATGGCTTAGTGTTATGATCAGAACTTAATTAAACTATCTACAAACTATTTGTATGTTTATATAATGAAGAGTGCAGTTCTGCCGCTTGGCCACTAGTTGGCGACTCGGCGGACCGCGAGCAGTTTCTGCCTATATACAACAATATTGCAATCTTGCTGCGCGTCAGCGATGACTGCTACACGCGGATGCTTTGAACTGAGTGCTAGTGGGTGGAAAGCACGTGGGAGATACTCTGTAGCTGTTGTTTGTAGCAAGGTGGGGGTCCGGCTGACGACTGCCGCTGGACTGATTCCTAGTAGACTTGAAACGGTGGTGTTGGGTATTATCTCCTCTCTCCTCAGCAGTGGAGAAGGAATGCTGGAACCTGGGCTTGGCTTGGAAGCAGGTTCCCTTCAGGACTCGGTCGGTCCTGGGAGTCGGCTCGCACGGCAGGGCGGGGCGACGGTTGCCGGTAGGCGGGTTCAGAGGTTCCCGGCCGGACTATGGGGTCGGCCTCGTGGCGACGGGTCGCGGGGCTGAGGTAAACAGCCTCAGAGAGAGAATGCGGCTGCGCTGAGCTGCGGCTTCTCCGGCTCTGGCCTTAAAGGCACAGCGGGACGATCGGGGCAGTCCCGGGTTTGGTGCAGTATAAGCACGAAACAATGCTTTAATCTTCCCTGCGGTCACAGGGCTTGGAGCGGCACACGTGGCGGCTCTCCTCCCGCTATGGCGGGGCTAGGTATATGCGGACTTAGTCTCATGTAAGTCCCTTCTCCCCGACAACTGGGCAGATCTTACCCTCGGGGGCTGGTCCAGTCCTCCGGTAGCACGGTGGGCTTTCCCGGTCGGTACGACTGGCTGTGGCGACGCTGGCTCCTCTGGCTCAGCGAAGGTCCTCCCTCTGGGGTGATCCTCACGATCACAGTGCTTCTCACGATGCAGAGGCTTCAGTATGCGTGCACGTATGATGGAAGCTAATAACAATAAGCTCAATGGCAGAGGCTGCGACTCGAGAGCTCCTCTCTCGAGCGAGTACAGAGACAAAGTGAACGAGGGGGCAAGTTGTTTACCCACAGGGGTAATACTTATAGATTCCTCGAGGCTGGATTTGGCCAATGGGCACTCTCATAGGCAACTGGCTTCAGCCTATAGAAAGCGTGAAGCTGGAATTATGCCCATACTTGGTGTTTGCACACGCACTGCATACGCTCAGTGCGTGCTGGCCTGGCTAATGCCTTGGCTTTTGTTCTCCTCCTGAAGGAGGGGAAACTTGTCCACATGCAGGGACCAGACAGGCAGAATGTGCCTTCACCACATTACCACCCCCTTGCCCATGGGCATATATAAGCCTCGAGTATGAATTACCCTCAACAAGGTTTATCACATACAGGTTAAGCTATCTCATACCTGCTTGATAGATTACACGTTCAAACATAGTGACTTACAATACCTTAGCACTATATGAACAGTATACAAACTTTAAACTGTACTCTTAACAGAGAATGCTGCCTTAGCAGTGTGGAACAAATGTTTGCTCCGAAACCAATATTGGTACTCTTGATTATCTCCCACCACCCCCTTGACTGAGTGATGGGGTTTGACTCCCATATGACACTGAAACCATCAAAGTGTCTGCGGGGTTTGTCAATTTCCCACCCCCTTGATAGGATGGGCTCTGTCATTATGACAGGACTTCCTCAGTATTGAGATGAGGAACAATACCTTTCCTCTGTTGCTTTCATCAGGCCAGAGATTACAATTTTCACTACTTCCCTCCTTGTCTTTGGTTCCATAGCCAATGCAGCTTCCTCGGTCCAATCCATGTCGAGGAGTAGCTCATACCATGGGTCTGAGTCAGGCGAATCTCGTGAATTAGAGCATTCCCTGTCGCTCTGCGTGTTTCCTTTCCCTCTACTGGGGCTGCAGGAACCTCGTGAGCGTTGTCTTCCAGTGCAGTGTTTGCGTCTGCCTGGGTTGGTGGAAGGAGATGCTTGAGAGCGTTGCTCTCCCTTCCCTGGCCATGCGATGTCGCTTTATGGCTGGCAGTATATACCTTTCGCTGGTGTCCCTCCTTGCTGGGTCTGTGGTCCCTTCTGGAACTCTCCCTTTCGGAGGTCTTTTCCTGGAGCTTTGCTTTCAGGATGCTGCGAGGTTTAGCCTTATTGGCCTCTGTGGCAGCTTGGCTCTTCCGCAGTTTGCGGTGATGCTGTGAGCTAGACTCACATCCAGAATCTGAGTCTGATGTGGTGCTCTGTGTGTCTCTGGGATCACAGTAAGCTCTCTTGCTGGGATGCTGTGCAAGCTGTTGTTGAGTCAGCTTGGCTACCTTACTGCAGGAGCTTCTATTTCCCTGGTTACCTCTTGGTCTGCCATGCTGTGGGAAGCTTGGTCCTCTGCTGGCCTGGGAGTCATCCAGCGATGCTAAGTTGAATCTCACCTTCTTCTTGGGGATTCGTTGCTGGTTGAAGCTGGTAGCTTCATTGTTATCACCCGGTGATGTGGAGCCTGGCTTGGCTTGCTGCACCGGTACTGTAGCTGCTGACCTGTCTGATGTGGGTGAGCTAACATTGCTCATGTGCTGACACTGGGCAGCTGCTGAATCAAAGTCAGCTGGCTTCTGCTTGTCAGCTGAAACAGGCAGAATAGGAGAGCCTGGCTCTCGTGGATCATGTGCCCTGGCTACTTCATGGGTAGCATGTAATTGCCATTGAGACTTAAAGACAGACATGGTCTCTTTTATGTGCAGCTCAAATAAATCATGAAGTCTCTGACTTTGTGCCTCTGACTTTGCTAGTTCCCTTTCCAATTGGGAAACCTTTTGATCAAAGAAGTTAATTTCCTCCTGCATCTGTATAATACAAGATGCCATCAGGACAGCGTGTTCGCTGCTGGGTTCGCTTAGCTTTGCGAAAATGCCATCTATATTTTTACAATTTGATTTTGCCCACTCCAAGTCTGGGGCTGTAATTTTGTATCCCAAATTGTGGAAATATTTCACAGCTGTGCACCCTGCTCGCTGCGCCATTCTGTTGTGAAGAGGTTATTAAATTTATTGAATATGAAATATGAATTATGAAAATATTAATTTTATTAATATTAAAATTATTAATAACCGATGAATCAACAACTTATATATATATTCTAGTGCACGTTTGTGAAGTACATTCCATAAATGGCTTAGTGTTATGATCAGAACTTAATTAAACTATCTACAAACTATTTGTATGTTTATATAATGAAGAGTGCAGTTCCGCCGCTTGGCCACTAGTTGGCGACTCGGCGGACCGCGAGCAGTTTCTGCCTATATACAACAATATTGCAATCTTGCTGCGCGTCAGCGATGACTGCTACACGCGGATGCTTTGAACTGAGTGCTAGTGGGTGGAAAGCACGTGGGAGATACTCTGTAGCTGTTGTTTGTAGCAAGGTGGGGGTCCGGCTGACGACTGCCGCTGGACTGATTCCTAGTAGACTTGAAACGGTGGTGTTGGGTATTATCTCCTCTCTCCTCAGCAGTGGAGAAGGAATGCTGGAACCTGGGCTTGGCTTGGAAGCAGGTTCCCTTCAGGACTCGGTCGGTCCTGGGAGTCGGCTCGCACGGCAGGGCGGGGCGACGGTTGCCGGTAGGCGGGTCAGAGGTTCCCGGTCGGACTATGGGGTCGGCCTCGTGGCGACGGGTCTCGGGGCTGAGGTAAACAGCCTCGGAGAGAGAATGCGGCTGCGCTGAGCTGCGACTTCTCCGTTTCTGGCCTTAAAGGCACAGCGGGACGATCGGGGTGGTCCCGGGCTTGGTGCAGTATAGGCACCACCAATGCTTTAGTCTTCCCTGCGGTTACAGGGCTTGGAGCGGCACACGTGGCGGCTCTCCTCCCGCTATGGCGGGGCTAGGTATATGCGGACTTAGTCTCTAGTAAGTCCCTTCTCCCCGACAGCTGGGCAGATCTTACCCTCGGGGGCTGGTCCAGTCCTCCGGTAGCACGGTGGGCTTTCCCGGTCGGCACAACTGGCTGTGGCGACGCTGGCTTCTCGGGCTCAGCGAAGGTCCTCCCTCTGGGGTGATCCTCACGATCACAGTGCTTCTCACGATGCAGAGGCTTCAGTATGCGTGCATGTGTGACAGAAGCTAATAACAATAAGCTCAATGGCAGAGGCCGTGGCTCGAGAGCTTCTCTCTCGAGCGAGTACAGAGACAAAGTGAACGAGGGGGGCAAGTTGTTTACCCACAGGGGTAATACTTATAGATTCCTCGAGGCTGGGTTTGGCCAATGGGCACTCTCATAGGCAACTAGCTTCAGCCTATAGAAAGCGTGAAGCTGGAAATATGCCCATACTTGGTGTTTGCACACGCACTGCATACGCTCGGTGTGTGCTGGCCTGGCTAACGCCTTGGCTTTTGTTCTCCTCCTGAAGGAGGGGAAACTTGTCCACATGCAGGGACCAGATAGGCAGAATGTGCCTTCACCACACTGGGGCACCTCTCCTATGAGGACAGACTGAAGGAGTTGGGGCTGTTCAGTCTGGAGAAGAGAAGGCTCCGAGGTGACCTCATTGTGGCCTTCCAGTATCTGAAGGGGGCCTACAAGAAGGCTGGGGAGGGACTTTTCAGGCTATCAGGGAGTGATAGGACTAGGGGGAATGGGTTGAAGCTGGAGGTGGGGAGATTCAGGCTGGACATGAGGAGGAAGTTCTTCACCGTGAGGGTGGTGAAGGCCTGGAATGGGTTGTCCAGGGAGGTGGTTGAGGCCCCGTCCCTTGAGGTGTTTAAGACCAGGCTGGATGAGGCTCTGGCCAGCCTGATCTAGGGTAGAGTGTCCCTGCCCATGGCAGTGGGGTTGGAACTAGATGATCCTTGTGGTCCCTTCCAACCCCAACCCTAACTGAAACTATGAAACTATACCTAGCCCCGCCATAGCGGGAGAGGAGCCACCACGATTGCTGCTCTGAGCCCTGTAAACCTCAGGGAAGGCTAAAGCATTGTTCGTGCCTATACTGCACCGAACCCGGGACCATTCTGAGAGTCCTGCTGTTCCTTCAAGCCCAGTAACCGAGAAGCTGCAGCTCAGTGCAGCCACATTCTTTCCCTGAGGCTGTTTACATCATCCCCGAGACTCGTCGCCACGGGGCCGATCCCATAGCTATTGTTTCCTGTTGTTGTCTGACCAGGAACCTCTGAGCTGCCTACGCCCTGCCGTGCAAGCCGACTCCCAGGGCCAACCCCACAGGCCGAACCCGACCAGGACCTATCCCCATTGTCTGGAGGGAACCGACCGAGTCCTGAAGGGAACCTGCTTCCAAGCTAAGCCCAGGTTCCATTGTTCCCTCTCCACTGCTGCTGAGAGAGGAGACAGTAACCCAACGCCGCCATCCAACCTGACTAGGAGCCAGTCCAGCGGCAGTAGTCGGCTGGACCCCCACCTTGCTAGAAACAACAGCTACAGAGTGTCTTCCACGTGCTTTCCATCCACTAGCACTCAGTTCAAAGTATCTGCGTCTAGCAGAGGAATCGCTGACGCATAGAGATTATAATATTGCTGTATAGAGCCAGAAGCCGCCTGCGTCCCGCCGAGTCCCCATCTAGTGGCCAAGTGGCGGAACTGCACCCTTCATTATAGAAAGAATTCTGTAAATAGTTTAATCAAGTTCTAATAACTAAGCCACTTATGGAATGTATTTCACAAACGTGCACTAGAACATGTATATAGGTTAGTGGTTCATACTAATAATTTTGATAATTAATAAAAACAATATTTTCATAATTCATATTTCATATTAATAAATTTAATAACCTATTCACAACAGCTAGTTCTGGCCCAAGGCCTCAGCCTGCTTGTGGCCTGGCAGCTCAGCAGCCACAAGAAACCTCTGCAGGGCCTCCCAGGGCAGGTCCCTGCTGCTGCCTCTCAGCTTCTCCAGCAGCCACAGCCAAGCCCTGTCGTTGCTGCTGTCCCCTCAGGCCCTCAGGTGGCAGGGAGGTGACAACCCAGCTCCAAGGCTCTTCATGCAGGGGCCACCAGGTGCTTAGGGACAGGGAGTCACAGAAGTCCCTTGCCCACCACAGGCCTTCTGCTGCCTGCTGGGGACTCTGGCAGCTGGGAGGCCAAAAGCACAGAGGCCAGCCAGGAGTCAGGGGCTGCCCTCTCAGCTGCTGCTGCAAGAAGTGACCTCCCAGCCCCTGCCCAGCCTTGTGGCTGCTGCTGTGCAGGAGGTCCTGAGGCACAGCTGAGCTGCCCATGGCATTGCCACCCATCTGCTCCTGGTGTCCATCAGCTGCTCAGCTACTGGCCACCTCCTGCTCTTCTTCCAAGGCCATGAGGCTGCTGTGGGAGTTCCCAGCCCCTGCCCTGTGCCAGGGGCCAAGCAGAGTCACTCCAGGGTAGGAGGGGAAAGAAAAGAGGCATCGCAGCACAGGAAGGAGGTTTGAGCTGAAGTGTCCAGGGCAGGGCTGAGGGCTCAGAGACACCTTTGAGGGCTGGGGTTCAGGCTAGGGCTGAGGAGAGGCTTTGGTGTCCTGATGAGCCCAGTCTGAACTGAGAGGCCTTAAATCACAGAATCACAGAATATGAGGGGTTGGAAGGGACCTCCAGAGATCATCCAGTCCAACCCCACTGCCAGAGCAGGATCACCCAGAGCAGGTCACACAGGAACACATACAGGCAGCTTTGAAAGTCTCCAGAGAAGGAGACTCCATAACCTCTCTGGCAGCCTGTTCCAGGGCTCCAGCACCCTCACTGCACAGGAGAGTCTCTTCATGCTCAGGTGGAACCTCCTGTGTTCTGTCTTGCATCCATTGCTCCTTGTCCTGGCACTGGGCACCATTGCCAAAAGCCTGGCACCTTCCTCTGACACCCGCCTCTGATATTGATAGCCATTGATCAGATCCCCTCTCAGGCTTCTCCTCTCCAGACTAAACAGCCCCAGGGCTCTCAGTCTGTCACAGAATCACAGAAATATTCAGGTTGGAGAAGACTCTCAGGATCCCCAATTCCAACCATTAACCATGGTCACCACTAAACCATATCCCCAAGCACCACATCCAAAGCACCTTGAAACACCTCCAGGCTTGGTGACTCCACTGGAACTGCACCCTTCATTATAGAAAGAATTCTGTAAATAGTTTAATCAAGTTCTAATAACTAAGCCACTTATGGAATGTATTTCACAAACGTGCTCCAATGCAGTGGAGCTGAGCCAAGCCCTCGCCTCACCCCTTACAGTTCAGACCCTCCCAAACCCACCTCCCTGGGCAGCACATTCCACTCCCTGAACACTCTTCTTGGGAATTTTTTTTTCCACTGTCCAGTCTAAACCTACTGTTATGAATATGCCCTCAGAAATGAACGGCAGAGATATCAATGAAAAATATATGTTAGGTTTATTTCTATATATACACAAACTCTGCAATGGGGTATGTACAGTCCCCTTCACAGGTATCGATATTCAGTTAGTGGAACTATCTTTACAGAATGTTTAGGCATAGGCACTTAAACCAAATGATTCACAGAACTGAGAATTGAAACTGATTTGTAAAGCAGCGGGGGAGGGGGTTGGTCAGTGACCGGCGATCCTCCACCCAGAGTGATTTGCACGCTCCCCCAACTGAAACTCTATGAAGAGAGGCTTGGCTTACTCACAAGCTGAGGACTTCGTGAAGTCTTCCCTTAAGAATGTTTATAGTCCGCAGAACATGGCACAGATATGCCGTAATGAGAACACAGGAAATGGCGCCGACCGCGTGGCTGCGCCGCCTGGCTGCTGCTGCTCCCAGGATACAGAGGTTGCCCCCCCGGGGGGGGGCACTGTGGCAGTTCAGCAGCGCTGGTTCACACGGGTTACCAGGTTTTCTCCTGTGGCGATGGATCATGCAGCAGTTGATCCCACGGGGTACTGTGCATGGCACTGCACGCAGTTGGTTGATGGTGGCAAACTACCACGAAGCCTCTTGGAGCACTGGCTTTAGTCCCGGGCAAGGTGAACCACAACAGCACTGGTGTGCACACAGATACAGGCTCCAACATGAATGTGGGGGGGCTCATCACCAAACAACCCCTATTGACCATTTGCCCCAGTGAATACTGGTCCAGTGAGCATCTGTTGCTAACACTAAGGTTAACCAATGACCTGGCAGCTACCAAATATGGTGTAAGCTTATGCTATAAACAGAGAAACAAACATATAGCCTGGCCCTTGCCTACCACAGGGGTGAGACCACGCCCAGGCAGGCAGTTTACCTGGACTCAGTGGCGCCAGGATCCCCCCTGCCGCCTTCAGAAAGGTGGGGGAAACAAAGGAGGGTTAACACACAAAAAAGTACGTCCTAGAAATATTTGGGGCACAATCCTGGCCATAAGCATCATCCACTACAAGCACCATGGTTAATCTCGTCAGCACTCTTAATTCACTCATCCTAGCCATGTAAGAATTGGCTCCTTCTCTCCTCTAATGTAATCCTTTCTTACATGCCTGATTTCCTGCCTGGGAGCATTAGCTGCTTGGATGTTACCTTAATCAGTCTCCTCCTCTTGAAGTGGCTGTCCCCATAATCCTGCTGCTGCCCTCCATAGGACGTCTTTAAGTTCAGAAGCACCTCCATTATCTCCTGACTTACCAGAACCTGTGTCCTGTCCTGCATCTTCACTCTCCACTGAGGGCCTCAGCAATTCAGCTCTATCTTTAAGGCAAACTTTCTCTCCATTTTCAGAAGGATCCTTTTTAGCAGAAGGTCCCTGACCTTCTGCAGAGGGATCTTGCTGTTCTTTCTGTTCTTCTGCCTCTGCATCTGCCTTGTGCCTGCCCCTTTTATCCACAGCTGTGATTTGTTTAACTGAGCTGCATTTAAGTTTACAGCAGACTTTGCAGAAGCAGAAGGGGTTTGCAAGGGAACACCACTGGCAGGTGGACTTTGGGACCCAGGGGCTGCTGTGGAACTCGCTTCCATTCCTGCTGCTGCAGGCGGAAGAGGTTTTGCCTCGTTAATGGCTGCCAGTGGAGCCACAGCTGCTGGCACTGCTGTTGTGAGCTGCGTCTGCCCCCCGCTGGCTGAATGCCAGAACTGCTGCCGGTCTCACTCAGCTGCTTTCCCATTAACTCCTGTCTTCCGGTTTCCCCCTGTTTCCCCCTGTTTGTCCTGTTTCTGTGTCTTCCTCATCACTGGAAATGTCTGCATTTGAGTTAGAACTAGCCCTACGACATAGTTTCATAGTTTCATAGTTTCATAGTTTCAGTTAGGGTTGGAAGGGACCACAAGGATCATCTAGTTCCAACCCCCCTGCCATGGGCAGGGACACTCTACACTAGATCAGGCTGGACAGAGCCTCATCCAGCCTGGGCTTAAACACCTCCAGGGACGGGGCCTCAACCACCTCCCTCGACAACCCATTCCAGGGCTTCACCACCCTCATGGTGAAGAAATTCCTCCTCACATCTAGCCTGAATCTCCCCACCTCCAGCTTCATTCCATTCCCCCTAGTCCTATCACTCCCTGATAGCCTGTGAAGTCCCTCCCCAGCCTTCTTGGAGACCCCCTTCAGATACTGGAAGGCCACAATGAGGACACCTTGGAGCCTTCTCTTCTCCAGACTGAAGAGCCGCAACTCCTTCAGTCTGTCCTCACAGAAGAGGTGCTCCAGCCCTCTGCTCATCCTCGTGGCCCTTCTCTGGACACCTTCCAGCACCTCCAGATCCTTCTTGGAATAGGGGCTCCAGAACTGGAGGCAGTACTCCAGGTGGGGTCTCAGCAGAGCTGAGGAGAGGGGGAGAATCACCTGCCTTGCCCTGCTGGCCACACTTCTCCTGATGCAGCCCAGGATCTGATTGGCTTTCCGGGCTGCAAGTGCACATTGAGAGCTCCTGTTGAGCTTCTCCTCCACCAGCACCCCCAAGTCTCTCTCCTCTGGGCTGCTCCCCAGCCAGGCACTGCCCAGCCTGGATTTGTGCCTGGGATTGCCTCCACCCAGATGCAGGACCCTGCCCTTGGTCTTGTTGAAGCTCATGAGGTTGGCTTGTTCCCACCTCTCCAGCCTGTCAAGGTCCCTCTGGATGGCATCCCTTCCCTCCAGCGTGTCTGCTGCACCACACAGCTTGGTGTCATCAGCAAACTTGCTGAGGCTGCACTCAATGCCCCTGTCCATGGCACCCACAAAGATGCTGAACAAGCTTGGTCCCAGGACTGATCCCTGAAGGATTCCGCTTGTCACTGGCCTCCACTGGGACATGGACCTGTTGACAGCCACTCTTTTGGTGTGGCCATCAAGCCAGTTCTGTATCCATCTGGTGGTCACCCATCACACCCCTGTGTCACCAGCTTGGAGACCAGGATGTGGTGTGGGACAGTGTCAAAGGCTTTGCTCAGGTCCAGGTAAACGACATCAGTTGCTCTCCCCTCATCTATTAATGTTGTGACCTGTTCATAGAAGGCCACCAGGTTTGTCAGGCAGGATTTGCCCTGGGCAAAGCCATGCTGACTGTTCCAAATCACCTCTTCACTATTCTTCTGAGTCAGTCACTTGGATGTGTTCAATCTCATGACGTTAGATTCTGCCCATCTGTCCAGCCTGTCGAGGTCCCTCTGCAAAGCCTCTCTATCCCTCTGCAGATCAACTCCTGCCCCCAGCTTGGTGTCATCCACAAATTTACTGATGATGGACTCAATGCCCTCATCCAGATCATCAATAAAGATGTTGAAGACATGGGGCCCAGCACCAATCCCTGGGGCACACCACTAGTGACTGGCCACCAGCTGGATGTGGCACCATTCACCACCACTCTCTGGGCTCGGCTCTCCAGACATTTCCTAACCCAACGCAGTGTGCTGCTGTCCAAGCCATGGGCTGACAGCTTGGCCAGGAGTTTGCTGTGGGGGACGGTGTCAAAGGCCTTGCTGAGGTCCAGGTAGACCACATCCACAGGCCTCCCCACATCCACCAGGCAGTCACCTGATCATAGAAGGAGATCAGGTTGGTCAGGCAGGACCTGCCCTTCCTAAAGCCATGCTGGCTGGGCCTGATCCCTTGGCCATCCTGTAAGTGCTGTGTGACCGCACTCAAGATGACCTGCTCCATAATCTTGCCTGGCACTGAGGTCAGGCTGACAGGCCTATAATTCCTGGCTTGTCCAACCCGCCCTTCTTGTGGATGGGCACCACGTTGGCCAGCTTCCAGTCTTCTGGGACCTCTCCAGTGAGCCAGGACTGCTGAAAAATGATGGAGAGCGGCTTGGCCAGCTCATCTGCCAGCTCTCTCAGCACCCTAGGATGGATCCCATCCGGTCCCATGGCCTTGTGGGGGTCCAGGTGGCTGAGAAGATCTCTAACTGCCTCCTTCAGCAGCTGGAAACTCTGCAGCTCCCTGGCTCCTTCTGCCAGCTCTGCAGGCCAGCTGTCTGGAAGACATTCTGTCCTGCTAGTGAAATTGAGGCAAAGTAGGTGTTAAGTACCTCTGCCTTTTCTTCATCCTTTGTTACAACCTTCCCCTCCGTGCCCACCAAGGAGTGGAGGTTGTCCCTGCCCTTCCTCTTGCTATTAATATATTTATAGAAGGACTTTTTGTTGTCCTTCACAGCAGAGGCCAGTCTAAGCTCTAAATGTGCTTTTGCCTCCCTAATTTTCTTCCTATAAGACCTAGCAACTTCCCTAAACATTCCATAGGTTGCCTCCCCTTTCTTCCAAAGATGATACACCCTCTTTTTTTCCCTTAGTTCTATTAGAAGTTCATTGACCATTGTGGCCGGTTGAGGCTATGCCTTTAAGAAAGAGACAGTTGCTGAACACTCTGGCTGAATGTTTTTGATATTTGAACAAAAACAAGAGAGTCTAAACTAATTTAATTGGCAGATCGTAGAATGCAATTTTAAGTTTGGGTTCTGTTAGTTCAGTCTGGTCTGGGTTCAGGCTGGGTGCAGTCTGTGCTTCTCTGTCCTGTGGGCTGGACGGCTTCTCTCTTTCTGAAGCAGGAACGGCCTTGAGTTAACAGCTAACCAGATAAGAAAGCTAATTCTTGCATGTGCTTTTGAGCTAACAGAATTTTTCATCCTTAATTGCCTCTCTCTCTCTCTAAACCTTTTTGGGAAAAAGGGGAGGTGGGCTGTTGGTGATAAGCAATGTGTTCTTGTTATATGCTCTGTACCGGGAGAAGAAAGTGTCTAAGGCCTGTTTTGTAATTAGGCATAGACCCAGGAGGAGAAAGAACAGCTCTAACTCGACCCCAGAAATATCTAGTGATGAGGAGAATGCAGGATCTGTATCAGTTAAAGATAAAGCTAAAAATTCCATCGGAAAGGCTGCTCTGAACGGTGCTGTTGGTGGTTCTGGCAATCAGCCAGCGGCAGCGGCAGCGCCTAACATGGCGGCTCCCATGTCCTTGGCAGCCATTAGCGAGGCAAAGCCATTTCCTCCTTCTTCTTCAGCAGGACCGGAAGTGTCCTCCACAGCAGCTGATCCGTCTCAGAACCTGTCAGCTTCTGTTAAGCCAGCTGTAAATTCAAACACGGCTCCAGTTAAGCAGGTAGCTGTTTTAAAGACGAGAGGTGGAAAGACCAAAGCTGACTCAGAAGCTGATGCTGGTGAAGGAACTTCTGCTTAAGAGCCCCTCTGAGGAGGAGGAGAAGGTTGTCTTAAAGATATAGCTGAGTTATTGAGAACATCACTAGATGGAGATGCAGGGCAAATTGCTGACAGCAGAACACCAGAGGTGGTACTCCTGACCTTAAAGAGATTCTTAGGAGAGTGACAATAAGATTAATGGGGCAACAAGTTCAGGAAGAGGAGGAAGAGGAGGAGTCAGATGACATTGACACCTGTTCATCACCAAGGGACGAGCTTCGGGATGTGCGTAAAGATTACATCAGAGCAGTTAAGGAGCCAATCCTAGCTTGGCTTGGTAGATGCTACGATACAGGTGCTCCAGCTCTAATGGTTGGAGACAAGTCAGCAGCTCAACTAGGAACTCTCTCAAAGGATAATGGAATAGATAGACATCTAGGCAGGACTCTATGCCTTTTAATGGCAACCCTCATGAGATATCCTTCCCGAGATGATCTCCCATGGAATCCTAAGCCCTGGACTACCATAGAGGAGGGAATTAAGCGTCTGAGAGAATTTGCTGTCAGAGAGGTACTCTATGGTGGCCATGAGACTCTGAATCCTGATGAAATTCCTGTAGGAACTGGTCTTGCTAAAAAGTTCATCAAACTTGCTCCTCCTAACTATGCAAATATTCTGGCAAGCAGAATTGTGGCAAGAAATTATGGCAGAGCTTCTCCTACGGTTGGCCAATTCACTGATCAGATGAGACAATGGAGGATAGCATGACACGTGTTTCGTTGGTTTCAGCCATTGAAACTCTGTCTGGTGAGATAAAGAATTGCATGAAAGAGATGAAGGATGAAATTGTAAATTCCATCTCCCAATTGACACAGAGAGATAATTCCAATTCTTCCTCCAGATGGATACAGGTTTCCTCTGTGAGGAATAGACGCCCTCCAAGGATGTCATTCCAAAACAGATCAAACCAAAGCAGATCCAACCAAAACAGACCACCAAGGCAGTCACGTGGGAGTATTTGGATAACTCTGCGTGATCAGTTTGGTGAGAACATGAACAGATGGGATGGTCAACCAACTGCTAATCTTTTCAGGAGACTGAGGGAACTGCAAAGTGGCAGAACCGAGGTAGCAATACCAGAAGGGTAGCTGTTACTTCTGCAGTTCCCCAGGACAACTCTAATAGCTCCAACAGTGGCTCCAGTTCTAACACTGCACACTGTGCTCATTGCACATGTGGGCATGTTCCCCATAACTAGGGGTGCCCTGCCTCCCGCCAGGGGGAGGAGAGGGGTAACAGAGATAACAGAATCTATTGGAATGTGTCCATCCAGTGGCCTGGCACTTCACAAGTTCAGAAGTACAGGGCCTTGGTTGACACAGGGCTTTGGTGACCAAAACTGGACACAACACTCAAGGTGTGCCCCCCACCCAGAGCAGAGTCCCAGGGGACAGTCAGCTCCCTGCTCCTGCTGGACACAGCATTGCTGACCCCAGCCAGGATGCCTTTGGCTTTCTTGGCCACCTGGGCACACTGCTGCCTCCTATTCAGCTGCTTCTCCATCAGCACCCCCAGGTCCCTTTCTGCCAGACAGCTCTCCAGCCACACTACCTCTGGAGCATTGCTTGGGGTTGTTGTGCCCCAAGTGCAGGACCTGGCACTTGGCCTTCTTGAAGCTCCTCCTGGGAACGTGGTGTGGTGGTTTGAGCCTTAACTGGAAGTTAAGAGCTCAGGTGGGGGGCAAGGCTGAGAATCTCTCCCCCACTCCCCCCCTCTTCCCTCCCAACAGAGAGGGGAGAAAAGGAATGAGCAAATCCACCAAACAATAATGTGGAGTCGGCTTGGAAGTAGAGAGGCAAAGAGTTGTCTTTAAGCAATATATATATATATAACAATAACAGGAAAAAGGTTCACAAGGGCAAGGAACAAGGATGGATGGGAGGGGGACAAAAAACAAGAGAGTAATACAAAACCAGCCTTTCTCTGAGGGAGCGTGGAGGCAGCAGGTCCGACCACGTGGCAGAGGAGCAGGAGGGCAGCTGCAGTAGCTCTCGTCCAGCAGAGGCAGAAGCCAGAAAAGCCGGGGGTCAACAGCTATGAGGTCCTGCTTTTTATACCCTAGCTGGGCAGGAAGGGGGGGGGTGGAACAGACTCAGCTTCCCAGGTGAAAAATGCCCTGCAGGGAGTGAAAAGTACCTGCAAGCCCTCCCCCCTGCTTTGTTCTTTTGTTCCCAGAAAAGGGTGTTAACCCACCACAGTTGGCCATAGATCCAATCTGTCCAAGTCCCTCTGCAGAGCCTCCCTACCCTCATGCAGATCAACTATGCCACCTCACTTGGTGTCATCTGCTGACTCACTGCTGAGACACTCTGTGTCTTCATCAAGGTCATCAATAAAGATGCTCAACAGAAGTGGTCCCAAGACTGAGCCCTGAGGAACACCACTTGTGACCTGCCACCAGCTGGATTGAACTCCAGAGACCACCACTCTTTGGGCCCTTTCACCCAGCCAGGGCTGTGTCCAGCAGAGCATTGCTCATCCAAGCCAGGAGCAGCCACTTTGCCCAGGAGAATTCTGTGGGGAGCAGTGCCAAAGGCTTTTGAGAAGTCTAGGGAGACAATAACCACAGCCTTGCCCTCATCCAACAGTCACTCATCCTGTCAGAGGAGGAGATCAGGTGGGTCAGGCAGGACCCTGTCATGGTACAGGGATGCTTTTAGTGGGACCACAACCCACCCAGGTGCCCCCTGGCAGGGATGGCAGTGCCAGGCCACATGGAGTCCTCATCCCCATCTGTCACCAAGGGCCAGACCCTGCACCTTGACTGCGTGGTGGCAGGACCTGGCTCCAGCACCATCACCTGGTACAGGCGTGGTGGCTCCTTGCCTGCTGGGCACCAGGTAGGGCTGGGGCAGGACAAGCATCACCCTGAGCCCTGCCCTGTGCCCCACCCTGTGACACTGATGGCTGTCCCCAACCCCAGGTCTCAGGCTCCTGGCTGCGTGTGCCCCATGTCACGGCAGCTGACTCCAGTGAGTCCGTGTGCAGGGCCAGCCTGGGCACCGGTGCCCATGAGGCCTCAGTCATTGTCACTGTGGTGCCCGGCTCCAGCTCGTCCTATGGTGAGAGCAGGCTGGGTGGCACTGCTGGGGGCGTGTTGGGCCCAGCCAGGTGACCACAGCTCCACCCAGACTGCAGAGATTGTAGAGATCCAGATCCAGATTGTAGAGACCAGACAGTACTGGAATGGACCCAGGGAATACAGCTTGTGCTGGAACAGGGTCCAGGCTGTACTGGGAGGGGATAAGGGGATCCACTATTTATTGAGAAAAGGCCTAGTGTGTACCAGGAGGGATGAAAGGGATCCTGTTTGGACTGGGACAGGGTCCAAACTATACTAGGAGGGCATGAGGGTGTGCAGTTTGTACTGGGATGGATGCATTCAGTACTGGGAAGGGAGCCAGGGGATACATTCTGTGCTGGGATGGGACCCAGGCTGTAGTGTTAGAGGACAGTATGATCCAGTTTGTACTGGGATGAGGCCACATCTGTACTGGGAGGGGTTAAAGGAGCCATATTTGGACTGAGACTATACTGGAAGGGGGTCAGGGTATCCACTTTGGACTCTGAGTAGGTCCAGTCTGTAATGGGAGGGGGTTGGGATATGAAGGCATGAGGAGACCTCCTGTTCTGATGGCAGTGCTGCTCTGGAGCACAGCTCTGTCCCACAAGCAGCCCTGGACTCGCCCTGCCTGCAGCACTGCCACACAGCAGCACAGTGCCCAAGCTGCCAGAGCACTCAGGCCTTGCCCCAGCACAGAGGCTCAGCAGGAGAGTATGGAAGGGCAGAAAGAGCAGCTGAGAACAGCCCAAGCTGTGGGGCTGCCTGGCAGTGCTGCTGTGCTGGGACTCTGCCCCTCCACCTCTGCACACAGGCACTGCCCTGCAGCTCCACAGAAGCCTGGGAGGAAGGAACTCAGACAAGTAACTCAGGAGGAAGGAACTCAGAGAAACAACTCCCTGCAGGGTCCTTTATTGTGTTGAACACCCAGGGAGCACAGCTCCTCATGTCTGCAGCCTCTGGGTCACAGCAGACAGGACAACACTGAACGAGCAATGGTCTGAAGAAAGACTTTTGTTTCGGAACAACATTCTCCCAAGGGGAACAGCCCCAGCAGCAGCCAGAACTGGAGCAGCCAGTGACCTCAAAACTGCTCTGCAGGAGAAGACAAAGAGTTTATTGCTTCTGAAACCATCCAGTGATCATTTTGCTCAGGGCAGCCTTCAGCTCCTGGTTCCTCAGGCTGTAGATGAGAGGGTTCACTGCTGGAGGCAGCACTGAGTACAGAACTGACACCACCAGGTCCAGCAATGGAGAGGAGATGGAGGAGGGCTTCAGGTAGGCAAAGAAGCCAGTGGTGATAAACAGGGAGACCACAGCCAGGTGAGGGAGGCAGGTGGCAAAGGCTTTGTGGCGTCCCTGCTGAGAGGGGATCCTCAGCACTGCCCTGAAGATCTGCACATAGGACACCACAATCAACACAAAACAGACAAATGGCAAAGAGGCAGTGACCACAAGAAGCCAAATTTCCCTGAGGTAGGATGTGGAGCAGGAGAGCTTGAGGATCTGGGGGATTTCACAGAAGAATTGGTCCAGTGCATTGCCCTGACAGAGGGGCAGGGAAAATGTATTGGCTGTGTGCATCAGAGCATAGAGAGCCCCACAGGCCCAGGCAGCTGCTGCCAGGTGGAGACAAACTCTGCTGCCCAGGAGGGTCTCATAGTGCAGGGGTCTGCAGATGGCAACGTAGCGATCGTAGGACATGGTGGTGAGAAGAAAATACTCTGCATCTATTAGGAATATGAAAAAGAAGACCTGGAGAACACATCCTGCATAGGAGATGTCCCTGGTGTCCCACAGGGAATTGGCCATGGATTTGGGCACAGTGGTGGAGATGGTACCCAGGTCAAGGAGGGCAAGGTTGAGGAGGAAGAAGTACATGGGGGTGTGGAGGTGGTGGTCCCAGGCTATGGTGGTGATGATGAGGCCATTGCCCAGCAGGGCAGCAGGTAGATGGCAGGAAGAGGCAGAAGTGCAGGAGCTGCAGCTGCCTTGTGCCTGGGAATGGCAGGAGGAGGAAGTGGGTGATGGAGCTGCTGTTGGCCATCTGCTGCCTCTGGCCATGTCAGAAGAGAAAACAACAGTGACAAGTCAGAGGAGACTTCTCTCAGCACAACCAAAACCACTCCCCACAGACTCCCCCCTGTCACACAGACTCCTGCTGCTCCTTATTCTCCGGGACCTTCCTTCAGCTCCAAGGCTGGAGCACTGCTTGGTCCTGGCTTAGGCTAAAAGGCAAGAGTGGGAGAGCTCCCCATGGACTCTAAGTCACCCTGCTCTGCACCTCAGCTGGAGGGTAACCAGGCTCCCATGTCACCCTGAGAAGCCACTTCTGAGAGCACAGCCTGGATGGACACCTCAAGGACACAGCCAAGGCATGACCATGGCAGCTACTGCAGTCAGCTCATTGCCAGCCTCACAGCCTGCACTGCCCAGAGCTTCCCAGGCTGGAGGACAGCTGGGACACCTCATTGCTGTGGCTCCACCTGCACAGAAGATCTCACAGTGTCTGTGCCTGACTCTGCAGCTGAAGCTTCCATGCCCAGAGAGCCATCAGGAACACAAAGAGACCCTGAGACAGGCAAGGAGAGGGACAGACAGACACTCAGGAAAGCCCTCAGGTGAGGAGTGTAGGAGGTTCCCAGTAAAGCTCTGAGTGATGGTTTAAGAGGCTCAGCCCCTGCTCTAAAGGCACAGCTGAGTTTTCCTCCTCACCAGCCAGGCCAGAGACACCGTAAGCAAAGATTCAGGAGAGCAGAGCCTGGGTCAGGATCTCCTGGCTTGAACATAATCATGAACAGTCCCCCTGGAAATGATCTGGGCATGAGCTGGAGTTGACAGCAGCCCTGACCTACCCAGCAGCCTCTCCAAAACAGAAGGACCCTGCCCTGCTCTGCCCTGCCTTGCCCTGCCCAGGGTGACTCCTTCCAGCCACAGCTTCTCCCCAAAGCAACAGGAAGAACTCCCTGGGCTGCCTGGGAGCTGAGCCTGGCAGGCAGCAGAGTCCCTGCCCCAGTACACAGCCCCAGCTTTAGGAGATGCCTCCAGGAACTGCAGCTGCACTGCTCTGCAACCACAGACTCACCCTGTCAGCAACTGCAGTGACTTCTCCTCCAGTGAGCTCTCAGCATCCTCCCAGTCCTGGCCACCTTGAAGCTCTTTTTGCCTTCCTCATCTCTCTGAGATCCTCTTGAAGTGCCCTCAGCCCTGCTGTGCTGTGCAGAGGAGCTGCTCCTGGCCAGAGCTCCATCATGCCAGGGAGCCTGGCCCAGCTCAGCAGCAGCAGACCAGCCCAAGGCATTTAAAGGAGCCCTCTGGTGGCTTTGGTGCCAAGTCCATGAACCTCAGAGACTGAGAAGCTGATGAAACCTCTCCAGAAGTCAAAGTCAGATTCCAACTCTGAAGTTTCTTCTACTCTTAATGGGTCCCAGTGAAGCATACTGGGAAAGGGTCCCCAGGGGCTGGTTAGAGCAGAAGGAGACAGTGGATGCAAGGGAAGCATCACTGGAGGCACTGAAGCATCTCCAGGCTGTGGGGAGAGCAGAGACTGAGGCAGTGCTGAGAGGTCAGGACAAGCAGCTCAAGGTGGCTCTGCTGCTGAGCAAACCTGGAGGGGTTTCATTGATGCAAAGGGCCAAGCCCTGACCCCCAGCCTCTGGCAAGGCAGATCCTGTCCCTCACCTGTGGCTCTGGGCTCTGCTGGGGGCAGTGGGGAGTGAGGATGAGCAGTGATCAGGGTAGGACCTTGTCAGGTTTTGCTGTGGTTTGCTTGCAAAGAGACAACTCCTGCTGAAAAGGAATGAAATGTGCCTTTAAAAATCAGATGCCTTGTGCAATAAATCCCTCTCCAATTAGCTGCAGAAACCTTGGCAATAATGAGAGGTTCAGCAGTATTTAATGAGCTCCATGGAGTATTTGGGGCTGATTCCATCATCCATAGGTACTGCCGGGAGACTCTGCCAAGGTACTGCCAAGAAGCTTCTCCAGAAGTCCAAGGCAGAAGAAAACTCCAAAGTCCCTTGAAGCACTGATTGGCCTCCCTGAGGCTTGTTCCTGACAAAGGCTCCCCAGGGACTCCTTAGAGCAGCTTGTTAGAGGCCAGGATTGCAGAGAGACAAAGGCAAAGTGCAGGGGAGAAAAACTTGCCTTTGGTCTGTGAAGCAGAAAGGCCAAGCCCTGAGCACTGCCCTTGCAATAGAAGAACCTCAAAGGCTCAAAGTCAAGTTTCTCCTCACAGGCCTTGGTGGCAGAGGCAACTGCCAGAGCCAAGGACACAAAGGCCTCAGTCCTGTTTGGCCTCTCAGCCTCTGCAGAGCCCTTGGCCATCCCAACTGCAGCCTCTCCTCCACTGTCCCATGCCTGCAGCTCTTTTTCTTCAGGCTGCTGACACCAATCTTGCTTCCCCACCCAGCTCTCCCCCTGCTGTCTCAGCTCTCCCTGCCATTTCCTGACCCCTCTGGATGGCCTCATGCATAGCAGCTCTGCCCTTTGGGGGATATTTCTTTGGCCTCATCTCCACTCTGAACCTTCCAAGCTGCACTTTCTGGAGGTTTGGTCTCTCCTCTCTCCCCAGAAGAGCTCCACCCTCTCTGAAACCACCCTTCAGCCATGTGCACACTGCTCTGGCAGTGCCCTGAGCCTCCCTTCAGCAGGCTGAAGCAGCCCAGGTCCCTCAGCCTCTCCAGAGAGATGTCAACCCCCATCCTGCCAGATTCTATTCTAATATTTATAGAATTCCTATTTGATATTCATAGATTAATAACCTCTTCATCACACCTTGCTGCTAGGAAAGGTTATGGAGCAGGTCATGCTGCACTTACTAGAGAATCACGTGACCATGCCCAGCCAGCAGGGGTTTATGAAAGGCAGGTCCTGCCTGACTGTGACCGGTTGAGGCTGTGTCTTTAAGAAAGAGACAGTTGCTGAACACTCTGGCTGAATGTTTTTGATATTTAAACAAAACAAGATAGTCTAAACTAATTTCATTGGTAGATTGTAGAATGCAATTTTAAGTTTGGGTTCTGTTAGTTCAGTCTGGTCTGGGTTCAGGCTGGGTGCAGTCTGTGCTATGAACAATGTTGATTAAAGGCATCCAAGTGTCTTAATACAATAATACAATAATACAATACAACAGGTTGGAAGAGACCTTCAAGATCATCACGTCCAACCCATCAACCAATCCAACCCACCTAAAATACAATACAGTACCATACAGTACAATACAGTACAAAAGAGTACAATACAGTACAATACAGTACAATACAACCCACCTAAACAACTAAAAAAAACCTAAACCCTGGCACCAAGCACCCCATCAAGCCTCTTCTTGAATACCTCCAATGAAGGTGACTCCACCACTTCCACAGGCAGCTGATTCCAGTGGGCAATCACTCTCTCAGTATAGAACTTCTTCCTAACTTCAAGTCTAAACCTGCCCTGGTGCAGCCTGAGACTGTGTCCTCTTGTTCTGGTACTGGCTGCCTGGGAGAAGAGACCAACCTCCGCCTGGCTACAACCTCCCTTCAGGTAGTTGTAGAGAGCAATAAGGTCACCCCTCAGTCTCCTCTTCTCCAGGCTAAGCAACCCCAGCTCCCTCAGCCTCTCCTCATAGGGCTTGTCTTCCAAACCCTCACCAACTTTGTTGCCCTTCTCTGGACACGCTCCAGTAAGACAACATCTTTCCTAAACTGAGGGGCCCAGAACTGGACACAGTACTCAAGGTGCGGCCTAACCAGTGCAGTGTACAGGGGCAGAATGACCTCCCTGCTCCTGCTGGCCACACTGTTTCTGATGCAGGCTAGGATGCCATTGGCCTTCTTGGCTGCCTGGGCACACTGCAGGCTCATGTTCAACCTACAATCAACCAGCACCCCCAGGTCCCTCTCTGCCTGGCCGCTCTCCAACCACTCTGACCCTAGCCTGTAGCACTGCATGGGGTTGTTGTGGCCAATGTGCAGAACCCGGCACTTGGATGTGCTTCTCTGTCCTGTGGGCTGGACGGCTTCTCTCTTTCTGATGCAGGAACGGCCTTGAGTTAACAGTTAACCAGATAAGAAAACTAATTCTTGCATGTGCTTTTGAGCTAACAGAATTTTTCTTCCTTAATTGCCTTTCTCTCTCTCTCTAACCCTTTTTGGGAAAAAGGGGAGGTGGGGAGGGAGAGAGGGGGGTTCAGGGAACCCCCCTGGCCGGCTGGAGGGAAAAGGTTGGTTTTTTTTTTGCATTGTGTTCATTGTTATATTTTCCTGTATATATTGTAAATATTGTATATTTGTGTATATATTCATTGCATTCCATTTATGCCTGTAAATATAGCTCACCCCACCACAGAGGGAGAGAGGGGGGTTTCATAGTTTCATAGTTTCATAGTTTCAGTTAGGGTTGGAAGGGACCACAAGGATCATCTAGTTCCAACCCCCCTGCCATGGCAGGGACACTCTACCCTAGATCAGGCTGGACAGAGCCTCATCCAGCCTGGGCTTAAACACCTCAAGGGATGGGGCCTCAACCACCTCCCTGGACAACCCATTCCAGGCCTTCACCACCCTCACGGTGAAGAACTTCCTCCTCACCTCCATCCTGAATCTCCCCACCTCCAGCTTCATCCCATTCCCCCTAGTCCTATCACTCCCTGATAGCCTGAAAAGTCCCTCCCCAGCCTTCTTGTAGGCCCCCTTCAGATACTGGAAAGCCACAATGAGGTCACCTTGGAGCCTTCTCTTCTCCAGACTGAACAGCCCCAACTCCTTCACTCTGTCCTCACAGGAGAGGTGCTCCAGCCCTCTGATCATCCTCGTGGCCCTTCTCTGGACACGCTTCAGCGCCTCCACATCCCTTTTGTAATAGGGGCTCCAGAACTGGAGGCAGTACTCCAGGTGGGGTCTCACCAGAGCTGAGTAGAGGGGGAGAATCCCCTCCCTTGACCTGCTGGCCACACTTCTCCTGATGCAGCCCAGGATCTGATTGGCTTTCCGGGCTGCAAGTGCACATTGAGAGCTCATGTTGAGCTTCTTGTCCACCAGCACCCCCAAGTCTCTCTCCTCTGGGCTGCTCCCCAGCCAGTCCCTGCCCAGCCTGGATTTGTGCCTGGGATTGCCTCGACCCAGATGCAGGACCCTGCCCTTGGTCCTGTTGAAGCTCCTGAGGTTGGCTTGTGCCCACCTCTCCAGCCTGTCAAGGTCCCTCTGGATGGCATCCCTTCCCTCCAGCATGTCTGCTGCACCACACAGCTTGGTGTCATCAGCAAACTTGCTGAGGGTGCACTCAATGCCACTGTCCATGTCACCCACAAAGATGTTGAACAAGACTGGTCCCAGGACTGATCCCTGAGGGACTCCGCTTGTCACTGGCCTCCACTGGGACATGGACCCATGGACAGCCACTCTTTGGGTGCGGCCATCAAGCCAGTTCCTTATCCATCTAGTGGTCCATCCATCAAACCCGTGTGTCACCAGCTTGGAGACCAGGATGTGGTGTGGGACAGTGTCAAAGGCTTTGCTCAGGTCCAGGTAAACGACATCAGTTGCTCACCCCTCATCTATTAATGCTGTCACTTGTTCATAGAAGGCCACCAGGTTTGTCAGGCAGGATTTGCCCTTGGCAAAGCCATGCTGACTGCTCCCAATCACCTCTTCACTACTCGTCTGAGTCAGTAGTTCCTCCAGGAGGATCTGCTCCATGATCTTTCCGGGCACAGAGGTGAGACTGACCGGCCTGGAGTTCCCTGGTTCAGGGAACCCCCCGGCCGGCTGGAGGGAAAAGGCTTTTCTGCAATACGTTCATTGCTGTGTATTTCTGTATCTATTGTAAATATTGTATATTTGTGTACATATTCATTGCATTCCATTTCTGCCTGTAAATAGAGCTTTCATCTGCTTTTCCGACTGAGCTAGCTGTGCTTTCTTTCCCTGTGTGTGGGGAGGGAACTTTCTCACCCCACCACACTGACTCATCTGATCTCCTTCTACAGTAAGGTGACCTGGCTAGGGGTGAGGGAAGGGCCATGGACACTGTCTGCCTGGACTGTAGTGAAGCCTTTGACACTGTCTGCCTGTCACAAAGGAGAGAGAGCAGGCAGGAGAGTTATACAAAAGCAAAGCTCTGCTCTGCTACAAAGCAATCTGCTCCCCTGCCAATAGAATCAAATGACCAATTGGATTGTCAGCTGGGCAAATTCTGTTATTCAGCTGCTGAGACTGCCAAATGATTTGGAGCATTTCAGTGTTGGGAAAGATGAACCAAACCTTGCCCCAGCTCACTTAGAAAAGGCAAAATCTCCCAGGGACACCCAGAAACTGCACTCCCCAAAGAGCAGAGAGAAGGAGGTGAAATTCCTTAGGTTCCATGCTGGCAGGGAGCAGTGTCTTGCCAGGCAGAGAGACAAATCCTGAGTGAGCCAAGCCCCCAGGCAGTGAGAAGTTGCTACCAGTCCCAGTGCTGCTTTGCAAAGCCCCAGGACAATCTGTGGAGCTTGGGAAGAAGCTTCCAGAGCTGCCTGCCCTCCTGCTGCAGCCAGAGCAGCCAGCCACCCAAGCCTGACCAGCTAGCACACAGCAGCCTCCCACCCCTGCTGGGTGCAGCTCAGTGAGTGCTTTACTGCCTCCTTTGCTTGATGTTCCTGTCGGTGTGGGGAAGGCACATTCTGCCCAGAATTATGCCCCAGACGTTGAAACTTGTCCCAGTGTGTGTGGACACATTCCCCTCCTTTCCTGAGGGGAACAAAGGCCAAGGGGTTAGCCAGGCAGCACAGACCCCTGCACACACCCATGGCATGGGATGCTGGTGCTGATACCAAGCCTGGCATAATGCTAGCTTCAGGCTTCCTATAGGCTGCAGCTGGTTGTTTACGAGAGTGCCCATTGGCCAAATCCGGCCTCAAGGAACTTGCAAGTGTTGCCCCAACTTGTAACTAAGTTGCCCTCTTTCTCTTTGTCCCCTCTCTCCTTGCCTGAGCTGCTAAGCTTGTTGCCTACATGCCACAGCCTTTGCTATTAAGCTCATCAGTATGAAGTCTTCACACCTCCCATGACTGAATGCTTTCATCACCTCCCAGTCCAGGCTGGATCCTAGGATGCCCTCCCAGTCCAGCCTGGGCCCCTCCCATCCTCTCTACTCAGTCCCCTGCTCCAATGTAGTGCAGCTGAGCCTCCAATGTAGTGCAGCTGAGCCAAGCCCTCACCTCACTCCTTACAGTTCAGCCCTCCCAAACCTACTCCTGACCCTGACTCTGCCCCCATTGCTCATCCTGGCTCCAGCCTTTACCCTTGGCATTGACCCTTGGGCATTAACCCCAGGCCTCAACCCAGCCACAACCCAACCTCTGCCTCTCAGAACTGGTCCTCAGCTGAGCCCTTCCCAGAACACTCAGCAGGACAGCTGAGGGAAGGAGACTTCTGAACTTCCTCACTAACTGTTAGAAACTCTCCCACTAGTTCAGAGCTTAGCTTTCTGACATCAATCAAATAACCTGGAGCTTGGGAGAGCAAATGGAGGTAGAGCAGCAGATGGCAGCTCTAGACAGAGAGAGAAATAAGGCTGTCTGGAAAGCAGGCTGGGTTCTCACACCCTGGGCCTCACGAACAAGAGAAGGACAGTTCTGTGGGATTGGCAGAGGACCAACAGGAAAAACACAACAGAAGACATGGGGACTGCAATGTTGCTAAAAGGACAGGAGATGGCAGCAAAGACCAAGACTTGGAAAGACTTTATCAAATAAGATTTTATCCTTCTCCTGCCTGTGTGTGACTGAGTCCTAGATGAGGACCATGGTTAACCTTTTCAGCACAGGTACATTTTGGAGCCATCATTCCCGCTATGGTCCCACACTGGAGCATAGTTTTCCGCTGTTCCAGGAGGCAGTTAGAGATCTTCTCAGCTGCTTGGACCCCCACAAGGCTAGGGTGCTGAGAGACCCCCACAATCCTAGGGTGCTGAGAGAGCTGGCAGATGAGCTGGCCAAGCCGCTCTCCATCATTTTTCAGCAGTCCTGGCTCACTGGAGAGGTCCCAGAAGACTGGAAGCTGCCAACATGGTGCCCATCCACAAGAAGGGCCGGTTGAAGAGCCAGGAAATCATAGGGTTGTCAGCCTGACCTCAGTGCCAGGTGTGGTGGTTTGGGCTGGGTGCCCTCTGCTACATGGTGTACTTCCTGTGTCCAGCAGTCCACCGCTATAAAATCCAGCGTGGGGTCTGGCACTGCCTCTTTCTTCCCTTGCCGGCACCCGGTAACTGGGGGAGACATCTCCCAGCTTTGGGCCTGGCTAGGCCCAAGGCCAGGGGGATGGGCGGTCTCAGGCCTGGCCAGCCGAGACTAGCCTAGCATTGGGGGGGGGGGGGGGGAAGAATGAGCCCTGGGGGTCTTGGGCCCACCCTCAGGTGGGGATGGGATGCTTCTGGGTCTCCTCTGGGGTTTCTTTTGTCACTGTTTCTGGTTTTCTGTGCACATTCACTTTCTTCTATTTAAACTTTCCATCGCTTTTGCAATCCATTTGTCCGAGTCGTTATTCCTGCCCGTGGTGTGGAGGGTGCCATGCTGCCTCAACCCACTACAACTGGGAAAGACACCTAGCTCAAGCCACTTGGTTAATGACCAGCAGATGAGCTCTGAACCCAGCTGGTCCTGCCTAGTCCCACCTGCTGCAAACAGTGGATGGAGATGGAGTTCCTGTGATTTGTGAGAGAAACCTGCTGGGGAAGCCAGTGTGGGTTTCCCCTGCTGCTGGTGGGGGCAAACCAACCTGAGAGGTGGTCTCTGCTGAGGGGCCTGGTCACAGCTCCTAGGTCATGTTAGAAACTGGGGACATTCAGTGTATGCCACAGCAGCACCTTGGGAGTCAACCAAAGGGCTTCCTTTAGGCCTTTCTTCCCAGGCTCCATGCAAAATCCTTCCAGCCCCAAGGAGATTTTCCATTCACAATCTTTCTAATCCTCCCCCAAACTGATTCTCCTCTGCAGGATTCTCCATGGTGAAGGTGAGAGAGTGACCCTTGGCACCAAACTGAACCTGTTGACATCTCTGTTCCCTTTGCTGAATTCCATCCAATTCATTCCAGTGTCTCAGATTCTCCTCCTGCCTCAGCAGAACTCATTGCTGCTTTCCTCTTCTGAGGGAGGTGCCTTTGGGATTGGATTGTATTTGCCCAAGCCAGTGCCACTCATGGCCAGGAATGGCAACAATTTCCTTTGTATGGGGGTGCAGGGGCCTAGGGGAGATGCAAACACCCCCATGGTGTAGGGAGGTAGCTGCAGCCCTGTGGAGAAGGGGTTGGGGATATTGGAATCCAAGAATCCTGGAGTGGTTTGGATTGGCAGAGATAGAAGAGAGCATCGAGTGCAACAGCCTGACCATGGCCAGGGACATCTCCCACTAGCTTGGGTTGCTGTAATGCCTGACTTTGGAGACTTCCAGGGATGGACATCCCCTTCTCTGGGCAACCTGTTCCAGTGTCCTGACACCCTCTTTGCAAAACATTTCTTCCTTCTATCCAATCTCAGTCTCCTCTTTCAGTTCAAAACCACTGCCCCTCGTCCACCCACTACAGCACTTGGTCAAAAGTCTCTTTCTTGTCCTATGAGCACCACATCTCCATCTGCAAAGAGCTTGGAGAGTGCCCAGAGATCTCCCAAGATGTGCTTGGGAGGCCTCAGGCACATGACCAGTAGAGAGAGGCTGAAGGCCATGGGCTCAGTGGTGTGAAGAGTGAGGACAGGAGCAGAGTAGCCTGAGAGTGGTTTGAGGCATGGAGAAGCTTTTCTGCACAGTGACAAAGTGCAAGGGAAAGAAAGAAAGCCACAAAGTGCAGCTGGGGAGGTGCAGAGTGGAGATGAGGAGAAAGAATGTCACTGCAAGACATCCCCCAGCAGCATCCTGGAGCACTCCAAGGCTTGGAGTTTCAAGGAACAGCCAGGGAGGATGGAGAGAGAGCAGCAAAGGAAGGTGGCAGCAAGGTGGGGCAGCTGCCTGGGTGACTACAGCCTGCAGGGAAAGAGGCTCAGCTGATGCAGCAGCAGAGGACAGCCTGAGGGGCAGATGAGAGAGGGCTGTGGGAGAGCTGAAAGGCTCCTGGCAGAGCCAAGCTCTTCATGCCTTTGGTTCTGGCTGTGGTCTGTATCGGAGAGCGGCAAAGTAAGACAGCAGCAATCAATGTGATTGATAAGCACGCTTCAACTTTACTGCCCGGATACACAGCTTATATAGCATCTCAGCTAAGTATGCACAAGCATCACTATTCTATTGGTCTCTGACTGAAGGCAACATTAGAATATCCAGCCCACCTGCAATTAGGTCTGTGTACAATATCAAAGTCTCTGTGTACATTCCAAGAAAACTCCCTTCTCACTAGCTCTTCCTTTCCCATCCAATTATCTTACCTAGCTGTCCCTTTCCCATCCAGTTATCTTACAAACACACAGCTGCGAGAACAGCTACGAGGCCATAGTGACCTTGCTGCTCAGCAAGGCAGCTAACTATGAGCGGTAAACAACAAGATGGAGCAAGGCCTACATATTCTGCTCAAGCAGCTGTTCCACAGAGACATGTCCCTTAGATTTAAGCCATTCTACAACAATTCCCCCCTTTTTCTTTTGTACAAGAAAAGCTCGAGATGTTACCTCATTTACACTTCTCATAATACATCCATATGCAATATGCAAAACAAGCAATATCAGCAGAACAATACCAATCCAGCGTAAACCTTCTTTAAGCAGACCTAATAACCAAGGGGACATATTTCCAAACCAAGATTGAAACCATTGATCTAAAGGATTTACATTTTAACAATTGATTGAGTATGATTTTCCAACCAAGCAATCCTTTTAAAATTGATTGACTGTGATCAGACAAATTAAACAACACATGCCTTCAAAATCCTCACAGCCATGACCATGAGCTAAAAGCAAGAAATCAATAGCAGCTCTATTCTGTAAATATGCATGCCTTAAACTATTTGGATCTAAAAGCAATTGAGCTAAAACTTCAGTAGTAACATTAGCCTGTTTAGCTGACCAGCAAGCCAATTTCTCAATTTGCCTTACAGCCTGCTTAGCAGCAAGACCAGGAATAAAAAGAGAAGCAAAGAGATTTGCTGTAGCTGACCACAAAGCTAGATCATCTTTGCAACTTCCATCCAGATGAAGCAAGGATCGTTTTTGTCGATGTTGCAGTGCAGCAGAGATGTTTAGCCAATCCCCATGTCGAGGCGCAAATAGGGTAAGCTTACCCAGATAACACGGGTATTCCCTGCCATGCACCACAAATCAAAAAGATTCCCCACAAGTGACCACACATCGCACTATTATAGATTATTGGTCAAGCTGCTACTAACACGTGAGGTTGTTGATGCAGGTGTGTGTCCTGTTATTCCCAGATAGCTCTGTGTTTGTAGCTACCAGTGCCCTGCTTTAGCTACATGCTGCAGGCACAGCGCTGTTTTGCTACACTGATAGCAACTTTTGCACTTCTGCTGAGCATGGCCTACCACCGTGTCAGGCTCTAAGCCTACACTGCCAGATTGCTCACACTACTTGTCACTGGCATTGCCACAAATCCCCCTTTTTGTTTTTGTGAGCAATCTGGTCATGTTCTCATCCCACACAAGATGGTACTTGCAAACAGAAACAAGCGAGTTAAAGCTAAGCTGGATAGCAAAAGCAAAAGTCCTGTAGCGCAGCATGTCTGACAGACTGATGTAACCCATACAAGGCACAATGCTTAGGTTGAGCTAGTTAGAATTCTAACAGAGCTGGCATAATACATGGTCAAAGATAGCAAACCTTGTAAAGAAAACTCAGATCTTAAGTTCCGATCTTTACATTTCACTCTTCTTATTGACAGAGAAGACTTGATTGGGCCTGAACACATTGCACACAGAGATTCAGACACAAATCCAATCCTCAGCACTGTCTTTTACAATCTGCTTCAGGGTATGTTGCATCTTTATTTTTCTCTAGGATGGTCAAAAATCATGAATTGTTTAATGGCAGCAAGATTTCTTTCATCTGTAAAGGTAGATCTGGCCAGGCTCTAGCTTCACAGAGAGAAACTTGCAGGCAAACAGCAAGAGCATAATGGCTTCATTGCTTTACCCAAGAAACTTACCCATAATAATGTGTTTTTGCTCATCCTAGTGATACTGATATCTTCATGTTCACACAACAGTTAAGCAGTCATGACACTCAGTATAAGTTAGATAATTTCTGTTAACATCTTGGATTACTGTGACAGTCGCTGAGGTCAGTGCTAGGCAGTTTGCTGACTGTCATTTTCATGACAGTTGTGCGTTTTTGTGCTGTCTTGTGGTGAGAGGGTTGCAGCACTTTGCAAAGTTGATGTTTCTAGGTGTTGACATGAGCTAACTATCTCTTGTTGGTACCATTAAAAAACTTTTATTGCTATGGGGTATTCTCTCTCCGCCCCACCCCCCCCCTTTTTTTTTTAGGTATTTATTTGTTTGTTGTTGTCCCAACCTACAATGAAAAGCATGTGGTGTTAGAATGATTGTGATCTTCCTTCTAAGTGTAAGAATTACAGCAACTGTGAGATAACATGTAAGTCCATATGAACATTTTCTCTAATCACACAACAGTCAAACATTCAGAATATTCAGTCCTAATTCACAGGGTGCTGTGTACATTCTATTCTTCTGATTGATGCTTTTGATCCCATTATCATAACAGTTATTGGGATCAACGTTCAGCTTCATGGGAAATGCTGTTTCCTCATAGTCTTGATTCTTCTGCCATTGTTGATTGTTCGCACATTAGCTAAGGAATACTTTTAAAGCGAATACCTATTTACTACAAACCTTAACTATATTACACGGAACTCCTTTGCAATGCTGAGGCACACACTAAGAGGGTTTGAACCAAAGAAAATCTCACAATGTGAACTCATTACTAGTGCTTATACCTTGCTGCAATTACTATATACTGAGTACCTGTAAATACCAAATGCTTACTATTCATTATTACTAGGAAGGCTTAGCAAAACTCTAAATAAACCGAACTCTGAAAGACATACAATCAGAAATGATGAATTAGCACTGTTGCTTTAAATCGGAACAGAGATTTGGTAGACTAAAGTCGTACCAGAAAGGGAGGGGGTTCCACCGGCGCAGCAGGACAGTTCCCTGTCCCTCCCACCTCCCGATCCCTTACACTATCATCCCATCGAATTCGATTGTAGCCTCTGTCGCAGTGATGTTTTCTGCTGACAATGTCTGGGACGTAGGGGTGGGGGAGGGGGGAATACGGCCGCTGGGGGCCACCCCGGTCGGAGCCATTGGTGCCCGCGGGGGCCGTCGGAGCTTGCAGGAGGGGTGCGGTCATAAGAATGCCGTGACCGTGAGCCTCCAAGCACTCCATTTTTTCTAAGAGGGGCTGTAAAGCAAAGTCAGCGCTGTTAGAATTTGTCAGCGTCGGTGGTGTCATCTTCCAAATCCGAGCTGTCATTGGCAATATTAGAGGAAATGTTGATGAAGGGGTCGAACACGCTGAACCACAAGTTTCGCTGCTTTTTTATGCTTCCTCCCTGCTGCCTCTCCCCGCTGCTCTTGCAGCTTTATAGCAGTTTTGTCACCGTCTATGATCAAGTCCCATAGTTTGTTTCCATATTCTCTCCAATACATCAACACTAAACGCATCCTCTGATGACTTGAAAAGACCATTCTCTTTACCAAACTGCAATAAACGTTCAGGATGCTTCTTTAAATCCACATCCTCTACTCTGTGTTTCTCAAGGAAACTTTAAGTAAATTAAGAGCTACTTCGCTTTCCATATTCTATCCCTTAGTGCAGCCTTAAACCCTGGAAGCTGACAGCAGCCCTTACCCGACAGCAAGCTTAATTCCAGCTCAGGCACGGTAGAACTCCCTCGCCAGTGCTGAGTCGCACTTTTGCCCCTCGATCACAGCAAATCAATACTTTTCCGGCTCGCCACATCACCACAACAGCAAGAGGGTCTCCGAAGGTCTCCTATCCCGCTGTTGGGGGTTCTCTCCCTTTTCCTACTGGATCGTCCCTGCTTGAGGGCACCAGATGTCAGGAGTGGCGAGGGAAGACAGCAGCAATCAATGTGATTGATAAGCACGCTTCAACTTTATTGCCCAGATACACAGCTTATAAGCATCTCAGCTAAATATGCATAAATGTCATTATCTATTGGTCTCTGGCTGAAGGCCACATTATAATATCCAGCCTACTTGCAATTAGGTCTGTGTACAACTCAGAAAGCTCTGTGTACAATCTCAGAAAACTCCCTTCTCACTAGCTCTTTCCTTTCCATCCTGTTATCTTACAAACACAGCTGCAAGAACAGCTACAAGGCCACAGTGACCTTGCAGCCTCAGCATGTCAGCTAACTATGGGCAGTGCAAGATGTTTCATAGTTTCATAGTTTCAGTTAGGGTTGGAAGGAACCACAAGGATCATCTAGTTCCAACCCCCCTGCCATGGGCAGGGACACCCCACACTAGATCAGGCTGGCCAGAGCCTCATCCAGCCTGGGCTTAAACACCTCCAGGGACGGGGCCTCAACCACCTCCCTCGACAACCCATTCCAGGGCCTCACCACCCTCATGTGGAAGAACTTCCTCCTCACATCTAGCCTGAATCTCCCCACCTCCAGCTTCATTCCATTCCCCCTAGTCCTATCACTCCCTGATAGCCTGAAAAGTCCCTCCCCAGCCTTCTTGTAGGCCCCCTTCAGATACTGGAAGGCCACAATGAGGTCACCTCGGAGCCTTCTCTTCTCCAGGCTGAACACCCCAACTCCTTCAGTCTGTCCTCATAGAGGTGCTCCAGCCCTCTGATCATCCTCGTGGCCCTTCTCTGGACACGCTCCAGCACCTCCAGATCCCTCTTGGAATAGGGGCTCCAGAACTGGACGCAGTACTCCAGGTGGGGTCTCACCAGAGCTGAGTAGAGGGGGAGAATCACCTCCCTTGACCTGCTGGCCACACTTCTCCTGATGCAGCCCAGGATCTGATTGGCTTTCCGGGCTGCAAGTGCACATTGAGAGCTCCTGTTGAGCTTCTCGTCCACCAGCACCCCCAAGTCTCTCTCCTCTGGGCTGCTCTCCAGCCAGTCCCTGCCCAGCCTGGATTTGTGCCTGGGATTGCCTCGACCCAGATGCAGGACCCTGCACTTGGTCTTGTTGAAGCTCATGAGGTTGGCTTGTGCCCACCTCTCCAGCCTGTCCAGGTCCCTCTGGATGGCATCCCTTCCCTCCAGCGTGTCTGCTGCACCACACAGCTTGGTGTCATCAGCAAACTTGCTGAGGGTGCACTCAATGCCACTGTCCATGGCACCCACAAAGATGTTGAACAAGCCTGGTCCCAGGACTGATCCCTGAGGGACTCCGCTTGTCCCTGGCCTCCACTGGGACATGGACCCATTGACAGCCACTCTTTGGGTGCGGCCATCAAGCCAGTTCTTATCCATCTAGTGGTCCATCCATCAAACCCATGTGTCACCAGCTTGGAGACCAGGATGTGGTGTGGGACAGTGTCAAAGGCTTTGCTCAGGTCCAGGTAAACGACATCAGTTGCTCGCCCCTCATCTATTAATGTTGTCACCTGAACAGATGGGTACGGCCTACATATTCTGCTCAAGTAGCTGTTCCACAGAATCATGTCCCTTAGATTTAAGCCATTCTCCAACAATCCATAAGGGTAGAGCTGGCCAGGCTCCATCTCCACAGAGAAGGAAAATACTTGCAGGCAAACAGCAAGAGTGCAAAGGCTCCTTGGCTGGGTCAGGGATGACATCCTGAATATTCATGGTTCTGCCCAATGTAAAACTGAACATAACACACTAATCCATTTTTACTCACCCTAACATCCTGATCTGCTGATGCTCTGTTTTGCTAAGGAAAGGTACTGAGTCCTATTGATCCTAACTTTGGCCTAATGTTGTTTTTTCTTTCAAATTTCTCCCGACTAAAACCTCCAAAATGTTAATATCCTCCATGAATTTTGTTAAATCAGACCTGAAACCACAGATGAAATGAAAATTTGAGAACATAACAAGCTTCAACTATTCCTCTTTTATGACATAATACCTCTTGAGGCCACTTCTCCAGCCTGTCCAGATCCTCTGAATGGCACCCATCCTGTCCTTCCTTCTTATCAACCACACCACTCAGCTTGGTGTCATCTGCAAACTTGCTGAGTGTGCCTCAACCTCACTGTCTGTGTCATTGATGAGGATATTGAACAGCACTGGTCCAAATATGTCTGGGACACCTCCATGGCATACAATCACAGAATCAAATGCTGGTTTGGGTAGGGAGGGACCTTCACAGGTCTTCCAGTCTAATGGCCTGCAGTGATTCAACCAATGTTTCCCTACTCAAATCCCCAGGACCCCCTGACTCATCTCCACAGGACTTCAATGTGCTGCAGTGTCCCCAGCACAGCTCAGAACAAGAGCCTAAGGGCACTCTCTAGCCCTCTCTCCCTCTAGCCGTGGCTTGTCACTCCACAGCTTGTCACCAGCAAGCCTGATTTTGTCCCACTCTGCTTTCAAGTCCAGTTTAAAGGCCTGCCAGTGAGCCCTGAAAGCTCCTGAGTTAAGACCCTCTGCTCCCTTGGAGAAAGATGAATCCCATCTGACCCCAGCAAGCCTGGTGCTGTGCTGCCCATCCCATTGTTAGACCCCAGAGCTGTGGCAGTGACACCGGCCACAGAGCCATGGATTCACAGCATGGGTCTGTCTCTTTCTGCCAGTGTTACTGCCTGCAGATGGAAAGGAGAGGAGCAAAGAACCTGTGCCCCAGACTCCCTCCCCAGCTGTCTCCAGGCCCTGATGTCTCTGGATCCCCCTTGGGCTATGGATTGTGGCTTCATCTCCACCCCCATGGAAAAGCAGAAATGGGTAAGAGTGCGAGGGTTGGACAAGATAAATATGTAAAACTATAAATATCTGCTTCTAAATCTATTTACTTTTTAATAACTCTTAGGCCAGGCTCATCTCAGGGGAACTGCAGGGCACATGCTGGGGCTGGGGGCCACTCCACTCCCTTTTTGGGGTGGTTGCAGAATTTCAGCGAGGCATTTGTTCCCTTCTGAAGTGACAGCCCCATCACAATGCTTCACTCCCTGGGAGACACGTGGCTGAGCTGGCAGTGGTGGCAGGGCAGGACATCTCCATGTCCTACCTGCTACAGACACCCCCATCTTCAGGAAGCTGAGGAGCCTCTGCTGACATGTGCCCCAAAGCACAAAATGCCCAGGATGGGGCTCAAACATGAAGACAGCTATGCCCCTGAGACCCTCCCAACAGACCATCAAGACTGATGAAAATCTCACCAAAGCCCTCCCTGAACTGGGCACACAGCTCCAGCCTCAGCCTAGGAAAGAAATGTCCCCAAGAATTAGGCATTTTGGACAGGAATGTCTAAAAGAAAACCAAACTAAGAGGAGATTCTGTTAATTTGAGGGGGTTAGCATTACAGCTGGGCAAGGGACAAAGGAAAGGAGCATTTAGCCCAGGGAAACCCAAAGTACAGGGTAGAAAGCATACAAAGCCCAGCAAAGCTCAGTCCAGCTTCAGTGGTGGTGATGGCTGTGCTGACTCATCACTGTTAATTAGTCTCCTCATCCCTAATTGGTGTTTAGGGGAGAGTGGGGCATTTGTTCCTGCTGGAGCCCCCAGAGTCTGAGAAAACAGGGTGCAAATGAGGTGATCTTGGTTCAATCTGCTGGGACAGGTCCCCCATGGGGGTGATGTTTACCCTGGCAGTGCTGGGGTCAGTGCTCTTCTGCATCCCCCGGCACAGGCTGGTCACTGGCATGGATGCGCATGTGCCGGCTGAGGTTATATCTGCAGCGGAAGCTCTTGCTGCAGGCGGTGCAGGGGAAGGGCTTCTCACCTGTGTGGACAAGGCGGTGCCGCCTGAGGGCGGACCTGTGAGTGAAACACTTGCTGCAGTCACTGCAGACGTAGGGCTTCTGGCCGGCGTGGATGCGGCGATGAGAGAGCAGCTGGGAGCTGGCTGAAGCTCTTGCCGCAGTCGGCACAAGTGAAAGCCTTCTTGCCAGTGTGCACATGGAGGTGCCCTCTGAGGGTGGCACTATGTCTGAAGCTCTTGCCACAGGCAGTGCAGCGGTAGGGCTTCTCCCCAGTGTGGATGAGGTGGTGCTGGAGGAGGGTGGAGCGCGTAGAGAAGCTCTTGCCACAGTCAGCACAGTGGTATGGCTTCCTGCCGCTGTGGGTGTGGTGGTGCTGCGTGAGGGCATGGCTGGAGCTGAAGCTCTGGCCGCAGTCAGCACAGCGGTACGGTCTCTCCCCTGTGTGCATGCGGCGGTGTCGGGTGAGGTTGGAGGCCTGGCTGAAGCTCTTGTCACAGACGGCACAGACATACGGCTTCTCCCCCGTGTGGATCCGCATGTGCCTCACCAGGTCTGAGCGCCTGGCGAAGCTCTGCTGACACTTGCTGCAGGGGTTGGTGATGACTTCAGGGCTGCTGGCTTCTCTCTGCTGTGCAGTTTGTGACCCTTGGAGAGGTGGTTGCTGAGGTTGTAGTCTGACCTGCGGCTCCAACTCTCACTGGAGGTGCCTGGATCGGACGGCCTCTTGCTGGTGTGGCCACAGCGGTGCTGTGAGACTTGGGAGACATGGCTGAAGGTCTTAGCACAGTCAGTACAGGCGAAGGGCTTCTTGCCACTATGGGCATGCCAGTGGGCAATGAGGGTCATGCTCCAGCAGAAGCTCTTGCCACAGCCAGCACAGCAGTAGGCCTTCTCACCGGTGTGGATGCGGCGGTGTCGGTTGAGCTGGCAGCTCATGTTGAAGCTCTTGCCGCAGTCAGTGCAGATGAAGGCTTTCTGCCTGGTTTTGACGTCCCAGTGAGCCAGGAGCATCGAGTTCTCCTGGAAGCTCTTGCCGCAGTCACCACAGATGTGTGGGCTCTCGCTGGTGTGGACTCGGCGGTGCTGGAGGGAGTGGGAGCCACGGTGGAAGCTCTTGCCACAGTCAGGGCAGGCAAAGGGCTTCTTCCCGGCGTGGCCATGCCAGTGGGCGATGAGTGCCAGGCTGCGAGTGAAGCTCTTGCCACAGCCGGCACAGATGTAGGGCTTCTTCCCGGGCTGGACACAGTGGTGCTGGGTGAGCTTGGAGCTGAGCCTGAAGCTCTTCCCACAGTCACCACAGACAAAGGGCTGGGCACCATGGTGGGGGCAGCAGTGCTTCATCGGCTCTGAGCTTGGTGGAGAACTGTGTCCACATTCAGGGCACCGATTTGGCTGCTTTGATGCCACACACGGGGCTGATGTGGCTTTGTCTTTCTCCTTCCCCTGCTCTTCCTCATCATGCTCCTTCTTGTACTTGTCATCATTCTCATCTTCCCCCTCCTCCTCCTCCTCTTCTTCCTCCTCTTCTTCCTCCTCCTCCTCTTCTTCCTCCTCCTCTTTGTCTTCATCAGTTTTGTCTTCCAACTTTTCTTCTTCGGGGCAACACTTTAGGTCCTCGAACTTTGCCAAGTGATTCTTCTCCTTCAGGCTCTCATCCAGGTCTTTCTGGGTGGCCATGGTGAAGGGGAAGGGGCACCCCTGTGCCCTCGAGCAAGGCCCCGGGGACAAAGTGATGAGAGATGAACAGACGGATGGACTCTCTGTGTGTGTGGACAGACAAATAGCCTTTGACACCCAACACTTGCCTGGGTGTGTGTGGGGGTCAGACACCTCATTCCTATGCTCAAACCCCGGTACTTATTTAGTGGGGGTCATCTACCTTGTTCCTGAGCCCAGCAGCAGTGGCAGGCCAGTTCCTGGCCCAGTACCTGCCTTCTGATCTCTCCCACCTCAGATAAAGGAGGTGGTGGTGCTGACCCAGAAGCCCAACCCTCCCAACCCCCTCCCACCAACCCAACTCTACTGATGAGAGCAGGGGAGCTCTGTTCAACTGGGCAGATCTGCAAACTCTTCCCTTGCCCATCCCAAAGGGGTAGGGTGATGGAGAAGGAATGACAGGGCCCTACCCAGACAGAAGCAAAAGGCTCAGACAAAAGGACTGATCTACAAGGGGTGGCTTAGAACTCCCTACAGGAGAGCCAGGCCTTGCTGCAGGCAGCTCCAAAGACCAGCAGCACAGGCACAGCAGACAGGCAGTGCTCCTGAAGTTGGGATGGATGCCTTCAGTGGAGATGCAGCTCCTTGTCAAGCAGATAACCTCCAGTAGATATCTGCAGGGCAGGGCCATAAAAGAGGGGACTCCAGGCAGCCTCTCCCAGGCCTTGGCTGCAGCTTCATCCTGCTGGAAGATTGAAAGATGCTTTACAAGATGAAACTTTCAAGGGTAAGAATGGGAAGCTTAAAAGGACACACCCAAGGTTTTGTCAAAAGGAAAAGGGTTAACAAAGCTTCCAGATTTCACAGCCAGGGGTGGGGAGTGGGAGGTGGTATCACACTTGGGTAAGCAGTGGGTGTTGCCAAAAGGCAGCAGGAGCATGGAGATAAGGGAATGGCAAATTTCTACCTTCATATGCAAAGTCAGGAGTGAAGAAATGACTGCCTGACTTTGTTACTGCTTCCTATGCAGAGTCACAGAATGTTAGGGGCTGGAAGGGACCTCAAAAGATTGTCCAGTTCAACCCCCCTGCAGAGCAGGATCACCTAGAGCAGATCACACAGGAACTCATCCAGGCAGGTCCCCAATATCTCCAGAGAGGGAGACTCCACACCCCTCCTGGGCAGCCTGTTCCAGGGTTCTGTCACCCTCACAGTCAATTCTTGTTTCCTCCTGTTTCCATGGAACTTCCTCTGCCTCAACTGCCACTCATTGCCCCTTGTGCTGCCCTTGGGCATCACCCAGCAGAGCCTGGCTCCAGCCTCTGGGCACTCACCCTTTACATATTTAGAAACATCAATGAGCTCACCCCTTTGTCTCCTCCTCTCCAAGCTAAAGAGCCTCAGCTGCCTCAGTCTCTCCTTGTAAGGAAGATCTTCCACTCCCTTAACCATTTTGTGGCTCTGCACTGAACTCTTTCAAGCAGTTCCCTGAGGTCCTTCTTGAACTGAGGGGCTGCAGCAGGAAGGGTTAACTGAAGTTTGTTTAGAAGTACCCAGCTGCCTGGGGCTGCCTGGGAATAACTGGTGTTTGTTTAGAAGCTCCCAGCTGCAGGATAAGAGTAAGGAATAACATGCACCTCCAGGTTCCTCTGCTTATAATCTAAGCAGGGATAGGAATATATTGAATGTGTTGGCAGCTGGAAACAGGAAAAGCAACTCCACAAAAGCAGCCTCAACAGAAGCCAGAGCTGAGACAGCAGCCCAGCTCCAGCCCTCACAGCTGCTTCAGTTCCTGCTCCCTCACTGCTTCAGCTTCTCCAGCTTCAGCTCCAGCTTAACCAGCTCCACTCAGCAAGGGAGTGGCTCCTCCCTCACCTCCCTACTGAGGGAATCATGTCACAGCCACAGATCCTGTCTCCAGCAAGGGGACAGGAAATGACAAAGCTCCAGGGACACTTTAATTGCTTCAGTGTCACACTGCAGACAGATCCATCACTGGTCAGGGGCTGGAAAGTGAAAGTACCAATCCTGGGCTCAGAGCAAACACTGCCCCACACCACTTTTGCAGGACACTGGTAAGAGTCTGGTTGTATGCTTTATATGCTTGTGTGCTGTTCACACGGTGCATGTGGTACATGGAACTCACTGTGCTTGTGTGAGACAGCCTAACCCACATGGGATAAACCTTAACAGGGGAATTTATGCCTGAGGTCTTTCTTTGCCCAAAGTCAAGAGGGTGGAATGTGGCAAAGGCTGCATTAGGACATTGAGACTCTTGAACGTGTCCAGAGAAGGGCAATGAGGCTGGGGGGAGGCCTCGAGCACAAACCCTATGAGGAGAGGCTGAGGGAGCTGGGGTTGTTTAGCCAGGAGAAGAGGAGGCTCATGGGAGACCTTATTGCTGTCTACAACTACCTGAAGGGAGGTTGTAGCCAGGTGGGGGTTGGTCTCTTCTCCCAGGCAACCAGCACCAGAACAAGAGGACACAGTCTCAAGCTATGCCAGGGGAGGTTTAGGCTGGATGTTAGGAAGAAGTTCCTCATAGAAAGAGAGATTTGCCATTGGAATGTGCTGCCCAGGGAGGTGGTGGAGTCAGCATCACTGGAGGTGTTTAGGAAGAGACTGGATGGGGCACTTGGTGCTATGGTTTAGTTGGTTAGATGGTGTTGGGTGATAGGTTGGACTCAAAGATCTCAAAGGTCTTTTCCAACCTGGTTAATTCTATTCTATTCTTTCTGCTCTTTACACTGTTTTGCTCTTTTGTGCTCTCTTGCCCCTTGCACATGCTCTGCCCTTGTGCAGGTGCTCTGCCCTTCTCTGCAGTGCAGACAGAAGCCTGGCTACCCAGGAAGCGCTGCCGTGCCTCAGTTTCCCTGGGAACCAGCAGAGAGTCCTTCACATCAGCTGCACTGAAACTGCAGCCAGCTCAGCATTGCACCCACAGTCCCGCCAGCAGGAAGAAGCTGCCTAACTGCTCTTGAAGGGACAGAGACCTGGGAAGCCAACCAGGAAGCACTTGCCTCAATCCCTTTCAGCAGCTCTAAGCATGTCTGCTGCAGGCACAAAGCTGCAGCCCTGTGAGCCAAAGCTGGTCCCTGCGCCTGCTGCTCACAAAGCCAGAGCCATGCCCAGCTGCTCCTGTGCTGGCTGCTGAGTCACAGGAGAAGGAGCTGCCCATCTCTCCATGCCTGAGAGCCAGCACCAGGGTGACCCACAGCACCATCCCTGCCCTGCCGGGACCGCCCTGGGAGTGTCCTGGACAGCCTCGTAGGCTCGCATGCCATGGGAAGCTCACCACACCCTGCAATCGGACATTGTGTCCGGTGGAAACAGGGGAGCTGCTCCCCACAGCATCCTGCAAGCGCTGCAGCACCAAGGGAACTGCCTGAGAGCCTGCTCCAGGTGAACCAGCCTCCAGCACACCCCTGAGGAGCCCATGGCACACCCCCACAGCAGAGGGAGAGAGCTGCATCTACTGCACCCAGAATGGAGCACCCCCAAAGCCAGCACAGCACCCACCCAGCTCCCCCCAGCATCAACCAGCCCAGCCACCAGCACACAAGAAGCTCAACATGAGCTGTCAATGTGCACTTGCAGCCTGGAAATCCAATCAGATCCTGGGCTGCATTAAGAGAAGTGTGGCCAGCAGGTCGAGGGAGGCGATTCTCCTGTTCTACACAGCTCGAGTGAGACCCCACCTGGAGTACTGCCTCCAGTTCTGGAGCCCCTATTACAAGAGGGATCTGGAGATGCTGGAAGGTGTCCAGAGAAGGGCCACGAGGATGATCAGAGGGCTGGAGCACATCTCCTAGGAGGAGAGAATGAAGGAGTTGGGACTGTTCAGTCTGGAGAAAAGAAGGCTCCAAGGTGACATATTGTGGCCTTCCAGTATCTGAAGGGGGCTACAAGAAGGCTGGGGAGGGACTTCTTAGGATCTCAGAGTGATAGGGCTAGGGGGAATAGAATGAAGCTGGAGGTGGGGAGATTCAGGACATGGGGAGGAAGTTCTTCACCATGAGAGTGGTGAAGCCCTGGAATGGGTTGTCCAGGGAGGTGGTGGATGGAGCACACTGCGTTGGTTAGGAACTGGCTGGAGGGCCGAGCCAGAGAGTGGGTGAATGGTGCCACCCGGCTGGCGGCCAGTCACTAGTGGTGTGCCCCAGGGATCATGCTGGCCCCATGCTCTTCAACATCTTTATTGATGATCTGGATGAGGGCATCGAGTCCATCATCAGTAAATTTGCGGACGACACCAAGCTGGGGGCAGGAGTTGATCTGCTGAGGGCAGAGAGGCTTTGCAGAGGGACCTCGACAGGCTGGACAGATGGCAGAATCCAAGGCCATGAGATTGAACACATCCAAGTGCCGGGTTTGCACATTGGCCACAACAACCCCATGCAGTGCTACAGGCTGGGGTCAGAGTGGCTGGAGAGCGGCCAGGCAGAGAGGACCTGGGGGTGCTGTTGATTGAGGCTGAACATGAGCCTGCAGTGTGCCCAGGCAGCCAAGAAGGCCAATGGCATCCTAGCCTGCATCAGAAACAGTGTGGCCAGCAGGAGCAGGGAGGTCATTCTCCCCTGTACACTGCACTGGTTAGGCCGCACCTTGAGTACTGTGTCCAGTTCTGGGCCCCTCAGTTTAGGAAAGATGTTGTCTTACTGGGCGTGTCCAGAGAAGGGCAACAAAGTTGGTGAGGGGTTTGGAAGACAAGCCTATGAGGAGAGGCTGAGGGAGCTGGGCTTGCTTAGCCTGGAGAGGAGGAGACTCAGGGGTGACCTTTTGTTCTCTACAATACCTGAAGGGAGGTTGTAGCCAGGCAAAGTTGGTCTCTTCTCCCAGGCAGCCAGTACCAGAACAGAGGACACAGTCTCAGGCTGCGCCAGGGCAGTTTAGACTGGATCTTAGGAAGAAGTTCTATACGAGAGAGTGATTGCCCACTGGAATCGGCTGCCCGTGGAGGTGGTGGAGTCACCTTCAGAAGAGGCTTGATGGGGTGCTTGGTGCCATATTTTTGTTGTAGGTGGGTTGTATTGTATTGTATTGTATTTAGGTGGGTTGGATTGGTTGATAGGTTGGACGCGATGATCTTGAAGGTCTCTTCCAACCTGGTGTATTGTATTGTATTGTGGTTGAGGCCCCATCCCTGGAGGTGTTTAAGACCAGGCTGGATGAGGCTCTGGCCAGCCTGATCTAGTGTGAGTGACCCTGCCCATGGCAGGGGGTTGGAACTAGATGATCCTTGTAGTCCCTTCCAACCCTGACTGATTCTATGATTCTGTCCTCTTTTCAGGGCTCACACATTTAACATATTTGGGTTCTGTTTGAAGTCCCTGCCCTTCAGCCCACGAGGCATTGTCACCTGTGGGTTGTAAAGCAGCACCCCAGGTAATGCACTGAGCCATAACTGGTGAGGGAAAAATTGGTTCAAGCCTCATTGAAAGGTTCTTTTTTGTGCCTGACAGCCAGCCTCACCAGCTGTATTCAGCTGCCAGGTGTCTTGTTGAGTCGCCCCCTAGTGGACAAAGCATGACATGCCATCAGCTTTGGGCTGGGAAACAGCAGAGCAGTCTGCTTCTGACCATGCTTCCTGCCAGCACAGCTGACAAAAGCTCTGCACAGCTCTCAGCCTGCAGCCACACAGCAAAAGCTCCTCCTGCCCTGAGCCCTCTGTGCTCAGCAGGCCTGGAGAGAAACTGAACATCAGTCTGCAGCCCCCCAGGGAACATTTGTGCCTCAAGACATTGCAGAGCACAGAGGCCTTGGATGCCACCACCCCCAGCACAGCCAAACCCCCCCACAGCTGACACCAGCCCCAGGCGCTCCGAAGCTCAGGCTCAGCACAGCACCCACGCCTGACACCCCCACGGCACCCAGCACACAGCCTGCCCACAGCTCCCCCCGCGCCTGGCCCTCAGCCCAGCCGCTGCCCTGCAGCACAGCAGCCGCCCGGCAGCTGCCAGCACAAAGCCTCCAACCCCCAGGGCTCCCCCACACCCCCCACAGCAGCCTCTGCTGCAAGCCACACCCCACGCTCACCACCACCTCTCCTGCACACAGCAGCCCCCACAGCGCCGCCCACAGCTCAGCTCTGCTGCCAGCCCAGCCCCCAGCACAGGGACACAGGGCCAGGGCCAGCCCCTGCAGCCCACCAATGGCTCCGCCTGCAACACAGCAGCAGCCAAAGGGGCCTGCAGCTGCCCCCAGCAGGGGAGTCAGAAGCACATGGAACCGCCAAACACACCCACCCCGACCCCACCCACGCACCCACAACCCCACACACCCCTCCCACAACCCCACACACGACACACCCACACACCCCAACACCTCTGCCCTACCCCACAGACACCCCCACAGACACACATACCCCCCACAACTCCCACACCACCCCCAACACCACACACCCCCACAGCTCCCACACACTGCCCACACACAGAGTTCCCCACAACCGCACCCATCCCCTCGCAGCACCCCAGCGCTCCCCACTCCAAGCCTCACCACCCCGACCCACACCACAAACACACACAGCCTCCCCCAGCACCAATAACTCCGACCACCAAACCCACACAGCCCCACGGGCTCCTCCCCAGCCCCTCAGACGCCTCTCTCGGCCCCGTAGCCCGCAGGGAACCCCACAGCCGCCCCCACAAATGCACAGCCGCCACGAACAGCCCCCTACAGACACCAGCCCCACACCTCACGGATCCCTCCTCAATCCCAGCTCCAGGACACAGCCCTCAGCCCCAGGACAGCCCAATACCAACCCCAGGAGCCGCTCCCCCAAACCCCAAGGCAGCCCCAAGGCAGCCCCCCCCTCTGGCCCGCGGGTGCCCATACCTACCCCACAGCCGAGGCCAAAGGGGCGCAGAGCAGGAGGAAGACGAAGGAGGAAGAGCTCGCAGCAGAGCAGCTGCCGACTGCCGTCCCCTGCAGCCTCCTGGCAGCCTGGGCGAGCAGAGAGCGATGCAATGGAGGCCCCGAACCGACCACGTTTCAGCCCGGCGGAGGCGGGGTCTGGGGCCGCAGAGGAAGTCCCGCCCACGCCCGGCAGCCGCAGCCAATGAGAGGCGCCCAGAGCGCGGCAGCCCTGCCCCTGGCCGCTGCCGAGGCACAGCGAGGAGCTGCCGCTGCCGGCCGCGGCCGCCATTGTTGCTGCCCCCGTGGGAGCGGCAGCGGGGCCGGAGCGCGGGAGCAGTGCCGGAGGTGCTGGCGGGCGAGCGGCAGCTGCCGGCTGCTGAGCTGCGGCGGGGCGGGAGGGGCTGCGGGGGCCGGGGAGCGCTGAGGGCGGCGGCAGCGGAGCGGGGAAGGGTCTGGCTGCGTGGGGCTGCCGGGGCGTGGTGAGTTGGGGTCGGGAGGGGCGTGGGGGGCAGGGGCTCCGTGGGGCTGGGGGAGGGTTCGTGAGTGTGAGGAATTGTTCTGTTTGGCTCTCGCCAGGGGCAGCTGTGTGCCGGCGTTGCTGGGGCCGCGGGGTTCGGTCATGAAGCTCTTGGCTGTTTGCAGTCTGTGCTGTGCAGGATGTGCATTGGGACAGCAATGGGGGGGGCGGTGAGGTGTCAGAGAGCGGCCGGGAGGGACGGGGTCCAGAGTGCAACTCTCATCCCAGCCCTGCTGCCCGCACTCAGCACCAGCGGGGCTGGGACTGGGGGGTGTGGGAGCACAGCCCTGTGAGGAGAGGCTGAGGGAGCTGGGGTTGCTTCGCCTGGAGAGAGGAGCTCAGGGGAGACCTCTTGCTCTCTCCAACTCCCTGAAGGAGTTGTAGCCAGGTGGGGGTTTCTCTTCTCCAGGCAACCAGCACCAGAATAAGAGGACACAGTCTCAAGCTGTGCCAGGGGAGGTTTAGGCTGGATGTTAGGAAGAAGTTCTTCACAGAAAGAGAGACTGGCCATTGGAATGTGCTGCCCAGGGAGGTGGTGGAGTCAGCATCACTGGAGGTGTTTAGGAAGAGCCTGGATGAGGCACTTGGTGCCATGGTTTAGTTGATCAGACAGGGTTGGGTGATAGGTTGGACTTGATGATCTCAAAGGTCTCTTCCAACCTGGTCTATCCTATCCTATCCTATCCTATCCTATCCTATCCTATCCTATCCTATCCTATCCTATCCTACCCCATCCCTCCCCTACAAACCAAGAGAGCCAACAGCTGCCACCCCGCCCCGGGAGAGATGAAGGAGCAGAGGAGGAGCTGGCTGTGCATTCTGCTTCCAGGGCATGCAGGGATTATGGGATGGCAGAACTATTCACGATGCCCTGTGCCCACCCTCTGGGCACTGCTGGAGGAATCATCTCTATGGTCCTCAGCCCACAGCAAAATACTATTGACCAAAGGACCTCTTCAGCTCTGGCACAGTGCCAGGGTCAGGGCATGGCTGACCTGGACCTGAAAGGTCTTCTCCAGCCACAGGCACTCTCTGATTCTTACTCCTTTAGGCTGAGAAGGGCCAGGCCTGAAAAACAATCCAGGTGGCTGTCAAGAAGGTGGTGCAGGCTCTCTGTAATGGTGTCTGGGACAGGACAAGGGGCATGGATACAGGCTGGGACACAGCAAGCTCCCCACCTCCATGAGGAGAACCTTCTTGGCTGGAAGGGTGCTGGAGCCCTGCAGCAGGCTGCCCGTGGGGGGCCCTGCAGTGCCCCTGCCGGAGAGCTTCCAGAGCCATCCGGATGCGATCCTGTGGGGCCTGCCCTAGGGGATCCTGCTCTGGCAGGGGGATTGAACCTCCTCTCCAGAGGTCCTTTCCAGCCCCTACCATCCCAGCATTCTATGGTGCAATGGCCACAGCCATGGGCTGGACCTAGTCAGTGCTGAGGAGCAGATATTTGTCTCCCTCACTGCCTGCCAAGGCAAAGCACAGAGCTACCAGAACCGATTCTATGATTGCTCATGGAAGCATCTGAAACCCAGGGTGGCTGTAACTCAAATGGAGTTTTAATGCTCATCTTAGTGTTTGTTATATGTGTTCTTGTTGGGTTTTGGGATTTTCCCCCCTGGCCTTTTAATGTTCGCTGTTAAAACCATGGTGGTGGTGGTACTTCAGGTGATTTCTGACTGCATCTTCTGCCACAGAAACAGCAGTAAATTAAAGAGTGAGCACCGTGCAGACAGGTGAAGTGGGGTGTTGATCTGCTGCAGGGTAGGAAGACTCTGCAGAGAGGTCTGGACAGGTTGGGCTGATGGGCTAAGGTCAGCTACAGAAAGTTAATAAGGCCAAGCACTGGCTCCCCACAGGAGCCCAAGCCCGGCCCCGAGATCCCCCCAGCCCCAGGGGTTCCTGATCCCAGCCACAGCTTTCCCCCCTTCCCAAAGATTCAGATCACAGCCCTCAGCCCCAGGGATGCCAACCCCAACCCTCCCGCTGCCCCCTCCCCAAACACCAGCCCTGCCAGACCCCACAGATGCCTCCCCACAGCCTCCCCACACCAACCCCCACAGCTCCTCCCTCTGCCCCTCCAGAAGCTGCCCCCAGCCCCACCCACCCCAACCCCCCGAACCCTCCCACAGCCCCACGGAGCCCCCTGCCCCCCCAACGCCCCTCCCGCCCCCAACTCCCACACGCCCCCGGCAGCCCCACGCAGCCAGACCCTTCCCCGCTCCGCTGCCGCCGCCCCTCAGCGCTCCCCGGCCCCCGCAGCCCCTCCCCCCCGCCGCAGCTCAGCAGCCGGCAGCTGCCGCTCGCCCGCCAGCACCTCCGGCACTGCTCCCGCGCTCCGGCCCCGCTGCCGCTCCCCACGGGGCAGCAACCATGGCGGCCGCGCGCCAGCAGCGGCAGCTCCTCGCTGTGCCTCGGCAGCGGCCGGGGGAGGAGCTGCGCGCTCTGGCGCCTCTGATTGGCTGAACTGCCTGGGCATGGGCAGCAGCCATGGC
>JAAWVA010000030.1:32960267-33043555 GCA_015227895.2 Colaptes auratus
GTTGGATGTGGGGAGGCCTGTGGATGTGGGCTACCTGGACCTCATCAAGGCCTTTGACACCATCCCCCACAGCAAACTCCTGGCCAAGCGGCAGCCCATGGCTTGGACAGGAGCACACTGCGTTGGGTTAGGAACTGGCTGGAGGGCCGAGCCCAGAGAGTGGTGGTGAATTGTGCCACATCCAGTTGGTGACAGTCACTATGGTGTGCCCCAGGGATCTTGCTGGGCCCCATGCTCTTCAACATCTTTATTGATGATCTGGATGAGGGCATTGAGTCCATCATCAGTAAATTTGCGGACGACACCTATCTGGGGGCAGGAGTTGATCTGCTGAGGGCAGAGAGGCTTTGCAGAGGGACCTGGAAGCTGGACAGATGGGCAGAGTCCAAGGGCAGGAGATTGAACACATCCAAGTGCCGGGTTCTGCACATTGGCCACAGCAACCCCATGCAGTGCTACAGGCTGGGGTCAGAGTGGTTGGAGAGCGGCCAGGCAGAGAGGGACCTGGGATGCTGGTTGATGGGAGGCTGAACATGAGCCTGCAGTGTGTCCCAGGTGGCCAAGGGGGCCAATGGCATCCTGGCCTGCATCAGGAACAGTGTGGCCAGCAGGAGCAGGAGGGTCATTCTGCCTCTGTACTCTGAACTGGTTAGCCACACCTAGAGTCCGTGTCCAGTTCTGGGCTCCTCAGTTTAGGAAGGATGTTGTCTTGCTGGAGCGTGTCCAGAGAGGGCAACAAGGTTGTGAGGGGTTTGGAAGACAAGCCCTATGAGGAGAGGCTGAGGGAGCTGGGGTTGCTTAGCCTGGAGAAGAGGAGACTGAGGGGTGACCTTATTGCTCTCTACATCTCCCTGAAGGGGGATTGTAGACAGGCAGAGGTTGGTCTCTTTTCCAGGCAGGCAACACCAGAACAAGAGGACACAGTCTCAGGCTGCGCCAGGGGAGGTTTAGACTGGATGTTAGGAGGAAGTTCTATACAGAGAGAGTGATTGCCCATTGGAATGGGCTGCCCAGGGAGGTGGTGGAGTCACCATCATTGGGGTATTCAGGAGGAGACTTGATGGGTGCTTGGTCCCAGGCCTGGAGCAGATCCTTTATTTTGAAGCTTTCAGGCTCTACTGTCCCCAGGGTCTGTGCTCAGGGCTTGGCCTTCCTGCTCCATAACCCAAACCCAGGGTTTTTCAGCATCACAGACTCCTACATTTTACCTTTTTTTTGCTCTAGAAATCACAGCCTCCAATTACCTGCTCTAAGGAGCCCCTGAGGAGGCTTTGTCAGTAACAAGCCCCAGTGGGGCCAATCAGTGCTTCCAGCTGCTTTGGCATTTGCTGCTGAGCTCTGGAGTCAGTTTCTTCAATCTTCTCAGTCCCCTGACACCTGGAGTCAGCCCCAATCCTCCATGGGGCTCATTATAACACAGAAGTCCCTCAGGAGCTGTGGCTCTGCCTGGGATTTCCTTCAGGTACTGAAGACTTATCCAGATCATGGGAGCTTTTTTCACAGCTAATTGAAGCTGTTTCAGAGTGCAGTTAATGAGGAAGATTTCCCACTGGGCCTCATAACCCCCTGGGTTTTTTTAAAGGATGTTTTTAATTAGCTGCATTGAGAGAAGGGAGCTGACAGCAGCACTCATCCATGTGACCTTGATCCACAGAGTCTCCTCAAGAGGCCTGACTCAAAGGAAAAGCTCTTCCCCAAGATCTGACACTGTGTGAACCCTTGTCTCCTCACCCCCTCCACAACTTCTCCATTGCTGTCATTGCCCACCTGGGGCTTACATCACTGTCCCATCAGACTTCTTCACTGCTCTCTGCAGCTGCAGCTCATAGGTCCATGGAACCAGCTCCCCCCTGCTCTCCATAGAGATCTGTCTGCATACAGCCACAGGAGAATTGTTCCTGTTTAGAAGTAAAGAAAACAAAGTCTGATAAAGTTGCATCAGTAACCAACCCTTCTGGAACCAGCTGCTCAGCACAAGATGTCTCTCAGTAGGCTGCCTCTCTCCAAGGCATGATCTGAGAAGCAAAGTTTAGGCAAGTAGATACAAGAGATGGAGAGCAAAAACAACCACAGAGGTGGCCCAGGAGACAACTGCAGCTTTGCCTCCCTAGAGGTCAAAGCAGCATAGAAGAGGAACCGGAATGAACAAGAATAAGTGCAGAAGCAAATTGGAGAATGATGGAAAGGGCCTTGGCTGTGCAGTCTGCCCCAGAAAGGTGACTCCAGAGATGGTCACTGTGTCCTGGAGAGGACGGTACATGACATCTTAATGAAGCAGATGGTCTAAGAGGTAGTCACCCACACCCCACACCCCCCCCCTTTTCTGGTAGGACTTAGTCTACCAAAGCTCTGCTCTGATTTAAAGCAACAGTGCTAATTTCATCATTCCTGATTGTGATGTCTCTCTGAGATTTGTTATTTCGAGTTTTGCTAAGTCTCCTAGTAAGCATAATGAATAGTAAGCATTTGGTATCTACAGGTACTCAGTACATAGTAATTGCAGTAAGGCATAAGCCTTACTAATGAGTTCACACTGTAAGTTCTTCTTTTGGTTCAAACCTTCTTAGCTGTGTGCCTCGGCATTGCAAAGGAGCTCCGTGTAATACAGTTAGGTCTGTAGTAAATATTATTTGCTTTTAAAAGTATTTCCAGCTAATGTAACATCTTTCTATTTCCTTCTTAGACACTGACAAAAAACTACAAATAATACAAAAAACAGTAAAAAAGAAAACAAGTAAAAAATAAATTAAAATACAAATATATGTAACAACTTAGATACAAAGGTACAATAAAAAAAATATAAAATAGTAACAAAAAATAATGATAGAGAACAAATTAAAAACAACAACAAAAAAAGCATAAGGATTGCTAAGAAAAATAGCTATTAACAGAAAACATAAGGATTATTAGCAAAAAAAAATACCAGTAGGATTATCAAGATTATCAGGGATCAGTCCTGGGACCAGGCTTGTTCAACATCTTTGTGGGTGCCATGGACAGTGGCATTGAGTGCACCCTCAGCAAGTTTGCTGATGACACCAAGCTGTGTGGGCAGCAGACAGGCTGGAGGGAGGGATGCCATCCAGAGGGACCTGGACAGGCTGGAGAGGTGGCACAAGCCAACCTCATGAGCTTCAACAGACCAAGGGCAGGGTCCTGCATCTGGGTCGAGGCAATCCCAGGCACAAATCCAGGCTGGGCAGTGACTGCTGGGAGAAGCCCAGAGGAGAGAGACTTGGGGGTGCTGGTGGAGGAGAAGCTCAACAGGAGCTCTCAGTGTGCACTTGCAGCCCGAAAGCCAATCAGATCCTGGGCTGCAGCAGGAGAAGTGTGGCCAGCAGGTCAAGGGAGGGATTCTCCCCCTCTACTCAGCTCTGGTGAGACCCCACCTGGAGTACTGCGTCCAGTTCGGGAGCCCCTATTCCAAGAGGGATCTGGAGGTGCTGGAGCGTGTCCAGAGAAGGGCCACGAGGAGGAGCAGAGGGCTGGAGCACCTCTCCTGTGAGGACAGACTGAGGGAGTTGGGGCTGTTCAGTCTGGAGAAGAGAAGGCTCCGAGTGACCTCATTGTGGCCTTCCAGTATCTGAAGGGGGCCTACAAGAAGCTGGGGAGAGACTTTTCAGGCTATCAGGGAGTGATAGACTAGGGGGAATGGAATGAAGCTGGAGGTGGGGGAGATTCAGGCTAGATGTGAGGAGGAAGTTCTTCACCATGAGGTGGTGAAGCCCTGGAATGGGTATCCAGGGAGGTGGTTGAGGCCCCATCCCGGAAGTGTTTAAGCCCAGGCTGGATGAGGCTCTGGCCAGCCTGATCTAGTGTAGAGTGTCCCTGGGTGGAACTAGCTGATCCTTGTGTCCCTTCCACCCTGACTGAAACTATGAAACTATGAAACTAAACTAAGATTACTAGATTAAAACAAAAACCTTATAAAGAAAAATGCAAGAAAATTAAAATTAAAAATAATAATAAAAAGAATTAATAGAAAAGTTTAAAAATTAAAAAGCAAAAATCAAAATAAAATAGAAAATAGATTAAATACAACAAACAGAAAATAGAAAATATAAGATCAAAATTTAAACATTAAAAATAAAAAAAATAAAAATTAAATGCTCACAATAAATTTTAAAAAAATAACAAAATATAAATTACAATAAAAATAAAATAAAAATATTAATATAAAAAATACAAAAATAACAAAAAAATAGGAAAAATAGATTAAAATTACCAAAAAAATTAAAAATTATAGATCACGTAAAATACATACAAAAATACTTAAAACATTATAGAAATAATAAAAAAAAAAAAAAAAACCAAATTAAACAAAATAAATAAATAAAATGTTAAAATATTAAAATATTTTAAAAATTTTAGATAATTTAAAAATAAATTAAAAAATAAACCACCAAATTATAATAAGAAGAAAAATTAAATTAATAAAAAAAATTAAAAATATTTTAAGATGAAAAATATATTTCAAAATAAAATAAAATAACAAAAAAAACTAAAGAAATTAAATAAATTAGAGAAAAAATTAATTCATAAAAAATTTAAAATAAAAATAAATTAAAAATAAAACATTTTAAAAATAATTTTTTAAAGAGGAGGCTTGATGGGGTGCTTGTGCATATGTTTAGTTGTTTAGGTGGGTTGGATTGATTGATGGGGTTGGACACGATGATCTTGAAGGTCTCTTCTAACCTGGTGTATTGTATTGTATTGTATTGTATTCTTCCTAAGGCCCAGTCTAAACCTCCTTTTCCTCACCCTCAACCTTTCCCTCCTGTCCTGTCACCAGACACCCTCATGAAAATTCCCTCTCCAGCCTTCCTTTAACATCCCTGTAGGGTTTGTGATGCTGAGTGGAGGACAAGGGCCTGACAGTCCCCAGCCTTCCTGGGGCTGTGGACAGAGGCAGTGAGGCCCTCCCAGTGCCTTAGGACAACATCTCCTCACAGGCCTGGGGGCAGAGAATTGCCAGAGTCAAGAGGGCACAGCCTTGGCTTCTCTTCATCACTCCCACCACTGCCATTGCCCTTGGCCAGCTCTCCCACAGCTTGTCCTGCACTGTCTCACAGCTGCTTCTCCTGCCCTGCAGGCTGCAGGCACTCCTCTCACTTCCCCACCTTGGCCTTCCCATGCCTTCACTGACACCTGCCCACACTCACCCTCTGCTCCTGGGGACACAAAGAGAAGGCTGATCCCAGTCTCCTTCTGCAGAACTTCCCAGGCCACACAGCACTACCCTTTGAGAAGAGTTTCTTGCTCCTCTATGGCCAGGCTTGCACCTGCACCATCCAGGCTGCACCATCTGGCAGTGTTCCCCTCTCCTGCTCTTGCCTACCTCAGCAGGAGCTCCCAAGGCTGCTGGCCTTGCAGTTTCTTGGCTGGACAGCACCAAGCCCTGTGCCTGCTGCTGTCCCATCAGCTACTCAGGCAGCAGAGACACAGCAACCAACCCATCAGCCCTTCCTGCAGTCAGCCCAGGCCCTTTGGCAGAGGCAATCTGACAGATCACTCTGCCCATCTGCCACCAAGAGCCAGGGCTGCCCTAGCAGCTCCTGCAGACACACCTGACCTCACAGCTCCTCTCCTCTGTTCCATCTGCCGCAGCTCGTCCTGCTGGCAATCCTCAGGAGGCAGAAGTGGCCTCACCTCTCCCTCCCAGTCCTTTGCTTCCTACTGAGTGCTGATTTCCTGAGACACAGCTGAGCACAGGATTGCCCACCCTCACCCTCAGCCTCCTTGTGGCCAGAGCTGAGCAGATCAAATTTCATCACCAATCCATCTGGCAGATTTCCTACTAAGGCTTGAGTGGAGGAGCTGCTGGCTCTGTTGTGCTGCAGTTGTGGAAGAGACTCCTGCACATCCTCTTGTCCAATGATCCTGCTCAGGGCAGGGTAAGCAGATGAGGTCCCTCAAGGGCTCTGCCCACTTTGGCTTCATCTCCAGAGGGGCTGCAAAGGCCCTGGCTCAGATGGTGCAGGGAGTTCATAAGAGATTGTACAGTGCTGGCCCAAGGCTTGCCCTGAGGGATGCCACTGGCAAGTGTCTGCCAGGAGGACTCTCCACTGCTGACTTTGGCTTCAGCCACCCCCCAGCCACCACCTCATCCTTTCTGCACTCCAGCTCTCAGCAGTCTGTCTCTAAAGAGACTATGGGGGACCATGGCAAATCCCTGGCTAAGGTCCAGGCACAAAACATCCCCTTCTTGCCCCTACCCATATGGCTTCAGTACTACCTCTCTTGTCCTGCTAAACGCTGCTGCTGCTCTGTGTGAGCTCTGTGTGAGCAGGCACACACCTTGGTGGCTCCTCAGTCTGCTGCTTCAGGCTGAGGGAGATGTTTGCACTGCCGGACTCGGCTAAGTCCCTTCCCCAGCAGCTGGGCAGACCTTACCCTTGGGGGTCCAGTCCTCTTGAAGGCATGTTGGGCACTTCTGACCGGTGAGGCTGCTGTAGCTTCTCAGGCTCTCAGCGTTGTCCCTTCTCTAGAGATACTCTCAGGGCTGAGGCTCAACAGCCTACTCAGATGCTGGCTTCTCCTCGCCTTGCAGAGGCCACTCATTTGCTTGCATCTAGGAGAGAGAAGACTTAATAGCAATGAGCTTAATGGCAAAGGCTATGGCAGGAGCTTAGCAGCTCAGGCAAGGAGAGAGGATGAAGATGGATGTTAGGAAGAAGTTCTTCACAGAAAGAGGGATTTGCCCTTGGAATGTGCAGCCCAGGGAGGTGGTGGAGTCACCATCACTGGAGGTGTTTAGGAAGAGCTGGATGTGGCACTTGGTGCCATGGTTTAGTTGATAGATGTTGTTGGTGATAGGTTGGACTCGATCTCACAGGTCTTTCCAACCTGGTCTATCCTATTCTATCCTATCCTATGCTATCCTATCCTATCCTATGCTATGCTATGCTATCCTATCCTATCCTATCCTATCCTATCCTATCCTATCCTATCCTATCCTATCCTATCCTATCCTATCCTATCCTAAGAGAAAGAGGGCAATGTATTTACAAGCTGGGGCAATACTGATAGGTTCCTGGAGGCTGGATGTGGCCAATGGGCACTCTCGTAAACAACCGGCTGCAGCCTATGGGAGGCGTGAAGCTGGAATTATGCCATGCTTGGCATCAGCACCACCAGATCCCATGCCATGGGGGTGTGCAGGGGTCTGTGCTGCCTCAGCCTTTGTTCCCCTCATGAAAGGAGGGGGAACTTGTCCATGTGCTGGGACAGGTTTCAACATCTGGGCATAATTCTGGGCATAATGTGCCTTCACCCCAAGTAACTCCACCTGTGAGTGCAGCAGTGCCAGACAGGATGGAACTCCAGCAGGAGCTGGAATCCAAAGAGGCCAATGGTTATGCTTTAGCTTTCTTTTCCTTTTTTGCCTCCAAGTTCTTCTCTTTGATCTTCCTCAAACATTCCTCTCCCAGCAACCCAGCTCTGCTCTCTCACCACTGCCCCTGCTTGCTGCCTTTGTGTCCCCACTTGGTGTTTCCAAGAGGCTTGTCATGCTGATTCCTGCTCTGGTCAGCACAGAACCAGGGACTCCCTTCATTAGCTGTAGTGCCCTGCAGTTTCTCAGCTTGTGGCCTTGTGTTGATGGCTCAGCAGGGGGAGCCAGCTGCACACAAACATTAGCAGCTGGTGGAAAGAGATCAGGCAAGCAGGCAAGAGACTGGCATGGCTGAGTCATGGAAGCATAGAATGATAGAATCCTTTCTGCTGCAACAGACCTCTGAGAACTGACACCACCATGGCCATGAACCCCTGTCCTGCAGTGCCAGGGCTGCACAGCTTGGAACACCTCTAGGGATGAGGATTCCACTGCTCCCCCTGGTGGCCTGGTCAAGACCGGTGTGAAAGTGAAGGGCAAGAAGGAACTGCACAGGCAGTGGAAGCAGGGAGAGGGATGCTGGGAAGAGCACAGGGACACTGCCCTGTGGTGTAGGGATGGGGTCAGAAGGCCAAGCTATGGTTGGAGCTGAACCTTTCTAGGCATGCCAAGAACAAGAAGAAGTTGCTGCAGGTCTGCCAGCCAGAGAAGGGAAGTCAAAGGAAGGATGTCCTCTGTGATGAGCAAGACTGGACAGCTGGTAACAATGCATGAGGAGAAGGCTGAGCTACACAAACACATTTTGCTTCAGTCTTCTCTGGCAGCTTCTCTCCTCATATCTCCTCAGCTGTTGGACCTCAAGATGGGGACTGTGGTCAAAGCCTGTGCAATCCTGATCTAAATCCCTGCATTGATTTTAACCAGCTGTTGGGTTTGACTTGTTAAGTGCTGCTGTGAAATCCCACAGCCTGAGCTCATGATTCACCAGAACTGTTGAAGGGATTTCAAACTGCTGCTGCTGCCTTCAAGTTCTACAGGAGCCACAGTGCCTTGGGAAGCACTGCCCCTGAAATCCCTGCACCCAAACACCCTGAGTCATAACTAGAGACCAAGTCTGGCACTAGGATTGGATTTAACCCCAGACAGGCTTCTCTCTCAAGTTTGTTGAGAGAGTGAGGGAGTCCATTCAGAGCCTTGTGAGGCAACAGAAGGGCTTCCTTGAGGCCTTTCTTCCAGGCTCCATGTAAAATCCTTCCAGCCCCAAGGAGATTTTCCTTTCACAATCTTTCTAATCCTCCCCCAAACTCATTTTCCTTTGCAGGAGTCTCCCATGATGAATGTGAGAGTGTGACCCTTGGCACCAAACTGAACCTGTTGACATCTCTGTTCCCTTTGCTGAATTCCATCCAATTCATTCCCATGTCTCAGATTCTCCTCCTGCCTCAGCAGAACTCATTGCTGCTTTCCTCTTCTGAGGGAGGTGCCTCTGGGACTGGATTTGCCCAAGCCATTGCCATTCATGGCCAGGAATGGCAACAATTTCCTTTGTATGGGGGTGCAGGGGCCTAGGGGAGATGCAAACACCCCCATGGTGTGAGGTAGCTGCGCCGCCCTGTGGAGAAGGGTTGGGGATATTGGAATCAAAGAATCCTGGAATGGTTTGGATTGGAGAGATGGAAGAGAGCATCAAGTGCAACACCCTGACCATGGCCAGGGACATCTCCCACTAGGTTGGGTTGCTGAAATGCCTGACTTTGGAGACTTCCAGTCTGTCTTCAATCATGGTCTCCATGGAGCTTCTCTAAGCACCCTTGGGAGGCTTTGTTGCTCATGGCCCTCAGTGAGGCCAATTCATACTTGAAGGAATTTTTGTTTTGCTTCTGACTTCTTGAGCAGATTCCTTCAGTCTCCTCTCAGTGTGTGAGGCTCAGGCAATGATCCCCAGTGCCCTAAGAGCTCTTTGTGTCTCTCTAGTTTTCTTCAAGGTTTCAAAGTGCTCCTCACAAAGGTCATTTTTATTTCTTTCATATCAAAGGGAGAATATTCTGTTATCTTTCAGCTCAGAGCAGAGATGATAATTCCCCAAGTGACACTGACCCAGGCTGTCTCACCAGGACATCTGCACTTGCAGGAGGGTGCAGCACACCAAGGACACCTCTCAGGGCTCTATATCTCTGTGTCCTGATCCATACCTGCCTTATCCTGGGATAGTTCATGGCCTAGTAAAGGAGGAGGGGGAATCACATCAGGTCTTGAGTAGCTCCCAGTGACAGGGGAGCTGTGCCACACACAATCTGCTCTGTGACTTGAGTCCATTTCTCTCAGCCAGAGAGTGGCTGTGTGGTTGCCTCCTGTCTCTGTGCCTCTCAACAGAGAATGTCATCATCCAATCAGAATGGGAAGGAAATTTGGTGGTTCCTTAGCCTCCAAAGTCTTCTTCAATGTCATTCAGTGACAGAAAGCACACAGGAAACATTGATGATGGGAAATGTCTGCAACAATACAATACAATACAATACACTACAATGCAATAAACCAGGTTGGAAGAGACCTTCAAGATCATCGCGTCCACCTATCAACCAATCCAACCCACCCAATAACTAGATCATGGCACCAAACAACCTATCAGTCTCCTCCTGAACACCTCCAATGATGGTGACTCTACCACCTCCCTGGGCAGACCATTCCAATGGGCAATCACTCTCTCGGTATAGAACTTCTTCCTAACATCCACTCTAAACCTGCCCTGGCACAGCTTGAGACTGTGTCCTCTTGTTCTGGTGCTGGCCACCTGGGAGAAGAGGCCAACCTCTGCCTGTCTACAACCTCCCTTCAGGGAGTTGTAGAGAGCAAGAAGGTCACCCCTGAGTCTCCTCTTCTCCAGGCTAAGCAACCCCAGCTCCCTCAGCCTCTCCTCATAGGGCTTGTCTTCCAAACCCCTCACCAACTTTGTTGCCCTTCTCTGGACATGCTCCAGCAAGACAACCTCCTTCCTAAACTGAGGGGCCCAGAACTGGACACAGGACTCCAGGGGTTTGCTTAACCAGTGCAGTGTACAGGGCAGAATGACCTCCCTGCTCCTGCTGCCACACTGTTCCTGATGCAGGCCAGGATGCCATTGGCCTTCTTGGCTGCCTGGGCACACTGCAGGCTCATGTTCAGCCTACCATCAACCAGCACCCCCAGGTCCCTCTCTGCCTGGCCGCTCTCCAGCCACTCTGACCCCAGCCTGTAGCACTGCATGGGGTTGTTGTGGCCAATGAGCAGAACCCTGCACTTGGATGTGTTCAATCTCATGCCCTTGGATTCTGCCCATCTGTCCAGCCTGTCGAGGTCCCTCTGCAAAGCCTCTCTGCCCTCCAGCAGATCAACTCCTGCCCCCAGCTTGGTGTTGTGTGCAAATTTACTGCTGATGGACTCAATGCCCTCATCCAGATCATCAATAAAGATGTTGAAGAGCATGGGCCCAGCACCGATCCCTGGGGCACACCACTAGTGACTGGCTGCCAGCTGGATGTGGCACCATTCACCACCACTCTCTGGGCTCTGCCCTCCAGCCAGTTCCTAACCCAACGCAGTGTGCTCCCATCCAAGCCATGGGCTGCCAGCTTGGGCCAGGAGTTTGCAGTGGGGGACGGTGTCAAAGGCCTTGCACAGGTCCAGGTAGACCACATCCACAGGCCCTCCACATCCACCAGGTGGTCCCTGATCATAGAAGATATCAGTTGGTCAGGCAGGATCTGCCTTCCTAAAGCCATGCTGGCTAGGCCTGATCCCTTGGCCATCCTGTAAGTGCTGTGTGATCGCACTCAAGATGACCTGTTCCATAATCTTGCCTGGCACTGAGGTCAGGCTGACAGGCCTAGAATTCCCTGGCTCATCCAACCGGCCCTTCTTGTGGATGGGCACCACGTTGACCAGCTCCAGTCTTCTGGGACCTCTCCAGTGAGCCAGGACTGTTGAAAAATGATGGAGAGCGGCTTGGCCAGCTCATCTGCCAGCTCTCTCAGCACCCTAGGATGGATCCCATCCAGTCCCATGTCCTTGTGGGGGTCCAAGAGGCTGAGAAGATCTCTAACTGCCTCCTGGAGCAGCGGGAAACCATGCAGCTCCCTGGCTCTCCTCTGCCAGCTCTGCAGGCCAGCTGTCTGGAAGATGTTCTGCCATGCTAGGATAGATTGAGGCAAAGAAGTGTTAAGTACCTCTGCCTTTTCCTCATCCTTTGTTACAACGTTCCCCTCCGTGCCCACCAAGGAGTGGAGGTTGTCCTTGCCCTTCCTCTTGCTATTGATGTATTTATGGAAGGACTTTTGTTGTCCTTCACAGCAGAGGCCAGTCTAAGTTCTAAATGGGCTTTTGCCTCCCAATTTTTCTTCCTGCATGTCCTAGCAACATCCCTAAACATTCCGTAGGTTGCCTCCCCTTTCTTCCAGAGATGGTACACCCTCTTTTTTTCCCTTAGTTCTATTAAGAGTTCATTACCCATCCAGGCTGGCCGTCTGCCCCGGCGGCTCATCTTCCGGGACAGTGGCACAGCCTGTTCCTGAACCTTCAAAAGTTCTTCCTTGAAGCAGCTCCAGCTCTCCTGGACCCCTTTATTTTTAAGGGCTGTATCCCAAGGAACCTTCTGAGTTAGTTCCTTGAGTAACTGAAGTCTGCCCTCCGGAAGTCCAGAGTGGAGGTCTTCTTGCTGCCCCTCTTGTCTTGGCTGAATACTGAAAACTCAATTATCTCGTGGTCACTGGTGCCTAAACACCCTCCGACCACCACATCACCCACCAGCCTTTCCCTGTTGGTGAAGAGGAGTGTCAAGCAGAGCCTTACCCCTGGTAGGTTGGTAGGTTCGTGCAGCACCTGGGATAAGAAGCTGTCCTCCATGCACTCTAAGAACCTCTTAGATTGCCTCCTTTCTGCTATGTTGTGATCCCAGCAGATATCAGGCAGGTTGAAGTCACCCATGAGAACAAGGTCTTGAGACAGCCTTAAGCTGCCTATAGAATGCTTCATCGACATCTTCCTCCTGGTTGGGTGGTCTATAACAGACTCCAACCAGGATGTCTGCCCTGCTGGTCTTCCCCCTAATCCTCACCCACAAGCACTCAACTTGATCGCCCTGATCTCTAGCTCAATGGCCTTGCCTGTCTCTCCTGAAGAGCCTGTAGCTGTCAATTGCAGTGCTCCAGTCATGCGAGTTGTCCACCACGTCTCTGTGATGGCAACTACATCATGCCTCTTGAGGCACAGGAACTGGCGGTCCCCATGTGTCGAAAGATGAGCCGGCGGGGAAGGCGACCGGCCTGGATGAGCAAGCAGCTCCTGGGGAATTAAGGGGAAAAAAGAGGCTGTATCACCTTTGGAAGGGGGGGAAGGCCTTCTCGAGGTAGTTCAAGGAAGTGGTTAGATTATGTAAGAATAAAATTAGAGAGGCAAAGGCCCAGTTAGAACTGAAACTGGCCACCTCTGTGAAAGAAAATAAAAAGCAATTTTACAAATATATCAACGCTAAAAAGAGGGCAAGAAGAACCTCCACTCCTTACTGTACCTGGAGGGAACACGGTGACCGAAGATGAGGAAAAGGCTGAGGTCCTGAACGCCTTCTTTGCCTCCATGTTTAACAGCAAGGCAGGAGTCCAGGATGAGTGGCCTCCTGAGCTGGTAATAGGGTCGGGGAGCAGTGTAATGCCCCAGAATCCATGAGGAATTAGTTCGGGACCTGCTGAGCCACTTGGACACCCACAAGTCCATGGGCACCGGATGGGATCCATCCTAGGGTGCTGAGAGAGCTGGCAGATGAGCTGGCCAAGCGCTCTCCATCATTTTCCTCCAGTCCTGGCTCACTGGAGAGGTCCCAGATGACTGGAAACTGCCAATGTGATCCCCATCCACAAGAAGGACGGATGGAGGAGCCCGGAAACTACAGGCCAGTCAGCCTGACCTCAGTGCCAGGAAAATGATGGAGCAGATTATCCTGGCAGCAATAACTGTGCACCTGCAGGATGGGCAAGGCTCAGGTCCAGCAACATGGATTCAGGAAGGGCAGGTCCTGCCTGACCAACCTGATCTCCTTCTATGATCAGGTGACCCGCCTAGTGGATGTGGGGAGGCCTGTGGATGTAGTCTACCTGGACTTCAGCAAGGCCTTTGACACCGTCCCTCAGAGCAAACTGCTGGCTAAGCTGTCAGCTCATGGCTTGGACAGCAACACTCTGTGCTGGGTTAGGAACTGGCTGGAGGGCCGAGCCCGGAGAGTGGTGGTGAATGGTCCACCTCCAGCTGGAGGCCAGTCACCACTGGCGTCCCCCAGGGATCAGTGCTGGGCCCCATCCTCTTCAATGTCTTCATTGACGATCTGGATGAGGGATTGAGACAGTCATCAGCAAATGTGCAGATGACACCAAGTTGGGAGCAGATGTTGGTCAGCTAGCGGGCAGAAGGGCCCTGCAGAGGGACCTCGACCGACTGGACAGATGGGCGGAGTCCAATGGGATTGCATTCAACAAGTCCAAGTGCCAGGTGCTGCACTTTGGCCACAGCACCCCATGCAGAGCTACAGGCTGGGGTCGGAGTGGCTGGAGAGCTGCCAACAGAGAGGGACCTGGGGGTGCTGATCGACAGCTGCCTGACATGAGCCAGCAGTGTGCCCAGGTGACCAGAAAGGCCAATGGTATCCTGGCCTGCATTAGGAATGGTGTGGCCAGCAGGAGCAAGGAGGTCATTGTGCCCCTGTACTCTGCTTTGTTAGGCCACACCTTGAGTCCTGTGTCCAGTTCTGGTCCCCCTCAGTTTAAGAGGACATGAGACACTTGAAGGTGTCCAGAGAAGGGCAACAAGGCTGGGGAGAGCCTTGAGCACAGCCCTGTGAGGAGAGGTTGAGGGAGCTGGGTTTGTTTAGCCTGGAGAAGAGGAGGCTCAGGGGTGACCTCATTGCTCTCTACAACTACCTGAGGGTGGTTGTAGCCAGGAAGGGGTTGGCCTCTGTTGTGAAGAGGTTATTAAATTTATTGAATATGAAATATGAATTATGAAAATATTAATTTATTAATATTAAATTATTAATAACCGATGAATCAACAACTTATATATATATTCTAGTGCACGTTCGTGAAATACATTCCATAAATGGCTTAGTGTTATGATCAGAACTTAATTAAACTATCTACAAACTATTTGTATGTTTATATAATGAAGAGTGCAGTTCTGCCGCTTGGCCACTAGTTGGCGACTCGGCGGACCGCGAGCAGTTTCTGCTGCCTATATACAACAATATTGCAATCTTGCTGCGCGTCAGCGATGACTGCTACACGCGGATGCTTTGAACTGAGTGCTAGTGGGTGGAAAGCACGTGGGAGATACTCTGTAGCTGTTGTTTGTAGCAAGGTGGGGTCCGGCTGACGACTGCCGCTGGACTGATTCCTAGTAGACTTGAAACGGTGGTGTTGGGTATTATCTCCTCTCCCTCAGCAGTGGAGAAGGAATGCTGGAACCTGGGCTTGGCTTGGAAGCAGGTTCCCTTCAGGACTCGGTCGGTCCTGGGAGTCGGCTCGCACGGCAGGGCGGGGCGACGGTTGCCGGTAGGCGGGTTCAGAGGTTCCCGGCCGGACTATGGGGTCGGCCTCGTGGCGACGGGTCGCGGGGCTGAGGTAAACAGCCTCAGAGAGAGAATGCGGCTGCGCTGAGCTGCGGCTTCTCCGGCTCTGGCCTTAAAGGCACAGCGGGACGATCGGGGCAGTCCCGGGTTTGGTGCAGTATAAGCACGAAACATGCTTTAATCTTCCCTGCGGTCACAGGGCTTGGAGCGGCACACGTGGCGGCTCTCCTCCCGCTATGGCGGGGCTAGGTATATGCGGACTTAGTCTCATGTAAGTCCCTTCTCCCCGACAACTGGGCAGATCTTACCCTCGGGGGCTGGTCCAGTCCTCCGGTAGCACGGTGGGCTTTCCCGGTCGGTACGACTGGCTGTGGCGACGCTGGCTCCTCTGGCTCAGCGAAGGTCCTCCCTCTGGGGTGATCCTCACGATCACAGTGCTTCTCACGATGCAGAGGCTTCAGTATGCGTGCACGTATGATGGAAGCTAATAACAATAAGCTCAATGGCAGAGGCTGCGACTCGAGAGCTCCTCTCTCGAGCGAGTACAGAGACAAAGTGAACGAGGGGGCAAGTTGTTTACCCACAGGGGTAATACTTATAGATTCCTCGAGGCTGGATTTGCCAATGGGCACTCTCATAGGCAACTGGCTTCAGCTATAGAAAGCGTGAAGCTGGAATTATGCCCATACTTGGTGTTTGCACACGCACTGCATACGCTCAGTGCGTGCTGGCCTGGCTAATGCCTTGGCTTTTGTTCTCCTCCTGAAGGAGGGGAAACTTGTCCACATGCAGGGACCAGACAGGCAGAATGTGCCTTCACCACATTACCACCCCCTTGCCCATGGGCATATATAAGCCTCGAGTATGAATTACCCTCAACAGGTTTATCACATACAGGTTAAGCTATCTCATACCTGCTTGATAGATTACACGTTCAAACATAGTGACTTACAATACTTAGCACTATATGAACAGTATACAAACTTTAAACTGTACTCTTAACAGAGAATGCTGCCTTAGCAGTGTGGAACAAATGTTTGCTCCGAAACCAATATTGGTACTCTTGATTATCTCCCACACCCCCCTTGACTGAGTGATGGGTTTGACTCCCATATGACACTGAAACCATCAAAGTGTCTGCGGGGTTTGTCAATTTCCCACCCCCTTGATAGGATGGGCCTCTGTCATTATGACAGGACTTCCTCAGTATTGAGATGAGGAACAATACCTTTCCTCTGTTGCTTTCATCAGGCCAGAGATTACAATTTTCACTACTTCCCTCCTTGTCTTTGGTTCCATAGCCAATGCAGCTTCCTCGGTCCAATCCATGTCGAGGAGTAGCTCATACCATGGGTCTGAGTCAGGCGAATCTCGTGAATTAGAGCATTCCCTGTCGCTCTGCGTGTTTCCTTTCCCTCTACTGGGGCTGCAGGAACCTCGTGAGCGTTGTCTTCCAGTGCAGTGTTTGCGTCTGCCTGGGTTGGTGGAAGGAGATGCTTGAGAGCGTTGCTCTTCCCTTCCCTGGCCATGCGATGTCGCTTTATGGCTGGCAGTATATACCTTTCGCTGGTGTCCCTCCTTGCTGGGTCTGTGGTCCCTTCTGGAACTCCCCTTCGGAGGTCTTTTCCTGGAGCTTTGCTTTCAGGATGCTGCGAGGTTTAGCCTTATTGGCCTCTGTGGCAGCTTGGCTCTTCCGCAGTTTGCGGTGATGCTGTGAGCTAGACTCACATCCAGAATCTGAGTCTGATGTGGTGCTCTGTGTGTCTCTGGGATCACAGTAAGCTCTCTTGCTGGGATGCTGTGCAAGCTGTTGTTGAGTCAGCTTGGCTACCTTACTGCAGGAGCTTCTATTTCCCTGGTTACCTCTTGGTCTGCCATGCTGTGGGAAGCTTGGTCCTCTGCTGGCCTGGGAGTCATCCAGCGATGCTAAGTTGAATCTCACCTTCTTCTTGGGGATTCGTTGCTGGTTGAAGCTGGTAGCTTCATTGTTATCACCCGGTGATGTGGAGCCTGGCTTGGCTTGCTGCACCGGTACTGTAGCTGCTGACCTGTCTGATGTGGGTGAGCTAACATTGCTCATGTGCTGACACTGGGCAGCTGCTGAATCAAAGTCAGCTGGCTTCTGCTTGTCAGCTGAAACAGGCAGAATAGGAGAGCCTGGCTCTCGTGGATCATGTGCCCTGGCTACTTCATGGGTAGCATGTAATTGCCATTGAGACTTAAAGACAGACATGGTCTCTTTTATGTGCAGCTCAAATAATCATGAAGTCTCTGACTTTGTGCCTCTGACTTTGCTAGTTCCCTTTCCAATTGGGAAACCTTTTGATCAAAGAATTAATTTCCTCCTGCATCTGTATAATACAAGATGCCATCAGGACAGCGTGTTCGCTGCTGGGTTCGCTTAGCTTTGCGAAAATGCCATCTATATTTTTACAATTTGATTTTGCCCACTCCAAGTCTGGGGCTGTAATTTTGTATCCCAAATTGTGGAAATATTTCACAGCTGTGCACCCTGCTCGCTGCGCCATTCTGTTGTGAAGAGGTATTAAATTTATTGAATATGAAATATGATTATGAAAATTAATTTTATTAATATTAAAATTATTAATAACCGATGAATCAACAACTTATATATATATTCTAGTGCACGTTTGTGAAGTACATTCCATAAATGGCTTAGTGTTATGATCAGAACTTAATTAAACTATCTACAAACTATTTGTATGTTTATATAATGAAGAGTGCAGTTCCGCCGCTTGGCCACTAGTTGGCGACTCGGCGGACCGCGAGCAGTTTCTGCCTATATACAACAATATTGCAATCTTGCTGCGCGTCAGCGATGACTGCTACACGCGGATGCTTTGAACTGAGTGCTAGTGGGTGGAAAGCACGTGGGAGATACTCTGTAGCTGTTGTTTGTAGCAAGGTGGGGGTCCGGCTGACGACTGCCGCTGGACTGATTCCTAGTAGACTTGAAACGGTGGTGTTGGGTTATTATCTCCTCTCTCCTCAGCAGTGGAGAAGGAATGCTGGAACCTGGGCTTGGCTTGGAAGCAGGTTCCCTTCAGGACTCGGTCGGTCCTGGGAGTCGGCTCGCACGGCAGGGCGGGCGACGGTTGCCGGTAGGCGGGTCAGAGGTTCCCGGTCGGACTATGGGGTCGGCCTCGTGGCGACGGGTCTCGGGGCTGAGGTAAACAGCCTCGGAGAGAGAATGCGGCTGCGCTGAGCTGCGACTTCTCCGTTCTGGCCTTAAGGCACAGCGGGACGATCGGGGTGGTCCCGGGCTTGGTGCAGTATAGGCACCACCAATGCTTTAGTCTTCCCTGCGGTTACAGGGCTTGGAGCGGCACACGTGGCGGCTCTCCTCCCGCTATGGCGGGGCTAGGTATATGCGGACTTAGTCTCTAGTAAGTCCCTTCTCCCCGACAGCTGGGCAGATCTTACCCTCGGGGGCTGGTCCAGTCCTCCGGTAGCACGGTGGCTTTCCGGTCGGCACAACTGGCTGTGGCGACGCTGGCTTCTCGGGCTCAGCGAAGGTCCTCCCTCTGGGGTGATCCTCACGATCACAGTGCTTCTCACGATGCAGAGGCTTCAGTATGCGTGCATGTGTGACAGAAGCTAATAACAATAAGCTCAATGGCAGAGGCCGTGGCTCGAGAGCTTCTCTCTCGAGCGAGTACAGAGACAAAGTGAACGAGGGGGGCAAGTTGTTTACCCACAGGGGTAATACTTATAGATTCCTCGAGGCTGGGTTTGGCCAATGGGCACTCTCATAGGCAACTAGCTTCAGCCTATAGAAAGCGTGAAGCTGGAAATATCCCATACTTGGTGTTTGCACACGCACTGCATACGCTCGGTGTGTGCTGGCCTGGCTAACGCCTTGGCTTTTGTTCTCCTCCTGAAGGAGGGGAAACTTGTCCACATGCAGGGACCAGATAGGCAGAATGTGCCTTCACCACACTGGGGCACCTCTCCTATGAGGACAGACTGAAGGAGTTGGGGCTGTTCAGTCTGGAGAAGAGAAGGCTCCGAGGTGACCTCATTGTGGCCTTCCAGTATCTGAAGGGGGCCTACAAGAAGGCTGGGGAGGGACTTTTCAGCTATCAGGGAGTGATAGGACTAGGGGGAATGGTTGAAGCTGGAGGTGGGGAGATTCAGGCTGGACATGAGGAGGAAGTTCTTCACCGTGAGGGTGGTGAGGCCTGGAATGGGTTGTCCAGGGAGGTGGTTGAGGCCCCGTCCCTTGAGGTGTTTAAGACCAGGCTGGATGAGGCTCTGGCCAGCCTGATCTAGGGTAGAGTGTCCCTGCCCATGGCAGTGGGGTTGGAACTAGATGATCCTTGTGGTCCCTTCCACCCCAACCCTAACTGAAACTATGAAACTATACCTAGCCCCGCCATAGCGGGAGAGGAGCCACCACGATTGCTGCTCTGAGCCCTGTAAACCTCAGGGAAGGCTAAAGCATTGTTCGTGCCTATACTGCACCGAACCCGGGACCATTCTGAGAGTCCTGCTGTTCCTTCAAGCCCAGTAACCGAGAAGCTGCAGCTCATGCAGCCACATTCTTTCCCTGAGCTGTTTACATCATCCCCGAGACTCGTCGCCACGGGCCGATCCCATAGCTATTGTTTCCTGTTGTTGTCTGACCAGGAACCTCTGAGCTGCCTACGCCCTGCCGTGCAAGCCGACTCCCAGGGCCAACCCCACAGGCCGAACCCGACCAGGACCTATCCCCATTGTCTGGAAGGGAACCGACCGAGTCCTGAAGGGAACCTGCTTCCAAGCTAAGCCCAGGTTCCATTGTTCCCTCTCCACTGCTGCTGAGAGAGGAGACAGTAACCCAACGCCGCCATCCAACCTGACTAGGAGCCAGTCCAGCGGCAGTAGTCGGCTGGACCCCCACCTTGCTAGAAACAACAGCTACAGAGTGTCTTCCACGTGCTTTCCATCCACTAGCACTCAGTTCAAAGTATCTGCGTCTAGCAGAGGAATCGCTGACGCATAGAGATTATAATATTGCTGTATAGAGCCAGAAGCCGCCTGCGTCCCGCCGAGTCCCCATCTAGTGGCCAAGTGGCGGAACTGCACCCTTCATTATAGAAAGAATTCTGTAAATAGTTTAATCAAGTTCTAATAACTAAGCCACTTATGGAATGTATTTCACAAACGTGCACTAGAACATGTATATAGGTTAGTGGTTCATACTAATAATTTTGATAATTAATAAAAACAATTTTTCATAATTCATATTTCATATTAATAAATTTAATAACCTATTCACAACAGCTAGTTCTGGCCCAAGGCCTCAGCCTGCTTGTGGCCTGGCAGCTCAGCAGCCACAAGAAACCTCTGCAGGGCCTCCCAGGGCAGGTCCCTGCTGCTGCCTCTCAGCTTCTCCAGCAGCCACAGCCAAGCCCTGTCGTTGCTGCTGTCCCCTCAGGCCCTCAGGTGGCAGGGAGGTGACAACCCAGCTCCAAGGCTCTTCATGCAGGGCCACCAGGTGCTTAGGGACAGGGAGTCACAGAAGTCCCTTGCCCACCACAGGCCTTCTGCTGCCTGCTGGGGACTCTGGCAGCTGGGAGGCCAAAAGCACAGAGGCCAGCCAGGAGTCAGGGGCTGCCCTCTCAGCTGCTGCTGCAAGAAGTGACCTCCCAGCCCCTGCCCAGCCTTGTGGCTGCTGCTGTGCAGGAGGTCCTGAGGCACAGCTGAGCTGCCCATGGCATTGCCACCCATCTGCTCCTGGTGTCCATCAGCTGCTCAGCTACTGGCCACCTCCTGCTCTTCTTCCAAGGCCATGAGGCTGCTGTGGGAGTTCCCAGCCCCTGCCCTGTGCCAGGGGCCAAGCAGAGTCACTCCAGGTAGGAGGGAAAGAAAAGAGGCATCGCAGCACAGGAAGGAGGTTTGAGCTGAAGTGTCCAGGGCAGGGCTGAGGGCTCAGAGACACCTTTGAGGGCTGGGGTTCAGGCTAGGGCTGAGGAGAGGCTTTGGTGTCCTGATGAGCCCAGTCTGAACTGAGAGGCCTTAAATCACAGAATCACAGAATATGAGGGGTTGGAAGGGACCTCCAGAGATCATCCAGTCCAACCCCACTGCCAGAGCAGGATCACCAGAGCAGGTCACACAGGAACACATACAGGCAGCTTTGAAAGTCTCCAGAGAAGGAGACTCCATAACCTCTCTGGCAGCCTGTTCCAGGGCTCCAGCACCCTCACTGCACAGGAGAGTCTCTTCATGCTCAGGTGGAACCTCCTGTGTTCTGTCTTGCATCCATTGCTCCTTGTCCTGGCACTGGCACCATTGCCAAAAGCCTGGCACCTTCCTCTGACACCCGCCTCTGATATTGATAGCCATTGATCAGATCCCCTCTCAGGCTTCTCCTCTCCAGACTAAACAGCCCCAGGGCTCTCAGTCTGTCACAGAATCACAGAAATATTCAGGTTGGAGAAGACTCTCAGGATCCCCAATTCCAACCATTAACCATGGTCACCACTAAACCATATCCCCAAGCACCACATCCAAAGCACCTTGAAACACCTCCAGGCTTGGTGACTCCACTGGAACTGCACCCTTCATTATAGAAAGAATTCTGTAAATAGTTTAATCAAGTTCTAATAACTAAGCCACTTATGGAATGTATTTCACAAACGTGCTCCAATGCAGTGGAGCTGAGCCAAGCCCTCGCCTCACCCCTTACAGTTCAGACCCTCCCAAACCCACCTCCCTGGGCAGCACATTCCACTCCCTGAACACTCTTCTTGGAATTTTTTTTTCCACTGTCCAGTCTAAACCTACTGTTATGAATATGCCCTCAGAAATGACGGCAGAGATATCAATGAAAAATATATGTTAGGTTTATTTCTATATATACACAAACTCTGCAATGGGGTATGTACAGTCCCCTTCACAGGTATCGATATTCAGTTAGTGGAACTATCTTTACAGAATGTTTAGGCATAGGCACTTAAACCAAATGATTCACAGAACTGAGAATTGAAACTGATTTGTAAAGCAGCGGGGGAGGGGGTTGGTCAGTGACCGGCGATCCTCCACCCAGAGTGATTTGCACGCTCCCCCAACTGAAACTCTATGAAGAGAGGCTTGGCTTACTCACAAGCTGAGGACTTCGTGAAGTCTTCCCTTAAGAATGTTTATAGTCCGCAGAACATGGCACAGATATGCCGTAATGAGAACACAGGAAATGGCGCCGACCGCGTGGCTGCGCCGCCTGGCTGCTGCTGCTCCCAGGATACAGAGGTTGCCCCCCCGGGGGGGGCACTGTGGCAGTTCAGCAGCGCTGGTTCACACGGGTTACCAGGTTTTCTCCTGTGGCGATGGATCATGCAGCGGTTGATCCCACGGGGTACTGTCCATGGCACTGCATGCAGTTGAGTGATGGTGGCAAAGTACCACGAAGCCTCTTGGAGCACTGGCTTTAGTCCCAGGCAAGGTGAACCACAGCAGCACTGGTGTGCACACAGATACAGGCTCCAACATGAATGTGGGGGGCTCATCACCAAACAACCCTATTGACCATTTGCCCCAGTGAATACTGGTCCAGTGAGCATCTGTTGCTAACACTAAGGTTAACCAATGACCTGGCAGCTACCAAATATGGTGTAAGCTTATGCTATAAACAGAGAAACAAACATATAGCCTGGCCCTTGCCTACCACAGGGGTGAGACCACGCCCAGGCAGGCAGTTTACCTGGACTCAGTGGCGCCAGGATCCCCCCTGCCGCCTTCAGAAAGGTGGGGGAAACAAAGGAGGGTTAACACACAAAAAAGTACGTCCTAGAAATATTTGGGGCACAATCCTGGCCATAAGCATCATCCACTACAAGCACCATGGTTAATCTCGTCAGCACTCTTAATTCCCTCATCCTAGCCATGTAAGAATTGGCTCCTTCTCTCCTCTAATGTAATCCTTTCTTACATGCCTGATTTCCTGCCTGGGAGCATTAGCTGCTTGGATGTTACCTTAATCAGTCTCCTCCTCTTGAAGTGGCTGTCCCCATAATCCTGCTGCTGCCCTCCATAGGACGTCTTTAAGTTCAGAAGCACCTCCATTATCTCCTGACTTACCAGAACCTGTGTCCTGTCCTGCATCTTCACTCTCCACTGAGGGCCTCAGCAATTCAGCTCTATCTTTAAGGCAAACTTTCTCTCCATTTTCAGAAGGATCCTTTTTAGCAGAAGGTCCCTGACCTTCTGCAGAGGGATCTTGCTGTTCTTTCTGTTCTTCTGCCTCTGCATCTGCCTTGTGCCTGCCCCTTTTATCCACAGCTGTGATTTGTTTAACTGAGCTGCATTTAAGTTTACAGCAGACTTTGCAGAAGCAGAAGGGGTTTGCAAGGGAACACCACTGGCAGGTGGACTTTGGGACCCAGGGGCTGCTGTGGAACTCGCTTCCATTCCTGCTGCTGCAGGCGGAAGAGGTTTTGCCTCGTTAATGGCTGCCAGTGGAGCCACAGCTGCTGGCACTGCTGTTGTGAGCTGCGTCTGCCCCCCGCTGGCTGAATGCCAGAACTGCTGCCGGTCTCACTCAGCTGCTTTCCCATTAACTCCTGTCTTCCGGTTTCCCCCTGTTTCCCCCTGTTTGTCCTGTTTCTGTGTCTTCCTCATCACTGGAAATGTCTGCATTTGAGTTAGAACTAGCCCTACGACATAGTTTCATAGTTTCATAGTTTCATAGTTTCAGTTAGGGTTGGAAGGGACCACAAGGATCATCTAGTTCCAACCCCCCTGCCATGGGCAGGGACACTCTACACTAGATCAGGCTGGACAGAGCCTCATCCAGCCTGGGCTTAAACACCTCCAGGGACGGGGCCTCAACCACCTCCCTCGACAACCCATTCCAGGGCTTCACCACCCTCATGGTGAAGAAATTCCTCCTCACATCTAGCCTGAATCTCCCCACCTCCAGCTTCATTCCATTCCCCCTAGTCCTATCACTCCCTGATAGCCTGTGAAGTCCCTCCCCAGCCTTCTTGGAGACCCCCTTCAGATACTGGAAGGCCACAATGAGGACACCTTGGAGCCTTCTCTTCTCCAGACTGAAGAGCCGCAACTCCTTCAGTCTGTCCTCACAGAAGAGGTGCTCCAGCCCTCTGCTCATCCTCGTGGCCCTTCTCTGGACACCTTCCAGCACCTCCAGATCCTTCTTGGAATAGGGGCTCCAGAACTGGAGGCAGTACTCCAGGTGGGGTCTCAGCAGAGCTGAGGAGAGGGGAGAATCACCTGCCTTGCCCTGCTGGCCACACTTCTCCTGATGCAGCCCAGGATCTGATTGGCTTTCCGGGCTGCAAGTGCACATTGAGAGCTCCTGTTGAGCTTCTCCTCCACCAGCACCCCCAGTCTCTCTCCTCTGGGCTGCTCCCCAGCCAGGCACTGCCCAGCCTGGATTTGTGCCTGGGATTGCCTCCACCCAGATGCAGGACCCTGCCCTTGGTCTTGTTGAAGCTCATGAGGTTGGCTTGTTCCCACCTCTCCAGCCTGTCAAGGTCCCTCTGGATGGCATCCCTTCCCTCCAGCGTGTCTGCTGCACCACACAGCTTGGTGTCATCAGCAAACTTGCTGAGGCTGCACTCAATGCCCCTGTCCATGGCACCCACAAAGATGCTGAACAGCTTGGTCCCAGGACTGATCCCTGAAGGATTCCGCTTGTCACTGGCCTCCACTGGGACATGGACCTGTTGACAGCCCTCTTTTGGTGTGGCCATCAAGCCAGTTCTGTATCCATCTGGTGGTCACCCATCACACCCCTGTGTCACCAGCTTGGAGACCAGGATGTGGTGTGGGACAGTGTCAAAGGCTTTGCTCAGGTCCAGGTAAACGACATCAGTTGCTCTCCCCTCATCTATTAATGTTGTGACCTGTTCATAGAAGGCCACCAGGTTTGTCAGGCAGGATTTGCCCTGGGCAAAGCCATGCTGACTGTTCCAAATCACCTCTTCACTATTCTTCTGAGTCAGTCACTTGGATGTGTTCAATCTCATGACGTTAGATTCTGCCCATCTGTCCAGCCTGTCGAGGTCCCTCTGCAAAGCCTCTCTATCCCTCTGCAGATCAACTCCTGCCCCCAGCTTGGTGTCATCCACAAATTTACTGATGATGGACTCAATGCCCTCATCCAGATCATCAATAAAGATGTTGAAGACATGGGCCCAGCACCAATCCCTGGGGCACACCACTAGTGACTGGCCACCAGCTGGATGTGGCACCATTCACCACCACTCTCTGGGCTCGGCTCTCCAGACATTTCCTAACCCAACGCAGTGTGCTGCTGTCCAAGCCATGGGCTGACAGCTTGGCCAGAGTTTGCTGTGGGGGACGGTGTCAAAGGCCTTGCTGAGGTCCAGGTAGACCACATCCACAGGCCTCCCCACATCCACCAGGCAGTCACCTGATCATAGAAGGAGATCAGGTTGGTCAGGCAGGACCTGCCCTTCCTAAGCCATGCTGGCTGGGCCTGATCCCTTGGCCATCCTGTAAGTGCTGTGTGACCGCACTCAAGATGACCTGCTCCATAATCTTGCCTGGCACTGAGGTCAGGCTGACAGGCCTATAATTCCCTGGCTTGTCCAACCCGCCCTTCTTGTGGATGGGCACCACGTTGGCCAGCTTCCAGTCTTCTGGGACCTCTCCAGTGAGCCAGGACTGCTGAAAAATGATGGAGAGCGGCTTGGCCAGCTCATCTGCCAGCTCTCTCAGCACCCTAGGATGGATCCCATCCGGTCCCATGGCCTTGTGGGGTCCAGGTGGCTGAGAAGATCTCTAACTGCCTCCTTCAGCAGCTGGAAACTCTGCAGCTCCCTGGCTCCTTCTGCCAGCTCTGCAGGCCAGCTGTCTGGAAGACATTCTGTCCTGCTAGTGAAATTGAGGCAAAGTAGGTGTTAAGTACCTCTGCCTTTTCTTCATCCTTTGTTACAACCTTCCCCTCCGTGCCCACCAAGGAGTGGAGGTTGTCCCTGCCCTTCCTCTTGCTATTATATATTTATAGAAGGACTTTTGTTGTCCTTCACAGCAGAGGCCAGTCTAAGCTCTAAATGTGCTTTTGCCTCCCTAATTTTCTTCCTATAAGACCTAGCAACTTCCCTAAACATTCCATAGGTTGCCTCCCCTTTCTTCCAAAGATGATACACCCTCTTTTTTTCCCTTAGTTCTATTAGAAGTTCATTGACCATTGTGGCCGGTTGAGGCTATGCCTTTAAGAAAGAGACAGTTGCTGAACACTCTGGCTGAATGTTTTTGATATTTGAACAAAAACAAGAGAGTCTAAACTAATTTAATTGGCAGATCGTAGAATGCAATTTTAAGTTTGGGTTCTGTTAGTTCAGTCTGGTCTGGGTTCAGGCTGGGTGCAGTCTGTGCTTCTCTGTCCTGTGGGCTGGACGGCTTCTCTCTTTCTGAAGCAGGAACGGCCTTGAGTTAACAGCTAACCAGATAAGAAAGCTAATTCTTGCATGTGCTTTTGAGCTAACAGAATTTTTCATCCTTAATTGCCTCTCTCTCTCTAAACCTTTTTGGGAAAAAGGGGAGGTGGGCTGTTGGTGATAAGCAATGTGTTCTTGTTATATGCTCTGTACCGGAGAAGAAAGTGTCTAAGGCCTGTTTTGTAATTAGGCATAGACCCAGGAGGAGAAAGAACAGCTCTAACTCGACCCCAGAAATATCTAGTGATGAGGAGAATGCAGGATCTGTATCAGTTAAAGATAAAGCTAAAAATTCCATCGGAAAGGCTGCTCTGAACGGTGCTGTTGGTGGTTCTGGCAATCAGCCAGCGGCAGCGGCAGCGCCTAACATGGCGGCTCCCATGTCCTTGGCAGCCATTAGCGAGGCAAAGCCATTTCCTCCTTCTTCTTCAGCAGGACCGGAAGTGTCCTCCACAGCAGCTGATCCGTCTCAGAACCTGTCAGCTTCTGTTAAGCCAGCTGTAAATTCAAACACGGCTCCAGTTAAGCAGGTAGCTGTTTTAAAGACGAGAGGTGGAAAGACCAAAGCTGACTCAGAAGCTGATGCTGGTGAAGGAACTTCTGCTTTAAGAGCCCCTTCTGAGGAGGAGGAGAAGGTTTGTCTTAAAGATATAGCTGAGTTATTGAGAACATCACTAGATGGAGATGCAGGGCAAATTGCTGACAGCAGAACACCAGAGGTGGTACTCCTGACCTTAAAGAGATTCTTAGGAGAGTGACAATAAGATTAATGGGGCAACAAGTTCAGGAAGAGGAGGAAGAGGAGGAGTCAGATGACATTGACACCTGTTCATCACCAAGGGACGAGCTTCGGGATGTGCGTAAAGATTACATCAGAGCAGTTAAGGAGCCAATCCTAGCTTGGCTTGGTAGATGCTACGATACAGGTGCTCCAGCTCTAATGGTTGGAGACAAGTCAGCAGCTCAACTAGGAACTCTCTCAAAGGATAATGGAATAGATAGACATCTAGGCAGGACTCTATGCCTTTTAATGGCAACCCTCATGAGATATCCTTCCCGAGATGATCTCCCATGGAATCCTAAGCCCTGGACTACCATAGAGGAGGGAATTAAGCGTCTGAGAGAATTTGCTGTCAGAGAGGTACTCTATGGTGGCCATGAGACTCTGAATCCTGATGAATTCCTGTAGGAACTGGTCTTGCTAAAAAGTTCATCAAACTTGCTCCTCCTAACTATGCAAATATTCTGGCAAGCAGAATTGTGGCAAGAAATTATGGCAGAGCTTCTCCTACGGTTGGCCAATTCACTGATCAGATGAGACAATTGGAGGATAGCATGACACGTGTTTCGTTGGTTTCAGCCATTGAAACTCTGTCTGGTGAGATAAAGAATTGCATGAAAGAGATGAAGGATGAAATTGTAAATTCCATCTCCCAATTGACACAGAGAGATAATTCCAATTCTTCCTCCAGATGGATACAGGTTTCCTCTGTGAGGAATAGACGCCCTCCAAGGATGTCATTCCAAAACAGATCAAACCAAAGCAGATCCAACCAAAACAGACCACCAAGGCAGTCACGTGGGAGTATTTGGATAACTCTGCGTGATCAGTTTGGTGAGAACATGAACAGATGGGATGGTCAACCAACTGCTAATCTTTTCAGGAGACTGAGGGAACTGCAAAGTGGCAGAACCCGAGGTAGCAATACCAGAAGGGTAGCTGTTACTTCTGCAGTTCCCCAGGACAACTCTAATAGCTCCAACAGTGGCTCCAGTTCTAACACTGCACACTGTGCTCATTGCACATGTGGGCATGTTCCCCATAACTAGGGGTGCCCTGCCTCCCGCCAGGGGGGAGGAGAGGGGTAACAGAGATAACAGAATCTATTGGAATGTGTCCATCCAGTGGCCTGGCACTTCACAATTTCAGAAGTACAGGGCCTTGGTTGACACAGGGCTTTGGTGACCAAAACTGGACACAACACTCAAGGTGTGCCCCCCCACCCAGAGCAGAGTCCCAGGGGACAGTCAGCTCCCTGCTCCTGCTGGACACAGCATTGCTGACCCCAGCCAGGATGCCTTTGGCTTTCTTGGCCACCTGGGCACACTGCTGCCTCCTATTCAGCTGCTTCTCCATCAGCACCCCCAGGTCCCTTTCTGCCAGACAGCTCTCCAGCCACACTACCTCTGGAGCATTGCTTGGGGTTGTTGTGCCCCAAGTGCAGGACCTGGCACTTGGCCTTCTTGAAGCTCCTCCTGGGAACGTTGGTGTGGTGGTTTGAGCCTTAACTGGAAGTTAAGAGCTCAGGTGGGGGGCAAGGCTGAGAATCTCTCCCCCACTCCCCCCCTCTTCCCTCCCAACAGAGAGGGGAGAAAAGGAATGAGCAAATCCACCAAACAATAATGTGGAGTCGGCTTGGAAGTAGAGAGGCAAAGAGTTGTCTTTAAGCAATATATATATATATAACAATAACAGGAAAAAGGTTCACAAGGGCAAGGAACAAGGATGGATGGGAGGGGACAAAAAACAAGAGAGTAATACAAAACCAGCCTTTCTCTGAGGGAGCGTGGAGGCAGCAGGTCCGACCACGTGGCAGAGGAGCAGGAGGGCAGCTGCAGTAGCTCTCGTCCAGCAGAGGCAGAAGCCAGAAAGCCGGGGGTCAACAGCTATGAGGTCCTGCTTTTTACCCTAGCTGGGCAGGAAGGGGGGGGTGGAACAGACTCAGCTTCCCAGGTGAAAAATGCCCTGCAGGGAGTGAAAAGTACCTGCAAGCCCTCCCCCCTGCTTTGTTCTTTTGTTCCCAGAAAAGGGTGTTAACCCACCACAGTTGGCCATAGATCCAATCTGTCCAAGTCCCTCTGCAGAGCCTCCCTACCCTCATGCAGATCAACTATGCCACCTCACTTGGTGTCATCTGCTGACTCACTGCTGAGACACTCTGTGTCTTCATCAAGGTCATCAATAAAGATGCTCAACAGAAGTGGTCCCAAGACTGAGCCCTGAGGAACACCACTTGTGACCTGCCACCAGCTGGATTGAACTCCAGAGACCACCACTCTTTGGGCCCTTTCACCCAGCCAGGGCTGTGTCCAGCAGAGCATTGCTCATCCAAGCCAGGAGCAGCCACTTTGCCCAGGAGAATTCTGTGGGAGCAGTGCCAAAGGCTTTTGAGAAGTCTAGGGAGACAATAACCACAGCCTTGCCCTCATCCAACAGTCACTCATCCTGTCAGAGGAGGAGATCAGGTGGTCAGGCAGGACCCTGTCATGGTACAGGGATGCTTTTAGTGGGACCACAACCCACCCAGGTGCCCCCTGGCAGGGATGGCAGTGCCAGGCCACATGGAGTCCTCATCCCCATCTGTCACCAAGGGCCAGACCCTGCACCTTGACTGCGTGGTGGCAGGACCTGGCTCCAGCACCATCACCTGGTACAGGCGTGGTGGCTCCTTGCCTGCTGGGCACCAGGTAGGGCTGGGGCAGGACAAGCATCACCCTGAGCCCTGCCCTGTGCCCCACCCTGTGACACTGATGGCTGTCCCCAACCCCAGGTCTCAGGCTCCTGGCTGCGTGTGCCCCATGTCACGGCAGCTGACTCCAGTGAGTCCGTGTGCAGGGCCAGCCTGGGCACCGGTGCCCATGAGGCCTCAGTCATTGTCACTGTGGTGCCCGGCTCCAGCTCGTCCTATGGTGAGAGCAGGCTGGGTGGCACTGCTGGGGGCGTGTTGGGCCCAGCCAGGTGACCACAGCTCCACCCAGACTGCAGAGATTGTAGAGATCCAGATCCAGATTGTAGAGACCAGACAGTACTGGAATGGACCCAGGGAATACAGCTTGTGCTGGAACAGGGTCCAGGCTGTACTGGGAGGGGATAAGGGGATCCACTATTTATTGAGAAAAGGCCTAGTGTGTACCAGGAGGGATGAAAGGGATCCTGTTTGGACTGGGACAGGGTCCAAACTATACTAGGAGGGCATGAGGGTGTGCAGTTTGTACTGGGATGGATGCATTCAGTACTGGGAAGGGAGCCAGGGGATACATTCTGTGCTGGGATGGGACCCAGGCTGTAGTGTTAGAGGACAGTATGATCCAGTTTGTACTGGGATGAGGCCACATCTGTACTGGGAGGGGTTAAAGGAGCCATATTTTGACTGAGACTATACTGGAAGGGGGTCAGGGTATCCACTTTGGACTCTGAGTAGGTCCAGTCTGTAATGGGAGGGGGTTGGGATATGAAGGCATGAGGAGACCTCCTGTTCTGATGGCAGTGCTGCTCTGGAGCACAGCTCTGTCCCACAAGCAGCCCTGGACTCGCCCTGCCTGCAGCACTGCCACACAGCAGCACAGTGCCCAAGCTGCCAGAGCACTCAGGCCTTGCCCCAGCACAGAGGCTCAGCAGAGAGTATGGAAGGGCAGAAAGAGCAGCTGAGAACAGCCCAAGCTGTGGGCTGCCTGGCAGTGCTGCTGTGCTGGGACTCTGCCCCTCCACCTCTGCACACAGGCACTGCCCTGCAGCTCCACAGAAGCCTGGGAGGAAGGAACTCAGACAAGTAACTCAGGAGGAAGGAACTCAGAGAAACAACTCCCTGCAGGGTCCTTATTGTGTTGAACACCCAGGGAGCACAGCTCCTCATGTCTGCAGCCTCTGGGTCACAGCAGACAGGACAACACTGAACGAGCAATGGTCTGAAGAAAGACTTTTGTTTCGGAACAACATTCTCCCAAGGGGAACAGCCCCAGCAGCAGCCAGAACTGGAGCAGCCAGTGACCTCAAAACTGCTCTGCAGGAGAAGACAAAGAGTTTATTGCTTCTGAAACCATCCAGTGATCATTTTGCTCAGGGCAGCCTTCAGCTCCTGGTTTCCTCAGGCTGTAGATGAGAGGGTTCACTGCTGGAGGCAGCACTGAGTACAGAACTGACACCACCAGGTCCAGCAATGGAGAGGAGATGGAGGAGGGCTTCAGGTAGGCAAAGAAGCCAGTGGTGATAAACAGGGAGACCACAGCCAGGTGAGGGAGGCAGGTGGCAAAGGCTTTGTGGCGTCCCTGCTGAGAGGGGATCCTCAGCACTGCCCTGAAGATCTGCACATAGGACACCACAATCAACACAAAACAGACAAATGGCAAAGAGGCAGTGACCACAAGAAGCCAAATTTCCCTGAGGTAGGATGTGGAGCAGGAGAGCTTGAGGATCTGGGGGATTTCACAGAAGAATTGGTCCAGTGCATTGCCCTGACAGAGGGGCAGGGAAAATGTATTGGCTGTGTGCATCAGAGCATAGAGAGCCCCACAGGCCCAGGCAGCTGCTGCCAGGTGGAGACAAACTCTGCTGCCCAGGAGGGTCTCATAGTGCAGGGGTCTGCAGATGGCAACGTAGCGATCGTAGGACATGGTGGTGAGAAGAAAATACTCTGCATCTATTAGGAATATGAAAAAGAAGACCTGGAGAACACATCCTGCATAGGAGATGTCCCTGGTGTCCCACAGGGAATTGGCCATGGATTTGGGCACAGTGGTGGAGATGGTACCCAGGTCAAGGAGGGCAAGGTTGAGGAGGAAGAAGTACATGGGGGTGTGGAGGTGGTGGTCCCAGGCTATGGTGGTGATGATGAGGCCATTGCCCAGCAGGGCAGCCAGGTAGATGGCCAGGAAGAGGCAGAAGTGCAGGAGCTGCAGCTGCCTTGTGCCTGGGAATGGCAGGAGGAGGAAGTGGGTGATGGAGCTGCTGTTGGCCATCTGCTGCCTCTGGCCATGTCAGAAGAGAAAACAACAGTGACAAGTCAGAGGAGACTTCTCTCAGCACAACCAAAACCACTCCCCACAGACTCCCCCCTGTCACACAGACTCCTGCTGCTCCTTATTCTCCGGGACCTTCCTTCAGCTCCAAGGCTGGAGCACTGCTTGGTCCTGGCTTAGGCTAAAAGGCAAGAGTGGGAGAGCTCCCCATGGACTCTAAGTCACCCTGCTCTGCACCTCAGCTGGAGGGTAACCAGGCTCCCATGTCACCCTGAGAGCCACTTCTGAGAGCACAGCCTGGATGGACACCTCAAGGACACAGCCAAGGCATGACCATGGCAGCTACTGCAGTCAGCTCATTGCCAGCCTCACAGCCTGCACTGCCCAGAGCTTCCCAGGCTGGAGGACAGCTGGACACCTCATTGCTGTGGCTCCACCTGCACAGAAGATCTCACAGTGTCTGTGCCTGACTCTGCAGCTGAAGCTTCCATGCCCAGAGAGCCATCAGGAACACAAAGAGACCCTGAGACAGGCAAGGAGAGGGACAGACAGACACTCAGGAAAGCCCTCAGGTGAGGAGTGTAGGAGGTTCCCAGTAAAGCTCTGAGTGATGGTTTAAGAGGCTCAGCCCCTGCTCTAAAGGCACAGCTGAGTTTTCCTCCTCACCAGCCAGGCCAGAGACACCGTAAGCAAAGATTCAGGAGAGCAGAGCCTGGGTCAGGATCTCCTGGCTTGAACATAATCATGAACAGTCCCCCTGGAAATGATCTGGGCATGAGCTGGAGTTGACAGCAGCCCTGACCTACCCAGCAGCCTCTCCAAAACAGAAGGACCCTGCCCTGCTCTGCCCTGCCTTGCCCTGCCCAGGGTGACTCCTTCCAGCCACAGCTTCTCCCCAAAGCAACAGGAAGAACTCCCTGGGCTGCCTGGGAGCTGAGCCTGGCAGGCAGCAGAGTCCCTGCCCCAGTACACAGCCCCAGCTTTAGGAGATGCCTCCAGGAACTGCAGCTGCACTGCTCTGCAACCACAGACTCACCCTGTCAGCAACTGCAGTGACTTCTCCTCCAGTGAGCTCTCAGCATCCTCCCAGTCCTGGCCACCTTGAAGCTCTTTTTGCCTTCCTCATCTCTCTGAGATCCTCTTGAAGTGCCCTCAGCCCTGCTGTGCTGTGCAGAGGAGCTGCTCCTGGCCAGAGCTCCATCATGCCAGGGAGCCTGGCCCAGCTCAGCAGCAGCAGACCAGCCAAGGCATTTAAAGGAGCCCTCTGGTGGCTTTGGTGCCAAGTCCATGAACTCAGAGACTGAGAAGCTGATGAAACCTCTCCAGAAGTCAAAGTCAGATTCCAACTCTGAAGTTTCTTCTACTCTTAATGGGTCCCAGTGAAGCATACTGGGAAAGGGTCCCCAGGGGCTGGTTAGAGCAGAAGGAGACAGTGGATGCAAGGGAAGCATCACTGGAGGCACTGAAGCATCTCCAGGCTGTGGGGAGAGCAGAGACCTGAGGCAGTGCTGAGAGGTCAGGACAAGCAGCTCAAGGTGGCTCTGCTGCTGAGCAAACCTGGAGGGGTTTCATTGATGCAAAGGGCCAAGCCCTGACCCCCAGCCTCTGGCAAGGCAGATCCTGTCCCTCACCTGTGGCTCAGGGCTCTGCTGGGGGCAGTGGGGAGTGAGGATGAGCAGTGATCAGGGTAGGACCTTGTCAGGTTTTGCTGTGGTTTGCTTGCAAAGAGACAACTCCTGCTGAAAAGGAATGAAATGTGCCTTTAAAAATCAGATGCCTTGTGCAATAAAACCCTCTCCAATTAGCTGCAGAAACCTTGGCAATAATGAGAGGTTCAGCAGTATTTTAATGAGCTCCATGGAGTATTTGGGGCTGATTCCATCATCCATAGGTACTGCCGGGAGACTCTGCCAAGGTACTGCCAAGAAGCCTCTCCAGAAGTCCAAGGCAGAAGAAAACTCCAAAGTCCCTTGAAGCACTGATTGGCCTCCCTGAGGCTTGTTCCTGACAAAGGCTCCCCAGGGACTCCTTAGAGCAGCTTGTTAGAGGCCAGGATTGCAGAGAGACAAAGGCAAAGTGCAGGGGAGAAAAACTTGCCTTTGGTCTGTGAAGCAGAAAGGCCAAGCCCTGAGCACTGCCCTTGCAATAGAAGAACCTCAAAGGCTCAAAGTCAAGTTTCTCCTCACAGGCCTTGGTGGCAGAGGCAACTGCCAGAGCCAAGGACACAAAGGCCTCAGTCCTGTTTGGCCTCTCAGCCTCTGCAGAGCCCTTGGCCATCCCAACTGCAGCCTCTCCTCCACTGTCCCATGCCTGCAGCTCTTTTTCTTCAGGCTGCTGACACCAATCTTGCTTCCCCACCCAGCTCTCCCCCTGCTGTCTCAGCTCTCCCTGCCATTTCCTGACCCCTCTGGATGGCCTCATGCATAGCAGCTCTGCCCTTTGGGGGATATTTCTTTGGCCTCATCTCCACTCTGAACCTTCCAAGCTGCACTTTCTGGAGGTTTGGTCTCTCCTCTCTCCCCAGAAGAGCTCCACCCTCTCTGAAACCACCCTTCAGCCATGTGCACACTGCTCTGGCAGTGCCCTGAGCCTCCCTTCAGCAGGCTGAAGCAGCCCAGGTCCTCAGCCTCTCCAGAGAGATGTCAACCCCATCCTGCCAGATTCTATTCTAATATTTATAGAATTCCTATTTGATATTCATAGATTAATAACCTCTTCATCACACCTTGCTGCTAGGAAAGGTTATGGAGCAGGTCATGCTGCACTTACTAGAGAATCACGTGACCATGCCCAGCCAGCAGGGGTTTATGAAAGGCAGGTCCTGCCTGACTGTGACCGGTTGAGGCTGTGTCTTTAAGAAAGAGACAGTTGCTGAACACTCTGGCTGAATGTTTTTGATATTTAAACAAAAACAAGATAGTCTAAACTAATTTCATTGGTAGATTGTAGAATGCAATTTTAAGTTTGGGTTCTGTTAGTTCAGTCTGGTCTGGGTTCAGGCTGGGTGCAGTCTGTGCTATGAACAATGTTGATTAAAGGCATCCAAGTGTCTTAATACAATAATACAATAATACAATACAACAGGTTGGAAGAGACCTTCAAGATCATCACGTCCAACCCATCAACCAATCCAACCCACCTAAAATACAATACAGTACCATACAGTACAATACAGTACAAAAGAGTACAATACAGTACAATACAGTACAATACAACCCACCTAAACAACTAAAAAAAACCTAAACCCTGGCACCAAGCACCCCATCAAGCCTCTTCTTGAATACCTCCAATGAAGGTGACTCCACACTTCCACAGGCAGCTGATTCCAGTGGGCAATCACTCTCTCAGTATAGAACTTCTTCCTAACTTCAAGTCTAAACCTGCCCTGGTGCAGCCTGAGACTGTGTCCTCTTGTTCTGGTACTGGCTGCCTGGGAGAAGAGACCAACCTCCGCCTGGCTACAACCTCCCTTCAGGTAGTTGTAGAGAGCAATAAGGTCACCCCTCAGTCTCCTCTTCTCCAGGCTAAGCAACCCCAGCTCCCTCAGCCTCTCCTCATAGGGCTTGTCTTCCAAACCCCTCACCAACTTTGTTGCCCTTCTCTGGACACGCTCCAGTAAGACAACCTCCTTCCTAAACTGAGGGGCCCAGAACTGGACACAGTACTCAAGGTGCGGCCTAACCAGTGCAGTGTACAGGGGCAGAATGACCTCCCTGCTCCTGCTGGCCACACTGTTTCTGATGCAGGCTAGGATGCCATTGGCCTTCTTGGCTGCCTGGGCACACTGCAGGCTCATGTTCAACCTACAATCAACCAGCACCCCCAGGTCCCTCTCTGCCTGGCCGCTCTCCAACCACTCTGACCCCAGCCTGTAGCACTGCATGGGGTTGTTGTGGCCAATGTGCAGAACCCGGCACTTGGATGTGCTTCTCTGTCCTGTGGGCTGGACGGCTTCTCTCTTCTGATGCAGGAACGGCCTTGAGTTACAGTTAACCAGATAAGAAAACTAATTCTTGCATGTGCTTTTGAGCTAACAGAATTTTTCTTCCTTAATTGCCTTTCTCTCTCTCTCTAACCCTTTTTGGGAAAAAGGGGAGGTGGGGAGGGAGAGAGGGGGGTTCAGGGAACCCCCCTGGCCGGCTGGAGGGAAAAGGTTGGTTTTTTTTTTGCATTGTGTTCATTGTTATATTTTCCTGTATATATTGTAAATATTGTATATTTGTGTATATATTCATTGCATTCCATTTATGCCTGTAAATATAGCTCACCCCACCACAGAGGGAGAGAGGGGGGTTTCATAGTTTCATAGTTTCATAGTTTCAGTTAGGGTTGGAAGGGACCACAAGGATCATCTAGTTCCAACCCCCCTGCCATGGCAGGGACACTCTACCCTAGATCAGGCTGGACAGAGCCTCATCCAGCCTGGGCTTAAACACCTCAAGGGATGGGGCCTCAACCACCTCCCTGGACAACCCATTCCAGGCCTTCACCACCCTCACGGTGAAGAACTTCCTCCTCACCTCCATCCTGAATCTCCCCACCTCCAGCTTCATCCCATTCCCCCTAGTCCTATCACTCCCTGATAGCCTGAAAAGTCCCTCCCCAGCCTTCTTGTAGGCCCCCTTCAGATACTGGAAAGCCACAATGAGGTCACCTTGGAGCCTTCTCTTCTCCAGACTGAACAGCCCCAACTCCTTCACTCTGTCCTCACAGGAGAGGTGCTCCAGCCCTCTGCTTATCCTCGTGGCCCTTCTCTGGACACGCTTCAGCGCCTCCACATCCCTTTTGTAATAGGGGCTCCAGAACTGGAGGCAGTACTCCAGGTGGGGTCTCACCAGAGCTGAGTAGAGGGGGAGAATCCCCTCCCTTGACCTGCTGGCCACACTTCTCCTGATGCAGCCCAGGATCTGATTGGCTTTCCGGGCTGCAAGTGCACATTGAGAGCTCATGTTGAGCTTCTTGTCCACCAGCACCCCAAGTCTCTCTCCTCTGGGCTGCTCCCCAGCCAGTCCCTGCCCAGCCTGGATTTGTGCCTGGGATTGCCTCGACCCAGATGCAGGACCCTGCCCTTGGTCCTGTTGAAGCTCCTGAGGTTGGCTTGTGCCCACCTCTCCAGCCTGTCAAGGTCCCTCTGGATGGCATCCCTTCCCTGCAGCATGTCTGCTGCACCACACAGCTTGGTGTCATCAGCAAACTTGCTGAGGGTGCACTCAATGCCACTGTCCATGTCACCCACAAAGATGTTGAACAAGACTGGTCCCAGGACTGATCCCTGAGGGACTCCGCTTGTCCCTGGCCTCCACTGGGACATGGACCCATGGACAGCCACTCTTTGGGTGCGGCCATCAAGCCAGTTCCTTATCCATCTAGTGGTCCATCCATCAAACCGGTGTGTCACCAGCTTGGAGACCAGGATGTGGTGTGGGACAGTGTCAAAGGCTTTGCTCAGCTCCAGGTAAACGACATCAGTTGCTCACCCCTCATCTATTAATGCTGTCACTTGTTCATAGAAGGTCACCAGGTTTGTCAGGCAGGATTTGCCCTTGGCAAAGCCATGCTGACTGCTCCCAATCACCTCTTCACTACTCGTCTGAGTCAGTAGTTCCTCCAGGAGGATCTGCTCCATGATCTTTCCGGGCACAGAGGTGAGACTGACCGGCCTGGAGTTCCCTGGTTCAGGGAACCCCCCTGGCCGGCTGGAGGGAAAAGGCTTTTCTGCAATACGTTCATTGCTGTGTATTTCTGTATCTATTGTAAATATTGTATATTTGTGTACATATTCATTGCATTCCATTTCTGCCTGTAAATAGAGCTTTCATCTGCTTTTCCGACTGAGCTAGCTGTGCTTTCTTTCCCTGTGTGTGGGGAGGGAACTTTCTCACCCCACCACACTGACTCATCTGATCTCCTTCTACAGTAAGGTGACCTGGCTAGGGGTGAGGGAAGGGCCATGGACACTGTCTGCCTGGACTGTAGTGAAGCCTTTGACACTGTCTGCCTGTCACAAAGGAGAGAGAGCAGGCAGGAGAGTTATACAAAAGCAAAGCTCTGCTCTGCTACAATGCAATCTGCTCCCCTGCCAATAGAATCAAATGACCAATTGGATTGTCAGCTGGGCAAATTCTGTTATTCAGCTGCTGAGACTGCCAAATGATTTGGAGCATTTCAGTGTTGGGAAAGATGAACCAAACCTTGCCCCAGCTCACTTAGAAAAGGCAAAATCTCCCAGGGACACCCAGAAACTGCACTCCCCAAAGAGCAGAGAGAAGGAGGTGACATTCCTTAGGTTCCATGCTGGCAGGGAGCAGTGTCTTGCCAGGCAGAGAGACAAATCCTGAGTGAGCCAAGCCCCCAGGCAGTGAGAAGTTGCTACCAGTCCCAGTGCTGCTTTGCAAAGCCCCAGGACAATCTGTGGAGCTTGGGAAGAAGCTTCCAGAGCTGCCTGCCCTCCTGCTGCAGCCAGAGCAGCCAGCCACCCAAGCCTGACCAGCTAGCACACAGCAGCCTCCCACCCCTGCTGGGTGCAGCTCAGTGAGTGCTTTACTGCCTCCTTTGCTTGATGTTCCTGTCGGTGTGGGGAAGGCACATTCTGCCCAGAGTTATGCCCCAGACGTTGAAACTTGTCCCAGTGTGTGTGGACACATTCCCCTCCTTTCCTGAGGGGAACAAAGGCCAAGGGGTTAGCCAGGCAGCACAGACCCCTGCACACACCCATGGCATGGGATGCTGGTGCTGATACCAAGCCTGGCATAATGCTAGCTTCAGGCTTCCTATAGGCTGAAGCTGGTTGTTTATGAGAGTGCCCATTGGCCAAACCTGGCCTCAAGGAACTTGCAAGTGTTGCCCCAACTTGTAACCAAGTTGCCCTCTTTCTCCTTGTCTCCTCTCTCCTTGCCTGAGCTGCTAAGCTTGTTGCCTACATGCCACAATCTTTGCTATTAAGCTCATCAGTATGAAGTCTTCACACCTCCCATGACTGAATGCTTTCATCACCTCCCAGTCCAGGCTGGATCCTAGGATGCCCTCCCAGTCCAGCCTGGGCCCCTCCCATCCTCTCTACTCAGTCCCCTGCTCCAATGTAGTGCAGCTGAGCCTCCAATGTAGTGCAGCTGAGCCAAGCCCTCACCTCACTCCTTACAGTTCAGCCCCTCCCAAACCTACTCCTGACCCTGACTCTGCCCCCATTGCTCATCCTGGATCCAGCCTTTACCCTTGGCATTGACCCTTGGGCATTAACCCCAGGCCTCAACCCAGCCACAACCCAACCTCTGCCTCTCAGAACTGGTCCTCAGCTGAGCCCTTCCCAGAACACTCAGCAGGACAGCTGAGGGAAGGAGACTTCTGAACTTCCTCACTAACTGTTAGAAACTCTCCCACTAGTTCAGAGCTTAGCTTTCTGACATCAATCAAATAAACCTGGAGCTTGGGAGAGCAAATGGAGGTAGAGCAGCAGATGGCAGCTCTAGACAGAGAGAGAAATAAGGCTGTCTGGAAAGCAGGCTGGGTTCTCACACCCCTGGGCCTCACGAACAAGAGAAGGACAGTTCTGTGGGATTGGCAGAGGACCAACAGGAAAAAGACACAACAGAAGACATGGGGACTGCAATGTTGCTAAAAGGACAGGAGATGGCAGCAAAGACCAAGACTTGGAAAGACTTTATCAAATAAGATTTTATCCTTCTCCTGCCTGTGTGTGACTGAGTCCTAGATGAGGACCATGGTTAACCTTTTCAGCACAGGTACATTTTGGAGCCATCATTCTCGCTATGGTCCCACACTGGAGCATAGATTTCCGCTGTTCCAGGAGGCAGTTAGAGATCTTCTCAGCTGCTTGGACCCCCACAAGGCTAGGGTGCTGAGAGACCCCCACAATCCTAGGGTGCTGAGAGAGCTGGCAGATGAGCTGGCCAAGCCGCTCTCCATCATTTTTCAGCAGTCCTGGCTCACTGGAGAGGTCCCAGAAGACTGGAAGCTGCCAACGTGGTGCCCATCCACAAGAAGGGCCGGTTGGAAGAGCCAGGAAATCATAGGGTTGTCAGCCTGACCTCAGTGCCAGGTGTGGTGGTTTGGGCTGGGTGCCCTCTGCTACATGGTGTACTTCCTGTGTCCAGCAGTCCACCGCTATAAAATCCAGCGCGGGGTCTGGCACTGCCTCTTTCTTCCCTCGCCGGCACCCGGTAACTGGGGGAGACATCTCCCAGCCTTGGGCCTGGCTAGGCCCAAGGCCAGGGGGATGGGCGGTCTCAGGCCTGGCCAGCCGAGACTAGCCTAGCATTGGGGGGGGGGGGGGGGGGGAAGAATGAGCCCTGGGGGTCTTGGGCCCACCCTCAGGTGGGGATGGGATGCTTCTGGGTCTCCTCTGGGGTTTCTTTTGTCACTGTTTCTGGTTTTCTGTGCACATTCACTTTCTTCTATTTAAACTTTCCATCGCTTTTGCAATCCATTTGTCCGAGTCGTTATTCCTGCCCGTGGTGTGGAGGGTGCCATGCTGCCTCAACCCACTACAACTGGGAAAGACACCTAGCTCAAGCCACTTGGTTAATGACCAGCAGATGAGCTCTGAACCCAGCTGGTCCTGCCTAGTCCCACCTGCTGCAAACAGTGGATGGAGATGGAGTTCCTGTGATTTGTGAGAGAAACCTGCTGGGGAAGCCAGTGTGGGTTTCCCCTGCTGCTGGTGGGGGCAAACCAACCTGAGAGGTGGTCTCTGCTGAGGGGCCTGGTCACAGCTCCTAGGTCATGTTAGAAACTGGGGACATTCAGTGTATGCCACAGCAGCACCTTGGGAGTCAACCAAAGGGCTTCCTTTAGGCCTTTCTTCCCAGGCTCCATGCAAAATCCTTCCAGCCCCAAGGAGATTTTCCATTCACAATCTTTCTAATCCTCCCCCAAACTGATTCTCCTCTGCAGGATTCTCCCATGGTGAAGGTGAGAGAGTGACCCTTGGCACCAAACTGAACCTGTTGACATCTCTGTTCCCTTTGCTGAATTCCATCCAATTCATTCCAGTGTCTCAGATTCTCCTCCTGCCTCAGCAGAACTCATTGCTGCTTTCCTCTTCTGAGGGAGGTGCCTTTGGGATTGGATTGTATTTGCCCAAGCCAGTGCCACTCATGGCCAGGAATGGCAACAATTTCCTTTGTATGGGGGTGCAGGGGCCTAGGGGAGATGCAAACAGCCCCATGGTGTAGGGAGGTAGCTGCAGCCCTGTGGAGAAGGGGGTTGGGGATATTGGAATCCAAGAATCCTGGAGTGGTTTGGATTGGCAGAGATAGAAGAGAGCATCGAGTGCAACAGCCTGACCATGGCCAGGGACATCTCCCACTAGCTTGGGTTGCTGTAATGCCTGACTTTGGAGACTTCCAGGGATGGACATCCCCTTCTCTGGGCAACCTGTTCCAGTGTCCTGACACCCTCTTTGCAAAACATTTCTTCCTTCTATCCAATCTCAGTCTCCTCTTTCAGTTCAAAACCACTGCCCCTCGTCCACCCACTACAGCACTTGGTCAAAAGTCTCTTTCTTGTCCTATGAGCACCACATCTCCATCTGCAAAGAGCTTGGAGAGTGCCCAGAGATCTCCCAAGATGTGCTTGGGAGGCCTCAGGCACATGACCAGTAGAGAGAGGCTGAAGGCCATGGGCTCAGTGGTGTGAAGAGTGAGGACAGGAGCAGAGTAGCCTGAGAGTGCTTGGGGAGTGGTTTGAGGCATGGAGAAGCTTTTCTGCACAGTGACAAAGTGCAAGGGAAAGAAAGAAAGCCACAAAGTGCAGCTGGGGAGGTGCAGAGTGGAGATGAGGAGAAAGAAATGTCACTGCAAGACATCCCCCAGCAGCATCCTGGAGCACTCCAAGGCTTGGAGTTTCAAGGAACAGCCAGGGAGGATGGAGAGAGAGCAGCAAAGGAAGGTGGCAGCAAGGTGGGGCAGCTGCCTGGGTGACTACAGCCTGCAGGGAAAGAGGCTCAGCTGATGCAGCAGCAGAGGACAGCCTGAGGGGCAGATGAGAGAGGGCTGTGGGAGAGCTGAAAGGCTCCTGGCAGAGCCAAGCTCTTCATGCCTTTGGTTCTGGCTGTGGTCTGTATCGGAGAGCGGCAAAGTAAGACAGCAGCAATCAATGTGATTGATAAGCACGCTTCAACTTTACTGCCCGGATACACAGCTTATATAGCATCTCAGCTAAGTATGCACAAGCATCACTATTCTATTGGTCTCTGACTGAAGGCAACATTAGAATATCCAGCCCACCTGCAATTAGGTCTGTGTACAATATCAAAGTCTCTGTGTACATTCCAAGAAAACTCCCTTCTCACTAGCTCTTCCTTTCCCATCCAATTATCTTACCTAGCTGTCCCTTTCCCATCCAGTTATCTTACAAACACACAGCTGCGAGAACAGCTACGAGGCCATAGTGACCTTGCTGCTTCAGCAAGGCAGCTAACTATGAGCGGTAAACAACAAGATGGAGCAAGGCCTACATATTCTGCTCAAGCAGCTGTTCCACAGAGACATGTCCCTTAGATTTAAGCCATTCTACAACAATTCCCCCCTTTTTCTTTTGTACAAGAAAAGCTCGAGATGTTACCTCATTTACACTTCTCATAATACATCCATATGCAATATGCAAAACAAGCAATATCAACAGAACAATACCAATCCAGCGTAAACCTTCTTTAAGCAGACCTAATAACCAAGGGGACATATTTCCAAACCAAGATTGAAACCATTGATCTAAAGGATTTACATTTTTAACAATTGATTGAGTATGATTTTCCAACCAAGCAATCCTTTTATAACTTGATTGACTGTGATCAGACAAATTAAAACAACACATGCCTTCAAAATCCTCACAGCCATGACCATTAGCTAAAAGCAAAAAATCAACAGCAGCTCTATTCTGTAAATATGCATGCCTTAAACTATTTGGATCTAAAAGCAATTGATCCAAAACTTCAGTAGTAACATTAGCCTGTTTAGCTGACCAACAAGATAACTTGCTGTGTTTGTAGCTACCAGTGTCCTGCTTTAGTTACATGGTGCAGGCACAGCGCTGTTTTGCTACACTAATAGCAACTTTTGCACTTATGCTGAGCATGGCCTACCACCATGTCAGGCTCTAAGCCTACACTGCCAGATTGCTCACACTGCTCGTCACCGGCACTGCCACAAATCCCCCTTCTTGTTTTTGTGAGCAATCTGCTCATGGGAGTTGTTCCCATCCCATATAAGATACTCTTTGCATACACAGAAGCAAGCAAGTTAAAGCTAAGCTGTACAGAAAAAGCAAAAGTCCTGTAGTGCAGCATGTCTAACAGACTGATGTAACCCATACAAGGCACAATGCTTAAGTTCAGCTAGTTAGAATGTTCTAACAGAGTTGGCATAAAATGTGGTCAAAAATAGCAAACATTGTAAAGAACTCAGATCGTAATAGTTCCGATCTCCACATTTCACTCTTCTTATTGACAGAGAAGACCTGATTATGCCTAAACACAATACACACAGAGATTAAGACACAAATGCAATTCTTAGCACTGTCTTTTACAATCTGCTTTAGTGGTATGTTGCATCTTTATTTTATCTAGGATGGTCAAAAATCATGAATTGTTTAATGGCAGCAAGATTTCTTTAATCTGTAAAGGTAGATCTGGCCAGGCTCTAGCTTCACAGACAGAAAACTTGCAGGCAAACAGCAAGAGCAAAATGGCTTCATTGCTTTACCCAATAGAAAATTACACATAATGATGTGTTTTTGCTCATCCTAGTAATACTGGTCTCTTAATGTTCACACAACAGTTAAACAGTCATGACACTCAGTTATAAATCAGATACTTTCCGTTGACATCTTGGATTATTGTGACAGGCGTTGAGGTCAGCGCTAGGCAGCCCTGCTGACCGTCACTTCATGACAGCCATGCCACATTCGTGCTGCCTTGTGGTGAGAGGGTTGCAGCACTTTGCAAAGTTTATGTTTCTAGGTGTTGACATGAACTAGCTATTTCTTGTTGGTACCATTAAAAAACTTCTTTGCTATGGGGTGTTCTCTCTTTCCCCCCTTTTTCCCTTTTTTTTTTCCTTTTTTTTTTCCTTTTTTTTTTTCCCTTTTTTTTTTTCCTTTTTTTTTCCCTTTTTTTTTTCCCTTTTTTTTTTTTTTTTTCCTTTTTGGCATGCATGTGTTTGTTGCAGTCTCCAACCTAAAATGAAAATGCATGTTGCGTTATAATGAATTTTGATTTTTCCCTCTAAGTGTGTAATATTATAACAAACTGGTGAGATAACATATAAGGTTCATATGAACATTTTCTCTAATCACACAACAATCAACCAACCATAATATTCAGTCCAAATTCACATGGTGCTGTGGTACATTCTTCTGATTGATGCTTTTGATCCCAGATTATCATAACAGTTGTTGTGATCGATGTTCAACTTCATGGGAAATGCTGTTTCCTCATAGTCTTGATTGTTCTACACATTAGCTAAGGAATACTTTAAAAAATTAATAGCTATTTACTACAAACCTTAACTATATTACATGGAGCTCCTTTGAAATGCCTAGGCACACAACTAAGAAGGTTCGAACCATAACAAATCTTACAATGTGAACTCATTACTAAGTCCTTATACCTTGCTACAATTACTATGTACTAAGTACCTGTAAATACCAAATGCTTACTATTCATTATGCTTACTAGGAAAACTTAACAAAACTCTAAATAACCAAACTCTGAAAGACATTACAATCAGGAATTATGAAATTAGCACTGTTGCTTTAAATCAGAACAGAGCTTTGGTAGACTAGAGTTGTACCAGAAAAGAGACGAGGGGGGGGCAAGGTGTGCAGTAGTTGCAATTGTTTCTGCGGTAAGGGTCCTAACAACTTGCAGCCTATCATGCCTGAGCGACCACTGCTCCACCCATGCTGGATTAGCTGCTTTCCATTTTAATTTGAGGGTTGGTTGCTGACCAGTAGCCGCCACAGAAAAGGAACAGAAACAAGTTTTGCTCCTAGCTAACTTAAGGTGTCTCAACCCAATAGAGTAACTGGAAGGGTTAACACGTACGGTCTTACAGTGATTGATTTGTCGTCATAAAAGCTAATTGCACTGGCTCTTTGCTGACCCAGGTTGTTTGGATACATTTAAATCCCTTTAAACCTTTTAAACTCAAGACCATTCCATTGATGACGAGATACAATAGTGACATCAGCTCCAGATAGTCACAATCTGTTCTAGTTTTCCCTTAGCCTTCTTATCCTCAACTCCTGTTAAAAGTTTTAGGCACTCAGGACTCAGATGGTATTAGCTGAACAATTTCTGTCCCAACAAGAGTGCTAACAGGAGGGGTAATGCTATAGAGCATAACTTTCTTAGCCCAATCATAATCAGAATCTATTGAACCAGGAATTATAAGGACGCCCTGTCTAGAGGTAAACGATCTGCCAATGAACAGAGCACAGGGTTGGTGACCCAGAGGACCGTGTTGATGGGACTCGACAACAACATTTTGTGGACTCAAGAATGACCTATTGGTAAAATGCTGAGAACCTGTTTAGCTTTTTTGTTAGCATTGTCAAATGCCAGAATAATACCACAGGAGATGCATGTACAGGAAAATCTACAGATTCCCCTTCTATCACTGCATTTCTCACAATACCTTTCCAGCGGTGCAGCGGGACAGTTCCCCATCCCTCCCACCTCCCGGTCCCTTACACTATCGTCCCTTCAGAATTAGATTGTAGCCTCCGTCGTAGTGATGTTTTCTGCTGATACCGTCTGGGGCGTAGTGGGGGGGGGGGGGGCGGGGGTTAGGTGACCGCTGGTGCTGGCTGCTGCCGGGCCGCTGCCATGGGGATGGCCGCTGGGGCCGCTGCCGTGGCTGCTGCCGTGGGGGCCACCGTGGGGGCCGCTACATTCCGTGCTGCCGGTGTCGGTGGTGCGTCGGTCGGTGCCGCCTCGGTCGGAGCCGTCGGTGCCCGTGGGGGCCGTCGGGGCTCGCGGAAGGGGTGCGGTCGTAAGAATGCCGTAACCGCGAGCCTCCAAGCGCTCCATTTTTTCTAAGAGGGACTGTGAAACAAAGTTGGCACTGTTTGATTTCTCAGCATCGGTGTTGTCTCTTCTGAATCCAAGCTGTCGTTGGCGATATTAGAAGGAGATGTTGATGAATGGGATCAAACACGCTGAACCACAAGTTTTGCTGCCTTTTTATCGCTTTCTCTGCCTTTTTATCGCTTCCTCCCTGCTGGGGTGGTGGCTGGTGTTTAGCACCTCATCCCACAACTAGGCTGCAGTTTGTCCCGTGCTTTGGTAGTAAAAGCTTCGGTTGCCCTGCAGATAAAATCATGATTCCGGGCCCATGCTAATAGCCCTTTCAAAATCCCAGTAGTCTCAGTAACACCTCTCACGGAGAGGATAGTTAGCCCGTTCAGCATGCCAGAATTGTCAGTAATACCTCTCTCGGAGAGGACAGTTTGGAGGGTGTTTAGCACAGCTCTTCTGTTTCACGGGGTGCTTCGCTGTGCCTCTCCCCGGCCGCTTTTGCAGCTTTATAGCAGTTTTGTCACCAACTATGATCAAGTCCCACAGTTTGTTTCCATATTCTCTCCAATTCTCTCCAACACATCAACACTAGACGCATCTTCTGATGACTTGAAAAAACATTCTCTCTACCCAACTGTAATAAACGTTCAGGATACTTCTTTAAATCCACATCCTCTACACTGCGTCTCTCAAGGGAACTTAAAAATAAGTCGAGAACTAGTTCGCTTTTCTAAAAAGCTCATCATTATACGTGGCCTGCCTATCCATTTTCTCAGCCTTAATACCTGTGCGCACAGTCCCAATAGCAGTCTGACTCACCACGTCTTCGGCTCCTCAGGTCGTCCTTATCCTGAGACCTCCGGTACTGCTGTCCCGGGCCGGCTTCTTGCCCACGTCACCGAACGAACCCCCTTCGTCCCCGCGGAACGCTGCTACGGACATTTTCCAAAGCTTTTATCCTGTTCGGGCGCCACCTGCTGCAAGAAGGGGCTGGTACATAATCAATATGATTAACCAAGTTCAACTTTATTAAGGTAACACTTCAGCTTATATACAGTTGCTGTTAATTATGCATACTAGTCAAAATGCTATTGGTCGTTTGCTAAACATCAACACCTCCCCTAACACGTTACCAGTTCCACATTCTTTAGCCACATTCCTTAACCACAACGTCCTGTTTTTCAGCCTCCGGGGACTTTCCACTCCACTGCTCTTCAAGGACATAAACAACTCCAGGGCTATTCATCTGCTCCTTACGCTCAGCTCTCTTCTTTTGCAGGTCCTTGGTTGTAATCTGAGTGAGCATGTCCAGACCCCATTTTATAGCCCAGTCATCCACAAGGAACCTGAATGAACAAAGAATAAGTGCAGAAGCAAATTGGAGAATGATGGAAACGGCCTTGGGCTGTCCAGTCTGCAACGGGAAAGGTGACTACAGAGATGGTCACTGTGTCCTGGAGAGGATGGTCCATGACATCTTAATCAAGCAGATGGTCTAAGAGGTAGTCACCCCTCACCCGCTTTTCTGGTAAGACTCTAGTCTACCAAAGCTCTGCTCTGATTTGAAGCAGCAGTGCTAATTTCATCATTCCTGATTGTAATGTCTCTCAGAGATTTGTTATTTAGAGTTTTGCCAAGTCTTCCTAGTAAGCATAATGAATAGTAAGCATTTGGTATTTACAGGTACTCAGTACATAGTAATTGCAGTAAGGCATAAGCACTTAGTAATGAGTTCACATTGGAAGTTCTTCTTTTGGTTGGAACCTTCTTAGCTCTGTGCCTCAGCATTGCAAAGGAGCTGCATGTAATATAGTTAATGTTTGCAGTAAATAGGTATTTGCTTTTAAAAGTATTTCTCAGCTAATGTAACATCTTTCTATTTCCTTCTTAGACATTGACTAGAAAACATACAAATAATACAAAAAATAGTAAAAAAGAAAACAAGTTAAAAAATAAATTAAAAATACAAATATATATAACAAAACCAAAATATTACAACTTAGATACAAAAAGTACAATAAAAAATAATAAAATAGTAACAAAAAATAATGATAGAGAGCAAATTAAAAACAAACAACAAAAAATCAGAAAATATAACTATTAACAGAAAACATGAGGATTATTAGCAAAAAAAAACCAATAAGGATTATCAAGATTACTAGATTAAAACAAACAAAAACCTTATAAAGAAAATTTCAAGAAAATTAAAATGAAAAATAATAATAAAAAAGAATTAATAGAAAAGAAGGTTTAAAAATTAAAAAGCAAAAATCAAAATTAAAATAGAAAATAGATTAAATGCAACAAACAGAAAATAAAAAAATAATTGAAATAAAAAATATAAGATCAAAATTTTAAAATTAAAAAAAAAATAATGCTCACAATAATTTTTAAAAAATTAACAAAAAATAAATTACAATAACAAAATAAAAGTAATTAAAAATAAAAAATACAAAAATAACAAAAAATAGGAAAAAATAGATTAAAATTAATAAAAAATATTATAAATTATAGATCATGACAAATACGTCCAAAAATACATTAAAACAGTATAAAAATAATTAAAAAACCAAAATATAAAATGAATTAAAAAATAAACAAAATAAAATAAAAATTTAAAAATATTAAAAATATTCAAATAATTTAAAAATAAATGAAAAATTAAAACAACCAAAATTATAATAAAAAGAAAAATTAAATTAATAAAAATTAAAATTAAACATATTTTAAAATGAAAAAATATATTACTAAAAATAACAAAAAAGAGAAAAAAATTAAATAAATTAGAGAAAAAAAGTAATTCATAAAAAATTAAAATAAAAATTAATTAAAAATAAAAAGTTTAAAAAGAGTGTAAAAATAATGTAAAAAAATTGAAATTGCAAAAGGAGTAATAAAATAAAAACAAAATGTAACAAATTTATTAAAAATAGAAAAAATAAAAATAGATTATATTAAAACCAAAAAATCCCAAAATTAATTAAAAAATATATGGAATCATAGTCTCATAGAATGTCAGGTTTGGAAGGGACCACAAGGATCAGCTAGTTCCAACCCCACTGCCATGGGCAGGGACACTTCACACTAGATCAGGCTGGCCAGAGCCTCATCCAGCCTGGGCTTAAACACCTCCAGGGACGGGGCCTCAACCACCTCCCTGGACAACCCATTCCAGGGCTTCACCACTCTCACGGTGAAGAACTTCCTCCTCACATCCAGCCTGAATCTCCCCACCCACAGCTTCATTCCATTCTCCCTAGTCCTGTCGCTTCCTGACACCCTAGGAAAACCCTTCCCAGCATTCATGTAGGCTCTCTTCAAACACTGGATGGCCACAATAAGGTCACCTCGGAGCCTTCTTTTCTGTCAACTGCAATCATCGCAGTGAACAACGGCAGAAGGATCAAGACTATGAGGAAACAGCATTTCCCATGGAGTCCAACATCGATCACAATAACTGTTATGATAATCTGAGATCAAAAGCATCAATCAGAAGAATGTACCACAGCACCATGTGAATTAGGACTGAATATTATGGTGGTTTGATTGTTATGTGATTAGAGAAAATGTTCATATGGACTCAAATGTTATCTCACCAGTTTGCCGTAATTTTACACACTTAGAGGGTAAATCACAATTCCTTATAACACAACATGCAATTTCATGCATAAGTGCAAAAGTGGCTAGGAGTGTAGCAAAACAGTGCTGTGCCTGCAGCATGTAACTAAAGCAGGGCACTGGTAGCTATAAACACAGAGAGTAAGAACAGGACTAACAGGACACACACCTGCATCAACAACCTCGCGTGGTATTAGTAGTGTGACCAATAATCTATACCAGTGCTGTATGTAGTCACTGGTGGGGAGCCAATGAAGCTGTGCCAACGATGCTCCCCGAGTCTAGATAAGCTGTAGAGGTTCCCTTAATAAACAAACAACACTGGATCACATTGGTTGTCCATAGTGACTCCATTCTCTGTCACCAACAGACAGCTATTAAATATTAATAACAGCCATAACAGGACTCCTTCCCAGGACAGAATGTGCCCACACCCAGGAAAGGCTACACCACCTGAAGCCTTCCAAACACTCATCAGTGTCTCTTTCCCGTACAACCTACATCCCCTTTCCCCACTCCCTGACAGACTGGGCCCCACCCCACTACAAACTCTCTGCCTGTTCTTTGGAGCTGGAGGTTCTGGTGTGTCCCATCCCCAGTCAGAAAGACACCACAGCATCTGGGAGAAACCATTCCATATACCCTGGGATGGAGTAGACCCTGCACACAGGAAAGAAGGCCAACTGCAGCTGGGCTGTGGCAGGAGCAGTGTGGACACCCAGACACAGGAGTTGTCCGCCCCCAACTCAGCACAGCTGTGACCACATCTGTATGCTTGATGTCTAGGTGTGGGGTTCTGCAGACTGACAGAGAAGGGAGGAACTTCAGAGACTGAAGAAGAGATCTGCCAGGACGGGGGTTGACATCTCTGTGGAGAGGCTGAGGGACATGGGCTGCGTCAGCCTGCTGAAGGGAGGCTCAGGGCACTGCCATAGTAGTGTGAACATGGTGAAGGGTGGTTTCAGAGAGGATGGAGCTCTTCTGGGGAGTGGGAAGAGACCAAAACCTTCACACAGTGCAGTTTGGAAGGTTCAGAGTAGAGATGAGGCCAAAGAAATGTCCCTCAAAGGGCAGAGCTGCTATGCATGAGGCCATCAGAGGGGTCAGGAAATGGCAGGGAGAACTGAGACAGCTCAGGGAAGGGATGGAAATGGCAGGGGGAGAGCTGGGTGGGGAAGCAAGATTGGTGTCAGCAGCCTGAAGGGAAAGAGCTGCAGGCATGGGAGAGTGTAGGAGAGGCTGCAGTAGGGATGGCCAAGGGCTCTGGCAAGGATGAGAGGCACAAAAGGATCAAAGTCTTTGTGTCCTTGGCTCTGGCAGTTGCCTCTGCCACCAAGGCCTGGGAGGAGAACTTGGCTTTGAGGCTTTGAGGCTCTACTATAGCAAGGGCAGTGGTCAGGGCTTGGCCTTTCTGCTTCACAGACCAAAGGCAAGTTTTTCTGCCCTGCACTTTGCCTTTGTCTCCCTGCAATCCTGGCCTCTAACAAGCTGCTCTAAGGAGTCCCTGGGGAGCCTTTGGCAGTAACAAGCCTCAGTGAGGCCAATCAGTGCTTCAAGGCACTTTGGAGTTTTCTTCTGCCTTGGACTTGTTGAGAGGCTTCTTGGCAGAACCTTGGCAGAGTCTGCTGGCAGTACCTAAGGATGATGTAATCAGCCCCAAATCCTCCATGGGGCTCATTAAATAGTGCTGAACCTCTCATTCTTGCCAAGGTTTCTGCAGCTAATTGGAGAGGTTTTTATTCCACAAGCCATCTGATAAAAAGTATTTTTAAAGGTACATTTCATTCCTTTTCAGCAGGAGTTGTCTCTTTACAAGCAAACCACAGCAATCATGTCAAGGTCCTACTCTGCTCACTACTCACCTTCACTCCCCACTGCCCCCAGAAGATCCCTGAGCCACAGGTGAGGGACAGGATCTGCCTTGTCCGGGACTGGGGGTCAGGGCTTGGCCCTTTGGATCAATGAAACCCCTCCAGGTTTGCTCAGCAGCAGAGCCACCTTGAGCTGCCTGTCCTGACCTGTCAGCACTGCCTCAGTTCTCTGCTCTCACCACAGCCTGGAGATGTTTCAGTGCCTCCAGTGATGCTTCCCTTGCATCCACTGTCTCCTTCTGCTCTAACCAGCCCCTGGGGACCCTTTCCCAGTATGCTTCACTGGGACCCATTAAGAATAGAAGAAACTTCAGAGTTTGAATCCAACTTTGACTTCTGGAGAGGTTTCATCAGCTTCTCAGTCTCTGAGGTTCATGGACTTGGCACCAAAGCCACCAGAGGGCTCCTTTAAATACCTTGGGCTGTTCTGTTGTGCTGAGCCATGCCAGGCTTCTGAGCTGGAAGGTGCTGCTGGCAAGTATGTAGTGCTGCAGAGACAGCTCTGGGCAGGAGCAGCTCCTCTGCGCAGCACAGCAGGGCTGAGGACACCACCAAGGATCTGAGAGAGATGAGGAAGCCAGAGAGAGCTTTGAGGTGGACAGGACTGGGAGGATGCTGAGAGCTCACAGGAGGAGAAGTCACTGCAGTCACTGACACGGTGAGGCTGTGGGTGCTGGGCAGTGCAGGTGCAGTTCCAGGAGGCATCTCCTATAGCTGGCACAGCCACAGCTGATGCTGGCTGTGGGGAGAAGCTGTGGGTGGCAGGAGCCACCCCTGGCAGTGCAGAGCAGGGTGGGGCAAGGTCCTTCTGCTCTGGAGAGCTGCTGTGGGGGTCAGGGCTGCTCACAGCTGCAGCTCAGCACCAGGGAACTTCCAAAGGGATGTTTCAAGGACAAGGTCCAAGCAGGGTCTGCTCTAAAGAGAGAAGAGTTCCCGAGTCTGTGTTTGCAGTTTCCTGTTCTGAGGACAAGGGAAAGTGGGAAGAGAAAGAGAGGTAGCAAAGGACCATTCAAGTTGGAACAAGTCCTTGAACCTGGGGAGGTGTATCTTGGAGTGGTCAGGAGGTCTGCTGGGAGCCTCCTCAAGAGCCTTCAGCCACTCCTCTGCCTGTGGACAGCAGCAGCAGCAGCACCCTGGCTGGACTCCTCAGGATGTTCCCAGCCAGTGCCCTGCAAACAGGCAGGTTTCTGTAGGTGAGTGCAGAGGGGCTGGGCTGGGCTCTGTGAGCAGGGCAAATCCATCCCCCAGCACACTCCTGCCAGGGTGAGAACCTCCAGGCAGCAGGGATCTGATCAGGGAAGGAAAGGAAACTGAACCCAGCAATGTTGTGGGAGGGAGCATTCAGACATCTGGTGGCTCCATCTCATCCCCTCCAGGCCATACCCTTCCTCTGTGGTGGGGTACTGAGACCTTGAGAGAGGCTGAGACACTGAGTGGTCTGTGGTGGATCCCTCTACTCTCAGCACTGTCTGGTGGCTTTTCAGGGGGACATGGGAGTGTGATCACCTCCAGCTCAGCAGGGCACAAGCCCACAGAAGTGGGGAAGTAGCAGCAGAGCCAAGCAGCTCCCCTCACTCTAATCTCAGACACAGGCAGCCTCTTGCCTTGCAGACTTCTGCACTCTCTGTTCCCCCTGAGGGCAGCAGAAATGCTGTGCATGAGAGCTTGTGACAGCCATGAACATTCTGGGGGGGAGATGTGGGCAGCTGGAGTACAAAAGCCTAAAACATTCAGGAACTGCCTTTTTCTACCCTCTCTCCTTAGCACTGGCAGATGCTGAGAAGCCTTTCTGCTTTGGCACTCTTTCCTCTGAAAGTGGACACCAGAGCTTGCTGCTGCCTCCACCACCGCCCTGCTGCAGAGCAGGACTGACTCAGCAGCAGGAAGCAGGAAGAGTCACTGCTCTTCCCTGCATGCTCAGCCAGCACAAAAGGGTCCAGCAACAAAGCTAGAGGGAGGTCTCCTCAAAAAGAGAACTTCAGTCTCTGTATCAGGGGCTGAGAAATGGCTTTGGTTGTGCTCCATTGACTTGTGACTGCCTTTGCCTTTTGGCTACTGCACTGTGCACAAAGGGCAGCAGATGGCCAACAGCAGCTCCATCAGCCACTTCCTCCTCCTGCCATTCCCAGGCACAAGGCAGCTGCAGCTGCTGCACTTCTGCCTCTTCCTGGCCATCTACCTGGCTGCCCTGCTGGGCAATGGCCTCATCATCACCACCATAGCCTGGGACCACCACCTCCACACCCCCATGTACTTCTTCCTCCTCAACCTTGCCCTCCTTGACCTGGGTGCCATCTCCACCACTGTGCCCAAGTCCATGGATAATTCCCTGAGGGACACCAGGGACATCTCCTATGCAGGATGTGTTCTCCAGCTCTTCTTTTCAGTATTCCTAATTTCAGCAGAGTATTTTCTCCTCACCACCATGTCCTACGATCGCTACGTTGCCATCTGCAGACCCCTGCACTATGAGACCCTCCTGGCCAGCAGAGTTTGTCTCCACCTGGCAGCAGCTGCCTGGAGCTGTGGGGGTTCTCTATGCTGTGATGCACACAGCCAATACATTTTCCCTGCCCCTCTGCCAAGGCAATGCTCTGGAGCAGTTCTTCTGTGAAGTGCCCCAGATCCTCAAGCTCTCCTGCTCCACATCCTACCTCAGGGAACTTTTGGCTTCTTGTGGCCAGTGCCTGTTTATCATTTGTCTGTTTTGTGTTGATTGTGGTGTCCTATGTGCAGATCTTCAGGGCAGTGCTGAGGATCCCCTCTCAGCAGGGACGCCACAAAGCCTTTGCCACCTGCCTCCCTCACCTGGCTGTGGTCTCTCTGTTTTTCAGCACTGGCTTCTTTGCCTACCTGAAGCCCTCCTCCATCTCCTCCCCATCCTTGGACCTGGTGGTGTCAGTTCTGTACTCAGTGGTGCCTCCAGCAGTCAACCCTCTCATCTACAGCCTGAGGAACCAAGAGCTCAAGGCTGCCCTGAGCCAACTAATCCCTGGATGCTTTCAGAAGCAATAAACTCTTCTGCAGAGCAGTTCTGATGTCACTCAGTGCAGGCCCAGCCTGGCTTCTGCACTTGGTGGTGGTTGTGTTTTACTCTTTATCAAGCTGTCATCCCTTTTCTAATACATTCTCTGCTTTGATGGCCAAGACTTTGTGCAGCAGGACCTCTGCTCTTTCTTTGGTTGAAAAAATAAAGAACCTTTCAATAATACAGTAATACAATAATCCAGGTTGGAAGAGACCTTCAAGATCATCGCGTCCAAACTATCAACCAATCCAACCCACCTAAACAACTAGGTCATGGCACCAAGCACCCCATCAAGTCTCCTCCTTAATACCTCCAATGATGGTGACTCCACCACCTCCCTGGGCAGCACATTCCAATGGGCAATCACTCTCTCTGTATAGAACTTCCTCCTAACAACCAGTCTAAACCTGCCCTGGCACAGCCTGGGACTGTGTCCTCTTGTTCTGGTGCTGCCTGCCTGGTAAAAGAGACCAACCTCTGCCTGGCTACAATCTCCCTTCAGGTAGTTGTAGAGAGCAAACATTAACATTTTCCTTCCTGAGATCCTTCCTCCAGAACATTTCCAGAGCTTTTAGGCCAGGTCCTGTGCAGATTTGGGGGAGGGAAATAAATAAAGAGACTTACAGTAACAGTTTTATTTCCTGAGTACCTTCCTCCAAACCTCCTCTGGAGCTTCAGGGACACATCCTGTGTGCAGAGGCAGAGGAGCAAAGAGTCCCAGCACAGCAGCACTGCCAGGGAGCACCAGCACCTGGACTTCCAGGGCTGTTCTCTTGCCACTTCCAGCTGCTCCTGTGTTAGTGCAAGCTCTGAATGCTGTGACAGCTTGGTCATTGTTCTGCTGCATGCCAGTGCTGTGACCACAGGCAGGGACAGGCCATGGGAACTACTCTGACTGAGCTGGCCCCTAAGAGCAGTTTCACAAAGACAGATGATCTGCTCAGGGCAGAGTCTGAAGGCTTAGGGCTTCATCCAAAGATTGTCTCCAGAGCAGGCCCAAGGAAGTGTCCCAGGGATGTAAACAGCAGGGAACAGCTCAAGTGTGAGTGTGCAGGGCTGGGGCACACAGCAGTGTCCTGACACAGACAGGCCTCCTGCCAGAGGCCTAAAGGAGCAGCAGAGCAGCCTCTGATAGTTTCATAGTTTCATAGTTTCATAGTTTCATAGTTTCAGTCAGGGTTGGAAGGGACCACAAGGATCATCTAGTTCCAACCCTCCTGCCATGGGCAGGGACACTCTACACTAGATCAGGCTGGCCAGAGCCTCATCCAGCCTGGTCTTAAACACTTCCAGGGATGGGGCCTCAACCACCTCCCTGGACAACCCATTCCAGGGCTTCACCACCCTCATGGTGAAGAACTTCCTCCTCACATCTAGCCTGAATCTCCCCACCTCCAGCTTCATTCCATTCCCCCTAGTCCTATCACTACCTGATAGCCTGAAAAGTCCCTCCCCAGTTTCTTAAACACTCCCAGGGATGGTGACTCCACCACTTCTTCTTGGGCACAAGCCTGTGCTCCTGGGACACAAACAAAACAGGAGGAAACCAAACCAAAACAAACCAAACCAAACCAAAAAAGACCATTTGAATGCCAAGCTTTTTACAAATTTGGTCACTGTGACCAAACTTTTACTGTATTGTGTTGTATTTAGGTGGGTTGGATTGGTTGATAGGTTGGACGTGATGATCTTGAAGGTCTCTTCCAACCTGTTGTATTGTATTGTATTGTATTTCTGAACCCATTTTATGGACTTGTGACAAAAGTCTAGGAATCAAACAGCGTGGAGGGAGGGTGGGATGGGGGTGGGGATCACAGAGGCTATTATGTTTATTGTGCTGAACAGACTGTCGATAAACCGTGGAAGGAACTTTCCCAACAAGCAAGAGATCCGAAGTACAAATCACAGACGGCAACGAAGAAGAACGGAACCCCAAAGGGAAAAAAAAACACAACACCCCAAAGTTAGAAGACACCTTAAAAACCCCAAACAAAAAGAGGGGGAAGGAGAAAATTTGTAAAAGGCAAACTTTTGGAAGCTTTTTTTTTAATCTATTTCTCTTTTTTTGTCTCTCTTCAAAAGAAATGGTAGGGAAGAGCCTAAATGTCCAGTCTTAAGTCAGCATTGACCACGACGCCAGCGAGGCACAGTCATATAAAATGTTATCTCCCTCACAAAAATAAACTATATATATAAGAGAAAAAAAAAAAAAAACCCAAACCACCCCCCACCCCCTAAAAAAATTTTATGATGCTCTCACTGAGTCAGTGGCCACCTGCAGGTTTATTTATTTATTTATTTTCAGTCTGAAAAAGAACAATGAAAAAATAAAAAATGAGCTATAGTAGGCCCTAAGAGGTAGTCACGTGGTTTGTGTTTTTTTTTCTTTTGTTTGGTTTTGATTGTACTACAATACATAGGAGGAAAAGAAAGCAACAACACAAGGTTCAGTTCATCAGAGTGGTTTCTCTCTCGGAGGTTGCAGTTGGGACACAGGTACCCAGTGATTGCTTCTGAGCCGTTTGCTGAATGCTGTGGTTTGTCAATAAAAAAACCAAGCCAAAAACAAAACCAAAAAGAACAACAACCTCCCACCCCCCACCCCCCAAATAAATGCAGAAAGAAACCCCTGCAAGGGACTTGCTAAGGCTTGGTTCGGCACCCTCTGAAGTCAGCAGAAGCAGAGGTATTGCTGAAGCCATATGGGTAGGGGCAAGAAGGGGATGTTTTGTGCCTGGACCTTAGCCAGGGCTTTGCCATGGTACCCCATAGTCTCTTTAGAGCCAGAGTGCTGAGAGCTGGAGTGCAGAAATGGATGAGGTGGTGGCTGGATGGTGGAGGAAGGCCAAATGTCACCAGTGGAGAGTCCTCCTGGCAGAAACTTCCCAGTGGCATCCCTCAGGGCAAGCCCTTGGGCCAGCAGTGTGGAATGACTTCATGAACTCCCTGCACCGTCTGAGCCAGGGCCTTTGCAGCCCCTCTGGAGATGAAGGCAAACTGGGCAGAGTCATTGAGGGACCTCATCTGCTTACCCCTGCCCTGAGCAGGATCATTGGACAAGAGGATGTGCAGGAGTCTGCTCCACAACTGCAGCAGGACAGAGCCAGCAGCTTCTCCACTCAAAGCCTTGGTAGGAAATCTGCCAGATGGATCTGGTGAAACTTTGATCTGCTCAGGCTCTGGCCACAAGGAGGCTGAGGGCTGAGTGTGCAATCCTGTGCTCAGCTGTGTCTCAGGAACTCACCATTCAGTAGGAAGCCAAGGGCTGGGAAGGGGGAGGTGAGGCCACCTCTGTCTCATGAGAGGATTGGCCACCAGCAGGAACAGAGCTGGGAAAGGGACTGTGAGGTCAGGTGTGTCTGCAGGAGCTGCTAGGGCAGCTCTGGGCTCATGGCTGGCAGATGGGCACAGTGGGCCTGGGCTGACTGCAGAAAGGGGCTGATGGGTTGGTTGCTGTGTCTCTGCTGCCTGAGTACCTGATGGGACAGCAGCAGGCACAGGGCTTGGTGCTGTCTATGCAAGAAACTGCAAGGCCAGCAGCCTTGGGAGCTCCTGCTGAGGTAGGCAAGAGCAGGAGAGAGGAACACTGCCAGATGGTGCAGCCTGGCAGGTGCAGCCTGGCCAGGAGGAGCAAGAAACCTCTCTCAAAGGGTAGTGCTGTGGCCTGAGAAGTTCTGCAGAAGGAGTCTGGGATCAGCCCTTCTCTTTGTGTCCCAGGGAGCAGAGGGTGAGTGTGGGCAGGTGTCAGTGAAGGCATGGGAAGGCCAAGGTAGGGAAGTGAGAGGAGTGTCTGCAGCCTGCAGGGCAGGAGAAGCAGCTGTGAGTGCAGGACAAAGCTGTGGGAGAGCTGGCCAAGGGCAAAGGCAGTGGTGGGAGTGATGAAGAGAAGCCAAGGCTGTGCCCTCTTGGCTATGGCAATTCTCTGTCCCTGAGGCCTGTGAGGAGTTATTGTCCTGAGGCACTGGGAGGGCCTCACTGCCTCTGTCCACAGCCCCAGGGAGGCTGGGGACTGTCAGGCCCTTGTCCTCCACTCAGCATCACAAACCCTAGAGGGATGCTAAAGGAAGGCTGGAGAGAGGGACTTTTCATGAGGGTGTCTGGTGACAGGGCAGGAGGGAAAGGTTTGAAGGTGAGGAAAAGGAGGTTTAGACTGGGCCTTAGGAAGAAAAGTTCTTCAGTATGAGGGTTGTGGGACTCTGGAATAGGCTTTCCAGGTAGGATGCCCTGTCCTGAGGGTGTTGAAGGCCAGGCTGGATGAGGCCTTGAGCAGCTGAGTCTATAGGAGAGGCATCCTTGCCTATGGCAGGGAGGTTGGAGCAGATGAGCTCTGAGGTCCCTTCCAACCTAGGCCCTGCTATGCTGCTATGAATCCCACCCCCCACCCCCACTGCACCTGAAGAGCCTTGACCCACACATGAGGGACAGGAGCTGCCTGCCCAGGGGCTGTGCTCAGGCCTTGGCCTTTGTGCTCCACAAACCAGAGCCAGAGTTTGCTCTCCTGCACTTTGCCTTTGCCTGCTGCAATCACAGCCTCTCCTGAGCTGCTCTAACCAGTCCCTGGGGAGGCTTTGGCAGTAACAAGCCTCAGTGGGGCCAATCAGTGCTTCAAGGGACTTTGTCTTTTGCTTCTTGCTTCTTGCACAGTTTCTTCACTCTTCTCTCAGTACCTGAGGTTCATGGAATGATCCCCAAGTGCCCTGAGGAGCTCTTTGTGTCTGTTGTTCGTTTCCAGATTTCAAAGTGCACCTCACAAAACTCAGGTTTTGATGGTAAACTATTTGATCCTTTCTCAGATGAGGGCAGAAGTGACAGCAGCATCCACCAAGCCAGAATGATGCAGGCTATCTGCTCAGGAGGTCTGGACTGGGAGGAGAAGCTGTCCTTTGAGGGCTGACACTGAATGGACAACTTTGCTCCTCACCCTCCCCAACCTCCCCATTGCTGTCCCTGCCCACCTGGGCCTTCCATCCCTGCTCCTTGCATCAGACTTCTCCACTGCTCTCTGCAGCTGGAGCTCACAGCTCCATGGCACCAGCTGCCCCCTGCTCTCCTTAGACAACTGCCTGCACACAGACACAGAAGAATTGTTGCTCTTTGGAAGCTAAGCAAAGCCAAGGCTCAGAAAGTTCCCTCAGCAGTCCAAGGCCTCTGGACCCATCTGCTCAGCACAAGCTGTCTCTCAGCAGCTTGCCTGTCCACAAGGATGAGGCAAAGCCAACAAGTTGTGCCATGGCTGTGATTTCTCAGCCAGTCAAGAGTTCTTGAGAGTGAGAAGCAGAGGAAAAGGTTGGATCCAAGCAGCCCTTCCTCATGAACTAATCCTGAATTCAAATCTATTCCTATGGCTGTGCCTGGAGAGAACACCAAGCACACAGACACAGGGACAGAGCTGGCTGCCTCTAGTGGAACGTAGAGCCCCCAACATGGTGACAGCAAAGGTGCCTGTCCAAACACACACAGAGAGGTGGAAAGGTGGCTGGCAGAGAGGCTGCCCAGGAGTTCAGTTCCCTTCTGCTGGAGCTCAGGGCAATCACTCACAAAGCTTCAACATTCTCAGAAGATGAGACCTGAGGCTGGAGAAGTCTGACTTGGTGCTGGCCCTTGGTGCAGGTTGTGCCTGAGAGATGTCTGAGTGGGGGAGATGCTGGACACAGCTGCTGTGATCCAGGAGAGCTCCAAGGCTCTGGCTTTAGGGTCACTGTTTTGAGAGGTGGAGATCATTGACTTCCATCAGGTGTTTCTCTGATCTGGAGAACCTTGGATGCTGAATCATCCTGGGATCTTTTGCCACTTGCACAGACCCTGAAGGTTTTGACCTCCAAAGTTTTCTATCAGCTCCCTGTTGGCTGTGATCCAGTCACAGATGCACTGAGCTGGCAGGAGGTGACAAACCCCCAAGCCATAGGGAGGGAAATGCAAGGCTGGGAGAGCCCTGGTCAGGGCTGAGCCATTCCTTGCAGGTCAGTCCTCTCCTGTGAACCCTTTGCTTCTCTCTGCCTGGGATCATATCCTTCTCTCCATCAGCCCTGCCCCTCTGTGCTGGGGAGGAGCAAAGTTCTGCTCCTTGGTAGAGGCCAGGAGGTAAAGAACCCAACTTTGGCACAGCAGCAAGATCCAGGCTCCATCTGAACCCTGAGCACCTCTCAACCCTCTCCAGACCCTCCTCCCAAACCACACTTCACCACTTGTGGGGCTTTGAGGGTCATTGCCTGTGATGGGAATGTAGGAGTTCACCTGCCTGAGCCCCAGGTAGTCAGGTATCAGTTGCATGGCCAGAGGGGGATGGTTGGGATGGCTTTGTCCTGGGGGTGTCAGCCCCATCAGCACTACAACCAGGGGACTCAGCAGAGGAGTTAGGGCTCTGATCCCTCCATTGCAAGAAGTCACACACAGTGTCCTTACTTCTCAGTCACTTGGTCCCCAAGGATTTGCCCAAGAGCACAGGGGTGACCATTCCTCTCAGTAGCATGGCCTCCCAGAAGGACCTGGAGAAGATCTGGGAGGAGAAGAGTTTCCTGGAGAATAATTTGGAGGAGTCAAAGATTAGCCTTGAGGAAGCGGAAAAGTGGTTGCTTGAGACATGGCTGAGGAGAGCAAGGATGAAGTGTATGAAGATTAGGAGGAGGAGGATGCCAGTAATTATGAGGAGGACAAAGGGAATGATGTGGAAGAAGAGGAGGATGATATGGAATAGTCGAAGAATGAAGAGAAGGAGGAGGAATATGAAGAGGAGGAAGAGGGCAAACCCATATCAGCCCCTCTCTGCCACCCAAGCAGCCACATCAGTGCCCTGAGGGTGGGCAAAGCTTCCCACCCAGTTTGGAGAGGCTGAAGCCCCACTGCCCCCAGCCCATTGCCCAGCGCTCTGTCAGTGGTGACTACGACAACAGCTTCACCCTCAGCTCCAACCTCATCCAGCACTGCTGCATCCACAGCCAGTAGCAGCTGCACCTCTGAGCTGCCTGAGGCAAGAGCTGCACTCAGATGGCCACCCTCAGCCAGCACCGCTGCACCCACACCGGAGCCAGCCCTTTACCTGCACAGGCTGCAGCAAGGCCTTCATCCACAGCTCCTCTTCACCTGGCATAGTCATCCCCAAGCCGGTGACCAGCGTGCCCCAGGGACACAGCAATACACCGACCCCGGCACTGCCAGGCCAAACGTGACCCCCCTGGGGGGACCTTCTCCAGCAGCTTGAACTGCAATCTCCTCTTTTACACCTTCCTTCCTCAGAAGCAAATGTGCCCCTGCCCTTCTCTGCACCAGCCAGTGCTGAGGAGAGCAATGACAGTGCTGAGTCAGCACAGCTGGCAGCAAGACTGCAGCTGGGTTGGGATTTGGCTCTTTGGCTCTTTGTTCCTAGACACTTTGGGTTTCCTAGAGGTAAAAGGACAACCTCATCCCAAGGCTAATGCCTAATTAGAATGGAAACCCCAACCCTAATAAAGTATTGTCTTTGGTTGGTTTTCCTCGGACATTTCTTTCCCAAAAGACCACTTTTGGGGGCATTTCTTCCCAGGGCCAGGGCTGGAGCCATGTGCTCAGTTCAGGGAGGTGTTCTTGAGGGATCTGGGGAGAGTCTTGAAGGTGATGTGAGGAAATCAAAACAACTCATGGCCATTGAACAGGATCCTTTAATAACCTGCATGGACACGGAATGGATCACTCCAAAGCTTACACGTGCTTGTCCTGGAGGCACAAGTCTGAACATGCCCAAACACAAACCCCCTTGCATCCCCTCCCCGTGGAGCTGGGGTGCTCAGCACAAAACTAGACAAAGGGCAGGGTGCTGGCAAGTGTGCAAAGCTGGACAGGCCCAGGCTTGTCTAGGCAGGTCCTGTGTTCAAGGGAAACAAAGTGCAATTTTTGCAGCTGTGCCTGGCCAGCTGCCACGCTTATGGACTCCCTGTGCAGCTTCCCATGGCTTGGGCAAACTTTATTCTCTAGGTTGAACTCTCTTGTTCCTCTCTTTCTTTCTCTTCTGCCATTGGCCATTATTGTCTTCAGCACCCTATTAATCCAAGCCAGGATGGTAAACAACTCTCCCTTGTTGTACCAAGGAGCCCTGGGGTTCCCCAGAGCCTATTTTGTCCACATGAAACTGGAACATGCTGTAGCTGCAGCTGGTGAATGCTGCTGGACTGGAAAGCAGCCTCTGCATGCCTGCTGCCTGAGCCTGCAGCCAGAAAGATGCTCTGCTCCACCTGTGACACCTGAGGTGCTGGTGCAAGCTGCAGGAGCCGTGGCAAGAGAATGAGAACCGCTCATATCACCCTGAGCACTGGAGAACTGTGAACCTCTTGCCCAGCCAGCAAGCCTCCCTGTGTCCTGTGAGCCAGTAGCTACTCACTCAGAGCCCCAACAAGCTACTGCAGCCCGAGCTGAGAGCAGCTGCCTATCTGCTCATAGAGAAATTCTTCTCCAAGGGAGACTGCTTCTCCCCTCCACACTCATACTCTGCACAGCTCCTCTGCTGAACCCATTCTCTGCTTTGTTTCACTTGTGCAGGCTGCACTCTGTGCTTTGGAGCATAATTGCAGTGTCCAAAAAGGTCCCAGGTGGCAGTGCCCTGAGCACACAGGCTGATTCCTATCAAGTCTCTTTGTACAGCTCTGTGCCAGCTGCCTCTGTAGCAGCCATAGATTCCCCTTGCAGGTGAACTGCCCTTGAGGCATTAGCTCTTTGCTAAGCTGAATCAATGTTTAAAAGATTCTAGCTTGATTCAACTGTTACAGTTGTATTGAATGTTGGAAGGGACCTCAAGAGACCATCAGGTCTGACCCCCCCTGCCAAAGCAGGATCACTTAGGGTAGTCCACACAGGAGTGTACCCAGGTGGGTTTGAAAGTCTCCAGAGAAGGAAACTCCACCAGCTCTCTGGGCAGCCTGTTCTAGTGCTCTGTCACCTGCACTGCAGAGAAGTTGCTCCTCATGTTGAGGTGAAATCTTCTAGGTTCAAGCTTGAACCTCTTGCTTCTTACCTTAGATTGGCCCCCTCCACTTGACAGCCACCCCTCAGATATTTATACACATTGATGAGATTTGATACATTGATTTATATTATTTTATATCATTAAAGAATTAATATATTTTGTATTAATATCTTTGAAGAAATATTAATAATTGATAACAGTGCTGAACAAGGTTAACCATATGCCTCATATAGTATTAGTAATACAGATGCATTAGAGTGATTAAAAACTTCTTTGAAGAGCTAACATCCTTCCACTCCTTGCTCTTTGCTGCCATCTGCTGTCCTTGTGTCAACATTGTAGTCACTGTGTCATCCTCTTGTATTTTTCCTGTTGGACTTCTGCCAATCCCACAGGACTGTTCTCATCTTGTTACTGAGGCCCAGGTGTGTGAGACCCCATCCTGTTTTCCAGACTCAGCCTTACCTCTCTCTTTGATGTCTGGGGCTGTGGTCTGCTGCCTTATGTCCCTTCACTCTATCAAGCTCAATGGTTCCTTTATTGATGGCTGAAGGCTACTCTAATGAGTGGGACAGTTTCTAAGGGTTAGTGAGGAGTTAATGAGTCTCCTTCCTTCAGCTGTCCTGCTGAGAGTGCTGGGCAGGGCTCAGGTGAGGGCCAGCTCTGAGGGGCAGGGGTTGTGCTGGGGCTAGGTTGAGGCCAGGGTTAAGGTCAAAGGACCAATGCTTAACAAAGGGTAAAGGCTGGGGCCAAGATGAGCAATGGGGGCAGAGTCAGGGTGAGGGGTGTGTTTGGGAGGGGATGATCTGTACGGGGTGAGGTGCAGGAGGGGTTCAGCTCCACTGTGTTAGAGCAGGGGACTGAGTAGAGAGGATGGGAGGGGCCCAGTCTGTATTGTGAGGTGTGGTATTTTCAATGCAGACCCCAGTAAGACTCCCCCATGGCAGGGGACTGGGCAGGGAGAGAGGGAGACACTTCCCTTCCTATGAGCCCACCAAGAGTGGGTTAGACATTCCACCTTCCAAATGTCAATATCCAGGAGAAGATATTAAATTTCTTGGTGTGATGAAGAGGTTATTAATTTATGAACATGAAATATGAGTTATATAAATATTAATTTGTATTAATTATTAGATATATCAATAACCAATGAGTCACTATTTTATATCCATATTCTAGTGCACGACTGTGAAATACATCCCAGAAGTGGTTCAATATTTATAATTTGGACTCAATTAGAATATTTGCAGAATTAATTTCTATTAACTCAGGCTGCAGTTCCACCACTTGGCCACCAGGTGGCGACTCGATGAGACGCTGGCAGTTGCTTAGCTATATACAGAGGTATTACAATACATTACAGTATCACAGTATTGACTTAGAGAAAGACACAAGAGACTCAGTAAGTTTCTTGTATTATGCTTCTATTTAGGCGCCTGACACAGGTAGAATCATTTCAAAAGACCTGTGTGGACTTCCGAGGGTTTTGGACAAACCTTTATACAAAACGTTATCTGTCTGAAGTCACAGAGGTATGTCAATATTTCACAGAAAGAGTCCAGATGTTTCCTATCTATACAAAGGTCATCTACCTAAAAATAACAAAACAAATACGTATCATCCAGATGTCCTTTATCTTAACAAAAGATCATCTGTCTAAGACTAACAGAAGTAAATTACTGAAGAATCCTGCTATTCCTTATCTATGTACAAGGCTGTCTGCCAACTCCTCTCCCCCTTCCTGCATTCCAGCATTTCAGCTAACGAGAGAAAGTTTATTAACACTGTTATTCTGTTTAAAAGAAGAATTTTCTGTTTATCAGTATAACAAAGGTTGGAAGAGACCTCAAAGATCATCGAGTCCAACCTGTCACCACAGACCCAATGACTAGACCATGGCACCAAGTGCCACGTCCAATCCCGTCTTGAACACCTCCAGGGATGGTGACTCCACCGCCTCCCTGGGCAGCACATTCCAATGGTGAACGACTCTCTCAGTGAAGAACTTAGGCTGCAATTCCACCGCTTGTCCACCGGGTGTCGACTCGATGAGATGCTGGCAGCTGCTTAACTATATACCGAGGTATTACCGTGCATCAGAGGCTGGAAGTAGAAATGTACTGCTAGGCACAGGTGCTTTGAAGTGAACATCAGTGAGTGGGAAGCAGGTGGAAGATTCACTGTGTCCTTTGTAGCAAGGTTAGGTTCCAGCAGGCTGCTGTTGCTGGGGCTGGCTCCTGGGCTGGTCTGGACAGCAACAGTTGAGGCAACCTCCTCCCCCAATGTCAGCAGAGAGGGACGGAACGTAGGCTAGCCTGTAGGCAGGGTCCCTTTGCAGGACTCAGGCAGCTCCCTCCGGATGGCAGGGAGTGGACCTACGTGTGTGGGCCCAGCAGGGCCGGTAGGGCTGGTCCTGGGACCGGGTTGGCCTCGTGACAATGATCTTTGGGCTGGTGAGGATGACCTGGGGAAGAAGCACAGCTGCGCAGAGCAGCAACTTCCCTTTGTTGGCTTGAAGGAGCAGGCAGGAGCCTCTTGGAGCCGTCCTGGCTTTGGAGCACAGGGCATGAACAATGCTCTGGATTCCCCTGGGGTTCACAAGGCACAGAGCGGCAGAAGCGGCGACTCTTCTCATCCCACAATGACAGGGTCCCGTGGGCAGTGCTGCTCTGCTTTCTGAGCTGACACACACAGGGTTGTGCAGCTCCTCAGTTTGCTGCTTCAGGCTGAGGCAGACGTTTGCACTGCCAGACTCAGCTAAGTCCCTTCCTGGCAAACTGGGCAGATCTTACCTCGGGGGTCCAGTCCTCCTGAAGGCACGTTAGGCTCTTCCAACAGGTGAGGCTGGCAATACAACGGTGTAGCTTCTCAGGCTCTCAGTGTTTGTCTCTCCTCTGGAAAATACTCTCACGGCTGAGGCTCAACAGGCCTGCTCAGATGCTGGCTTCTCCTCGCCTTGCAGAGGCCACTCATTTGCTTGCATCTAGGAGAGAGAAGACTTAATAGCAATGAGCTTAATGGCAAAGGCTATGGCAGGAGCTTAGCAGCTCTGGCAAGAAGAGAGGATGAAGATGGCTGTTAGGAAGAAGTTCTTCACAGAAAGAGGGATTTGCCCTTGGAATGTGCAGCCCAGGGAGGTGGTAGAGTCACCATCACTGGAGGTGTTTAGGAAGAGACTGGATGTGGCACTTGGTGCCATGGTTTAGTCAATTAGATGGTGTTGGGTGATAGGTTGGACTCGATGATATCTCAAAGGTCTTTCCAACCTGGTCTATTCTATTCTATTCTATTCTATTCTATTCTATTCTATTCTATTCTATTCTATTCTATCCTATCCTATCCTATCCTATCCTATAGTTTCATAGTTTCAGTCAGGGTTGGAAGGGACCACAAGGATCAGCTAGTTCCAACCCCCCTCCCATGGGCAGGGACACCCCACACTAGATCAAGCTGGCCAAAGCCTCATCCAGCCTGGTCTTAAACACCTCAAGGGATGGGGCCTCAACCACCTCCCTGGACAACCCATTCCAGGGCCTCACCACTCTCACGGTGAAGAACTTCCTCCTCACCTCCAGCTTGAATCTCCCCACCTCCAGCTTCATTCCATTCCCCCTAGTCCTATCACTCCCTGATAGTCTGAAAAGTCCCTCCCCAGCCTTCTTGTAGGCCCCCTTCAGATACCGGAAGGCCACAATGAGGTCACCTTGGAGCCCTCTCTTCTCCAGACTGAACAGCCCCAACTCCTTCAGTCTGTCCTCACAGGAGAGGTGCTCCAGCCTTCTGATCATCCTTGTGGCCCTTCTCTGGACACCTTCCAGCACCTCCAGATCCCTCTTGGAATAGGAGCTCCAGAACTGGAGGCAGTACTCCAGGTGGGGTCTCACCAGAGCTGAGTAGAGGGGGAGAATCACCTCCCTTGACCTGCTGGCCACACTTCTCTTGATGCAGCCCAGGATCTGATTGTCTTTCCGGGCTGCACGTGCACATTGAGAGCTCCTGTTGAGCTTCTCGTCCACCAGCACCCCCAAGCCTCTCTCCTCTGGGCTGCTCTCCAGCCAGGCCCAGCCTGGATTTGTGCCTGGGATTGCCTCGACCCAGATGCAGGACCCTGCCCTTGGTCCTGTTGAAGCTCATGAGGTTGGCTTGTGCCCACCTCTCCAGCCTGTCCAGGTCCCTCTGGATGGCATCCCTTCCCGCCAGCAGTTTGTTGCACCACACAGCTTGGTGTCATCAGCAAACTTACTGAGGGTACACTCAGTGCCACTGTCCATGGCACCCACAAAGATGTTGAACAAGCCTGGTCCCAGGACTGATCCCTGAGGGACTCTGCTTGTCCCTGGCCTCCGCTGGGACATGGACCCATTGACAGCCACTCTTTGGGTGCGGCCATCAAGCCAGTTCTGTATCATCTAGTGGTCCATCCATCAAACCCATGTGTCACCAGCTTGGAGACCAGGATGTGGTGCTCCCCTGGGTGGGCTGGTTAAGACCTGCTGGTCAAAGTGAAGGGCAAGAAGGAACTGCACAGGCAGTGGAAGCAGGGAGAGGGATGCTGGGAAGAGCCCAGGGACACTGCCCTGTGGTGTAGGGATGGGGTCAGGAAGGCCAAGCTATGGCTGGAGCTGAACCTTTCTAGGCATGCAAAGAACAAGAAGCAGCTTCTGCAGGCCTGCCAGCCAGAGAAGGGAAGTCAAAGGAAGGATGTCCTCTGTGATGAGCAAGGCTGGACAGCTGGTAACAATGATCAGATTAAAAAAAAAATAAAAAATTAAAATTGATTGTTTTTTAAAAAATGAAATAAAAAAATTAAAATTAAAATGCATTAAATAAAACAAACCTAAAAAATTTTAAAAATTTAAAAATTGAAAAAATATAAGATCAAAAATTTTAAAAATCTAGAAAATTAAAATTTGATTAAATAGTAATTAAATTAAATTAAAACCCATTATTAAGGAAATAATTGAAATTTAAAATACCAAAAATATTTTTAATTAATGAAAATAAAAATGAATATAAAATTTTTAAAAATTAAAAATTAAAAAAAGAAAAATAATAAAATTTTTAAAGATAGTTAAAAAATAGATCAAGAAAAAGTAAACCAAAAAAGAAAAAAGACTGTGTATTTTATAGCTAAGGGGTTTTAGTGACACCAGCAAGAAATAACTAACCCAAGTCAACTGCAATCATCGCAATAAACAACAGCAGAAGAATCAAGACTCTGAGGAAACAGCATTTCCCATGGAGTCAAACATCGATCACAGTAACTGTTATGATAATCTGAGATCAAAAGCATCAATCAGAAGAATGTAGCACAGCACCCTGTGAATTAGGACTGAATATTATGGTTGTTTGATTGTTGTGTGATTCGAGAAAATGTTCATATGGACTTAAATGTTATATCTCACCAGTTTGCTGTAATTTTACACACTTAGAGGGAAAATCACAATTCATTATAACACCACATGCATCGTCATTGTAGGCTGGAAACAACAACAAACAAATAAACACCTAAAGAATAAAGGGGAAAGAGAGAATAGCCCATAGCAAAAATATTTTTTTTAATGGTACCAACAAGAGATAGTTAGCTCATGTCAACACCTAGAAACATCAACTTTGCAAAGTGTTGCAACCCTCTCACCACAAGACAGCACGAACACAGCACAACTGTCATGAAGATGACAGTCAGCAAACCTGCCTAGCACTGACCTCAACGACTGTCACAATAATCCAAGATGTCAACAGAAAGCATCTAACTTATAACTGAGTGTCATGACTGCTATTGTATTCTATTCTGTTGCTTAACTGTTGTGCAAACATCAAGAGATCAGTATTACAAGGATGAGCAAAACCACATTATTATGTGTAATTTTATATTGGGCAAAGCAATGAAGCTCCTTTGCTCTTGCTGTTTGCCTGCAAGTTTTCTATCTGTGAAGCTAGAGCCTGGCCACATCTACCTGTACAGATGAAAGAAATCTTGCTACCATTAAACAATTCATTATTTTTGACCATCCTAGAGAAAAATAAAGATGCAACATACCCCTAAAGCAGATTGTAAACAACAGTGCTGAGGATTGGATTTGTGTCTTAATCTCTGTGTGCAATGTGTTCAGGCATAGTCAGGTCTTCCCTGTCAGTGGGAAGAGTGAGGTGTAGAGATCGGAACTATTGAGATCTAAGTTCTTCTTTACAATGTTTGTTGTCTTTGACCATGTATTATGCCACCTCTGTTAGAATGTTCTAATCAGCTCAACTTGAGCATTGTGCCTTGTATGGGTTACATCAGTCTGTCAGACATGCTGCGCTACAGGACTTTTGCTATCCAACTTAGCTTTAACTTGCTTGCTTCTGTGTATGCAAAGAGTATCTTGTACGGGATGAGAACAACTCCCATGAGCAGATTGCTCACAAAAAACAAAAAGGGGGATTTGTGGCAATGCCAGCACAAGCAGTGTGAGCAATCTGGCAGTGTAGGCTTAGAGCCTGACATGGTGGTAGGCCATGCTCAGCATAAGGGCAGAAGTGGCTAGCAGTGTAGCAAAGCAGTGCTGTGCCTGCAGCATGTAACTAAAGCAGGGCACTGGCAGCTATAAACACAGAGAGTTATCTGAGAATAACAGGACACACACCTGCATCAACAACCTCGCGTGGTGTTAGTAGTGTGACCAGTAATCTATACCAGTGCGATGTGTGGTCCCTCGTGGGGAGCCAATGAATCTGTGCCAACGATGCTCCCCAAGTCTATATAAGCTGTAGAGGTTTCCTTAACAAATGAACAACACTGGATCACATTGGTCATCCATATTGACTCCATTCTCTGTAGCCAGCAGCAACTATTAAATGTTAACAACAGCCCTAACAGGACTCCTTCCAGGACAGATTCTGCTCACTCCCAGAAAAGGCTGCACCACCTGAAGCCTTCCAAACACTCACCTGTGTCTCTTTCCCGTACAACCTATATCCCTTTCCCACTCCTGACAGACTGGGCCCATCATAGTACAAACTCGATGCCTGTTCTTTGGAGCTGGAGGTTCTGGTGTGTCCCATCCCCAGTCAGAAAGACACCACAGCATCTGGGAGTAACCATTCCAAATACCCTGGGATGGAGCAGACCCTGCACACAGGGAAGAAGGCCAACTGCATCTGGGCTGTGGCACGACAAGTATGGCCACACACACACAGAAGTTGTCCTCCCCCAGACTCCTCACTGCTGTGGCCACACCTGGATGCTTGGTGTCTAGGTGTGGGGTTCTGCAGTCTGACAGGGAAGGGAGGAACTTCAGAGATTGCAGAGGAGATCTGGCAGCACAGGGGTGACATCTCTGTTGGAGAGACTGAGGGCCCTGGGCTGCTTCAGCTGCTGAGGCTCAGGGCACTGCCAAAGCAGTGTGCACATGGCTGAAGGGTGGTTTCAGAGAGGATGGAGCTCTTTTGGGAGTGGGAGAGACTAAAACCTCCACACAGTGCAGATTGGAATGTTCAGAGAGGATGGAGCTCTTCTAGGAGTGGGAAGAGACCACAACCTCCACAAAGTGCAGCTTGGAAGGGTCAGAGTGGAGATGAGGCAAAGAAATGTCCTCAAAGGGCAGAGCTGCTATGCATGAGGCCATCCAGAGGGGTCAGGAAATGGCAGGGAGAGCTGAGACAGCTCAGGGAAGGGATGGAAATGGCAGGGGGAGAGCTGGGTGGGGAAGCAAGATTGGTGTCAGCAGCCTGAAGGGAAAGAGCTGCAGGCATGGGACAGTGTAGGAGAGGCTGCAGTAGGGATGGCCAAGGGCTCTGGCAAGGCTGAGAGGCCCAACAGGACCAAGGTCTTTGTCCCCTTGGCTCTGGCACTTGCCTCTGGCTCTAAGGCCAGTGAGGAGACACTTTGCTTTGAGGCTTTGAGATTCTTCTATTGCAAGGGCAGTGGTCAGGGCTTGGCCTTTCTGCTTCCTACACCAAAGGCAAGTTTTCTGCCCTGTACTTTGCCTTTGTCTCCCTGCAATCCTGGCCTCTAACAAGCTGCTCTAAGGAGTCCCTGGGGAGCCTTTGTCAGGAACAAGCCTCAGTGAGGCCAATCAGTGCTTCAAAGTACTTTGGAGTTTTCTTCTGCCTTGGACTTGTTGAGAGGCTTCTTGGCAGTACCTTGGCAGAGTCTCCTAGCAGTACCTAAGGATGATGGAATCAGCCCCAAATACTCCATGGGGCTCATTAAATACTGCTGCACCTCTCATTCTTGCCAAGGTTTCTGCAGCTAATTGGAGAGGTTTTTAGTGCACAAAGCATCTGATAAAAAGTATTTTTAAAGGTACATTTCATTCCTTTTCAGCAGGAGTTGTCTCTTTGTAAGCAATCCACAGCAAAACCTAACAAGGTCCTACCCTGCTCACTGCTCATCCTCACTCTCCACTGCCCCCAGCAGAGCCCAGAGCCACAGGTGAGGGACAGGCTCTGCCTTGCCAGGGGCTGGGGGTCAGGGCTTGGCAATTTGCATCAATGCAACCCCTCCAGGTTTGCTCAGCAGCAGAGCCACCTTGAGCTGCTTGTCCTGACCTCTCAACACTGCCTCAGGTCTCTGCTCTCACCACAGCCTGGAGATGCTTCAGTGCCTCCAGTGATGCTTCCCTTGCATCCACTCTCTCCTTCTGCTCTAACCAGGCCCTGGGGACCCTTTCCCAGTATGCTTCACTGGGACCCATTAAGAGTAGAAGAAACTTCAGAGTTTGAATCTGACTTTGACTTCTGCAGAGGTTTCATCAGCTTCCTCTCAGTCCCTGAGGTTTACAGGGCAATAAAAGCCAACAGAGGAGTTATTAAAACACCTTGGGCTGGTCCTCTGCTGCCCTATTGGGCCAGGCTCCTGGGCTGGAAGGAGCTGCTTGCAATCAGGCAGTGCTGCAGGAAACAGCTCTGGCTAGGAGCAGCTCCTCTGCACAGCACAGCAGGGCTGAGGACACTGCCAGAGGATCTCAGGGAGATGAGGAAGGCAGAGAGAGCTTCAAGCTGTCCAGGACTGGGAAGATGACTGAGAGCTCACTGGAGCCTTCAGTTCCATCCTGTGAGCAGCAGTGAGCAGAGCTGGGTAAGGAGAAGGCTTCACCCTCATCCTCTGTTTCTCCACCTCTCCATGGGACTCTCATTCCCTGGGATTGGGCTGTTGGTCACTTTCTGTTCTGACACAAGAAGAATCTTCCTGGCAATTCTGGATCCCTGCTGCATATGAAGCTGTGATGAACCATCACTGGTTGGCAGTGGTGGGGAATGATCTGATTCATTCCTCCTGCAGCTCAGGGACAGGGGTTACAATGAGGCTGAGGGAAGTGTGCCCTAACTTGTCACTGCCTTTCCCTCCTTGCACAGGTCTCCATGACCAGAGGCAGCAGATGGCCAACAGCAGCTCCAGCACATACTTCCTCCTCCTGCCATTCTCAGGCACAAGGCAGCTGCAGCTCCTGCACTTCTGCCTCTTCCTGGCCATCTACCTGGCTGCCCTGCTGGGCAATGGCCTCATCATCAGCACCATAGCCTGGGACCACCACCTCCACACCCCCATGTACTTCTTCCTCCTCAACCTCGCCCTCACTGACATAGGCTGCATCTCCACCACTGTCCCCAAATCCATGGACAATTCCCTGAGGGACACCAGGGACATCTCCTATGCAGGGTGTGCTGCTCAGCTATTTTCCTTTTTCTTTATGATATCAGCAGAGTTTTATCTCCTCACCACCATGTCCTACGATCGCTACGTTGCCATCTGCAGACCCCTGCACTATGAGACCCTCCTGGGCAGCAGAGTTTGTCTCCACATGGCAGCAGCTGCCTGGGCCTGTGGCTTCCTCAGTGCTCTGCTGCACACAGCCAATACATTTTCCCTGCCCCTCTGCCAGGGCAATGCTGTGGAGCAGTTCTTCTGTGAAGTGCCCCAGATCCTCAAGCTCTCCTGCTCCACATCCTACCTCAGGGAACTTTGGCTTATTGTAGTTACTGCATCTCTTTCATCTGTCTGCTTTGTGTTGATTGTGGTGTCCTATGTGCAGATCTTCAGGGCAGTGCTGAGGATCCCCTCTCAGCAGGGACAACACAAAGCCTTTGCCACCTGCCTCCCTCACCTGGCTGTGGTCTCCCTGTTTGTTAGCACTGGCATCTTTGCCTATCTGAAGCCTTCCTCCATCTCCTCCCCATCCCTGGACATGGTGGTGTCAGTTCTGTACTCGCTGGTGCCTCCAGCAGTGAACCCTCTCATCTACAGCCTGAGGAACCAGGAGCTCAAGGCTGCCCTGAGCAAACTGATCACTGGATGGTTTCAGCAGCAATAAACTCTCCTGCAGAGCAGTTCTGATGTCACTCAGTGCAGGCCCAGCCTGGCTGCTTGAGTTCTGGCTTCTGCTGGTGCTGTTCCTCTTGTGAGAATGTTGTTCCCACCAATGTCTTTCTTCAGACTATTTCTGGTTCAGTGTTGTCCTGTCTGCTGTGACCCAGAGGCTGCAGACATGAGGAGCTGTGCTCCCTGGGTGTTCAACACAATAAATGCCCCTGCAGGGAGTTGTTTCTCTGAACTCCTTCCTCCAAGGCTTCTGTGGAGCTGCAGGGCAGTGCCTGTGTGCAGAGGTGGAAGGGCAGAGTCCCAGCACAGCAGCAGTGCCAGGGAGCCCCAGATCTTGGGCTGTCCTCAGCTGCTCTTTCTGCCCTTCCACCCTCTGAGCCTCTGTGCTGGGGCAAGTGCTGAGTGCTCTGGCAGCTTGGGCACTGTGCTGCTGGGTGGCAGTGCTGGGACTTCAGGCAGGGAGAGTCCAGGGCTGCTTGCGGGACAGAGCTGTGTTCCAGAGCAGCACTGCCATCAGAACAGGAGGTCTTCTTGTGTCTTTGTACCCCAACCCCCTCTCATAATAGACTGCACCTACTCAGAGTCCAACTGGTTTCCCTGACCCCCTTCTACTAGAGTCTCAGCCTTAATATTTTCTCTTTATCCCCTCCCAGTACAGATGTGGCCTCATCCCAGTACAAGCTAGCACATGTTGTCTTCTTCCCCTGCAGTCTGGATCCCTGGGTCCCTTCCTCTACAGTCAACCCACCACAGTCCTATCGCAGCACAGAATGTAGCCCCTGGATCCCTTCCCACTACCATCTGTATCCATCCCGGTACAAACTGCACACCCTCATGCCCTCCCAGGGCAGTCTGGGCCCTGTCCCATTCCAAACAGGGTCCCTTTCATCCCACCAGGTACACATTAGTCATTTACTCAATAAAAACTTGATCCCCTTATGCCCTCCCAGTGCATCCTGGACCCTGTCCCAGTACAAGCTGCATTCCCTGACCACATTCTAGGACATTCTGGGCCCTGCACAGCACAATTTGGGATCCTTTTAACCCTTCCCAGTACAGACTTGGTCACATCTCAGGACAAACTGCATCTCCTGGACCACTCCCAGCTCAGAGGTGGTCTTATCCCAGGACAAACTGCATCCCTTTGCCATCTCCCATACAGTTTCCTGTGCCAGTACAAAGTGCATCCCTTGGACCCCTTCCCAGCCCCAGCTGCACCCAGCACAGCACAAAGTGGATATCCTGATCCCAGGGCAGCTGTGGCCTGATCCTGGTACAAATGGGATCCCATTGCCATCTCCCAGCACACTCTGAACCTCATCCCAGTACAAAGTGCATCTCCTGAAACCCTGATTCCACCCCAGCACAGACCAGGACCCACCCCTGCAAACTGATCCCCTGATGCCCTACCAGTTCAGACTGGGGCCCCCTCCAGCTACAATCTGAACCTCTCTGAGCTCTTCCAGTACAGACTGGACTGTGTTCCAAACCAAGCTGAGTCCCCTGGTTCCCTCCCAGAGCAGACATGGCCTCATCCCAGCACAAACTGCATCATCTTGCTCCATCACAGTACACTCTGGGTCCCATCCCAGTACAAAGTGGATTCCCTGCTGCCTTCCCAATACCTACTGCATCCCTCCACATGTTAACTGTGTACTCTGGTTCCAATCCAGGACAGACAGACCCCTCTCAGTGCAAAATGCATCCCCTGACTCCCTCCCAGTACAGCCTAGGCCTTGTCCAAGTACAAACTGGTGCCCTGATCCCATCCCAGTATAGTCCAAGACCTGTCCCAGAGGAAATAAATAAAGGAGGAAAAAAAGAGGAAAAAAAACCTACCTGAAGGGTGGTTGTAGCCAGGAAAGGGTTGGTCTCTCCTCTCTAGCAACCAGCACCAGAATAAGGGGACACAGTCTCAAGCTGCACCAGGGGAAGTTTAGTCTCAAGGTGAGGAGAAAGTTCTTCACCCAGAGAGTCATTCACCATTGGAATGTGCTGCCCGGGGAGGTGGTGGAGTCGCCGTCCCTGGAGGTGTTCAAGAGGGGATTGGACGTGGCACTTGGTGCCATGGTCTAGTCACGGGGTCTGTGGTGACAGGTTGGACTTGATGATCTTGGAGGTCTCTTCCAACCTTAGTGATACTGTGATACTGTGAAATGAACCCAATGGCATCACCCAGTACAGACTGGAGACCATCCCAGTGCAAACTGCATCTCCTGATCCCCTCCCAGCACAGACAGGGTCTCATCCCAGAGCAAAGTTGAAGCCCCAGCCCCCTCCCAGTGCAAACCAGATATCAGGACTCCTTCCCAGTACTGACTGTGCCTGCTCCCAGGAATAGCTGCATCACCTGAACCCTTCCCAGGAGCAGACAGGGACCACCCCCCCAGTACAAACTGTATCCCTTTTACACCCTCCCAGGCTGACTGGACCCCATCCCAGTACAACCTGAGTCCCCTTGCCACATCCTAATACAGTCTGGGACTCATCCCAGTACACACTGGATTCCTTCACACACACCCAATATAGACTGGACCCTGTCACAGTCACAACTCCATACCCTAAGCACACCAGAGTCCAGTCTGGGCCATCTCCCATTTCTAACTGGCTCCCATTAACAGCTCCAAGTACAGTCAAGGCCTTGTCCCAGGAAAAACTGATTCCACTCACCACTCATCCCATCCTGTGCTGTTTAATACTTTTATCAGTGCTGTAGACAGAGGGATGAAGACACCATCAGCAAGGGTGCAGATGGCACCAAGCTGAGTGGTGCTGTTGAGCTGCCAGAGGGACAGGATGGCATCCAGAGGGCCCTGGACAAGCTGGAGAGGTGGTGCCCAGGTGACCCTCATGAGGTTCAACAGCAGCAAGAGCAGGGTCCTGCAGCTGGGCTGGAGCAATCCTCACTAGCAATACAGGCTGGAGGAGGACGTGACAGAAAGCAGCCCTGAGGAAAAGGACTTGGGGGTGCTGGTGGGGGAGAAGCTGGCCAGGAGCAGGCAGTGTGAGCTTGCAGCACAGAAGGCCAAGGGCAGCCTGGGCTGCATCCAAAGCAGCATGGCCAGAGATGGAGAGAGAGGTTCCTGCCACTTTATTCTGCTCTGGTGAGACCTCCCCTGCAGTATTGCATCCAGCTCTGAAGTCTCAGCACAGGAAGAACATGGAGCTGATGCAGAAAGTCCAGCAGGGGCTTGGAGCAACTGTGGTATGAGGACAGGCTGAGGGAGCTGGGGTTGATCAGCTTGGAGAAGAGAAGGCTCAGAGGAGACCTAATAGCTGCTTTCTAGTGCCTGAAGGGTACTGGATGGAAAGAGATTGTTTGCAAAAGCCTGCAGGGACAGGACCAGGGGCAATGGCTTCAAACTAGAGCAGAGCAGATTGAGATTGGAGTGAGGAACAAATTCTGCACAGTGAGGGTGGTGGAACACTGGAACAGGTTGCTTGAGGTTGAGGCCTCATCCCAGCAGGTATTCAAGGTAAGGCCAAGCAGGGCTCTGGGCAACCTGATGTACTTGAGGATGTCCCTTTCTGTCTGCAGGGGGTTGGACTGGATGACTTTTGGAGGTCCCTTCCAACCCAGATCATTCTATGATTGGACCATTCTCTGATATCATAGGATCCCTGTACAGACTGGGCCTCAATGAAGTAAAAGTGGATCCTCCCACCCCCTCCATCTGGATCCCACCTACTGCAAAATGGATGCTCTGAGCCCCCTCCTAGGACAGACTGAACTCCCTCCCAGGACAGAAGGCATCCACAGACCACCATCCCAGTTCCTTCTGCAACCTCTTCTTGTATAAATCAGATTTCATGGTCCCCTTCCAGGCTAGACTGGGCCATGTGCCAACACAAACTGCTTTGCTTTTTGCCCCTCCCAGTTCAGACTTGGCTCTCAGCCACAGCTAACTCGCTCCCCTGTCCCACTAGCAGTACAGTCTGGGCTCCCTCCCAGTACTAACAGGACCCCCTGCTGCCTGCTAGTAAAGTCCTGGACACCTCCCAGTAAGAGGTGACCCCATGGCCTCTCCCAGTAACACTGGGCTGGGTCCCAGTACACTCTGAAACGCTAATGCTGTACCGGTACAGACTGGGCCCTTCCTGTCCAAACTGGATCCCTGCAGTTTGGGGCTGCCCAGGTCAAGAGAGACAGAGATCTGCTGGAGAGAGTCCAACAGAGGCTAGGAGGATGAGGAAGGGACTTGAACATCTCTGGGGCCAAGCCACTCTCCATTATTGACCTGGAGTCCTGGCTCACTGGGGAGGTCCCAGGGTACTGGAGAGGAGCAAATGTGACACCCAGCTGGAAGAAAGGAGGATCCAGGAAACTATAGAGCTGGCAGTGTGAGCTGGGTAGCAGGGCAGGGCCTGGAGCAGAGCATCTCCAGCACCATTACATGACCTGGAGAGGACAAGCAGGGGATCAGGCCCAGTCAGCATGGGTTTAGGAAGGGCAGGTGCTGCCTGACCCACCTGATCTCCTTCTCTGACAGGATGAGTGACTGTTGGATGAGGGCAAGGCTGTGGCTATTGACTCCCTAGACTTTCCAAAAGCCTTTGGCACTGTTCCCCACAGAATTCTCCTGGGCAAAGTGGCTGCTCCTGGCTTGGATGAGCAATGCTCTGCTGGATACAGCCCTGGCTGGGTGGAAGGGCCCAAAGAGTGGTGGTCTGTGGAGTTCAATCCAGCTGGTGGCAACTGTGAGTCCCAGCTGTGCCTTGAGCTATCAGCATGACTTGCAATAAGACCATTTGGTCTGTTCAGCTACACCATTAGCCTGAGGATAATATGGGCTGTGGAACACTCCTTTCGTTCATTCTCCTTGCACCCAGCCTTGCACTGTGCTCACTGTGAAGTGTGATCCATTGGCACTTTGGACACAGCCAGGCACAGGTAGAATGCTGAACCATTTCTCCAGAGCTTCAATCCTTTGAGCTCCTGTGGCAGTGCTGAGAGCTGTGGCCATGGCTCATCCTGGAACCACTTCTGCTCCTACCAGGATATAACTTTTCCCAGGAGAGGTCTTCAAAGGGCCAACTTGCCAGGGGCTCCACAGAGGCTTGTTGTGTCTGATCTGTGGGGCAGAGGCTTGCTTTGGGTGGTTGGCCTTAAGCTAACCCAGCATTGTGGCCAAGCTGTAAGAATTGTTCCAAATGTTTCAAACTGACCTCCCTTGAGCCTGGCACTCAGAATAGAGGTTGGCCTTCCCTGGGTGGCCTCTTCTCATGTGCAGCCACTCAGCCAATCTTGCTCAATCTTCCCCTTCATTGTTCACCACAGGAATTCTTGCTGGGTGATCTGCCTGCTGGTTCCATTGTGCAGCAGCTCTTCCCTTCTGTGCATGGCCTTTGACCCCTCCTGCCTTTGAGGGTCTTGAGGGACCTGTTTCTCAGAGTCATTGCCAGTCTCCAGCTCTCCAGATTGATTCCCCCTGACACTTCCATTCAGTGGCACCCTTGGAGGCTGCACAGGCATCAGTGTGAATAGCAGGGGCACCATTCTCTGCTGCCAGCATGAGTGCAGGGCAATCCTCCTACCTGTGCACCCCCTTCCTCTGCCACAGTCTTCCCAGTGCCAGCCTCCAGCACTGCAGCTTTCTGTTGCCATTTGCATCCCATACAGTGGGTGGAGTCAGCTGAGAACCACACTCCTCCTGCATTTGAGCCTGTGGTCAGCTCAGCTGCTGCCTTAGTTGGAGACAGTTCATAGGCCAGGCCTAACAGCACTGTGTCTGCAGTCCCAGGCTGTGGTAGGTTGGAAACTTTTGCTGGAGCCTTTTGCATTTTCCAGTGAGGGTCCAATGAGCAGCATTGCAGCCAAGAAAGACAAGGCAAAAAGAAGACATCAGGAATCCAATCAAGATCCATTCCTGGCCAGCCCTGGAGCTTGCTTCTCATCAGGGGGTCCTTGTCTGCCTTCACCAGGCATGGGTGCAGGGCTCCTTGGCAGGGAAGTTTATCCCTCTCTCCCCACCCAACTCTCCCCTGGTGTCTGGGGGTCTCCTCAGAGTCTGAATTGAAACTCTCACAGCTCCCATGACAGACTGAATGCTTTTAGCACCTCCCAGTCCAGCCTGGGCCCCTCCCATCCTCTCTACTCAGTCTCCTGCTCCAATGCAGTGCAGCTGAGCCAAGCCCTTGCCTCACCCCTTACAGTTCAGCCCCTCCCAAACCCACTCCTGACGATGACTCTGGCTCCAGTGCTCATCCTGGCTTCAGCCTTTACCCTTGGCATTGACCCTTGGGCATTAACCCCAGGCCTCAACCCAGCCACAACTCAGTCTCTGCCTCTCAGAACTGGCCCTCAGCTGAGCCCTTCCCAGAACACTCAGCAGGACAGCTGAGGGAAGGAGACTTCTGAACTTTCTCACTAACTGTTAGAAACTCTCCCACTAGTTCAGAGCTTAGCTTTCTGACATCAATCAACTAATCCTAGAGCTTGAGAAAGCAAATGGAGCTAGAGCAGCAGATGGCAGCTCTAGACAGAGAGAGAACAATAAGGCTGAGTCAGGAAAGCAGGCTGGGTTCTCACACCCCTGGGCCTCATGAACAAGAGAAGGACAGTTCTGTGGGATTGGCAGAGGACAAACAGGAAAAAGACATGACAGAAGACATGGGGACTGCAATGTTGCTAAAAGGACAGGAGGTGGCAGCAAAGACCAAGACTTGGAAGGACCTCAGCAAATAAGATTTTATCCTTCTCATGCCTGTGTGTGACTGAGTCCTAGATGAGGACCATGGTTAACCTTTCCAGCACAGGTACATTTTGGAGCCATCATTCCATGTCCATGCAGGTTAGTGAAGGATACTGCTGAATGGCTATGGGAGGCTCTGAGTTTGATTTCCTCACTTCACATTCAAGACCCTCCCTGGACCCCTCAAGGACACCTCCCTGCAGTGGGCTCATGGCTTCATCCCTGGCCCTGGGGAAGAAACGTCCCCAAAAGTGGCCTTTTGGGACAGAAATGTCAAAGGAAAACCAACCAAAGATAATACTTTATTAGGGTTGGGGTTTCCATTCTAATCAGGCATTATCCTTGGGATGAGGTTTTTCTTTTCCCTCTAGGAAGCCCAAAGTGTTGAGGAACAAACAGCCAAATCCCAGCCCAGCTGCAGTGGTGGCACTGGCTGTGCTGACTCAGCACTGTCATTCCTCTCCTCAGCACTGGCTGGTGCAGAGAAGGGCAGGGGCACATTTGCTTCTGAGGAAAGAAGGTGTAAAAGAGGAGATTGCAGTTTGAGCTGCTGGAGAAGGTCCCCCTAGGGGGGAGTCAGGTTTTGGCCTGGCAGTGCCGGGGTCGGTGTAGTGCTGTGTCCCCTGGGGCACGCTGGTCACCAGCGTGGGGGTGACTATGCCAGGTGAGGGTGAAGCTGCGGATGAAGCCCTTGCTGCAGTCTGTGCAGGTAAAGGGCTGGCACCGGTGTGGGTGCAGCGGTGCTGGCTGAGGGTGGCAATCTGAGTGCAGCTCTTGCCTCAGGCAGCTCAGAGGTGCAGCTGCTTCTGGCTGTGGACGCAGCAGTGCCGGATGAGGTTGGAGCTGAGGAAGAAGTTCTTGCCGTAGTCCCCACAGAGGGCTGGGCACTGGGCTGGAGGCAGTGGGGCTTCAGCAGCTCCAAGCTGGGTGGGAAGCTTTGCCCACCCTCAGGGCACTGATGTGGCTGCTTGGGTGACACAGAGGGGCTGATATGGGTTTGCCATCTTCCTCCTCTTCATATTCCTCCTCCTTCTCTTTATTTGTCTCCTATTCTATATCATCCTCCTCTTCTTCCACATCATCCCCTTTGTCCTCCATGTAATTATTGTCGTCCTCCTCCTAGTCCTCATACACTTCATCCTTGCTGTCCTCATCCATGTCTCCATCAACCACTTCTGCTATTCCTCAAGGCTGAGCTTTGGGCTCCTCCAAATTATTCTTCAGGTGATTCTTCTCCTCCCAGATCTAGTCCAGGTCCTTCTGGGAGGCCATGCTGCTGAGAGGAATGGTCACCCCTGTGCTCTTGAGCAAATCCTTGGCGACCAAGTGACTGGGAAGTAAGGACACTGTGTGTGACTCCTTGCAATGGAGGGATCAGAGCCCTAACTCCTCTGCTGAGTGCCCTGGTTGTAGTGCTGATGGGGCTGACACCTCCAGGACAAAGCCAGCCCAACCATCCCCCTCTGGCCATGCAACTGAGACCTGACCACCTGGGGCTCAGGGAGATGAACGCCTAAATTCTCACCACAGACAATGACCCTCAAAGCTCCACAAGTGGTGAAGTGTGGTTTGAGAGGAGGGTCTGGAGAGGGTTGAGAGGTGCTCAGAGGTCAGCTGGAGCCTGGGATCTTGCTGCTGTCCCAAAGTTGGGTTCTTTACCTTCTGGCCTGTTCAAAGGAGCAGATCTGCAAACTTTCCTCCTCCCCAGCACAAAGGAGCAGGGCTGAAGGAGAGAAGAGAAGGATATGATCCCAGGCAGAGAGAAGCAAAAGGTTCAGAGGAGAGGACTGACCTGCAAGGAATGGCTCAGCCCTGACCAGGGCTCTCCCTGCCTTGTGTTTCCCTCCCTATGGCTTGGGGGTTTGTCACCTCCTGCCAGCTCAGTGCATCTGTGCTTGGATCACAGCCAACAGGGAGGTGATAGAAAACTTTGGAGGTCAAAACCTTCAGGGTCTGTGCAAGTGGCAAAAGATCCCAGGATGATTCAGCATCCAAGGTTCTCCAGATCAGAGAAACACCTGATGGAAGTCAATCATCTCCACCTCTCAAAAGAGTGACCCTAAAGCCAGAGCCTTGGATCTCTCCTGGATCACAGCAGCTGTGTCCAGCATCTCCCCCACTCAGACATCTCTCAGGCACAACCTGCACCAAGGGACAGCACCAAGTCAGACTTCTCCAGGATCAGGTCTCATCCTCCTAAAGCCTTCACTGTCAACATCTTTGGGGAGCTCTATGTTCCACTGGAGGCAGCCAGCTCTGTCCCTGTGTCTGTGTGCTTGGTGCTTCTCTCCAGGCACAGCCATAGAAAGAGATTTGAATTCAGGATCCCTTGCAGCCAGTCAGGGTCAGCCTTGTCCTTACCCACTCTGTCATTCAGAGGCTCTTGGATTAGAACACATTCTGCTGAACCACCTTGGGGTTTGCAGATTGGTTAATGGGGAAGGGCTACTAGGATCCAACCTTTTCCTCTGCTTCTCACTCTCAAGAACTCTTGACTGGCTGAGAAATCACATCCATGGCACAACTTGTTGGCTTTGCCTCATCCTTGTGGACAGGCAAGCTGCTGAGAGACAGCTTGTGCTGAGCAGATGGTTCCAGAGGCCTTGGATTGCTGAGGGAACTTTCTCAGCCTTGGCTTTGCTTGCTTTGCTTCCAAACAGCAACAATTCTTCTGGGCTGTGTGCAGGCAGTCTCTAAGGAGAGCAGGGGTAGCT
>JAAWVA010000030.1:33044055-33074774 GCA_015227895.2 Colaptes auratus
TGGCACAGAGCTGTTCAAAAGAAACTTGATAGGAATCAGCCTGTGTGCTCAGGGCACTGCCACCTGGGACCTTTTTTGGACACTGCCAATATGCTCCAAAGCACAGAGTGCAGCCTGCACAAGTGAAACAAAGCAGAGAAGATGGGTCAGCAGAGGAGCTGTGCAGAGTGTGTGTGTGGAGGGAGAAGCAGTCTCCCCTGGAGCAGAATTGTGAGCAGCAGGCAGCTGCTCTCAGCTCGGGCTGCAGCAGCTTGTTGGGGCTCTGAGTGAGTAGCTACTGGCTCACAGGACATGGGGAGGCTTGCAGCCAGGCAAGCAGTTGACAGTTCTGCAGTGCTCAGGGTGGGATGAGCAGTTCTCATTTTCTCACCACAACTCCAGCAGCTTGCACCAGCACTCAGGTGTCACAGGTGGAGCAGAGCATCTTTCTGGCTGCAGACTCAGGCAGCAGGCATGCAGAGGCTGCTTTCCAGTTCAGCAGCATTCACCCGTGCAGCTACTGCGTGTCCAGTTCATATGGACAAATAAGCTCTGGGGAACCCCAGAGCTCCTTGGTAGAACAAGGGAGAGTTGTTTACCCTCCTGGCTTGGATTAATAAGGTGCTGAAGACAATAATGGCCAATGGCAGAAGAGAAAGAAAGAGAGGAACAAGAGAGTTCAGCCTAGAGAATAAAGTTTGCCCAAGCCATGGGAAGCTGCACAGGGAGTCCATAGCGTGGCAGCTGGCCAGGCACAGCTGCAAACAGTGCACTTTGTTTCCCCTAACCACAGGACCTGCCTAGACAAGCCTGGGATGTCCAGCTTTGCAGATTTACAGCACCTTGCCCTTTGTCTAGTATTGTGCTGAGCACCCCAGCTCCATGGGGGGGGGTGCAAAGGGGGTTGTGTTTGGGCATGTTCAGACTTGTGCCTCCAGGACAAGCACGTGTAAGCTTTGGAGTGATCCATTCCGTGTCCATGCAGGTTATTAAAGGATCCTGTTCAGTGGCCATGAGTTGCTTTGATTTCCTCACTTGACCTTCAAGACTCTCCCAGGACCCTCAAGGACACCTCCTGAACTGAGCACATGGCTCCAGCCCTGGCCCTGGGGAAGAAATGCCCCCAAAGTGGATCTTTGGGAAAGAAATGTCCAAGGAAAACCAACCAATGACAATACTTTATTAGGGTTGGGGTTTCCATTCTAATTAGGCATTATCCCTTGGGACAAGGTTTCCTTTTACCTCCAGGAAATCCAAAGTGTTGAGGAACAAAGAGCCAAATCCCAACCCAGCTGCAGTCTTGCTGCCAGCTGTGCTGACTCAGCACTGTCATTCCTCTCCTCAGCACGGGCTGGTGCAGAGAAGGGCAGGGGCACATTTGCTTCTGAGGAAAGAAGGTGTAAAAGAGGAGACTGCAGTTCAAGATGCTGGAGAAGGTCCCCTAAGGGGGGTCACGTTTGGCTGGCAGTGCCGGGGTCGGTGTATTGCTGTGTCCCTGGGGCACGAGGTCACTGGCGTGGGGGTGACTATGCCAGGTGAGGGAGAAGCTGCGGATGAAGCCCTTGCTGCAGCCTGTGCAGGTAAAGGGCTGGCCCCGGTGTGGGTTGCAGCGGTGCTGGCTGTGGGTGGCCATCTGAGTGCAGCTCTTGCTCAGGCAGCTCAGAGGTGCAGCTGCTCTGGCTGTGGACGCAGCAGTGCGGCTGTGGTTGGAGCTGAGGAAGAACCTGTTGCCATAGTCACCACTGACAGAGGGCTGGGCACTGGGCTGGGGGCAGTGGGGCTTTACCAGCTCCAAGCTGGGTGGGAAGGAAGCTTGCCCACCCTCAGGGCACTAATGTGGTGCTTGGGGGGCACAGAGGGCTGATATGGTTTTCTATCTTCCTCCTCTTCCTCTTCCCTCTCCTTTATTTTCTTCCTATTCCATTCATTCCCCTCTTCTTCCACATCATTCCCTTTGTCTCCACATAATTATTGTCATCCTCCCTCCTAATCCTCATACATTTGATCCTTGCTGTCCTCATCATGTCTCCATCAACACTTCTACTATTCCTCAAGGCAGAGCTTTGGTTCCTCCAAACTTATCTATTTTTCTCCTCCCAGATCTAGTCCAGGCCTTCTGGGAGGCCATGCTGCTGAGAGGAATGGTCACCCCTCTGCTCTGGGCAAATCCTTGGGGACCAAGTGACTGAGAAGTAAGGACACTGTGTGTGACTCCTTGCAATGGAGAGATCAGAGCCCTAACTCCTGTGCTGAGTCCTGGTTGTAGTGCTGATGGGGGGGACACCCCAGGACACAGCCATCCCAACCATTCCCTCTGGCCATGCAACTGAGACCGACCAGCTGGGGCTCAGGCGGTGAACTCCTACATCCCATCACAGCCAATGACCCTCAAAGCTCCACAAGTGGTGAAGTGTGGTTTGGGAGGAGGGTCTGCAGAGGGTTGAAGGTGCTCAGGGTTCAGATGGAGCCGGGATCTAGCTGCTGTGCCAAAGTTGGGTTCTTTACCTTCTGGCCTGTTCCAAGGAGCAGATCTACAAACTTTGCTCCTCCCAGCACAAAGGAGCAGGGCTGATGGAGAGAAGTGAAGGATATGACCCAGGCAGAGAGAAGCAAAGGGTTCAGAGGAGAGGATGACCTGCAAGGAATGGCTCAGCCCTGACCAGGCTCTCCCAGCCTTGCACTGCTCTCCCTATGGCTTGGGGGTTTGTCACTCCTGGCAGCTCAGTGCATCTGTGCTTGGATCACAGCCAACAGGGAGCTGATAGAAAACTTTGGAGATCAAAACTTCAGGGTCTGTGCAAGTGGTAAAAGATCCCAGGATGATTCAGCATCCAAGTGTTCTCCAGATCAGAGAAAACACCTGATGGAAGTCAATGATCTCCACCTCTCAAAACAGTGACCCTAAAGCCAGAGCCTTAGAGCTCTCCTGGATACAGCAGCTGTGTCCAGCATCTCCCCCACTCAGACATCTCTCAGGCACAACCTGCACCAAGGGCCGCACCAAGTCAGACTTCTCCAGCTCAGTTCTCATCCTCTGAGAATGTTGAAGCTTTGTGTTGCCCTGAGCTCCAGCAGAAGGAAATGAACTCCAGGACAGCCTCTCTGCCAACCACCTCTCCACCCCTCTGTCACCTGTTGGGGGCTCTACATTCCACTGGAGGCAGCCAGCTCTGTCCCTGGTCTGTGTGCTTGGTGCTTCTCTCCAGGCACAGCCATAGAAAGAGATTTCAATTCAGGATTGGTTCATGAGGAAGGGCTGCTAGGATCCAACCTTTTCATCTGCTTCTCACTCTCAAGAACTCTTGACTGGCTGAGAAATCACAGCCATGGACAACTTGTTGGCTTTGCATCATCTGTGGACAGGCAAGCTGCTGAGAGACAGCTTGTGCTGAGCAGAGTTCCAGAGGGCTTGGACTGCTGAGGGAACTTTACAGTATCACAGTATCACAGTATTGCTAAGGTGGAAGAGCTCAAAGATCTCAAGTCCAACTGTCTCCACAAACCCAGGACTAGAACATGCACCAAGTGAAAGGACATTGCTCCCAGAGAGAGCACTCCTGCCCACTGCAGGCTTAACTCACGACTTCCAGTAAGGGTCTAGTGCTACCAACTGAGCCACATGCCTTTCTCAGCTTGGCTTTGCTTTGCTTCAAAAAAGCAACAATTCTGTGTCTGTGCAGACAGTCTTAAGGAGAGCAAGGCAGCTGGTGCCATGGAGCTGTGAGCTCCAGCTGCAGAGAGCAGTAGAGAAGTCTGATGCAAGGAGCAGGGATGGAAGGCCCAGGTGGGCAGGACAGCAATGGGGAGGTGGGGAGGGTGAGGAGCAAAGTTGTCCACTCCATGTCAGCCCTCAAAGGACAGCTTCTCCTCCCAGTCCAGACCTCCTGAGCAGAAGCCTGCATCATTCTGGCTTGGTGGATGCTGCTGTCACTCTGCCCTCATCTGAGAAAGAATCAAATAGTTTACCATCAAAACTGAGCTTTTGTGAGGTGCACTTTGAAATCTGGAGGAACAACAAAGACACAAAGAGCTCCTCAGGGCACCTGGGGATCATCCATGAACCTCAGGTACTGAGAGAAGAGTGAAGAAACTGTGCAAGAAGCAAGAAGCAAGAAGCAAAAGACAAGTCCCTTGAAGCACTGATTGGCCCCACTGAGGCTTGTTACTGCCAAAGCCTCCCCAGGGACTGGTTAGAGCAGCTCAGGAGAGGCTGTGATTGCAGCAGGCAAAGGCAAAGTGCAGGAGAGCAAACTCTGGCTCTGGTTGCTGCAGCACAAAGGCCAAGGCCTGAGCACAGCCCCTGGGCAGGCAGCTCCTGTCCCTCATGTGTGGGTCAAGGCTCTTCAGGTGCAGTGGGGGTGGGGGGTGGGTTTCATAGCCAGCATAGCAGGGCCTAGGTTGGAAGGGACCTCAGAGCTCGTCTGCTCCAACCTCCCTGCCATAGGCAAGGATGCCTCTCCAAGAGACTCAGCTGCTCAAGGCCTCATCCAGCCTGGCCTTCAACACCCTCAGGAGAGGGCATCCTACCTGGGCAGCCTATTCCAGAGTCCCACAACCCTCATATGAAGAACTTCTTCCTAAGGCCCAGTCTAAACCTCCTTTCCTCACCTTCAAACCTTTCCCTCCTGTCCTGTCACCAGAAACCCTCATGAAAAGTCCCTCTCCAGCCTTCCTTTAGCATCCCTGTAGGGTTTGTGATGCTGAGTGGAGGACAAGGCCTGACAGTCCCCAGCCTTCCTGGGGCTGTGGACAGAGGCAGTGAGGCCCTCCCATGCCTCAGGACAACATCTCCTCACAGGCCTCGGGGACGAGAATTGCCATAGCCAAGAGGGCACAGCCTTGGCTTCTCTTCATCACTCCCACCACTGCCATTGCCTTGGCCAGCTCTCCCACAGCTTTGTCCTGCACTGTCTCACAGCTGCTTCTCCTGCCCTGCAGGCTGCAGACACTCCTCTCACTTCCCCACCTTGGCCTCCCATGCCTTCACTGACACCTGCCCACACTCACCCTCTGCTCCTGGGACACAAAGAGAAGGGCTGATCCCAGACTCCTTTGCAGAACTTCCAGGCCACAGCACTACCCTTTGAGAGAGGTTTCTTGCTCCTCATGGCCAGGCTGCACCTGCCAGGCTGCACCATCTGGCAGTGTTCCTCTCTCCTGCTCTTGCCTACCTCAGCAGGAGCTCCCAAGGCTGCTGGCCTTGCAGATTCTTGGCTAGACAGCACCAAGCCTGTGCCTGCTGCTGTCCCATCAGGTCCTCAGGCAGCAGAGACACAGCAACCAACCCATCAGCCCCTTCCTGCAGTCAGCCCAGCGCCCACTGTGCCCATCTGCCAGCCATGAGCCCAGGGCTGCCCTAGCAGCTCCTGCAGACACACCTGACCTCACAGTCCCTTTCCCAGCTCTGTTCCTGCTGGTGGCCAATCCTCTCATGAGACAGAGGTGGCCTCACCTCCCCCTTCCCAGTCCTTGGCTTCCTCCTGAATGGTGAGTTCCTGAGACACACCTGAGCACAGGATTGCAGACTCAGCCCTCAGCCTCCTTGTGGCCAGAGCCTGAGCAGATCCAAGTTTCACCAGATCCATCTGGCAGATTTCCTACCAAGGCTTTGAGTGGAGAAGCTGCTGGCTCTGTCCTGCTGCAGTTGTGGAGCAGACTCCTGCACATCCTCTTGTCCAATGATCCTGCTCAGGCAGGGGTAAGCAGATGAGGTCCCTCAATGACTCTGCCCAGTTTGCCTTCATCTCCAGAGGGGCTGCAAAGGCCCTGGCTCAGACGGTGCAGGGAGTTCATGAAGTCATTCCACACTGCTGGCCCAAGGGCTTGCCCTGAGGGATGCCACTGGGAAGTTTCTGCCAGGAGGACTCTCCACTGGTGACATTTGGGCTTCCTCCACCATCCAGTCACCACCTCATCCATTTCTGCACTCCAGCTCTCAGCAGTCTGGCTCTAAAGAGACTATGGGGTACCATGGCAAAGCCTGGCTAAGGTCCAGGCACAAACATCCCCTTCTTGCCCCTACCCATATGGCTTCAGCAATACCTCTGCTTCTGCTGACTTCAGGGGTGCCGAACCAAGCCTTAGCAAGTCCCTTGCAGGGGTTTCTTTCTGCATTTATTTGGGGGGTGGGGGGGTGGGAGGTTGTTGTTCTTTTTGGTTTTGTTTTTGGCTTGGGTTTTTTATTGACAAACCACAGCATTCAGCAAACGGCTCAGAAGCAATCACTGGGTACCTGTGTCCCAACTGCAACCTCCGAGAGAGAAACCACTCTGATGAACTGAACCTTGTGTTGTTGCTTTCTTTTCCTCCTATGTATTGTAGTACAATCAAAACCAAACAAAAGAAAAAAAAACACAAACCACGTGACTACCTCTTAGGGCCTACTATAGCTCATTTTTTATCTTTTAATCGTTCTTTTTCAGACTGAAAATAAATAAATAAATAAACCTGCAGGTGGCCACTGACTCAGTGAGAGCATCATAAAATTTTTTTAAGGGGTGGAGGGTGGTTTGGGTTTTTTTTTTTTTCTCTTATATATATAGTTTATTTTTGTGAGGGAGATAACATTTTATATGACTGTGCCTCGCTGGCGTCGTGGTCACTGCTGACTTAAGACTGGACATTTAGGCTCTTCCCTACCATTTCTTTTGAAGAGAGACAAAAATAGAGAAATAGATTAAAAAAAAAGCTTCCAAAAGTTTGCCTTTTATTAAATTTTCTCCTTCCCCCTCTTTTTGTTTGGGGTTTTTAAGGTGTCTTCTAACTTTGGGGTGTTGTGTTTTTTTTCCTCTTTGGGGTTCCGTTCTTCTTCGTTGCCGTCTGTGATTTGTACTTCGGATCTCTTGCTTGTTGGGAAAGTTCCTTCCACGGTTTATCGACAGTCTGTTCAGCACAATAAACATAATAGCCTCTGTGATCCCCACCCCCATCCCACCCTCCCTCCACGCTGTTTGATTCCTAGACTTTTGTCACAAGTCCATAAAATGGGTTCAGAAATACAATACAATACAATACAATACAACAGGTTGGAAGAGACCTTCAGATCATCACGTCCACCTATCAACCATCCAACCCACCTAAATACAATACAATACAGTAAAAGTTTGGTCACAGTGACCAAATTTGTAAAAAGCTTGGCATTAAATGGTCTTTTTTGGTTTGGTTTGGTTTGGTTTGGTTTGGTTTGGTTTGGTTTGGTTTGGTTTGGTTTCCTCCTGTTTTGTTTGTGTCCCAGGAGCACAGGCTTGTGCCCAAGAAGAAGTGGTGGAGTCACCATCCCTGGGAGTGTTTAAGAAACTGGGGAGGGACTTTTCAGGCTATCAGGTAGTGATAGGACTAGGGGGAATGGAATGAAGCTGGAGGTGGGGAGATTCAGGCTAGATGTGAGGAGGAAGTTCTTCACCATGAGGGTGGTGAAGCCCTGGAATGGGTTGTCCAGGGAGGTGGTTGAGGCCCCATCCCTGGAAGTGTTTAAGACCAGGCTGGATGAGGCTCTGGCCAGCCTGATCTAGTGTAGAGTGTCCCTGCCCATGGCAGGAGGGTTGGAACTAGATGATCCTTGTGGTCCCTTCCAACCCTGACTGAAACTATGAAACTATGAAACTATGAAACTATCAGAGGCTGCTCTGCTGCTCCTTTAGGCCTCTGGCAGGAGGCCTGTCTGTGTCAGGACACTGCTGTGTGCCCCAGCCCTGCACACTCACACTTGAGCTGTTCCCTGCTGTTTACATCCCTGGGACACTTCCTTGGGCCTGCTCTGGAGACAATCTTTGGATGAAGCCCTAAGCCTTCAGACTCTGCCCTGAGCAGATCATCTGTCTTTGTGAAACTGCTCTTAGGGGCCAGCTCAGTCAGAGTAGTTCCCATGGCCTGTCCCTGCCTGTGGTCACAGCACTGGCATGCAGCAGAACAATGACCAAGCTGTCACAGCATTCAGAGCTTGCACTAACACAGGAGCAGCTGGAAGTGGCAAGAGAACAGCCCTGGAAGTCCAGGTGCTGGTGCTCCCTGGCAGTGCTGCTGTGCTGGGACTCTTTGCTCCTCTGCCTCTGCACACAGGATGTGTCCCTGAAGCTCCAGAGGAGGTTTGGAGGAAGGTACTCAGGAAATAAAACTGTTACTGTAAGTCTCTTTATTTATTTCCCTCCCCCAAATCTGCACAGGACCTGGCCTAAAAGCTCTGGAAATGTTCTGGAGGAAGGATCTCAGGAAGGAAAATGTTAATGTTTGCTCTCTACAACTACCTGAAGGGAGATTGTAGCCAGGCAGAGGTTGGTCTCTTTTACCAGGCAGGCAGCACCAGAACAAGAGGACACAGTCTCAGGCTGTGCCAGGGCAGGTTTAGACTGGTTGTTAGGAGGAAGTTCTATACAGAGAGAGTGATTTCCCATTGGAATGTGCTGCCCAGGGAGGTGGTGGAGTCACCATCATTGGAGGTATTAAGGAGGAGACTTGATGGGGTGCTTGGTGCCATGACCTAGTTGTTTAGGTGGGTTGGATTGGTTGATAGTTTGGACGCGATGATCTTGAAGGTCTCTTCCAACCTGGATTATTGTATTACTGTATTATTGAAAGGTTCTTTATTTTTTCAACCAAAGAAAGAGCAGAGGTCCTGCTGCACAAAGTCTTGGCCATCAAAGCAGAGAATGTATTAGAAAAGGGATGACAGCTTGATAAAGAGTAAACACAACCACCACCAAGTGCAGAAGCCAGGCTGGGCCTGCACTGAGTGACATCAGAACTGCTCTGCAGAAGAGTTTATTGCTTCTGAAAGCATCCAGGGATTAGTTGGCTCAGGGCAGCCTTGAGCTCTTGGTTCCTCAGGCTGTAGATGAGAGGGTTGACTGCTGGAGGCACCACTGAGTACAGAACTGACACCACCAGGTCCAAGGATGGGGAGGAGATGGAGGAGGGCTTCAGGTAGGCAAAGAAGCCAGTGCTGAAAACAGAGAGACCACAGCCAGGTGAGGGAGGCAGGTGGCAAAGCTTTGTGGCGTCCCTGCTGAGAGGGGATCCTCAGCACTGCCCTGAAGATCTGCACATAGGACACCACAATCAACACAAAACAGACAAATGATAAACAGGCACTGGCCACAAGAAGCCAAAGTTCCCTGAGGTAGGATGTGGAGCAGGAGAGCTTGAGGATCTGGGGCACTTCACAGAAGAACTGCTCCAGAGCATTGCCTTGGCAGAGGGGCAGGGAAAATGTATTGGCTGTGTGCATCACAGCATAGAGAACCCCACAGCTCCAGGCAGCTGCTGCCAGGTGGAGACAAACTCTGCTGGCCAGGAGGGTCTCATAGTGCAGGGGTCTGCAGATGGCAACGTAGCGATCGTAGGACATGGTGGTGAGGAGAAAATACTCTGCTGAAATTAGGAATACTGAAAAGAAGAGCTGGAGAACACATCCTGCATAGGAGATGTCCCTGGTGTCCCTCAGGGAATTATCCATGGACTTGGGCACAGTGGTGGAGATGGCACCCAGGTCAAGGAGGGCAAGGTTGAGGAGGAAGAAGTACATGGGGTGTGGAGGTGGTGGTCCCAGGCTATGGTGGTGATGATGAGGCCATTGCCCAGCAGGGCAGCCAGGTAGATGGCCAGGAAGAGGCAGAAGTGCAGGAGCTGCAGCTGCCTTGTGCCTGGGAATGGCAGGAGGAGGAAGTGGGTGCTGGAGCTGCTGTTGGCCATCTGCTGCCCTTTGTGCACAGTGCAGTAGCCAAAAGGCAAAGGCAGTCACAAGTCAATGGAGCACAACCAAAGCCATTTCTCAGCCCCTGATACAGAGACTGAAGTTCTCTTTTTGAGGAGACCTCCCTCTAGCTTTGTTGCTGGACCCTTTTGTGCTGGCTGAGCATGCAGGGAAGAGCAGAGACTCTTCCTGCTTCCTGCTGCTGAGTCAGTCCTGCTCTGCAGCAGGGCGGTGGTGGAGGCAGCAGCAAGCTCTGGTGTCCACTTTCAGAGGAAAGAGTGCCAAAGCAGAAAGGCTTCTCAGCATCTGCCAGTGCTAAGGAGAGAGGGTAGAAAAAGGCAGTTCCTGAATGTTTTAGGCTTTTGTACTCCAGCTGCCCACATCTCCCCCCCAGAATGTTCATGGCTGTCACAAGCTCTCATGCACAGCATTTCTGCTGCCCTCAGGGGGAACAGAGAGTGCAGAAGTCTGCAAGGCAAGAGGCTGCCTGTGTCTGAGATTAGAGTGAGGGGAGCTGCTTGGCTCTGCTGCTACTTCCCCACTTCTGTGGGCTTGTGCCCTGCTGAGCTGGAGGTGATCACACTCCCATGTCCCCCTGAAAAGCCACCAGACAGTGCTGAGAGTAGAGGGATCCACCACAGACCACTCAGTGTCTCAGCCTCTCTCAAGGTCTCAGTACCCCACCACAGAGGAAGGGTATGGCCTGGAGGGGATGAGATGGAGCCACCAGATGTCTGAATGCTCCCTCCCACAACATTGCTGGGTTCAGTTTCCTTTCCTTCCCTGATCAGATCCCTGCTGCCTGGAGGTTCTCACCCTGGCAGGAGTGTGCTGGGGGATGGATTTGCCCTGCTCACAGAGCCCAGCCCCGCCCCTCTGCACTCACCTACAGAAACCTGCCTGTTTGCAGGGCACTGGCTGGGAACATCCTGAGGAGTCCAGCCAGGGTGCTGCTGCTGCTGCTGTCCACAGGCAGAGGAGTGGCTGAAGACTCTTTAGGAGGCTCCCAGCAGACCTCCTGACCACTCCAAGATACACCTCCCCAGGTTCAAGGACTTGTTCCAACTTGAATGGTCCTTTGCTACCTCTCTTTCTCTTCCCACTTTCCCTTGTCCTCAGAACAGGAACTGCAAACACAGACTCGGGAACTCTTCTCTCTTAGAGCAGACCCTGCTTGGACCTTGTCCTTGAAACATCCCTTTGGAAGTTCCCTGGTGCTGAGCTGCAGCTGTGAGCAGCCCTGACCCCCACAGCAGCTCTCCAGAGCAGAAGGACCTTGCCCCACCCTGCTCTGCACTGCCAGGGGTGGCTCCTGCCACCCACAGCTTCTCCCCACAGCCAGCATCAGCTGTGGCTGTGCCAGCTATAGGAGATGCCTCCTGGAACTGCACCTGCACTGCCCAGCACCCACAGCCTCACCGTGTCAGTGACTGCAGTGACTTCTCCTCCTGTGAGCTCTCAGCATCCTCCCAGTCCTGTCCACCTCAAAGCTCTCTCTGGCTTCCTCATCTCTCTCAGATCCTTGGTGGTGTCCTCAGCCCTGCTGTGCTGCACAGAGGAGCTGCTCCTGCCCAGAGCTGTCTCTGCAGCACTACATACTTGCCAGCAGCACCTTCCAGCTCAGAAGCCTGGCATGGCTCAGCACAACAGAACAGCCCAAGGTATTTAAGGAGCCCTCTGGTGGCTTTGGTGCCAAGTCCATGAACCTCAGAGACTGAGAAGCTGATGAAACCTCTCCAGAAGTCAAAATCAGATTCCAACTCTGAAGTTTCTTCTATTCTTAATGGGTCCCAGTGAAGCATACTGGGAAAGGGTCCCCAGGGGCTGGTTAGAGCAGAAGGAGACAGTGGATGCAAGGGAAGCATCACTGGAGGCACTGAAACATCTCCAGGCTGTGGTGAGAGCAGAGAACTGAGGCAGTGCTGACAGGTCAGGACAGGCAGCTCAAGGTGGCTCTGCTGCTGAGCAAACCTGGAGGGGTTTCATTGATCCAAAGGGCCAAGGCCTGACCCCCAGTCCCGGACAAGGCAGATCCTGTCCCTCACCTGTGGCTCAGGGATCTTCTGGGGGCAGTGGGGAGTGAAGGTGAGTAGTGAGCAGAGTAGGACCTTGACATGATTGCTGTGGTTTGCTTGTAAAGAGACAACTCCTGCTGAAAAGGAATGAAATGTACCTTTAAAAATACTTTTTATCAGATGGCTTGTGGAATAAAAACCTCTCCAATTAGCTGCAGAAACCTGGCAAGAATGAGAGGTTCAGCACTATTTAATGAGCCCCATGGAGGATTTGGGGCTGATTACATCATCCTTAGGTACTGCCAGCAGACTCTGCCAAGGTTCTGCCAAGAAGCCTCTCAACAAGTCCAAGGCAGAAGAAAACTCCAAAGTGCCTTGAAGCACTGATTGGCCTCACTGAGGCTTGTTACTGCCAAAGGCTCCCCAGGGACTCCTTAGAGCAGCTTGTTAGAGGCCAGGATTGCAGGGAGACAAAGGCAAAGTGCAGGGCAGAAAAACTTGCCTTTGGTCTGTGAAGCAGAAAGGCCAAGCCCTGACCACTGCCCTTGCTATAGTAGAGCCTCAAAGCCTCAAAGCCAAGTTCTCCTCCCAGGCCTTGGTGGCAGAGGCAACTGCCAGAGCCAAGGACACAAAGACTTTGATCCTTTTGTGCCTCTCATCTTTGCCAGAGCCCTTGGCCATCCCTACTGCAGCCTCTCCTACACTCTCCCATGCCTGCAGCTCTTTCCCTTCAGGCTGCTGACACCAATCTTGCTTCCCCACCCAGCTCTCCCCCTGCCATTTCCATCCCTTCCCTGAGCTGTCTCAGTTCTCCCTGCCATTTCCTGACCCCTCTGGATGGCCTCATGCATAGCAGCTCTGCCCTTTGAGGGACATTTCTTTGGCCTCATCTCTACTCTGAACCTTCCAAACTGCACTGTGTGAAGGTTTTGGTCTCTTCCCACTCCCCAGAAGAGCTCCATCCTCTCTGAAACCACCCTTCACCATGTTCACACTACTATGGCAGTGCCCTGAGCCTCCCTTCAGCAGGCTGACGCAGCCCATGTCCCTCAGCCTCTCCACAGAGATGTCAACCCCCGTCCTGGCAGATCTCTTCTTCAGTCTCTGAAGTTCCTCCCTTCTCTGTCAGTCTGCAGAACCCCACACCTAGACATCAAGCATACAGATGTGGTCACAGCTGTGCTGAGTTGGGGGCGGACAACTCCTGTGTCTGGGTGTCCACACTGCTCCTGCCACAGACCAGCTGCAGTTGGCCTTCTTTCCTGTGTGCAGGGTCTACTCCATCCCAGGGTATATGGAATGGTTTCTCCCAGATGCTGTGGTGTCTTTCTGACTGGGGATGGGACACACCAGAACCTCCAGCTCCAAAGAACAGGCAGAGAGTTTGTAGTGGGGTGGGGCCCAGTCTGTCAGGGAGTGGGAAAGGGGATGTAGGTTGTACGGGAAAGAGACACAGATGAGTGTTTGGAAGGCTTCAGGTGGTGTAGCCTTTCCTGGGTGTGGGCACATTCTGTCCTGGGAAGGAGTCCTGTTATGGCTGTTATTAATATTTAATAGCTGTCTGTTGGTGACAGAGAATGGAGTCACTATGGACAACCAATGTGATCAGTGTTGTTTGTTTATTAAGGGAACCTCTACAGCTTATCTAGACTCGGGGAGCATCGTTGGCACAGCTTCATTGGCTCCCCACCAGTGACTACATACAGCACTGGTATAGATTATTGGTCACACTACTAATACCACGAGAGGTTGTTGATGCAGGTGTGTGTCCTGTTAGTCCTGTTCTTACTCTCTGTGTTTATAGCTACCAGTGCCCTGCTTTAGTTACATGCTGCAGGCACAGCACTGTTTTGCTACACTCCTAGCCACTTTTGCACTTATGCATGAAATTGCATGTTGTGTTATAAGGAATTGTGATTTACCCTCTAAGTGTGTAAAATTACGGCAAACTGGTGAGATAACATTTGAGTCCATATGAACATTTTCTCTAATCACATAACAATCAAACCACCATAATATTCAGTCCTAATTCACATGGTGCTGTGGTACATTCTTCTGATTGATGCTTTTGATCTCAGATTATCATAACAGTATTGTGATCGATGTTGGACTCCATGGGAAATGCTGTTTCCTCATAGTCTTGATCCTTCTGCCGTTGTTCACTGCGATGATTGCAGTTGACAGAAAAGAAGGCTCCGAGGTGACTTATTGTGGCCATCCAGTGTTGAAGAGAGCCTACATGAATGCTGGAAGGGTTTTCCTAGGGTGTCAGGAAGCGACAGGACTAGGGAGAATGGAATGAAGCTGTGGGTGGGGAGATTCAGGCTGGATGTGAGAGGAAGTTCTTCACCGTGAGAGTGGTGAAGCCCTGGAATGGGTTGTCCAGGGAGGTGGTTGAGGCCCCGTCCCTGGAGGTGTTTAAGCCCAGGCTGGATGAGGCTCTGGCCAGCCTGATCTAGTGTGAAGTGTCCCTGCCCATGGCAGGGGGGTTGGAACTAGCTGATCCTTGTGGTCCCTTCCAAACCTGACATTCTATGAGACTATGATTCCATATATTTTTTAATTAATTTTGGGATTTTTTGGTTTTAATATAATCTATTTTTATTTTTTCTATTTTTAATAAATTTGTTACATTTTGTTTTTATTTATTACTCCTTTTGCAATTTCAATTTTTTACATTATTTTTACACTCTTTTAAACTTTTTCATTTTTAATTAATTTTTATTTTAATTTTTTATGATACTTTTTTTCTCTAATTTATTTAATTTTTTTTCTCTTTTTTGTTATTTTAGTAATATATTTTTTCATTTTAAAATATGTTTAATTTTAATTTTTATTAATTTAATTTTTCTTTTTATTATAATTTTGGTTGTTTTAATTTTTCATTTATTTTTAAATTATTTGAATATTTTAATATTTTTAAATTTTATTTTATTTTGTTTATTTTTTAATTCATTTTATATTTGGTTTTTTAATTATTTTTATACTGTTTTAATGTATTTTGGACGTATTGTCATGATCTATAATTTATAATATTTTTTATTAATTTTAATCTATTTTTTCCTATTTTTTTTATTTTGTATTTTTTATTTTTAATTACTTTTATTTTGTTATTGTAATTTATTTTTTGTTAATTTTTTAAAATTATTGTGAGCATTATTTTTTTTTTAATTTTAAAATTTTGATCTTATATTTTTTATTTCAATTATTTTTTTATTTTCTGTTTGTTGCATTTAATCTATTTTCTATTTTAATTTGATTTTTGCTTTTTAATTTTTAAACCTTCTTTTCTATTAATTCTTTTTTATTATTATTTTTCATTTTAATTTTCTTGAAATTTTCTTTATAAGGTTTTTGTTTGTTTTAATCTAGTAATCTTGATAATCCTTATTGGGTTTTTTTTTGCTAATAATCCTCATGTTTTCTGTTAATAGTTATATTTTCTGATTTTTTGTTGTTTGTTTTTAATTTGCTCTCTATCATTATTTTTTGTTACTATTTATTATTTTTTATTGTACTTTTTGTATCTAAGTTGTAATATTTTGGTTTTGTTATATATTTTGTATTTTTAATTTATTTTTTAACTTGTTTTCTTTTTTACTATTTTTTGTATTATTGTATGTTTTCTAGTCAATGTCTAAGAAGGAAATAGAAAGATGTTACATTAGCTGAGAAATACTTTTAAAAGCAAATACCTATTTACTGCAAACATTAACTATATTACATGCAGCTCCTTTGCAATGCTGAGGCACAGAGCTAAGAAGGTTCCAACCAAAAGAAGAACTTCCAATGTGAACTCATTACTAAGTGCTTATGCCTTACTGCAATTACTATGTACTGAGTACCTGTAAATACCAAATGCTTACTATTCATTATGCTTACTAGGAAGACTTGGCAAAACTCTAAATAACAAATCTCTGAGAGACATTACAATCAGGAATGATGAAATTAGCACTGTTGCTTTAAATCAGAGCAGAGCTTTGGTAGACTAGAGTCTTACCAGAAAAGCGGGTGAGGGGTGACTACCTCTTAGACCATCTGCTTGATTAAGATGTCATGGACCATCCTCCCAGGACACAGTGACCATCTCTGGAGTCACCTTTCCCGTTGCAGACTGGACAGCCCAAGGCCGTTTCCATCATTCTCCAATTTGCTTCTGCACTTATTCTTTGTTCATTCAGGTTCCTTGTGGATGACTGGGCTATAAAATGGGGTCTGGACATGCTCACTCAGATTACAACCAAGGACCTGCAAAAGAAGAGAGCTGAGCGTAAGGAGCAGATGAATAGCCCTGGAGTTGTTTATGTCCTTGAAGAGCAGTGGAGTGGAAAGTCCCCGGAGGCTGAAAAACAGGACGTTGTGGTTAAGGAATGTGGCTAAAGAATGTGGAACTGGTAACGTGTTAGGGGAGGTGTTGATGTTTAGCAAACGACCAATAGCATTTTGATAGTAGCATAATTAACAGCAACTGTATATAAGCTGAAGTGTTACCTTAATAAAGTTGAACTTGGTTAATCATATTGATTATGTACCAGCCCCTTCTTGCAGCAGGTGGCGCCCGAACAGGATAAAAGCTTTGGAAAATGTCCGTAGCAGCGTTCCGCGGGGACGAAGGGGTTCGTTCGGTGACGTGGGCAAGAAGCCGGCCCGGGACAGCAGTACCGGAGGTCTCAGGATAAGGACGACCTGAGGAGCCGAAGACGTGGTGAGTCAGACTGCTATTGGGACTGTGCGCACAGGTATTAAGGCTGAGAAATGGATAGGCAGGCCACGTATAATGATGAGCTTTTAGAAAAGCGAACTAGTTCTCGACTTATTTTTAAGTTCCCTTGAGAGACGCAGTGTAGAGGATGTGGATTTAAAGAAGTATCCTGAACGTTTATTACAGTTGGGTAGAGAGAATGTTTTTTCAAGTCATCAGAAGATGCGTCTAGTGTTGATGTGTTGGAGAGAATTGGAGAGAATATGGAAACAAACTGTGGGACTTGATCATAGTTGGTGACAAAACTGCTATAAAGCTGCAAAAGCGGCCGGGGAGAGGCACAGCGAAGCACCCCGTGAAACAGAAGAGCTGTGCTAAACACCCTCCAAACTGTCCTCTCCGAGAGAGGTATTACTGACAATTCTGGCATGCTGAACGGGCTAACTATCCTCTCCGTGAGAGGTGTTACTGAGACTACTGGGATTTTGAAAGGGCTATTAGCATGGGCCCGGAATCATGATTTTATCTGCAGGGCAACCGAAGCTTTTACTACCAAAGCACGGGACAAACTGCAGCCTAGTTGTGGATGAGGTGCTAAACACCAGCCACCACCCCAGCAGGGAGGAAGCGATAAAAAGGCAGAGAAAGCGATAAAAAGGCAGCAAAACTTGTGGTTCAGCGTGTTTGATCCCATTCATCAACATCTCCTTCTAAATATCGCCAACGACAGCTTGGATTCAGAAGAGACAACACCGATGCTGAGAAATCAAACAGTGCCAACTTTGTTTCACAGTCCCTCTTAGAAAAAATGGAGCGCTTGGAGGCTCGCGGTTACGGCATTCTTACGACCGCACCCCTTCCGCGAGCCCCGACGGCCCCCACGGGCACCGACGGCTCCGACCGAGGCGGCACCGACCGACGCACCACCGACACCGGCAGCACGGACTGTAGCGGCCCCCACGGTGGCCCCCATGGCAGCAGCCACAACAGCGGCCCCAGCGGCCGTCCCCATGGCGGCGGCACAGCGGCGGCACGGCAGTGGTCACCTCACCACCCTCCCGCCTCCTACGCCCCAGACATTGTCAGCAGAAAACATCACTACGACGGAGGCTACAATCGAATTCCGAAGGGACGATAGTGTAAGGGATCGGGAGGTGGGAGGGATGGGGAACTGTCCTGCTGAGCCGCTGGAAAGGTATTGTGAGAAATGCAGTAATAGAAGGGGGGAATCTGTAGATTTTCCTGTACATGCACCTCCTGTGGAATTATTCTGGCATTTGACAATGCTAACGAAAAAACTAAACAGGTTCTCAATGCCTGTCACAATAATCCAAGATGTCAACAGAAAGTATCTAACTTATAACTGAGTGTCATGACTGCTTAACTGTTGTGTGAACATTAAGAGATCAGTGTTACTAGGATGAGCAAAAACACATTATTATGGGTAATTTTCTATTGGGTAAAGCAATGAAGCCATTTTGCTCTTGCTGTTTGCCTGCAAGTTTTCTGTCTGTGAAGCGAGAGCCTGGCCAGATCTACCTTTACAGATGAAAGAAATCTTGCTGCCATGAAACAATTCATGATTTTTGACCATCCTAGAGAAAAATAAAGATGCAACATACCCCTAAAGCAGATTGTAAAAGACAGTGCTGAGGATTGCATTTGTGTCTTAATCTCCGTGTGCAATGTGTCCAGGCATAGTCAGGTCTTCTCTGTCCATAAGAAGAGTGAAATGTAAAGATCGGAACTGTTAAGATCTAAGTTCTTCTTTACAATGTTTGCTATCTTTGACCATGTATTATGCCAGCTCTGTTAGAACATTCTAACTAGCTCAACTTAAGCATTGTGCCTTGTATGGGTTACATCAGTCTGTCAGACATGCTGCGCTACAGGACTTTGCTTTTGCTGTACAGCTTAGCTTTAACTCGCTTGCTTCTGTGTATGCAAAGAGTATCTTGTATGGGATGGGAAGAGCTCCCATGACCAGATTGCTCCCAAAAACAAAAAGGGGATTTGTGGCAATGCCAGCACGAGCAGTGTGAGCAATCTGGCAGTGTAGGCTTAGAGCCTGACATGGTGGTAGGCCATGCTCAGCATAAGTGCAAAAGTGGCTAGCAGTGTAGCAAAGCAGTGCTGTGCCTGCAGCATGTAACTAAAGCAGGACACTGGTAGCTACAAACACAGCAAGTTATCTGGTTGGTCAGCTAAACAGGCTAATGTTACTACTGTAATTTTTAGATCAACTGCTTTTAGATCAAAATAGTTTAAGGCATGCATATTTACAGAATAGAGCTGCTGTTGATTTTTTGCTTTTAGCTCATGGTCATGGCTGTGAGGATTTTGAAGGCATGTGTTGTTTTAATTTGTCTGATCACAGTCAATCAATTTATAAAAGGATTGCTTGGTTGGAAAATCATACTCAATCAATTGTTAAAAACGTAAATCCTTTAGATCAATGGTTTCAATCTTGGTTTGGAAATATGTCTCCTTGGTTATTAGGTCTGCTTAAGGAAGGTTTATGTTGGATTGGTATTGTTTTGTCTTGCGTATTGCATATGGATGTATCATGAGAAGTGTAAATGAGGTAACATCTTGAGCTTTTCTTGTACAAAGAAAAAGGGGGGAATTGTTGGAGAATGGCTTAAATCTAAGGGACATGACTCTGTGGAACAGCTACTTGAGCAGAATGTGTAGGCCTGCCTCCATCTTGTTGTTTACTGCTCATAGTTAGCTGACTTGCTGAAGCAGCAAGGTCACTATGGCCTCGTAGCTGTTCTCACAGCTATGAGTTTGTAAGATAACTGGATGGGAAAGGAAGAGCTAGGTAAGATAATTGGATGGGAAAGGAAGAGCTAGTGAGAAGGGAGTTTTCTGGGAATGTACACAGAGCCTTTGATATTGTACACAGACCTAATTACAGGTGGGCTGGATATGATAATGTTGCCTTCAGTCAGAGACCAATGGAATAGTGACGCTTGTGCATACTTAGCTGAGATGCTATATAAGCTGTGTATCCGGGCAATAAAGTTGAAGTGTGCTTATCAATCACATTGATTGCTGCTGTCTTCCTTCACCGCTCTCCATTACAGACCACAGCCAGAACCAAAGGCAGGAAGAGCTTGGCTCTGCCAGGAGCCTTTCAGCTCTCCCACAGCCCTCTGTCATCTGCCCCTCAGGCTGTCCTCCGCTGCTGCATCAGCTGAGCCTCTTTCCCTGCAGGCTGTAGTCACCCAGGCAGCTGCCCCACCTTGCTGCCACCTTCCTTTGCTGCTCTCTCTCCATCCTCCCTGGGTGTCCCTTGAAACTCCAAGCCTTGGAGTGCTCCAGGCTGCTGCTGGGGGATGTCTTGCAGTGACATTTCTTTCTCCTCATGTCCAGCCTGGACCACCCCAGCTGCACTTTGTGGCTTTGTTTCTTTCCCTTGCACTTTGTCACTGTGCAGAAAAGCTTCTCCATGCCTCAAACCACTCCCCAAGCACTCTCAGGCTACTCTGCTCCTGTCCTCACTCTTCACACCACTGAGCCCATGGCCTTCAGCCTCTATCTACTGGTCATGTGCCTGAGGCCTCCCAAGCACATCTTGGGAGATCTCTGGGCACTCTCCAAGGTCTTTGCAGATGGAGGTGTGGTGGTCACAGGACAATAAAGAGACTTTTGACCAAGTGCTGCAGTGGGTGGGCAAGGGGCAGTGGTTTTGAACTGGAAGAGGAGACTCAGATTGGATAGAAAAGAAATGTTTTGCAAGAGGGTGGCAGGACACTGGAACAGGTTGCTCAGAGAAAAGGATGTCCATCCCTGGAAGTCTCCAAAGTCAGGCATTTCAGCAACCCAACCTAGTGGGAGATGTCCCTGGCCATGGTCAGGGTGTTGGACTCGATACTCTCTTCCATCTCTGCCAATCCAAACCATTCCAGGATTCTCTGATTCCAATATCCCCAACCCCTTCTCCACAGGGCTGCAGCTACCTCCCTACACCATGGGGGTGTTTACATCTTGCTGAGGCCCCTGCACCCCATACAAAGGAAAATGTTGCCATTCCTGACCATGAATGGCAATGGCTTGGGCAAATCCAATCCCAAAGGCACCTCCCTCAGAAGAGGAAAGCAGCAATGAGTTCTGCTGAGGCAGGAGGAGAATCTGAGACTCTGGAATGAATTGGATGGAATTCAGCAAAGGGAACAGAGACATCAACAGGTTCAGTTTGGTGCCAAGGGTCACTCTCTCACATTCACCATGGGAGAATCCTGCAGAGGAGAATCAGTTGGGGGAGGATTAGAAAGATTGTGAAAGGAAAATCTCCTTGGGGCTGGAAGGATTTTGCATGGAGCCTGGGAAGAAAGGCCTAAAGGAAGCCCTTCTGTTGCCTCACAAGGCTCTGAATGGACTCCCTCACTCTCTCAACAACTTGAGAGAGAAGCCTGTCTGGGGTTAAATCCAATCCTAGTGCCAGACTTGGTCCCTGGTTAATGATTCAGAGTGTTTCAGGGGTAGTGCTTCCCCAGGGCACTGTGGCTCCTATAGAACTTGAAGGCAGCAGCAGTTTGAAATCCCTTCAACAGTTCTGGTGAATCATGAGCTCAGCCTGTAGGATTTCATAGCAGCACTTAACAAGTCAAACCCCAACAGCTGGTTATAATCAATTCAGGGATTTAGATCAGGATTCCACAGGCTTTGACCCACGGTCCCCATCTTGAGGTCCAAGAGCTGAGGAGATGTGAGGAGAGAAGCTGCCAGCGAAGACTGAAGCAAAATGTGTTTGTGTAGCTCAGCCTTCTCCTCACCCTTTGTTACCAGCTTTCCAGTCTTGCTCATCACAGAGGACATCCTTCCTTTGACTTTCCTTCTCTGGCTGGCAGGCCTGCAGAAGCTGCTTCTTGTTCTTTGCATGCCTGGAAAGGTTCAGCTCCAGCCATAGCTTGGCCTTCCTGACCCCATCCCTACACCACAGGGCAGTGTCCCTGTGCTCTTCCCAGCATCCCTCTCCCTGCTTCCACTGCCTGTGCAGTTCCTTCTTGCCCTTCACTTTGACCAGCAGGTCTTGAGCAGGCCACCCAGGGGAGCAGTGGAATCTTCATCCCTAGAGGTGTTCCAAGCTGTGCAGCCCTGGCACTGCAGCACAGGGGTTCATGGCCATGGTGGTGTCAGTTCTCAGAGGTCTGTTGCAGCAGAAAGGATTCTATCATTCTATGCTTCCATGACTCAGCCATGCCAGTCTCTTGCCTGCCTTGCCTGATCTCTTTCCACCAGCTGTTAATGTTTGTGTGCAGCTGGCTCCCCCTGACTGTGCTGAGCCATCAACACAAGGCCACAAGCTGAGAAACTGCAGGGCACTACAGCTAATGAAAGGAGTCCCTGGATTTGTGCTGACATGAGCAGGAGTCAGCATGACAAGCCTCTAGTTTGTATTGTGCAGATGAGATATCAGCAGATGAGCTGTGGTGAACCTGAATGAGCACAAACACCATCAGCTGTTGCTGGAGGTACCAGGGCACTGGAGGTTTGAGGAGCCTCCCAGCCTCTGGCAGGGGCAGCAGGAGGCCAGGGAGACTGTCTGACTGCTGCAGGGCAGGGCCTGTGTGAGTGATGGGGAAAGACTCTGTCTCTGAACATCCCACACTCCATTAGGGGACATTGCTGTGTGTCACTCCAGAACAAACCCTACTGGCCCAGGCAGATTCATCTCAGATGGCTTGGGCAGGCTGCTGTCTGCTCACATCAGCCTTGCTGGATGGTGCCCTGAGATGTGCACAGAGCATTCCCAGAGGTTCTGGGCTCCGTGGAAAAGGCCTCTTCAAGAACACCAAACAGGAGGGTGGGGAACATTGCAGGCTGGTCACCCTCAGCACAGTCCCTGGGAAGGTGAAGGCTCAAAGACCTCTGCAGCCATTTGCAGGCCCTTGCAGGACAAGAGAGCTATTGCTGAAGCCATATGGGTAGGGGCAAGAAGGGGATGTTTTGTGCCTGGACCTTAGCCAGGGCTTTGCCATGGTCCCCCATAGTCTCTTTAGAGCCTGACTGCTGAGAGCTGGAGTGCAGAAAAGGATGAGGTGGTGGCTGGGTGGTGGATGAAGCCCAAATGTCACCAGTGGAGAGTCCTCCTGGCAGACACTTGCCAATGGCATCCCTCAGGCCAAGCTCTTGGGCCAGCAGTGTGGAATGTCTTCATGAACTCCCTGCACCATCTGACCCAGGGCCTTTGCAGCCCCTCTGGAGATGAAGCCAAACTGGGCAGAGCCCCTGAGGGACCTCATCTGCTTACCCCTGCCCTGAGAGGGATCATTGGACAAGAGGATGTGCAGGAGTCTGCTCCACAACTGCAGCAGGACAGAGCCAGCAGCTCCTCCACTCAAAGCCTTGGTAGGAAATCTGCCAGATGGATCTGGTGAAACTTTGATCTGCTCAGGCTCTGGCCACAAGGAGGCTGAGGGCTGAGTGTGCAATCCTGTGCTCAGGTGTGTCTCAGGAACTCACCATTCAGTAGGAAGCCAAGGACTGGGAAGGGGGAGGTGAGGCCACTTCTGCCTCCTGAGAGGATTGGTCAACAGCAGGAACAGAGCTGGGAAAGGGACTGTGAGGTCAGCTGTGTCTGCAGGAGCTGCTAGGGCAGCCCTGGGCTCATGGCTGGCAGATGGGCAGAGTGATCTGTCAGATGGCCTCTGCCAAAGGGCCTGGGTTGACTGCAGGAAGGGGCTGATGGGTTGGTTGCTGTGTCTCTGCTGCCTGAGGACCTGATGGGACAGCAGCAGGCACAGGGCTTGGTGCTGTCTATGCAAGAAACTGCAAGGCCAGCAGCCTTGGAGCTCCTGCTGAGGTAGGCAAGAGCAGAGAGAGGACAGTGCCAGATGGTGCAGCCTGGCAGGTGCAGCTGGCCATGAGGAGCAAGAAACCTCTCTCAAAGGGTAGTGCTGTGGCCTGAGAAGCTCTCCAGAAGGAGTCTGGGATCAGCCCTTCTCTTTGTGTCCCCAGGAGCAGAGGGTGAGTGTGGGCAGGTGTCAGTGAAGGCATGGGAAGGCCAAGGTGGGGAGTGAGAGGAGTGTCTTGCAGCCTGCAGGGCAGGAGAAGCAGCTGTGAGACAGTGCAGGACAAAGCTGTGGGAGAGTGCTGGCCAAGGGCAATGGCAGTGGTGGGAGTGATGAAGAGAAGCCAAGCGGTGTTCCCTCTTGACTCTGGCAATTCTCTGTCCCCAAGGCCTGTAAGGAGATGCTGTCCTAGGGCACTGGGAGGGCCTCACTGCCTCTTTCCACAGCCCCAGGAAGGCTGGGGACTGTCAGGCCCTTGTCCTCCACTCAGCATCACAAACCCTACAGGGATGCTAAAGGAAGGCTGGAGAGGAACTTTTCATGAGGGTGTCTGGGGACAGGGCAGGAGGGAAAGGTTTGAAGGTGAGGAAAAGGAGGTTTAACCTGGGCCTTAGGAAGAAGTTCTTCAGTTGGTCAGGGTTGTGGGACTCTGGAATAGGCTGCCCTGGTAGGATGCCCTCTCCTGAGGGTGTTGAAGGCCAGGCTGGATGAGGCCTTGAGCAGCTGAGTGTATAGGTGTCGTGGTTTGGGAGAGCAATCCTCCCACCACGGGCAGAAATAATGACTCAGACAAACGGATTGCAAAAGTGATGGAAAGTTTAAATAGAAAAACAAAAAGGAACAATGAAAGTTTTACAGAGAACCACAAGCACCGTGACAAAGAGAGAGATCCCATCACCACCTGGGGGTACACCCAACACCCCCCCCCAGGCTCTTTCTCCCCACCCCCAACCCAGCTTTGGCTGGGCAGGTCAAGGGAGGCAGCTCAAAGCCATTTTTAGGCATGCAGCAGGGGACGAAAGAGGAAGTGCAGACCCCGAGGATGCTTTTTTATATGGGGGCAGGGCACTATGGGGAAATGGAATATTTTGGGTGTTCCTGTGACCACCCCCCTGGGCTGGGCCCACACCTTGGGACCTCCCAGGTGTGGTCCTGTCTGCAGTGGCATCCGGGACAGCCCCAGCCTAAACCACCACACAGTGAAACTGGAACAGGTTGCCAGGGAGTTTGGGTTGTGAGGCCCCATCCGGTTCCTGCAGATCTAACAAGGTGAGGCGGACAGGCCCCTGGGCAACTGATCTAGTTGACGATGTCACTTTCTGTCTGAGGGGATTGGACTGGATGATGTTTTGGAGGTCCCTTCCAACCCAGACTTTCTATGATTCTATGATCCCATACAGATGTGGCTCAGTGAAGTAACGAACTGGATCCCCTCACCCCATTCCCAGTACTGCCTGGATCTCTCCAAGTGCAAAATGCATACTCTGAGCCCCTCCCAGGACGAGACCTCCCACAGGACAGAAGGCATCCAGACCTCCTCTCAGCACCACTGTGCTCTCTCCCCAGGACCAACTGGACCCATCCCAGTTCACTCTGCAACCTCTTGTAGAAATCAAATCTCATGGTCCCTCCCAGTCTAGACTGGCCATGTGTGCCAACACAAACTGCTTTGCTTTTGCCCCTCCACCATTGGACGGCTCTCTTCCACTCCTAACTTGCTCCCCTGTCCCACTCCGTAAAGCCTGGGCTCCCTCCCAGTACTACACAGGCCCCTGCTGCCTCCTAGTAAAGTCTGGACACATCCCAGTAAAAGCTGAGCCCATGCCTCTCCCAGTAACACTGGGCCTTGTCCCAGGACACTCTGAAAACCCTAATCCTCTCCCAGTACAGACTGGGCTCTTCCTGTCCAAACTGGATCCCTGCAGTTTGGGGCTCCCCAGGTCAGGAGAGACAGAGATCTGCTGGAGAGAGTCCAACAGAGGCTGGGAGGATGAGGAAGGGACTGAACATCTCTGTGGCCAAGCCACTCTCCATTATTGACCTGGAGTCCTGGCTCACTGGGGAGTCCCAGGTATTGGAGAGGAGCAAATGTGGAACCCAGCTGCAAGAAAGGAAGAGAGGAGGATCCAGGAACTAGAGAGCTGGCAGGGTGAGCTGGGTAGCAGGGCAGGGCCTGGAGCAGAGCATCTCCAGCAACATTACATGACCTGGAGAGGACAAGCAGGGGAATCAGGCCCAGTCAGCAGGGGTTTAGGAAGGGCAGGTGCTGCCTGACCCCCTGATCTCCTTCTCTGGCAGGATGAGTGACTGTTGAGGAGGGCAAGGCTGGGCTATTGTCTGCTAGACTTCCCAAAAGCCTTTGGCACTGCTCCCCACAGAATTCTCCTGGACAAGGGTGGCTGCTCCTGGCTTGGATGAGCAATGCTCTGCTGGATACAGCCCTGGCTGGGTGAAAGGGCCCAAAGAGTGGTGGTCTGTGGAGTTAAATCCAGTTGATGACCTTGATGAAGACACAGAGTGTGTCAACAGTGAGTCAGCAGATGACACCAAGTCAGGTGGCAGAGTTGATCTGCATGAGGGTAGGGAGGCTCTGCAGAGGGACTTGGACAGATTGGATCCATGGCCAACATTACCAGAAGGAGCTTCAAGAAGGCCATGTGCCAGGTCCTGCCCTTGGGGCACAACAACCCCAAGCAATGCTCCAGGGGCAGTGTGGCTGGAGAGCTGCCTGGCAGAAAGGGACCTGGGGGTGCTGATGGACAAGCAGCTGAATAGGAGGAAGCAGTGTGCCCAGGTGGCCAAGAAAGCAAAGGCATCCTGGCTGGGATCAGCAATTCTGTGTCCAGCAGGAGCAGGGAGGTTTACACTGGACAATAGAAAAAATTCTCCCATCCAGAGTGTTCAGGGAGTGGAATGTGCTGCCCAGGGAGGTGGTGGAGTCACCAAGCCTGGAGGTGTTTCAAGTGGTTGGATGTGGTGCTTGGGGATATGGTTTAGGGATGGACCTTGTAGAGTAGGGTTACTGGTTGGACTTGGTGCTCCTGAGGGTCTTCTCCAACCTGAATTTTTTGGGATTCTGTGACAGACTGAGAGCCTTGGGGCTGTTTAGTCTGGGAGAGGAGAAGCCTGAGAGGGATCTGATCAATGGCTATCAATATCAGAGGGGGTGTCAGAGGAAGGTGCCAGGCTGTTGTGTGGTGGTTAGGCTGGGTGCTGGCCCGGATGCCACTGCACAGACCACACCTGGGAGGTCCCAAGGGGTGGGCCCAGCCCAGGGGGGTGGTCACAGGAAACCAGGTATTCCATTTCCCATAATGCCCTGGCTCCCATATGAAACATCCACGCGGGGTCTTCACTTCCTCTTTCATCCCCTGCTGCTGCCTAGGTAAAAGGCTTGAGCTGCCTCCCTTGGCCTGCCCAGGCCCGAGGCTGGGTGGGAGGGGGAGGAAGAGCCCTGGGGGGGTTGGGTGTACCCCAGGTGGTGATGGGATCTCTCTCTCTTTGTCACGGTGCTTGTGGTTCTCTGTAAAACTTTCATTGTTCCTTTTGTTTTTCTATTTAAACTTTCCATCACTTTTGCAATCCGTTTGTCTGAGTCATTATTTGTGCCCGTGGTGGGAGGATTGCTCTCCCAAACCATGACATCTTGACAGTGGGGCCCAGTGACAGGACAAGGAGCAATTGGTGCAAGATGGGACACAGCCATTTCCACCTCAGCATGAGAGAGACTCTTCTGTGCTGTGAGGGTGCTGGAGCCCTAGAGCAGGCTGACAGAGAGGTTGTGGACTCTCTTTCTGGAGACTTTCAGACATGGCTGGATGTGTTCCGTTGACCTGCCATGGGTGACACTGCTCTGGCAGTGGGGGTGGACTGGAGGATCTCTGGTGATCTCTTCCAACCCCTCATATACTGTGACTGTGATTTAAGCCCTCCCAGTTCAGACTGGGTCATCAGGACACCAAAGCCTCTCCTTAGCCCTGGTCTGAGTCCAGCCCTCAAAGGCATCTCTGAGCCCTCAGCCTTCCCCTGGAAACTTCAGCCCCAAACCTCCTTCCTGTGCTTTGACCCATCTTTTCTGTCCCCTCTACCCTTGAGTGACTCTGCTTGCCCCCGGCACAGGGCGGGGCTGTGAGCTTCAAGAACAGCCTCATGGCCTTGGAAGAGGAGCAGGAGGTGACCGTGGTTGAGCAGCTGATGGACACCAGGAGCAGATGGGTGGCAATGCCATGGGCAGCTCAGCTGTGCCTCAGGATCTCCTGCACAGCAGCAGCACAAGGCTGGGCAGGGGAGAGGTCACAGCTGGCTCAGCCGCTGATAGGGCCAGCAGCAGGAAGGGGGAGGAAAAGGATGGAAGGTCACTTCTTGCTGAAGCAGCTGAGAGGGCAGTCCTGACTCTGCCTGGCCTCTGTGCTTTTGGCCTCCCAGCTGCCAGAGCCCAGCAGGCAGCAGAAGGCATGTGGAGGGCAAGGGACCTGTGGGACCCCTGTCCCTAAGCACCTGGTGGGCCCCTGCAGGAAGAGCCTGGAGCTGGGTTGTCACCTCCCTGCCACACGAGGGCCTGAGGGGACAGCAGCAGGGACAGGGCTTGGCTGTGGCTGCTGGAGAAGCTGAGAGCAGCAGCAGGGACATGCCTTGGAAGGCCCTGCAGAGGTTTCTTGTGGCTGCTCATCTGCCAGGCCACAAGCAGGCTGAGGCCTTGGGCCAGCAGTGGGACATCAGGGATGGATGAGGAGCTCGAGGGCAGGAGGAGGAGCCACATGGCCAGGAGGTGAGTGTGAGGTCACTGCAAACTCCAATCCCTTTGTGTCATTGGCCAGCAGCAGGCCCAGGGCTGGGCTGGGGACTGTGCCATACCCTGTGCCTGCCAAGCTGAGAGGCCGCAGCAGGGAGGTGCCTTGGCTGTTGCTTGCAGTGGAGGATCTGCTGTGTACCCAGGCAGGAAAGGCCTCTGGCAGGGCATTGCCAATGGCCTGGGATGAGCAGAGCTGAGCAGAGTGCAGAAGGCCAAGTGCAGCTGGGCTGTGGTAGGAGGAGTGTGGCCACCCAGAGACAGGAGTTGTGCTCCCCTGCACTCAGCACTGCTGTGGCCACAGCTGGATTCTTCGTGTCTGGCTTTGGGACTTCTGCTCTGAAGGACTTTTGAAGATCTGAGACGCTTCAGAGGATATCTGCAAGGACTGGGGTGGAGAGCCTGAGGGATTGGGACTTCTGTAACCTGCTGAACTCCTAGTTCCGGGCATTACAGATGCAGTGTGGTCCTGCTGAAATCTGGGGATGATGCAGCTTCTGGTGGTTTGGGGAAGGGAAGAAAACCTCCTAGAGTGCAAATTTTAGGGTCAGAGTGGAGGTGAGGACAAGAAAAGTCTCTCAGAGGGGATCCTTTGGTCCAAGAGGCACTGGCCCTGTGTTTCAAGAAATGGCCATGGAGAGTATAGACAGAGCAGGGAGGGTACAGAAAGTCATGGGTGAGAGCTGCTAGGAAAGCAGATGGGTGTCAAGAGCAGGAAGGGAAAGAGCTGGCAGGCGGGGGCAGTATAGCACCACCTGCAAGGCTGAAGGCTCAACAGCATGAGGTCTTTCTCCTCCGTCTATGGCAGTTGCCTCTGTCACCAAGGCCAGGGAGATGAAACTTTAGCTTGAGCCTCTCTGCATCTGACTGCCCAGGCTCTGTGGTCAGGGCTTGGCCTTTCTGCTGCAGAAACCAAAGCCAGTGTGGGGGACAGTGTAGGAAACCTGTGGTGGGGATGGAAATGGGCACTGGCAAGGCTGGAAGTCGTCAGGAGAACCCAAGGCTTTGCCTTCTTGACTGTGGCAATCATCCACCACCAAGGGTGTGAGGAGACTCCTGAGGCACCAGGGGGTCCCAGTGCTTCCTTAAATACCCCCGGAAGGCTGGGGACTCTCATCCCCTTGTCCTTCCCTCAGCATCACAAAACCCACACCCCACAGCACCTGAGGAGCTCTGACCCACACATGAGGGACAGGATCTGCCTGCCCAGGCACTGTGCTCAGGCTTGGTCTTTCTGCTCCTAACAAACCAAGAGTTGCTCTCCTGCACTTGCCTTTGTCTGCTGCAATCATGGCCTCCACTGAGCTGCTCTAAGGAGCCCTTGGGAGGCTTGTTGGTAATGCCCCTCAGTGGGCCAATCAGGCTTTGTGTTTCCTTTGACTTCTGAAGAAGTTTCTTCAGTCTTCTCTCAGTACTGAGGTCCTGCAATGAGTCCCAAGTTCCCTGGAGATGTTTGTGTCTCTGCAATCTCTTCAGGATTTCAAAGTGCACCTCACCAAAAGCTCAAGTTGTAGCTCAAAGATAAAATATTTTACTCCATTTCAGTTTAGCTCAGAGATGAGAATTCCCCAAGTGACACTGACCCAGGCTGTCTCAGCAGGACATCTGCACTTGCAGGAAAAATCTGTCCTGTAGGGGTGACAACTGAATGGACAACTTTGCTCCTCACCCTCCCCAACCTCCCATTGCTGTCACTGCCACATGGGGCTTACAAGGCGAGTCAGCAGACTGTGTTCTAATCCAAGAGCCTCTGAAGGACAGAGTGGATAAGGACAAGGCTGACCCTGACTGCCTGCAAGGGATCCTGAAGTCAAATCTCTTTCTATGGCTGTGCCTGGGGAGAAGCACCAAGCACACAGACACAGGGACAGAGTTGGCTTGGTCCAGTGCAAGATAGAAACCTTGCCCCTGGTTACAGCAAAGGTGTCTGTCCTAACACAGAGAGGTGGAGAGGTTGCTGGCAGAGAGGCTGCCTGGAGTTTGGTTTCCTTCTGCTGGAGTTCAAAGCAAACCCTCACAAAGCTTGGCATTCTTAGGGCACAAGACTGAGCCTGGAGAAGTCTGACTTGGTGCTGGCTCTTGTGCAGGTTGTGCCTGGGGAATGTGTGAGTGGGGCAGGTGCTGGACACAGCTGCTGTGATTCAGAAGAGCTCCAAGGCTCTGGATTTAGTGCCTGGACTGCCCCTGTGAATTGTCTCTGGGAGGTGGGAGTGTTCCTCCATGGCCACACTTGTCTGTTCTCATCTGCTCTGCAGTGTTTGGCACACTGTGGGTTCAAGGTGCAGAGCTGGGTTCAGTTGCCCCAAATCAGCTGTGAGCTGCCACTGCCTGTTTGTCTTTGTCCCTGGACAGCCAGAGGAATGAGAGTGGATGGGGTTGGCTGAGTGGAGTTACAATAATACAAACAATACAATACACCACCAGGTTGGAAGAGACCTTCAAGATCATCGCGTCCAACCCATCAACCAATCCAAACCATTCTGCTCAGAGCATCTTCTAGTGCAGTGCTTTGCAGGGCTGTAGCTGGGTGTTGATCCCACAGCAGTGTTTTGTCTGCTGCTGAACCAGAACCAGGCTCTGCTGCCAGCATTTCCATGCCCCAAGAGTGTGCTGAGGCCTGGGCAAGGTCTTGGGAGGGGACACAGCTGGGCAGCTGACCCAAACTGGCCAGAGGGTAATTCATGCCAGATGAGATCAGCTGAGCTACAGAAGCTAAGTGAGAGAAGGAAGTGTGGGGATATGGTGC
>JAAWVA010000030.1:33075274-33120701 GCA_015227895.2 Colaptes auratus
GGAGATGGATGAGGGCTTCAGGTAGGCAAAAGAGCCAGTGGTGATAAACAGAGAGACCACAGCCAGGTGAGGGAGGCAGGTGGCAAAGGCTTGGTGGCGTCCTGCTGAGAGGGGATCTCAGCACCACCCTGAAGATCTGCACATAGGACACCACAATCCAACACAAAAACAGACAAATACTAGAGAGACACCAATGACAACTACCCAACTTTCTCTGAGGTAGGATGTGGAGCAGGAGAGCTTGAGGATCTGGGGCACTTCACAGAAGAACTGCTCCACAGTATTGCCCTGGCAGAGGGGCAGGGAAATGTATGGCAGGTAGAGCAGAGCATTGAGGGCCCCAGATGCCCAGGCAGCTGCTGCCAGGTGGAGACAAACTCTGCTGCCAGGAGGGTCTCATAGGCAGGGGTTTGCAGACGGCAACATAGCGATCGTAGGACATGGTGGTGAGGAGAAAATACTCTGCTGAAAAGCAGGAATAGCAAAAGAAGACTGGAGAACACATCCTGCATAGGAGATGTCCCTGGTGTCCCAAAGGAATGGCCATGGATTTTGGCACAGTGGAGGAATGCAGCCCAGGTCAGGAGGCGAGGTTGAGGAGAAAGAAATACATGGGGGTGTGGAGGTGGTGGTCCCAGGCTATGGTGCTGATGATGAGGCCATTGCCCAGCAGGGCAGCCAGGTTAGATGGCCAGGAAGAGGCAGAAGTGCAGGAGCTGCAGCTGCCTTGGCTGGAATGGCAGGAGGATGAAGTGGCTGATGGAGCTGCTGTTGGCCATCTGTGGCCTCTGGCCATGGAGACCTGTGCAAGGAGGGAAAGGCAGTGACAAGTTAGGGCACATTTCTCTCAGCCTCATTGTAACCCCTGTCCCGAGCTGCAGGAGGAATGGATCAGCTCAGTCCATCACTACCAACCCATGGTTGAGTTCATCAGAGCTTCAAATGCAGCAGGGACCCAGAATTGCCATGAGGATTCCTGGTGTGTCAGAACAGAAAGTGACCAACAGCCCATCCCAGGAATGAGGGTCCCATGGAGAGTGGAGAGCCAGGGAGCAGTACTGCAGTGCTGCAGAGACAGGGAAGGGAAGAGAAGATAGTGAAGGGAACAGAGAAAGCAGAGGACTGAGGATGAAGCCTTCTCCTTCCCCAGCTCTGCTCACTGCTGCTCACAGGATGGAACTGAAGGGCTTTGGTTCTCCTTCTGTGTGCACACTCCAGGAGCCTTCAGCTGAGCATCAGCTGCTGAGATGGAGATGCCTCCAGGAGCTACAGCTGCAGTGTCCTGCAGCCACAGCCTCACTGTGTCAGTGACTGCAGTGACTTCTCCTCCAGTGAGCTCTCAGTCACCCTCCCAGTCCTGGCGACCTCAAAGCTCTCTCTGCCTTCCTCATCGCCTGAGATCCTCTGGCAGTGTCCTCAGCCCTGCTGTGCTGTGCAGAGGAGCTGTCCCCTGCCCAGAGCTGTCTCCTGCAGTGCTGCCTGCTTGCCAGCAGCACCTTCCAGCCCAGGAGTCTGGCCCAATAGGGCAGCAGAGGACCAGCCCAAGGTGTCTTATTGACTCCTCTGTTGGCTTTTGGTGCCCTGTAAACCTCAGGGACTGAGAAGAGAAGCTGATGAAACCTCTGCAGAAGTCAAAGTCAGATTCAAACTCTGAAGTTCTTCTACTCTTATGGGTCCCAGTAAAACATACTGGGAAAGGGTCCCCAGGGTCTGGTTAGAGCAGAGGAGAGTGGATGCAAGGGAAGCATCACTGGAGGCACTGAAGCATCTCCAGGCTGTGGGGAGAGCAGAGAACTGAGGCAGTGCTGAGAGGTCAGGACAAGCAGCTCAAGGTGGCTCTGCTGCTGAGCAAACCTGGAGGGGTTTCATTGATCCAAAGGGCCAAGCCCCCTGACCCCACCCCTGGCAAGGCAGATCCTGTCCCTCACCTGGGGCTCAGGGCTCTGCTGGGGGCAGTGGGTGGAGTGAGGATGAGCAGTGAGCAGGGTAGGACCTTGTCAGGTTTTGCTGTGGTTTGCTTGCAAAGAGACAACTCCTGCTGAAAAGAATGAAATGTACCTTTAAAAATCAGATGCTTTGTGCACTAAAACACTCTCAAATTAGCTGCAGAAACCTGGCAACAATGAGAGGTTCAGCAGTATTTAATGAGCCCCATGGAGTATTTGGGGCTGAAGACATCATCCTTAGGTACTGTCAGGAGACTCTGCCAAGGTACTGACAAGAAGTCGCTCAAGAAGTCCAAGGCAGAAGAAAACTCCAAAGTTCCTTGAAGCACTGATTGGCCTCACTGAGGCTTGTTCCTGACAAAGGCTCCCAGGGACTCCTTAGAGCAGCTTGTTAGAGGCCAGGATTGCAGGGAGACAAAGGCAAAGTTCAGGGGAAAAAAACTTGCCTTTGGTGTAGAAAGCAGAAAGGCCAAGCCCTGACCACTGCCCTTGCAATAGAAGAACCTCAAAGCCTCAAAGCCAAGTTTCTCCTCCCAGGCCTTGGTGGCAGAGGCAACTGCCAGAGCCAAAGGGTCAAAGACCTTGGTCCTGCTAGGCCTCTCAGCCTTGCCAGAGCCCCTGGCCATGAGATACTCCCCTACCATTACCCAATAGGGAGCATCTCCTATGGGAGCAGAGAGGAGAGAAGAAGAAAGAGGAAGAGAAGACTTTGCAGATGGATTTAGAGGGTGCAGGATATTATGGGTATGAAATAGGCTGTTTCCTGAGTCCACCTTAGTGGGTTGGACCCTTTGGACACAGGAGGTGTAGCTTATGTGGCAGGAATAGAAGGCACCCAGCCTGAACTGCCACAGAAGGTGAAGGGGAAAGTCTGAACACAGCTGGTGCACCAAACCAATGTCTTGTGACAACACCAAGAGATTCCAAAACAGGCAGTGAAAGGTGAGGAGAACTTCTCCTGGCTAGCTGATGGAAGGGAAAACTCAAGGTTCTCCAAACAAACAACAGGAAGAAGTGACTCAGAGAACTGAAAAAACTCAACAGCTAAGGCTGTGCAGTGTTGGCAGCCAGGAAGAAGGATGACCCCAAGATGTGCTCAAGCACCAGCCAGCAGCAGAGGCCACTTGATTAATACACATCATGGCTTAGATCTTTTCCTTTCTGTGTCCCTGTGCCCTTGTACTTAAGTGATTGGTTTAGGCTTGGTGTCCAGGCACCTCTCTCCCCCTGCTGGTAGCCTGGGGAGGTCTCTCTGTTTCTTCCTTTGTTATTCACAGATCTTCTTTCCTGGAGTTGTTTGCATTCCTGATTCAAGGGCAGAGCTCTGCTCAGTTCAAGCTTAAAGCTGCCCATGGCCTCCTGCTTTAGCTACAATTCCTCCTTTTTGCCCAGGGTTCATTCTCTTCTGCAGGGCCCTTTGCAGACATGAGAATGAACAGGGCACTGCCAACACCAGGAGTGATCCAATCAGCAATATTCACAACCCAGTTTGCAATACTCTCATGTCTATGTTTAGAATGATCACTTCAGTGTGTACAGCACAGACCATCACATTCTGTCCAGCCCTGACCCGGAGCTGATAACAAAGAACCAACAGCAGCTCGATTTGCAGGCAGCCATGGCTGACACTCTCCACATCAGTGGCTAATTCAAGCAACACTTTAGATGTTTCCTTGTCTTGTTTTGCAACCCAAGATGCCAGTTCCCTTAGCTGAGCTGGTGCTTTGCTGCAGCAATTTGAAGCAAGATTATCCTGGCTGCTGTGTGTTCAGCTTTGTTCCACAAACCTCCATGATCATCTCCTTCAGCTGTTAGGCTAAGCCTGCATGGCTTTGAGGCAAAGTGAGTGTAATTAAAGATCATAGTACTGTATCAGCTCCAGCTCTATGCTGCAGGTACACACAGCTTTCTGCTTGGAAGGCCCTGAAAGATCTAATTCTTGAGGCTCTAATGGGGCAAAGAGCAAATTATCATCCCACATGTCCTGGTGCTCAAAACTCCTTACTGTTGTGCTACAATTTAGTTTTGACAGCATTTAAATTCCAGGTTTGATTTCATGCATGCAGCAGTGCTGCCCAAATGGTTTGCTATCCCATGGAGTTAGTTGATGTAGGCTGAGGGGCCTTGTTTCCATTGATCATGCTCTGGAGTAGGCCAAACACAACAAGCAGAGACCCGCTGGACCCTGGTACCTGTGGAAACGCAAGCATAGCCATGGCCCCAGGTCACAAGATCCCAGGGGCCTCCCAATCAAGGGTCTGTAATTGCAGAGCCACACTGGGGCTTTTTTGCCAAAGGATTGCTCACAGACTGCAATGACAAGAGATGAGTTCCTGTGACAGGGTTCATACCACTCTGAGATATGGTAAATAATTCATTCATTACAGTGAGTGAAATGTCTGTGCTGACATCCACTCCAGCTCTGCCCCTGGTTCTTGCTGGCAAGTGACCCCATAGGCCTGAGAGTGCCGTGGGGAGGCACTTGTGTCTGTGTGCACACTCCCATGGTGCTCTGCTTCCTGTTTCCTGAATTGCTTCTCGGGGGAGGAAGTTGTCTTGGGTTATTAAACCTGAAGCAGCCATCTTTAAGGAGGGTTTCATTCTTACCATACCATGCAAGGGGGCAGAGAGGAACAGGCTCCCATACCATTATTGCTGCTGCTTTTTGTGGACAAGTTTTTTTCTAATGTCCCAGCTGCCCACATCTGAAACAAGTTTTTTAAACATGAGCAGCAGCAGCAAACATTTTCACCAAAGCCTCCATCTGATACGAAGTGGTGGTGTAGGAGAAGGGTTGTTTTCAGACAGCTTTGGGACAGCTATGTTTGGTCTTGAGTCCAGGGATGTACACTTTATCAGGAATTGAAAAGAAAGACCAGGCAGGCTTGGGCTGGATCTGTTCAGAAGCTTGTTTGCTAGCATTAACCTGGTGTATGCATGAACACTCACTGCAAGCAGACACCACACCACCATCTTGGCGACCACACCGCTTTCACCAGAAGCCACCACTGCCGTTCGCACCCAGCAGGGAGAAAGCAACAAAAGGCATCGAAACCTGTGGTTCAGCGCATTCGATCCCCTTCATCAACATCTGCCTCTAATACCGCCAGCGACGGCTCGGATTCGGAAGACAAAAACACTGATGCTAAGAAATCAAGCAGTGCCAACTCTGTTTCACAGCCCCTCTTAGAATAATGGAGCACTTGGAGGCTCGTGGTTATGACATTTTTACAACCACACCCCTCCACGAGCCCCGGCAGTTCTGACCGAAGCAGCCCCGACAGCTCCGACCGAGGCGGCACCAACCAATGCACCACCGACACCGGCAGCACGGACCGTAGTGGTGGCCCCCAGCGGCCCCCACGGTGGCCCCCACGGCAGCAGCACGGCAGTGGCCGCCCCATGGCTGCAGCTTGGCAGCGGCCCCAGAAGCGGCGCCCTCCAGCCCTCACCAGCGGTCACCCCTCCCAGCAGCTTCAGCTGCGCTACATCCCCCCTGCCTCCTACATCCCAGGCATTGTTAGCAGAAAATACCACTGCGACAGAGGCTACAATCGAATTCCGATGGGACGATAGTGTAAGGGATCGGGAGGTGGAGGGATGGGGAACTGTCCCGGTGGGCGGTGGAAAGGTATTGTGAGAAATGCAGTAATAGATGGAGAATCTGTAGATTTTCCTGTACATGCATCTCCTGTGGTATTAGAAGGTCAACAACGAATATGGCAATCTCTGGACTGAAAAATGTTACAAGAAGCTAGACAAGCCATAGCTACCTATCGTTAAAGTCAGGATACTCACTGCTATAATCAATCAGTTGTTTTCAACACACTTGTTAGCCCCTTTTGACACACGTGTGTGGCAAATGGCATTTACTACATGATCTGAGAGCAATCAATTCGATCATGGAGGAGATGGGTGCCTTACAACCTGGCCTCCCAACTCCCGGTCCCCCCAAAACTGGGACCTGATTATTATTGCTTTGAAGGATTGTTTCTTTACAATTACTTACACCTGGAGAATTCAAACAAGTCTGTATCTACTGAGCCATCGATTAAGGCAGACTCCACCCACCGATATCATGGGTAGCCTAAGGCATACAGAATTCTCCTACCCTGCCAAATATATGTGGTTTGGGCTTTGTTTCCATTTAGACAGACTTATCATGACTGCCATCTATAATTCTATGGATGATATTCTAATTGCAAAAAAAGTTAGATCCTAAGACAATACTGTCTGAGTTTCAACCCATGTTAGCCAGCAGAGGGTTGGAAATAACACCACATCAGACCTTGCAAATTCTGGATAAGTGGCAATTCAATTGCAATGCTGCAGAAGCCACGCCCCGGCAGACAGCAGACACTTCACAAGGTGTCACTGCTAATCACTTGTTGAGGCGAGACTTTGCTAGATCACATCAGCAAATGCAACTTCCCGCTAAGTCTTTACAATTAAGTCAGGATTTAGTGATCACAGAGTGGTCAAGAATCCAGGACCTAAATCTGATCCTGTGCTTCTCACTACTCGTCAGGTCTAACAGGGCCATTGGTTCCTTTGTCAATACCTTACATATGGCATTAAATACTAATTCAGGTTTGACTCACAGTATGAAGGTAAACATGCTGGATGTTCTGGCATTTGACAATGCTAACGAAAAAGCTAAACAGGTTCTCAGCATTTTACCAACAGGTGCCACTGTCCCACGACTGCTGGACGCAGCAGAAAGAATGAAGCACTGACAAACAGCAACGTATCCAGCCATGGCCATCGAACCAGTCATGAAACCACCAGTACAACTACCGCAAAAGGGAAACAACCTGGGTGGAAAACATCGTACTTCTGGGAAACCTAGGTACCTTAAATCAAATTGCCTGACTGCTGGCCAGACTCGAAAGTGCTGTGCTCACTGTCACAGACCTAATCATTTTACTCCAGGTTGTCGTAGGCAGGGTGTGGTGGGGTGAGAAACAGCTCCCTCAGTGTGACTACACCCAGTGAGACGACACCAAACCAGGGTGCTTGGACCGCTGCCCCGCAGCCACCTCTGGCAGTGCGTACTGGACCTGGCAACAGCAGTGGATGTCACTCTTGAGTCCACAAAATGTTGTTGTTGAGTCCCATCAGCACAGTCCTCTGGGTCACAGACCCTGTGCTCTGTTAATTGGCAGATCGTCTACCTCTAGACAGGGCATCCTCATAATTCCTGGTTCAACGATTCTGATTATGACTGGGCTATGAAAATTGTGCTTTATAGCATTACCCCTCCTGTTAGCAATCTTGTTGGGACAGAAATTGCTCAACTAAAATATTTGAGTCCCGAGTGCCTAAGGCTTCTAACAGGAATCGGGGACAAGGAGGCTTTGGTTCCACCAGTATGCTTTAGATCTTATTTGCCCCAGAAATCCAAAAGGGAAAACAGTAAGGGAGAACAGATTGTAACTATCAGACACCCTGTGGACAAACTATACAACTTTCAATGATGTGGATACTGGAGATAATGTCACTATTCTACCTCACCATAAATGGAATGGTCATTAGCCATTGCTGATGGCAAATTCTGGAGTCATGGGCTTAGAAGGTAAGCAAACAACCTGGGGCAGCAAAGAGCCAGTGCAATTAGCCTTTAAAGGCAGCAAATCAATCACTGTAAGACCGTACGTGTTAACCCTTCCAGTTGCTCTATTGGGCTGAGATGCCTTAAGTTAGCTAGGAGCAAAACTCATTACTGATCCTTTTCTGTAGCATCTGCTAGTCAGCAACCAACCCTCAAACTAAAATGGAAAACAGCTAATACAGTATGGGTGGAACAGTGATCGCTCAGACAAGACAGGCTGCAAGTTGTTAAAGACCCTACTGCACAAAAAATTGCAATTAGGGCACACCTTGCTAGCCACCCCCTTCCCCTTACCTCCAACCCCCCTTTTCTGGTAAGACTCTAGTCTACCAAAGCTCTGTTCTGATTTAAAGCAACAGTGCTAATTTCATCATTTCTGATTGTAATGTCTCTCAGAGATTTGTTATTTAGAGTTTTGCTAAGTTTTCCTAGTAAGCATAATGAATAGTAAGCATTTGGTACTTACAGGTACTTAGTACAGAGTAATTGTAGTAAGGTATAAGCACTTAGTAATGAGTTCACATTGTAAGTTCTTCTTTTGGTTCGAACCTTCTTAGTTGTGTGCCTCAGCATTGCAAAGGAGCTCCGTGTAATATAGTTAAGGTTTGTAGTAAATAGGTATTCATTCTTAAAAGTATTCCTTAGCTAATGTAACATCTTTCTATTTCCTTCTTAGACATTGACTAGAAAAAACACAAGTAATAAAAAAAATAGTAAAAAGGAAAACAAGTAAAAAAAAATTAAAAATGCAAACATATATAACAAAACAAAACCAAAATATTACAACTTAGATACAAAAAGTAAAAATAAAAATAATAAAATAATAACAAAAATTAATTATAGAGAACAAAAAACCAAACAACAACAAAGTTTAAAATTAAAAAAAAATTAACAAAATAATATTAAAAAAAGAAGAGCAACAAAACCCCCCAAAACAATAAAAACAAAATATAATAAACTAAAAAATAGCTATTAACAAAAAACATAAGGATATCAGCAAAAAATACAAATAAGGATTATCAAGACTACTAGATAAAACAAAAACAAAAAATATAAAAAGAAAAAGTCAAGAAATTTAAAATGAAAAATAATAATAAAAAAGAATTAATAGAAGGTTAAAATAATAAAAAAGCAAAAATCAAATTAAAATAGAAACAGATTAAATACAACATGAAAAAATTAAAATAATTAAAATAAACAATAAGATAAAAAAATAAAAAATTGAAAAATAGATTTAAAAATGTAATTGATTACAATAAAAAATTAAAATAAATTTTAAAAAATTACAATAAAAATAAAAATAATAAAGTTTTTTAAAAAAGAAATTAAAAATGACAAAAATTAAAATATAACAAAACAAAAGTTTTAAATTAAATAAAATAAAAAAATATTAAAAATAATCAGAAAAAATATATAAAAATAAGATTAAAATTTAAAAATATTTAAAAGTATAGATAAAAAAATACATTAAAAATACATTAAAACATATAAAAAATTAATTAATAAATGCAAAATGAAAGAAACAATAAACCAACCAAAATTAGAATAAAAAACATTTAATTTAAAAAAAATATGAAAAATATAAAAAATAAAATAAAACTAAATTAAAAAGGAAAAAATAAATTAAAGAAAGAAGAAAAAATAAAATAATTTACAACAAAATTTATTAAAGAGTGTAAAAATAATGGGAAAAAATATTAAAAATAATCTTGAAAAATATAATACAATCAACACTTTTTTTTTAAAAATAGATTTTAAAAAAATTTAAAAAGTGAAATAAAAATAATTACAAATTAAAAAATAGATTAAATTTTTTTTTTAAATTATTAATTAAAAAAATATATGGAATCTTAGACTCATAGAATCAGTCAGGGTTGGAAGGGACCACAAGGATCATCTAGTTCCAACCCCCCTGCCATGGGCAGGGACACTTCACACTAGATCAGGCTGGCCAGAGCCTCATCCAGCCTGGTCTTAAACACCTCCAGGGACAGGGCCTCAACCACCTCCCTGGATAACTCATTCCAGGCTTGCCCACTCTCATCGTGAAGAACTTCTTCCTCATGTCCAGCCTGAACCTCCCAACCACAGCTTCATTCCATTCTCCAAAGCCTTGTCACTTCTTGACACTCTAGGAAGTCCCTCCCTTCAGATACTGGATGGCCACAATGAGGTCACCTCGAGCCTTCTTTTCTGTCACCTGCAATCATCGCAATGACTATGAGGAAACAGCATTTCCCATGGAGTCGAACATCGAGCACAATAACTTTTATGATAATCTGAGATCAAAAGCATCAGTCAGAAGAATGTACACAGCACCATGTGAATTAGGACTGAATATTATGGTGGTTTGATTGTTGTGTGATTAGAGAAAATTTTCATATGGACTTAGATGTTATCTCACCACTTTGCTGTAATTTTAAACACTTAGAGGGAAAAATTACAATTCATTCTAACACCACATGCATTGTCATTGTAGGCTGGAAACAAAAACAAATAAATACCTGAAAAAAAGGGGGGGAAAGAGGGAATAGCCCATAGCAAAAATAGTTTTTAATGGTACCAACAAGAGATAGTTAGCCCATGTCAACACCTAGAAACATCAACTGTGCTAAGTGCCGCAACCCTCTTACCACAAGACAGCACAAACACGGCACAACTGTCATGACAATGACAGTCAGCAAACCTGCCTAGCACTGACCTCAGCGACTGTCACAGTAATCCAAGATGTCAACAAAAGCATCTAACTTATAACTAAGTGTCATGACTGCTATTGTATTCTATTCTATTGCTTAACTGTTGTGTGAACATTAAGGGATCAGTATTACTAGGGTGAGTAAAAACACATTATTATGGGTAATTTATATTGGGCAAAGCAATGAAGCTCCTTTGCTCTTGCTGTTTGCCTGCAAGTTTTCTGTCTGTGAAGCTAGAGCCTGGCCAGATCTACCTTTACAGATGAAAGAAATCTTGCTACCATTAAACAATTCATGATTTTTGACCATCCTAGAGAAAAATAAAGATGCAACATACCCCTAAAGCAGATTCTGAAAGACATTGCTGAGGATTGGATTTGTGTCTTAATCTCTGTGTACAGTGTGTTCAGGCATAGTCAGGTCTTCCCTGTCAATGGGAAGAGTGAGGTGTAGAGATCGGAACTATTGAGATCTAAGTTCTTCTTTACAATGTTTGTTGTCTTTGACCATGTATTATGCCACCTCTGTTAGAATGTTCTAATCAGCTCAACTTGAGCATTGTGCCTTGTATGGGTTACATCAGTCTGTCAGACATGCTGCGCTACAGGACTTTTGCTTTTGCTATCCAGCTTAGCTTTAACTCGCTTGCTTCTGTGTATGCAAAGAGTATCTTGTATGGGATGGGAACAACTCCCATGAGCAGATTGCTCACAAAAACAAAAAAGGGGGATTTGTGGCAATGCAGTGTGAGCAATCTGGCAGTGGAGGCTTAGAGCCTGACATGGTGGTAGGCCATGCTCAGCATAAGTGCAAAGTAGCTAGCAGTGTAGCAAAGCAGTGCTGTGCCTGCAGCATGTAACTGAAGCAGGGCACTGGTAGCTATAAACACAGAGAGTTATCTGGGAATAACAGACACACACCTGCATCAACAACCTGGCTGGTGTTAGTAGTGTGACCAATAATCTATAACAGTGCGATGTGTGGTCACTGGTGGGGAGCCAATGAAGCTGTGCCAACAATGCTCCCCGAGTCTCTATAAGCTGTAGAGGTTCCCTTAATACACACTTTTACTTTGCTGTACTATACTCACTGTGCTGCACTATAGCCGTGCAATACTGGAACACTAAAGGAACAATACTGGATCATATTGGTCATCTATATTGACTCCAGTCTCCATCGCCGACACATCCCCAGTCACAAAGGCACCACAACACCTGGGAGGAGCCATTCCAAATGCCCTGGGATGGAGCAAACCCTGCACAGAGAAACCCAACCTGCAGCTGGCTGTGGCAGGAGTGTGGCCACCCAGACACAGAAGTTGTCATCACCCAGACTCAGAACTGCTGTGGCCACATCTGGATGATGGTGTCTGGATGAAGCATTCTCCAGTCTAGAAGAGTAGGGAGGAACTGGGAGTCTGCAGAGGAGATCTGCCAGGATGGGGGTTGATATCTCCGTGGAGAGGCTGAGGGACCTGGGCTGCTTCAGCCTGCTGAATGGAGGCTCAGGGCACTGCCAGAGCAGTGTGCACATGGCTGAAGGGTGGTTTCAGAGAGGATGGAACTCTTCTGGGGAGTGGGGAGAGACCAAAACCTCCACACACTGCAGCTTAGAAGGTTCAGCGTGGAGATGAGACCAAAGAAATGTCCTCAAAGGGCAGAGCTGCAATGCATGAGGCCAACCAGATGTGTCAGGAAATGGCAGGGAGAGATGAGACAGCTCAGGGAAGGGATGGAAATGGCATGGGGAGAGCTGGGTGGGGAAGCAAGATTGGTGTCAGCAGCCTGAAGGGAAAGAGCTGCAGCCATGGGACAGTGTAGGAGAGGCTGCAGTAGGGATGGACAAGGCTCTGGCAAGACTGAGAGGCCAAACAGGACCAAGGCCATTGTCCCCTTCTCTGGCAGTTGCCTCTGCCACCAAGGCCTGTGAGGAGAAACTTTGCTTGGAGGCTTTGAGGTTCTTCTATTGAAAGGGCAGTGGTCAGGGCTTGGCCTTTATGCTTCCTAGAACAAAGGCAAGTTTTTCTGCCCTGCACTTTGCCTTTGTCTCCCTGCAATCCTGGCCTCTAACAAGCTGCTCTAAGAAGTCCCTGGGGAGCCTTTGGCAGTAACAAGCCTCAGGGAGGAATCAGTGCTTCAAGGGACTTTGGAGTTTTCTTCTGCCTTGGACTTGTTGAGAGGCTTCTTGGCAGTACCTTGGCAGAGTCTCCTGGCAGTACCTAAGGATGATGTAATCAGCCTCAAATACTCCATGGGGCTCATTAAATACTGCTGAACCTCTCATTATTGCCAAGGTTTCTGCAGCTAATTGGGAGGTTTTTATTGCACAAAGCATCTGATTAAAAGTATTTTTAAAGGTACATTTCATTCCTTTTCAGCAGGAGTTGTCTCTTCGCAAGCAAACCACAGCAAAACCTGACAAGGTCCTACCCTGCTCACTGCTCATCCTCACTCCCCACTGCCCCCAGCAGAGCCCAGAGCCACAGGCGAGGGACAGGCTCTGCCTTGCCAGGCGCTGGGGGTCAGGGCTTGGCCCTTTGCATCAATGAAACCCTCCAGCTTTGTTCAGCAGCAGAGCCACCTTGAGCTGCTTGTCCTGACCTCTCAGCACTGCCTCAGGTCTCTGCTCTCACCAGAGCCTGGAGAGGCTTCAGTGCCTCCAGTGTTGCTTCCCTTGCATCCACTGTCTCCTTCTGCTCTAACCAGCCCCTGGGGACCCTTTCCCAGTATGCTTCACTGGGACCCATTAAGAGTAGATGAAACTTCAGGGTTTGAATCTGACTTTGACTTCTGGAGAGGTTTCATCAGCTTCCTCTCAGTCCCTGAGGTTACAGGGCAACAAAAGCCACCAGAGGGCTTCTTTAAAATGCCTTGGGCTGTTTCTGTTGTGCTGAGCCCGGCCAGGCTCCTGGGCTGGAAGAGCTGCTGGCAAGCAGGCAGCGCTGCAGGAGACAGCTCTGGGCAGGAGCAGCTCCTCTGCACAGCACAGCAGGGCTGAGGACACTGCCAGAGGATCTCAGGGAGATGAGGAAGGCAGAGCGAGCTTCAAGGTGGCCAGGACTGGAAGGATGCTGAGAGCTCACTGGAGGAGAAGTCACTGCAGTCACTGACACAGTGAGGCTGTGGGTGCAGGACACTGCAGCTGTAGCTCCTGGAGGCATCTCCATCTCGGCTGCTGACACTCAGCTGAAGGCTCTTGGAGTGTGCACACAGAAGGATGAGCAAAGCCCTTCAGTTCCATCCTGTGAGCAGCAGTGAGCAGAGCTGGGGAAGGAGAAGGCTTCACCCCCAGCCCCTCTGCCTTTCTCTCTTCCCTTCACTGTCTCTGCAGCACTGCTTCTTCACCTTTCCATGTGAGGCTGTTTAATCCAGAGGGTCTAACCCAGTAGGTGGACATAGGAAACAGTGTATTTCATACCCATAATATCCTGCACCCTATAAATCCATCTGCAAAGTCCTTCTCTTTCTCTTTCTTCCCTCTCTGCTCTCTGTGGGATATGCTCTCTGTCAGGTAATGCTAGGGAGTATTGCAAGGTCTCTTAGGCCTGGCTAGGGCTAATGCCAGGTGGAGAAGGGGGTGGAAGGGGGGGCAGTCTCAGACCTGGCAGCCCGAGACTAGCCTAACAGTAGTGGGGGGGAAAGAAGAGCCCTGGGGGTTTTGGGCACACCCTCAGGTGGGGAGAAGGGAAGTGTTGGGAGGCTTTTGGGTGTGCTCTAGGGGACTCTCTGTGCCTTGGGACTCTTTTGTCAGTCTGCTTTGTAGCCTCTGTACAACACTTCCTGCTTTCCAGTCAAACTTTCCATCACTTCTGCAATCCATTGTGTGAAGAGTGTCATTCTTTTGCCCCTTTCAGGGGGTAGGAGTCGATCTACCTGGCCTCAAACCAGGACACCATGGGACTCTTGTTCTCTGGGACTGGGCTGTTGGTCACATTCTATTCTGACACCAGAGGAATCTCCATGGCAGTTCTGGGACCCTGCTGCATTTGAAGCTGTGATGAATTCTGCCATGGGTTGGTAGTGATGGGACTGAGCTGATCCATTCCTCATGCAGCTGAGGGACAGGGTTTACAATGAGGCTGAGAGAAGTGTTGTGGTAATGCTGGGAACAAGCAGTGTGAGCAATCTGGCAGTGTAGGCCTAGAGCCTGACATGGTCGTAGGCCATGTCCAGCATGGGTGCAGAAATAGCTGACAGTGTGGCAGAATAGTGCTGTGCCTGCAGCATGTAACTAGAGCAGGGCACTGGTAGCTATAAACATAGAGAACTATCTTGGAATAACAGGAGGCACACCTGCATCAACAACCTCGCGTGGTATTACTGGTTTAACCAATAACCAATAGTGATATGGTGTGTGGTCACTGTGAGGAACCAATGAAGATGTGCCAACGATGCTCCCCGAGTTTATATAAGTTGTAAAGGTTCCCTTCTTTTGCACTTCTTTTGCACTTCTTCTACCCTCCTTCTACACACTTTCTATTTGCGCTATTTAGAACTGTACTATGCTTGCACTACATTCGTACAACGCTGGAACAATAGAGGAACAATACTAGATCATGCTGATCATCGGTATTGATTCTCCTCTCCATCATCTATAAAGTGTGCCCTAACTTGTCACTGTCTCTCCCTCCTTGCACAGGTCTCCATGGCCAGAGGCAGCAGATGGTCAACAGCAGCTCCATCACCCACTTCCTCCTCCTGCCATTCCCAGGCACAAGGCAGCTGCAGCTCCTGCACTTCTGCCTCTTCCTGGCCATCTACCTGGCTGCCCTGCTGGGCAATGGCCTCATCATCACCACCATAGCCTGGGACCACCACCTCCACACCCCATGTACTTCTTCCTCCTCAACCTCTCCATCCTTGACCTGGGTGCCATCTCCACCACGGTGCCTAAATCCATTGCAAATTCCCTTTGGGACACCAGGGACATCTCCTATGCAGGATGTGCTGTGCAGGTCTTTTTCTTTCTCCTCTTGATTGTAGGTGAATATTTTCTCCTCACCGTCATGGCCTACGATCGCTACGTTGCCATCTGCAGACCCCTGCACTATGAGACCCTCCTGGGCAGCAGAGTTTGTCTCCACCTAGCAGCAGCTGCCTGGGCCATTGGATTCCTCAGTGCTCTGCTGCACACAGCCAATACATTTTCCCTGCCCCTCTGCCAGGGCAATGCTGTGGACCAGTTCTTTTGTGAAATCCCCCAGATCCTCAAGCTCTCCTGCTCCAGATCCTACCTAAGGGAGGTTGGCCTTATTGTGCTTAGTGCCAGTTTCTCTTTTATCTCCTTCATGTTCATTGTGGTGTCCTATGTGCAGATCTTCAGGGTAGTGCTGAGGATCCCCTCTCAGCAGGGACGCCAAAGCCTTTGCCACCTGCCTCCCTCACCTGGCTGTTTTCTCTCTGTTTTTGATCACTGTCATGTTTGCCTACCTGAAGCCCCCTTCCATCTCCTCCCCATCCCTGAATCTGGTGGTGGCAGTTCTGTACTCAGTGGTGCCTCCAGCAGTCAACCCTCTCATCTACAGCCTGAGAAACCAGGAGCTCAAGGATGCCCTGAGCAAACTGATCACTGGATGCTTTCACAAGCAATAAACTTCTTTGTCTTCTCCTGCAGAGCAGTTCTGATGTCACTCAATGCAGGCCCAGCCTGGCTGCTGGAGTTCTGGCTGCTGCTGGGGCTGTTCCCTTGTGAGAATGTTGTTCCCACACAAATGTCTTTCTTCAGACCATTGCTGGTTCAGTGTTCTTCTATCTGCTGTGACCCAGAGGCTGCAGACATGAGGAGCTGTGCTCCCTGGGTGTTCAACACAATAAAGGACCCTGCAGGGACTTGTTCTCAGTTCTTTCCTCCAAGGCTTCTGTGGAGCTGCAGGGCAGTGCCTGTGTTGCAGAGGTGGAGGGCAGAGTCCCAGCACAGCAGCCCCATAGCTTGGGGTGTCCTGAGCTGCTCTTTCTGCCCTTCCCCCTCTCTTGCTGAGCCTCTGTGCTGGGGCAAGGCCTGAGTGCTCTGGCAGCTTGGGCACTGTGCTGCTGTTGGCAGTGCTGGGCCTGCAGGCAGGGAGAGTCCAGGCTGCTTGTGGGACAGAGCTGCTCCAGAGCAGCACTGCCATCAGAACAGGAGGTCTCTTCATGCCTTCATCCCCCAACCCTCTCCCCTTACGACTGCACCTACTCAGAGTCCAAACTGGATCCCCTGACCCCTTCCAGTATAGACTCAGTCCAAACATGGTTCCTGTATCCCCTCCCAGTACAGATGTGGCCTCATCCCAGGACAAACCGGATCATACTGTCCTCTAGCACTGCAGCCTTGGTCCCATCCCAGCACAGAATGTATCCCCTGCCTCCCTTCTCAGTACCATCTGCATCCATCCCCTACAAACTGCACATCCTCATGCCCTCCCAGTACAGTCTGGCCTGTCCCAGCAAACAGGATCCCTTTCATCCCTGCAGGTACCCATTAGGCCTTTTCCCAGTAAAAAGTGAATCACCTTATGCCCTTCCAGTGCAGCCTGGACCCTCTTCCAGTACAAGCTCTGTTCCCTGGGCACATTCCAGTACAGTCTGGTCTCCACATAATACAATTGGGAACAATTTTATCCCCTCCTCCCGTACAGACCTGGTCACATCTCAGGACAAACTGCATCTCCTGAGCCCATCCCAGCTCAGATGTGCTCTTATCCCAGGACAAACTGCATCACTTTGCCATCTCCCATACAGGTTCCTGTTTCAGTACAAAGTGTATCCCTTGGACCCCTTCCCTGTTCCTTCTGCATCCCTCCACATATTAACTGTGTACTCTGGATCCAATCCAGTACAGACTGGGCCCACTCCCAGTACAAACTGCATCTCCTGACTCCCTCCCAGTACAGACTAGGCCCTGTCCAAGGACAAACTGCTGCCCTGATCCCATCCCAGTGAAGTGCAGGTCCTGTCCTAGAGGAATGGATCCAATGGCATCACCCAGTACGACTGGGGACCTTCCCAGTGCAAACTGCATCTCCTGATCTCCTCCCAGTACAGACAGGGTCTCACCCCACAGCAAGGTTGAAGCCCTGGCCCCCTCCAGTACCAAGTGCTTTGCTCCCACTGCAAACCAGAGATCAGGACTCCTTCCCAGTACAGACTGTTCCTGCTCCCAGGAAAAGCTGCATCACCTGAACCCTTCCAGGACCAGGCTGGGACCAATCCCAGCACAAATTGTATCCATTTAGTCCCTCCCAGGCAGACTGGGCCCCATCCCAGTACAACCTGAGTCCCCTGGACACATCCCAGTACAGTCTGGGTCTCATTCCTGTATACCAGGGTTTCTTTAAACCCTCCCACCACAGGCTGGGCCTTGTCACAGTCACAACTCCATACCTAAATCATCCCAGAGTCCAGTCTGGGCCACCTCCCATTTCAAACTGGCTCCCATTAACATCTCCAAGTGCAGCCAGGCCTTGTCCCAGGAAAAACTGATTCCACTCATCCCATCCTGTGCTCTTTCATATTCATCAATGCTATAGGCAGAGGAATGGAGACACCATCAGCAAGGGTGCAGATGGCACCCAGCTGAGTGGTGCTGTTGAGATGCCAGAGGGACAGGAGGCATCCAGAGGGCCCTGGACAAGCTGGAGAGGTGGCGCCCAGGTGATCCTCATGAGGTTCAACAGCAGCAAGAGCAGGGTCCTGCAGCTGGGCTGGAACAATCCTCACTAGCAATACAGGCTGGGGAGGAGGAGATAGAAAGCAGCCCTGAGGAAAAGGACTTGGGGGTGCTGGTGGGGGAGAAGCTGGCCAGGAGCAGGCAATGTGAGCTTGCAGCACAGAAGGCCAAGGGCAGCCTGGGCTGCATCCAAAGCAGCATGGACAGAGATGGAGAGAGGGGATCCTGCCACATATTCTGTTCTGATGAGACCTCCCCTGGGACTGCTCCAGCTCTGAAGTCTCAACACAGGATGGACATGGAGCTGATGGAGATGGTCAAGAGGAAGGCCACAGAAATGGTTAGGGGTTGGAGCAGCTCTTCTATGAGACTGGCTGAGGGAGCTGGGTTGATCAGACTGAAGAAGAGAAGGCTCTGGGGAGACCTAATAACTGCTTTCCAATGCCTGAAGTGTACTGGATGGAGAGAGACTGTTTGCAAAGTCCTGCAGTGACAGGACCAGGGGCAATGGCTGTGGATGTGAGGAAGAAGTTCGCACCATGAGGGTGATGAGACATTGCAACAGTTTGCCCAATGAGATGTTTGAGGCCTGCAGACATTCAGAGTGAGGCTGCACAGGCTTATGGGCAACCTGATCTAGTTGAGGATGTCCCTTTTGGTCTGCAGGGGGTTGGACTGGATGACCTTTGGAGGCCCCTTCCAACTCAGACCTTTCTATGATTCTACCTCCCAGTAGAGCTGAGCCCATGGCCTCTCCCAGTAACACTGGGCCTTGTCCCAGGACACTCTGAAACCCTAATCCTGTCCCAGTACAGCCTGGGCCCTTCCTGTCCAAACTGGATCCCTGCAGTTTGGGGCTGCCCAGGTCAAGAGAGACAGAGATCTGCTGGAGAGAGTCCAAGAGAGGCTAGGAGGATGAGGAAGGGACTGAACATCTCTGTGGCCAAGCCACTCTCCATTATTGGCCTGGAGTCCTGGCTCACTGGGGAGGTCCCAGGGTATTGGAGAGGAGCAAATGTGACACCCAGCTGCAAGAAAGGAAGAAAGGAGGATCCAGGAAACTAGAGAGCTGGCAGGGTGAGCTGGGTAGCAGGGCAAGGCATGGAGCAGAGCATCTCCAGCACCATTACATGACCTGGAGAGGACAAGCAGGGGATCAGGCCCAGGCAGTTTAGAAAGGACAGGTCCTGCCTGACCCAACTGATCTTTTCTGAATGACTGTTGGTGGGGCAAGGCTGTGGCTATTGTCTCCCTAGACTTTCCAACAGCCTTTGGCACTGCTTCCCACAGAATTCTCCTGGGCAAAGTGGCTGCTCCTGGCTTGGATGAGCAATGCTCTGCTGGATGCAGCCCTGGCTGGGTGAAAGGGCTCAAAGAGTGGTGCTGAGTGGAGTTAAATGCAGCTGGTGGCAGGGCACAAGTGGTGTTCCTCAGGGCTCAGTGTTGGGAGCACTTCTGTTGAACATCTTTATGATGACTTGATGAAGACACAGAGTGAGTCAGCAGTGAGGCAGCAGATGACACCAAGTCAGGTGGCAGAGTTGATCTGCATGAGGGTAGGGAGGCTCTGCAGAGGGACTTGGACAGATTGGATCCATGGCCAACATCACCAGGGAAACTTCAAGAAGGCCAAGTGCCAGGTCCTGCCCTGGGGCACAACAACCCCAAGCAATGCTCCAGGCTTGGGGCAGTGTGGCTGGAGAGCTGTCTGGCAGAGAGGGACCTGGGTGTGCTGATGCACAAGCAGCTGAATAGGAGGCAGCAGTGTGCCCAGGTGGCCAAGAAAGCTAAAGGCATCCTGGCTGGGATCAGCAATGCTGTGTTCCAGCAGAAAGCAGGGAGGTGACTGTGCCCAGGGACTCAGCTCTGAGGAGGCCACACCTTGAGTGCTGTGTCCAGTTTTGGGCCCTCCCTGCAAGAGAGATGTGGAGGAGCTGGAGCCAGGGCAGAGGAGGACAAGGAGCTGGGGAAGGGCTGGGAGAAGAAATCTGATGAAGAGCAACTGAAGGAGCTGGGGCTGGTTAGTTTGGAGAAGAGGAGGCTGAGGGGAGACCTCATGGCTCTCTACAACTAGCTGAAAGGAGATTGTGGAGAGGCTGCTGCTGGTCTCTCCTCACAGGTCATTAGAGACAGAACAAGAGGGAATGGCCTCAAGCTAGGACTGGATAGGCTCAGACTGGACAGCAGGAAAAAATTCTCCCATCCAGAGTGTTCAGGGAGTGGAATGTGCTGCCCAGGGAGGTGGTGGAGTCACCAAGCCTGGAGGTGTTTCAAGGTGGTTTGGATGTGGGCCTGGGGATATGTTTAGGGGTGACCCTTGTGGAGTAGGGTTATTGGTTGGACTTGGTGCTCCTGAGGGTCTTTGCCAACCTGAATGTTTCTGTGATTCTGTGACAGACTGAGAGCCCTGGGGCTGTTAGTCTGGAGAGGAGAAGCCTGAGAGGGGATCTGATCAATGGCTATCAATATCAGAGGGGGGGTGTCAGATGAAAGTGCCAGGCCCTTGGCAGTGGTTCCCAGTGATAGGACAAGGATCAGTGGGTGAAAGAGGGAACACAGCAATTTCCACCTCATCATGAAGAGACTCTTCTATGCTGTGAGGGTGCTGGATCCCTGGAGCAGGCTGCCAGAGAGGTTGTGGAGTCTCCTTCTCTGGAGACTTTCAACCTCCCTGGATGTGTTCCTGTGTGACCTGCTCTGGGTGATCCTGCTCTGGCAGTGGGGTGGACTGGATGGTCTCTGGAGGTCCCTTCCAACCCCCATATTCTGTGATTCTGTGATTTAAGCCCTCCCAGAGCCTCTCCTCAGCCCTGGCCTGAGCCCCAGCCCTCAAAGTTATCTCTGAGCCTTCAGCCTTCTCCTAGACACTTCAGGCCCAAACCTCCTTCCTGTGCTCTGACCCCTCTTTATATCCCCTCCTACCCTGAGGGACTCTGCTTGGCCCCTAGCACAGGGCAGGTCCTGGGAGCTCCCAGAGCAGCCTTATGGCCTTGGAAGAGGAGCAGGAGGTGACCTATGCCTGAGCAACTGATGGACACCAGGAGCAGATGGGTAGCAATGCCATGGGCAGCTCAACTGTGCCTCAGGCTCTCCTGCACAGCAGCAGCCACAAGGCTGGGCAGGGGCTGGGAGGTCACTGCTGGCTCAGCAGCTGATAGGGCAGCAGCAGGAAGAGGGTAGGAAAGGGACTGGGAGGTCACTTCTTGCTGCAGCAGCTGAGAGGCAGCCCCTGACTCCTGGCTGGGCTCTGTGCTTTGGCCTCCCAGCTGCCAGAGTCCCCAGCAGGCAGCAGAAGGCCCGTGGTGGGCAAGGGACATGTGTGACTCCCTGTCCCTAAGCACCTGGCAGCCCCTGCAGGAAGAGCCTTGGAGCTGGGTTGTCACCTCCCTGCCACCTGAGGGCCTGAGGGGACAGCAGCAGGGTCAGGGCTTGTCTGTGGTGCTGGGAAGCTGAGAGGCAAGCAGCAGGGACCTGCCTTGGAATGCCCTGCAGAGGTTTCTTGTGGCTGCTCAGCTGCCAGGCCACAAGCAGGCTGAGGCCTTGGGCCAGCATTGGGACATGAGGGATGGCTGAGAAGCTCCTAGGACAGGAGGAGCCACATGGTCAGGAGGTGATTGTGAGGTCAAGGCAAATTCCAATCCCTTTGAGTCATTGGCCAGCAGCAGGTCCGGGGCGGGGGAGGGAGGGGCGCTGCTGAGAACTGCTGCTGGGCTGGGGACTGATAAGCTGAGAGGCAGCAGCAGGAGGTGCCTTGACTGTTTCTTTGGAGTTGGAGGTTTGCTCTGTGCCCATGCAGAAAGGCCTCGGCTGGGACCATTCCCAATGCCCTGGGCTAGAGCACAGGCTGAACAGAATGAAGAAGGCCAAGTGCAGCTGGGCTGTGCAGGCAGAGTGTGGCCACCCAGACACAGAGGTTGTCCTCCCCTGCACTCAGCACTGCTGTGCCACATCTGGATTTTTAGTGTCTGTTTCTGACCTCCTGCTCTGAAGGAGTTTTGAAGAGCCTGAGAAGCTTCAGAGGATATCAGCAAGGACTGGGGTGGAGAGCCTGAGGGACTGGGACTTCTGTAACCAGGGCACTACAGATGCAGTGTGTTCCTGCTTGAAATATGGGGATGCTGCAGCTTCTGGTGGTTGTGGGACAGGAAGACAACCTCCATAGAGTGCAAATTTAGGGTTCAGAGTGGAGATGTCCTGGTTTGAGGCCAGGCAGATCCTCTCTTGCCCGAGAGAGGACAGGAATTGAGGGCAAAGAAAAGTCACTCAGAGGGGGATCCTTGTGGTCCAAGAGGCCCTGACTTTGTGTTTCAAGAAATGGCCATGGAGAGTAGAGACAGAGCAGGGAGAGTACAGAAAAGTCACAGTGAGAGCTGCTAGGAAAGCAAGATGGGTGTCAAGAGCAGGAAGGGAAAGAGCTGCAGGCAGGGGGCAGTGTAGCACCACCTGCAAGGCTGAAAGCTCAACAGCACTGAGGTCTTTCTCCTCCTGTTTGTGGTAGTTGCCTCTCCCACCAAGGCCAGGGAGATGAAACATGAGCTTGAGCCTCTCTGCATCTGACTGCCCAGGCTCTGTGGTCAGGGCTTGGCCTTTCTGCTGTGGAACCCAAAGCCAGTGTGGGGGACAGTGTAGGACAACCTGTGGTGGGGATGGCAATGGGCACTGGCAAGGCTGGAAGTCATCAGGAGACCCAAGGCTTTGCCTTCTTGGCTGTGGCAATCATCCACCACCAAGGGCTGTGAGGAGACTTCCTAAGGCACCAGGGGGTCCTCAGTGCTTCCTTAAACACCCCAGGAAGGCTGGGGGACTCTCATCCCCTTGTCCTTCCCTCAGCATCACAAACCCCACAGCCCACAGCACCTGAGGACCTCTGACCCAAACATGAGGGACAGGATTGCCTGCCCAGGCACTGTGCTCAGGGTTGGCCTTTCTGCTCCATAAACCAAACCCAGAGTTTGCTCTCCTGCACTTGCCTTTGTCTGCTGCAATCAAGGCCTCCACTGAGCTGCTCTGAGGAGCCCTTGGAGGCTTTGTTGGTAATGCCCTCAGTGGGGCCAATCAGTGCTCAAGGTACTTGTGTGTCCTTCTGACTTCTGAAGAAGTTTCTTCAGTCTTCTCTCAGTACCTGAGGCTCCTGCAACGAGTCCAAGTGCCCTGAGGAGATGTTTGTGTCCCTGCAATCTTCTTCAGGATTTCAAAGTGCACCTCACAAGCTCAAGTTTTGTATGTCATAGATAAAATATTTTACTCATTTCAGTTCAGAGCAGAGATGATAATTCCCCAAGTGACACTGACCCAGGCTGTCTCACCAGGCATCTGCACTGGCAGGAGGGTGCAGCACACCAAGGACACCTCTCAGGGCTCTATTTCTCTTTGTCTGATCCATACCTGCCTTACCCTGGCCTACTTCTTGGCCTAGGCAAGGGGGGGAGGGGGAATCCCATCAGGTCTTGAGGAGGTGTCAGTGACAGGGGACTGTGCCACCACTATCTGCTCTGTGACTTGAGTGCATTTCTCTCAGCCAGAGAGTAGCTGTGTGGTTGCCTTCTGTCTCTGTGCCTCTCAACAGAGAATGTCATCATCCAATCAGAATGGGAAGGACATTTGATGGTTTCCTCAGCCTCAAAGTCTTCTTCAATGCCATTCAGTGACACAAAGCACCCAGGAAACATTGATGATGGGAGATGTCTGCAGCAGTGTGACTTGCTTGGCCATCCTCCTAACTCTAACTGCAAACCAATGTGGAACAGCAAGCAGAGAGCAGAGCAGGCAGGAAATCACAGTGGCTGTGCCACCAGGGGCAGTGTCCCAGCTGCTGCTGGCACCACCCAAACAGCACTTCCCACCAGCAGTGTTCTCCACTCCTCTGGTTACTTTTAGCACTCAATGGATTTCTTCAGTGTCATGGTGGACTCTGGGCAGAGACTTTTGTCCTGCTTCCCCTGGTTGTTGCAGCAGGCTGATGGAATCAGGGTGCTGGAGGAGTTGTTTGGGTTGCTAAGCTGTCAGCTCGTGGCTTGGACAGCAACACTCTGAGCTGGGTTAGGAACTGGCTGGAGGCTGAGCCAGAGAGTGGTGGTGAATGGTGCCACCTCCAGCTGGAGGCCAGGCACCAGTGGCATCCCCCAGAGATCAGTGCAGGGACCCATCCTCTTCAATGTCTTCACTGATGATCTGGATGAGGGGATTGAGACAGTCATCAGCAAATGTGCAGATGACACCAAGTTGGGAGCAGATGTTGGTCCGTTAGAGGGCAGAAGGGCTCTGCAGAGGGACCTCGACCGACTGGACAGATGGGCAGAGGCCAACAGGATGGCATTCAACAAGTCCAAGCGCCAGGTGCGCACTTTGGCCACAACAACCCCAGGCAGAACTACAGGCTGGGGTCAGAGTGGCTGAGAGCTGCCAAACAGAGAGGGACCTGGGGTGCTGACTGACAGCTGCCTGAACATGAGCCAGCAGTGTGCCCAGGTGGCCAAGAAGGCCAAGGGCATCCTGGCCTGCATTAGGAATAGTGTGGCCAGCAGGAGCAGGGAGGTCATTGTGCCCCTGTACTTGTTTTGGTTAGGCCACACCTTGAGTCCTGTGTCCAGTTCTGGGCCCCTCAGTTTAAGAAGGACATTGAGACACTGAAGGTGTCCAGAGAAAGGCAACAAGCTGGGGAGAGGCCTTGAGCACAGTCCTGTGAGGAGAGGCTGAGGGAGCTGGGGTTGTTTAGCCTGGAGAAGAGGAGCTCAGGGGAGACCTCATTGCTCTCTACAACTAGCTGAAGGGTGGTTGTAGCCAGGAGGGGGTTGGTCTCTTCTCTCTAGCAACCAGCACCAGAACAAGAGGACACAGTCTCAAGCTGTGCCAGGGGAAATTTAGGCTGGAGGTGAGGAGAAAGTTCTTCACTGAGAGTGATTCGCCATTGGAATGTGCTGCCGGGGAGGTGGTGGAGTCACCATCCCTGGAGGTGTCAAGAGGAGATTTGACATGGCACTTGGTGCCATGGTCTAGTCATGGGGTCTGTGGTGACAGGTTGGACTCGATGATTGCTGCGATTAAGAGACGGGACTCAGCCTGATGCAGGCCAGGTGTCCAGTTTGTTACACAAATCCTTCTTTATTAAAGCTTATACAATAATAATACAATAATACAATAATACAATACAACAGGTTGGAAGAGACCTCAAGATCATCACGTCAAAACCCATCAACCATCCAACCCACCTAAAATACAATACAGTACCATACAGTACAATACAGTACAAAAAGAGTACAATACAGTACAATACAGTACAATACAACCCACCTAAACACTAAAAAAACCTAAACCCTGGCACCAAGCACCCCATCAAGCCTCTTCTTGAATACCTCCAATGAAGGTGACTCCACCACTTCCACAGGCAGCTGATTCCAGTGGGCAATCACTCTCTCAGTATAGAACTTCTTCCTAACTTCCAGTCTAAACTGCCCTGGCGCAGCCTGAGACTGTGTCCTCTTGTTTTCTGGTACTGGCTGCCTGGGAGAAGAGACCAACTCCGCCTGGCTACAACCTCCCTTCAGGTAGTTGTAGAGAGCAATAAGGTCACCCCTCAGTCTCCTCTTCTCCAGGCTAAGCAACCCCAGCTCCCTCAGCCTCTCCTCATAGGGCTTGTCTTCCAAAACCCTCACCAACTTTGTTGCCTTCTCTGGACACGCTCCAGTAAGACAACATCTTTCCTAAACTGAGGGGCCCAGAACTGGACACAGGACTCAAGGTGCGGCCTAACCAGTGCAGTGTACAGGGGCAGAATGACCTCCCTGCTCCTGCTGGCCACACTGTTCTCATGCAGGCTAGGATGCCATTGGCCTTCTTGGCTGCCTGGGCACACTGCAGGCTCATGTTCAACCTACAATCAACCAGCACCCCCAGGTCCCTCTCTGCCTGGCCGCTCTCCAACCACTCTGACCCCAGCCTGTAGCACTGCATGGGGTGTTGTGGCCAATGTGCAGAACCCGGCACTTGGATGTGTTCAATCTCATGCCCTGGACTCTGCCCATCTGTCCAGCCTGTCGAGGTCCCTCTGCAAAGCCTCTCTGCCCTCCAGCAGATCAACTACTGCCCCCAGCTTGGTGTCGTCCGCAAATTTACTGATGATGGACTCAATGCCCTCATCTAGATCATCAATAAAGATGTGAACAGCATGGGGCCCAGCACCGATCCCTGGGGCACACCACTAGTGACTGGCTGCCAGCCGGATGTGGCACCATTCACCACCACTCTCTGGGCTCGGCCCTCCAGCCAGTTCCTAACCCAACGCAGTGTGCTCCCATCCAAGCCATGGGCTGCAGCTTGGCCAGGAGTTTGCTGTGGGGGACGGTGTCAAAGGCCTTGCTGAGGTCCAGGTAGACCACATCCACAGGCCTCCCCACATCCACCAGGGGGTCACCTGATCATAGAAGGAGATCAGGTTGGTCAGGCAGGACCTGCCCTCTAAAGCCATGATGGCTAGGCCTGATCCCTTGGCCATCCTGTAAGTGCTGCATGATCGCACTCAAGATGACCTGTTCCATAATCTTGCCTGGCACTGAGGTCAGGCTGACAGGCCTAGATTCCCTGGCTCATCCAACCGGCCCTTCTTGTGGATGGGCACCACGTTGGCCAGCTTCCAGTCTTCTGGGACCTCTCCAGTGAGCCAGGACTGCTGAAAAATGATGGAGAGCGCTTGGCCAGCTCATCTGCCAGCTCTCTCAGCACCCTAGGATGGATCCCATCTGGTCCCATGGACTTGTGGGGGTCCAAGCGGCTCAGAAGATCTCTAACTTCTCCTGGAGCAGCGGGAAACTATGCAGCTCCCTGGTTCCTTCTGCCAGCTCTGCAGGCCAGCTGTCTGGAAGATGTTCTGCCATGCTAGGATAGATTGAAGCAAAGAAGGTGTTAAGTACCTCTGCCTTTTCCTCATCCTTTGTTACAACCTTCCTCCGTGTCAACCAAGGAGTGGAGGTTGTCCTTGCCCTTCTCTTGCTATTGATGTATTTATAGAAGGTTTTTGTTGTCCTTCACAGCAGAGGCCAGTCTAAGTTCTAAATGGGCTTTTGCCTCCCTAATTTCTTTCTGCATGTGTCCTAGCAACATCCCTAAACATTCCGTAGGTTGTCTCCCCTTTCTTCCAGAGATGGTACACCCTCTTTTTTCCCTTAGTTCTATTAAGAGTTCATTACCCAACCAGGCTGGCCGTCTGCCCCGGCGGCTCATCTTCCGGGACACTGGCACAGCCTGTTCCTGCACCTTCAAGAGTTCTTCTTTGAAGCAGCTCCAGCTCTCTGGACCCCTTTATTTTAAGGGCTGCATCCCAGGGAACTTCTGAGTTAGTTCCTTGAGTAGCCTGAAGTCTGCCCTCCTGAAGTCCAGAGTGGAGGTCTTCTTGCTGCCCCTCTTGGCTTGGCTGAATACCGAAAACTTGATTATCTCGTGGTCACTGGTGCCTAAACACCCTCCGACCACCACATCACCCACCAGCCCTTCCTGTGGTGAAGAGGAGGTCAAGCATGGCCTTACCCCTGGTAGGTTCACACAGCACCTGGGATAAGAAGCTGTCCTCCATGCACTCCAGAAACCTTCTAGACTGCCTTCTTTCTGCTGTGTTGAGATCCCAGCAGATATCAGGCAGGTTGAAGTCGCCCATGAGAATGAGGTCAGGTGACCTTGAGACAGCCTTAAGCTGCCTATAGAATGCCTCATCTACATCTTCCTCTGGTGGGTGGTCTATAACAGACTCCAACCAGGATGTCTGCCCTCCCGAACTTCCCTCTAATCTTTCCCACAAGCACTCAACCCGGTCATCCTGATCTCCATCTCAACGGATCTAGTGCCTCCCTGTTGTACAGGGCCACCCCTCCACCCCTTCTTCCTTGCCTGTCCTCCTGAACAGCCTGTAGCTGTCAATTGCAGCGCTCAGTCATGTGAGTCGTCCCACCATGTCTCTGTGATGGCAACTACATCATAACTTTCCTGCTGCAACAGGGCTTCTAGCTCCTCTTGTTTGTTACCCATGCTTCGTGCATTAGTGTACATGCACTGAAGCTGGGCTGCTGGTTTCATCTAGCCTAGCTTATCTCCCCCAGACTGCTGCCTGAGGTGACTGGTTCCAGCCCCTTCCCCTTCGAAGTAGTTTAAAGCCCTGTCAATGAGGCCTGCCAATTCTCTTCCCAGAATCTTTTTCCCTTTGGGGGACAGGCCATTCTATGTATACAATACAAAAGCAGCCTACTACTGGAACAGGGACCCCGTTACAACCATCTGGTATGTCTCAAGTCTTACACACTCCAGTCATAACAACCATCGCCATCAAATGTATGCCCTCCTCCAACCTCACTGCTGGACCGTAATTCACAAGCCATCAAGGCCAACACTATCCCCTCTTACCAGGCCAGCAGTGCTTGGAGATCGGCTCTCCAAGATTTAACCCTTCAATTCCCCCTTCTGTTATATAACAAGAATCCCTTTACAAAGCAATTAATCAAACTCTATAAGCATTACAATAAACAAGGCCAAAAAGGTAGCAAAAAGAATAAAGCAGTAAAAGCATACATAATCATTCTAAGAAAACTACAAATCCAGAGAAAAAGTCCCCCAGTTACCAAGCAATTTAAAAGATGAAGGAACTGGCCACTTATACAAAGACAGTCCTACTAAACAAGTAGAAAAAAGGGGTTCTCGGAAGATTGACCAGAAATCTGCAGCTCGCTCTCTCAGAACTTTCTGCAATCTTTCCTCCGGTGTTGTATTTCCCATTCCCCTTTCTGTTGACAAACTGTAGGACTACTTTTCATTCCTTGTGGAAGCACAACCCAATGGTATCTCTGCAAAGGTTGTTGCATGTTAATGTTTGGAACTGAGAAAGCAAATTCAGGAGCATCGTTTGGCTGTAAAGAATGCTAAAGAAGCAGTCTTTTAGGTCAATAACAGTTAAATGCCAATATCGTGGTATCATTGTGGGTGAGGGTAGCCCTGGTTGGAGGCTCCCCTATCCTCCATAACGTCATTAATCTTTCTGAGATCATGGAGCAAGCGCCACTTGCCTGTTTGTGTTGATGACACAAAAATAGGAGAATTCCAAGGACTTGTGGAGGGTACAATATGCCCTTTTCCCAATTGCTCTGTGACCAGTTCTTGAAGTGCATGAAGCTTTTCCATGGCGGGCCACTGAGTCACCCAGACAGGGGCATTTGTTTTCCAAGTTAACTGAAGGGTGTCGCACACCGCAATGGGCCCCCTCTGAAAATGGGGTGTTAATGGTCATCCCCCATTGTGAAAGCACATCACGAACCCATAGCAACATAGGCACAGATAAAACAAAGGGTTTCACAGAGAAACTATGTGTCCCTCTGGTCCCTGAATCTGAATGAAATTCAGGCTCTGATGACTTTCTCCAGCTCCCCATATGCCTGCGCGCTGAGATGCACTAACTACAGGCCAGCGGGGGGGGCATTTAGCTTTGAAATCACTGTGACATCTGCTCCAGTATCAATAATACCACTAAGCACTATGTTCTGCTGACCATACAGCAGGACACACTGACAGATAGGACGTTTTTGAGAGATAGTCTGTACCCACAGAATCTGTGGATCCCCAGTAGACCTGAATCCTCCTTTATTTTTAAAGGTCCCTTTGCAGGGGGACGTTCCGATCCCAAGGGAAGCAATAACTGCTGTGCAATATGACTTCCCTTCGGTACCGTGCAGGGAGGGAAACGGAGTCCCTGCCATGATCTGAATCTTATCTGTGCTGTCAGAATCAACAACCCCAGGAAGCACACAAAGTCCTGAGATCGTTGTTGGGATCTACCTAATATTAGTGCCTGAGTTTTTGCTGGGAGAGGACCTGACACACCTGTTGGCAACAAAGGTACCGCAGTATCAAGTAAAGTTACTGTGCCGGAGGTTGCCAGGTCCAGTCCTGCGCTGCCTGCGGTTGCTGGGCGGGGGTCAGAGACGCGTGCTGCTGGCATCTGGCTGGCCGGTGCCGGCTGGGTGATTTGTGTCTGCATGTGGCGCCATCCTGCGCTCCGCATCCAGTTCCCGGCGCAAGGGGCTGCCCTTGAGAATTATGCTTAGCTCGACATTGGTTAGCATAATGCCTCCCTTCTGGCACTTAGGGCAAGTCCCAGGTGCCTTAGGTTGGCTCTGCTATTAGCTACCAAACAATTCTTTCTGAGATGACCCGGTTTCCCCAGCCACAAACAAACTCCTGTATCCATTGGACCATTCAGAGCTGCAAAAGCTGCAGCCATAGCTTCACACTTCTGTTCCATCGTACCTATCCTGTTACATGCTTTAATCATTTCTAGCAAGGTGGGGGGTTGATGAGGCAAAGATTTTAACAGCTTCTTACAATCTGCATTTGCATTTTCCACAGCTAATTTCAACAGGAATAGAATAGAATAGAATAGAATAGAATAGAATAGAATAGAATAGAATAGAATAGACCAGGTTGGAAGAGATCTTTAAGATCATCGCATCAAACCTATCATCCAGCACCACCTAGTCAACTATACCATGCAACCAAGCACCCATCAAGTCTCTTCCTGAACACCTCCAATGATGGTGATCCACCACCTCCCCAGGCAGCCCATCCAATGGGTAATCACTCTCTCTATGACGGATTTCTTCCTAACATCCAGTCTAAACCTCCCTGGCACAGCTTGAGCCTGTGTCCTCTTGTTCTGGTGCTGGTTGCCTGGGAGAAGAGACCAGCTCCCATATCTGCAATCTCCCTTAGGTAGTTGTAGAGAACAAGAAGGTCTCCCCTGAGCCTCCTCTTCTCCAGGCTAAGCAACACCCAGGTCCCTCAGCCTTTCCTCATAGGCTTGTCTTCCAAACCTCATCAACTTTGTTGCCCTTCTCTGGACATGTTCCAGCATCAACATCTTTCCTAAATTGAGGGGCCCAGAACTGGACACAGGACTCAAGGTGTGGTCTAGGCAGTACAGTGTACAGGGGCAGAATGACCTCCCTGCTCCTGCTAGCCACACTCTTCCTGATGCAGGCCAGGATGCCATTGGCTCTCTTGGCTGCTGGGCACACTGCAGGCTCAGTAATATTTCCCTTGCCTCCCCATTGTCAATTTGGTGTTCTAAAACCACTTTAAGCCTCTCTATGAATTGCATGTAAGGTTGTGGTTTAGCAACAGTTGTGCTAGGGATTTAAGTCATATGGTGTCATTACATGATTGTCAAGTATAGATGTTAAAAGATTAGCCAAATCAGGAGAAGAGAGCCCATGCTCAGTGGCAGTATGACGGAGTTCTTTAATCACTGGGAAGGACAAAGCCTCCCATTGAGGGTTTCCTCTCTTCCCCTATCCAGTACAAGAGGCACAATTCTTGCGGCAAACTCAGTGTCTCCATCCAGCAAAGCTTGGTGCTTAACAGAAGCCTACACTTCGTGAGGATCCGGGGATGAAGGTCTGATTCCCATTCAGGATCGACAGGACCTGGATCTAGGAGGTCTTCCTCGGGGGGTGTGTTCTGCTGCGTACGTACCCAAACTCTCAGTCCGCAGCTTTGGCTTTGGTGGCAGCTTAGAGGGTAACGGAGGAGGAGTCTGAGCTCCATCAGTACTCTGTTCTGAGTTCCCTTCTTGCCCTTAAGCATCTTGAATATAATCCACCACCACGGGAGCATACGCTGCGCCTCAACATTCCCTGTGGCATCAGCATCCCATAACTTCACCCTCTCTTGATCCCAGATTTCACTCGTAAACATGTTAGATAGTGTAACTGTCGGGATGTTCTCCTGCACCCACTCCAGCATCTCCTCAAGATCATAGCACAGATAGCTTTGCCATGCTTCCTAAGGAGTTCTTGCATTAATTCATAAGTGTCTCTTCCTCAGGAGCTCTCCTGGTTCCCATGTTCCCCACAGCTCACCTCTTGCCTAGCGGAAGGGATCGCTCTGGCCGGCTTTTCCTGCCTCCTTTCAGCAGTTCACTTAAAGTTCCGAGGGAATACGGGGCAGGACGCAGCTCAGCGTTTCATCGCCCCTGTCACACCGGGGTCACCAGGTGCTGCCATTAAGAGATGAGACTCAGCCTGATGCAGGCCAGGAGTCCACTTGATTATGCAAAATCCTTCTTTATGAAAGCTAACACACCACAGAAGCAGTTTGTGATTGGTTACAGAAAGGCATCACATGGGTATCTATATCTTATCAGGGTTTTAGCAAGCATCAAAGAATAATTAAGAGACCAGGGACTCTGCTATAACAATCTATGTATGTGTGAAGTCTCACACTCTCAGGTCATAATAACCATTCGTAATCAGGTACCTGTGCTCCTCCAACTACACTGCTGCACTGTGTTCCCATGGTTCACAAGCCATCAAGGCTAACACTGTCTCCTCGTATCAGTCCAGCAGTGCTGGAGCTCAGCTCTCCAAGTTTTAACCCTTCAACCAAGTGCCGAGTACAGAGGCAGAATGATCTCATGCTCTGGTTATGGGATCTCTATAGGGTAATAGGAAACCATGGGAGTGGGAGCTGCTGTATGGAGTCCAACACAAGAAGTTGTTGAGGCCACTGAAGGGGAAGGTGAATGGAGTCAAATGCAGCAGTGAAAGCATCCAACTGGCTCAGAGATTGCAGAAAAGTGTCCAGGACTTTATCTCTCTCGGATGGTGGCAGTGGAAGAATATCAGTGGCAAGGCAGGAGGAAGTCCATCTGGGCGCTCCACTGGGGCAGGACCTTGCTCATCAGCAGGAATCATGGCTCTGAAGGTAAGCCATGGGGATGCTCACGTGCCTAGGAGCTGTGCTCTGAAGAACACCAAAACAATGAGCAGGTACAGAAGGTTGCGAAGTACCAGGGGTACTACCAGGGGGTAAGGCCATGCTTGACTCCTCTTCACCAACAGGGAAGGGCGGTGGGTGATGTGGTGGTCGGAGGGTGTTTAGGCACCAGTGACCACGAGATAATTGAGTTTTCGGTATTCAGCCAAGCCAAGAGGGGCAGCAAGAAGACCTCCACTCTGGACTTCAGGAGGGCAGACTTCAGGCTACTCAAGGAACTAACTCAGAAGGTTCCCTGGGATACAGCCTTAAAAATAAAGGGGTCCAGGAGAGCTGGAGCTGCTTCGAAGAAGAACTCCTGAAGGTTCAGGAACAGGCTGTGCCAGTGTCCCGGAAGATGAGCCGCCGGGGCAGACGGCCAGCCTGGTGGTCAATGAACTCTTAATAGAACTAAGGGAAAAAGAGGGTGTATCATCTCTGGAAGAAAGGGGAGGCAACTATGGAAGTTTAGGGATGTTGCTAGGACATGCAGAAAGAAATTAGGGAGGCAAAAGCCCAGTTAGAACTTAGACTGGCCTTGCTGTGAAGGACAACAAAAAGTCTTCTATAAATACATCCATAGCAAGAAGAAGGGAAAGGACAACCTCCATCCTTGGTTGAACGGAGGGGAACGTTGTTGTAAAAGGATGAGGAAAAGGCAGAGGTACTTAACACTTCTTTGCTTCAATCTATCTAGCATGGCAGAACATCTTCCAGACAGCTGGCCTGCAGAGCTGGCAGAAGGAGCCAGGGAGCTGCATAGTTTCCCGCTGCTCAGGAGGCAGTTAGAGATCTCCTGAGCGCTTGGACCCCCACAAGCCATGGACCAGATGGGATCCATCCTAGGTGCTGAGAGAGCTGGCAGATGAGCTGGCCAAGCCACTCTCCATCATTTTTCAGCAGTCCGGCTCACTGGAGAGGTCCCAGAAGACTGGAAGCTGGCCAACGTGGTGCCCGTCCACAAGCAGGGCCGGTTGGATGAGCCAGGGAATTATAGGCCTGTCAGCCTGACCTCAGTGCCAGGCAAGATTATGGAACAGGTCATCTTGAGTGCGATCACACAGCACTTACAGGATGGCCAAGGGATCAGGCCTAGCCAGCATGGCTTTAGGAAGGGCAGGTCCTGCTGACCAACCTGATCTCCTTCTATGATCAGGTGACTGCCTGGTGGATGTGGGGAGGCCTGTGGATGTGGTCTACCTGGACCTCAGCAAGGCCTTTGACACCGTCCCCCACAGCAAACTCCTGGCCAAGCTGGCAGCCCATGGCTTGGATGGAGCACACTGCGTTGGGTTAGGAACTGGTGGAGGGCCGAGCCCAGAGTGTGGTGAATGGTGCCACATCCGGCTGGCAGCCAGTCACTAGTGGTGCCCAGGGATCGGTGCTGGGCCCCATGCTCTTCACATCTTTATTGATGATCTGGATGAGGGCATCGAGTCATCATCAGTAAATTTGCGGATGACACCAAGCTGGGGCAGGAGTGATCTGCTGGAGGGCAGAGAGGCTCTGCAGAGGGACCTCGACAGGCTGGACAGATGGGCAGAATCCAATGGCATGAGATTGAACACATCCAAGTGCCGGGTTCTGCACATTGGCCACAACAACCCCATGCAGTGCTACAGGCTGGGGTCAGAGTGGTGGAGAGCGGCCAGGCAGAGAGGGACCTGGGGGTGCTGGTTGATTGTAGGCTGAACATGAGCTGCAGTGTGCCCAGGCAGCCAAGAAGGCTAATGGCATCCTAGCCTGCATCAGAAACAGTGTGGCCAGCAGGAGCAGGGAGGTCATTCTGCCCCTGTACACAGCACTGGTTAGGCCGCACCTTGAGTACTGTGTCCAGTTCTGGGCCCCTCAGTTAGGAAAGATGTTGTCTTACTGGAGCGTGTCCAGAGAAGGGCAACAAAAGTGGTGAGGGGTTTGGAAGACAAGCCCTATGAGGAGAGGCTGAGGGAGCTGGGTTGCCTAGCCTGGAGAAGAGGAGACTGAGGGTGACCTTCTTGCTCTCTACAACTCCTGAAGGGAGGTTGTAGCCAGGCGGAGTTTGGTCTCTTCTCCCAGGCAGCCAGTACCAGAACAAGAGGACACAGTCTCAGGCTGCGCCAGGGCAGGTTTAGACTGGATCTTAGGAAGAAGTTCTATACTGAGAGAGTGATTGCCCACTGGAATCAGCTGCCTGTGGAAGTGGTGGAGTCACCTTCATTGGAGGTGTTCAAGAAGAGGCTTGATGGGGTGCTTGGTGCCAGGGTTTAGTTTTTTAGTTGTTTAGGTGGGTTGTATTGTACTATATTGTACTGTATTGTACTGTATTGTACTGTATTGTACTGTATTTTACTGTATTGTACTGTTTTGTACTGTATTGTACTCTATTGTATTGTATTTAGGTGGGTTGGATTGGTTGATGGGTTGGACGTGATGATCTTGAAGGTCTCTTCCAACCTGTTGTATTGTATTGTATTGTATTGTATTGTAAGTGATATAGCCCAAGTGGATCTGCACTGGGTGCGTAAGTGAACTGTTTGTAGCTCAATGAGCACATGAAAACATCAGGACATCTAGGCAGAGATCTATGCAGAGGTGGGCTTGTGACCGAGGGGTGGAGCGACCATGGAAGCCATCACACAGGTCACACCCGACTATGGTGAGGCCTGGCAGATTGACTCTATTGGACCAGTGCCATGAACACACCAGGGCAAGTGCAACATCCTCACATGGTAGAGGCAAGAGACCAAAACCTTCAGAAAGTGCAGCTTGGAAGGTCCAGAGTGGAGATGAGGCCAAAGAAATATCCTCAAAGGGCAGAGCTGCTATGCATGAGGCCATCCAGAGGCCTCAGGAACTGTCAGGGAGAGCTGAGACAGCTCAGGGAAGGAATGGAAAATGGCAGGGGGAGAGCTGGGTGGGGAAGCAAGATTAGTGTCAGCAGCCCTGAAGGGAAAGAGCTGCAGGCATGGGGCAGTGTAGGAAAGGCTGCAGTAGGGATGGCCAAGGGCTTGGCAAGGCTGAGAGGCCCAACAGGACCAAGGTCTTTGTGCCCTTGGCTCCAACAGTTGCCTCTGCTGCCAAGGCCTGTGAGGAGAAAGTTGGCTTTGAGGCTTTGGGTTCTTCTGTTCCACAGACAGTGGTCAGGGCTTGGCCTTTCTGCTTCTACACCAAGGCAAGTTTTTCTGCCCTGCACTTTGCCTTTGTCTCCTGCAATCCTGGCCTCTAACAAGCTGCTCTAAGGAGTCCTGGGGAGCCTTTGTCAGGAACAAGCCTCAGGGAGGCCAATCAGTGCTTCAAGGGACTTTGGAGTTTCTTCTGCCTTGGACTTCTGGAGAGGCTTCTTGGCAGTAGCTTGGCAGAGTCTCTGGCAGTACCTAAGGATGATGGAATCAGCCCCACATACTCCATGGGGCTCATAAATACTGCTGAACCTCTCATTCTTGCCAAGGTTTCTGCAGCTAATTGGAGAGGGGTTTAGTGCACAAAGCATCTGATAAAAATGATTTTTAAAGGTACCTTTCATTCCTTTCAGCAGGAGTTGTCTCTTTGCAAGCAAACCACAGCAAAACCTGACAAGGTCCTACCTGCTCACTGCTCATCCTCACTCCCACTGCCCCAGCAGAGCCCTGAGCCACAGGTGAGGGACAGGATCTGCCTTGCCTGGGGCTGGGGGTCAGGGCTTGGCCCTTTGCATCAATGAAAACCCCTCCAGGTTTGCTCAGCAGCCAGAGCCACCCTGAGCTGCTTGTCCTGACCTCTCAGCACTGCCTCAGCTCTCTGCTCTCCCCACAGCCTGGAGATGCTTCAGTGCCTCCAGTGCTGCTTCCCTTGCATCCACTCTCTCCTTCTGCTCTAAGCAGACCCTGGGGACTTTCCCAGTATGCTTCACTGGGACCCATAAGAGTAGAAGAAACTTCAGAGTTGGAATCTGACTTTGACTTCTGGAGAGGTTTCATCAGCTTCCTCTCAGTCCCTGAGGTTTACAGGGCACCAAAAGCCACCAGAGGAGTTATAAAAATGCCTTAGGCTGGTCCTCTGTTGCCCTATCGGGCCAGGCTCTTGGGCTAGAAGGAGCTGCTGGCTCCTCTGCACAGCACAGCAGGGCTGAGGAGGCCAGAGGATCTCAGGGACATAAGGAAGGCAGGATGGACTGGGAGGATGACTGAGAGCTTACTGGAGGAGAAGTCACTGCAGTCACTGACACAGTGAGGCTGGGGTGCAGGACACTCTGGAGGCATCTCCATCTCGACTGCTGCTGCTCAGCTGAAGGCTCCTGGAGTGTGCACACAGAAGGAGGAGAAAAAGCCCTTCAGTTCCATCCTGGGAGCAGCAGTGAGCAGAGCTGGGGAAGGAGAAGGCTTCACCCCAGCCCCTCTGCTTTTCTGCTTCTCTGCACTGCCTCTGCAGCACTGCAGGCCTGCTCCCTGGTTCTCCACCTCTCCATGGGACCCTTGTTCCCTGGGAATGGGTGTTGGTCACTTTCTGTTCTGACTCCAGAGGCAGAGGTTCTGACTGTGACATGGGTTGGTAGTGGTGGGACTGAGCTGATTCATTCTTGTGCAGCTCAGAGAGGGAGATTATGATGAGTGAAGGAAGTGTGCCCTAACTTGTCTCTGCCTTTCCTCCTTGGACAGCTCTCCATGGGGCAGAGGCAGCAGATGGCCAACAGCAGCTCCATCACCCACTTTCTCCTCCTGCCATTCCCAGGCACAAGGCAGCTGCAGCTCCTGAAATTCTGCCTCTTCTGGCCATTACTCTGGCTGCCCTGCTGGGCAATGGCCTCATCATCACCACATAGCCTGGGACCACCACCTCCACACCCCATGTACTTCTTCCTCTTCAACCTCGCCCTCCTTGACCTGGGTGCCATCTCCACCACTGTGCCAAAATCCATGGAAAATTCTTTGTGGGACACCAGGAACATCTCCTATGCAGGATGTGTTCTCCAGCTCTTCTTTTTCATATTCCTAATTCAGGCAGAGTATTTTCTCCTCACCACCATGTCCTACGATCGCTACGTTGCCATCTGCAGACCGCTGCACTATGAGACCCTCCTGGGCAGCAAAGTTTGTCTCCACATGGCAACAGCTGCCTGGGGCTGTGGCTTTCTCTATGCTCTGCTGCACACAGCCAATACATTTTCCCTGCCCCTCTGCCAGGGCAATGCTCTGGAGCAGTTCTTCTGTGAAATCCCCCAGATCCTCAAGCTCTCCTGCTCCACATCCTACCTCAGGGAACTTTGGCTTATTGTAATCAGTGCCTGTTTAGTCTTCATGTGTTGTGTGATTGTGGTGTCCTAGTGCAGATCTTCAGGGCAGTGCTGAGGATCCCCTCTCAGCAGGGACGCCACAAAGCCTTTGCCACTTGCCTCCCTCACCTGGCTGTGGTCTCCCTGTTTATCACCACTGCCATCTTTGCCTACCTGAAGCCCTCCTCCATCTCCTCCCCATCCCTGGACCTGGTGGTGTCTGTTCTGTACTCAGTGGTGCCTCCAGCAGTCAACCCTCTTATCTACAGCCTGAGGAACCAGAGCTCAAGCTGCCTGAGCCAACTGATCCCTGGATGCTTTCAGAAGCAATAAACCCTTTGTCTTCTCCTGCAGAGCAGTTCTGAGGTCACTCAGTGCAGGCCCAGCCTGGCTGCTCGAGTTCTGGCTGCTGCCAGTGCTGTTACCCTTGGGAGAACGTTGTTGCCACACAAATGTATTTCTTCAGACCATTTCTGGTTCAGTGTTGTCCTGTCTGGGGTGATCCAGAAGCTGCAGACATGAGGAGCTGTGCTCTCTGGGTGTTCAACACAATAAAGGATGCTGCAGGTAGTTGTTTTGCTTGTTCCTTCCTTCAAGGCTACTCTGGAGCTACGGGGCAGTGCCTCTGTGCTGAGGTGGAGGGGCAGGGTCCCAGACAGCAGCAATGTCAGAGAGCCCCAGGGCTGGTCTGTCCTCAGCTACTCTTTCTTCACTTCCACCCTCTCTTGCTGAGCCTCTGTGCTGGGGCAAGGCCTGAGTGCTCTGGCAAGCTTGGGCACTGTGCTGCTGGTGGCGTGCTGGGACTGCAGGCAGGGAGAGGCCAGGGCTGTTGTGGGACAGAGCTGTGCTCCAGAGCAGCACTGCCATCAGAACAGGAGGTCTCCTCATGCCTTCATCCCCCAACCCCTCCCATTACAGACTGCACCTATTCAGAGTCCAAACTGGATACTCGACCCTTTGCAGTACAGACAAGTCCAAACATGGTTCCTTCAAAACTATCGAGTACAGATGTGTCCTCATCCCAGTGCAACTGGATCATACCGGTCTCTATCACTGCAGCCTGGGTTCCATCTCAGCACGAATGTATCCCTGGCTCCCTTCCCAGTACTGAATGCATCCATCCCAGTACAATGCACACCCTCATGCCCTCCAAGTGCAGTCTGGGCCTGGGCCAGTCCAAAACAGGATCCCAGTACAAAACTGAGCCCCTGATCCCCCCAGTCAGACTGAGGCCCCCTCCAGCTACAAACTGAACCTCTCTGAGATCTTCCATTACAGACTGGGCCTTGGTCAAAACAAGCTGTTTCCCTGGTCCCCTCCCAGAAGCAGACATGGCCTCATCCCAGCACAAACTGCATCATCTTGCTCACTTCCAGGACACTCTGGGTCCCATCCCAGTACAAAGTGGATTCCCTGCTGCCTTCCAGTACCTACTGCATCCCTCCACATGTTAACTGTATACTTTGGTTCAACCCAGTACAGACTGGGCCCCCTCCCAGTACAAACTGTATCCCTTTACCACCTCACAGGCAGAGGGGCCCATCCCAGTACAGTCTGGGTCTCATCCCCGTACATACTGGTTCCTTTAACCACTCCCACCACAGGCTGGGCCTGTCACTGTCACAACTCCATACCCTAAGCACACCAGAGTCCAGTCTGGGCCATCTCCCATTTCCAGCTGGGTCCCATTAGCATTTTTAAGTACAGCCCAGGCCTCGTCCCAGTACAAACTGATTCCACTCATCCCATCCTGTGCTGTTTCATATTTTCATCAGTGCTATAGACAGAGGGATGGAGACACCATCAGCAAGTGGGCAGATGGCACCAAGCTGAGTGATGTTGCTGAGATGCCAGAGGGACAGGATGGCATCCAGAGGGCCCTGGGCAAGCTGGAGAGGTGGTGCCCAGGTAACCCTCATGAGGTTCACCAAGAGCAAGAGCAGGGTCCTGCAGCTGGGCTGGAACAATCCTCACTATCAATACAGGCTGGGGGAGGAGGAGATATAAAGCAGCCCTGAGGAAAAGGACTTGGGAGTGCTGGTGGGGGAGAAGCTGGCCAGGAGCAGGCAGTGTGAGCTTACATCACAGAAGGCCAAGGGCAGCCTGGGCTGCATCCAAAGCAGCATGGCCAGAGAGGGAGAGAGAGGTTCCTGCCACTTTATTCTGCTCTGGTGAGACCTCCCCTGCAGTACTGCATCCAGCTCTGAAGTGTCAACACAGGAAGAACATGGAGCTGATGCAGCAGGTCCAACAGGGGCTTGGAGCAACTGTAGTATGAGGACAGGCTGAGGGAGCTGGGGTTGATCAGCTTGGAGAAGAGAAGGCTCAGAGGAGACCTAACAGCTGCTTTCTAGTGCCTGAAGGGTACTGGATGGAAAGAGATTGTTTGCAAAGGCCTGCGGACAGGACCAGGGGCAATGGCTTCAAAACTAGAGCAGAGCAGATTGAGATTGGATGTGAGGAACAAATTCTGCACAGTGAGGGGTGGTGGAAACTGAACAGCTTGCTGAGGTTGAGGCCTCATCCCAGCAGATATTCAAGGTAAGGCCAGGCAGGGCTCTGGGCAACCTGATGTACTTGAGGATGTCCCTTTCTGTCTGCAGGGGGTTGGACTGGATGGCTTTGGAGGTCCCTTCCAACCCAGACCATTCTATGATTGGACCATTCTCTGATATCATAGGATCCCTGTACAGATGGCCTCAATGAAGTAAAAGTGGAAAAACTCCCACCCCCTCCATCTGGATCCCACCTACTGCAAAATGGATGCTCTGAGCCCCTCCCAGGACAGAATGAACTCCCTCCCAGGACGAAGGCATCCACAGACCTCCTTCAGCACACACTGTGCTCCCTCCAGCACAAACTGGACCCATCCAGCTCCTTCTGCAACCTCTTCTTGTAGAAATCAGATCTCATGGTCCCCTCCCAGTCTAGACTGGGCCATGTGCCAACACAAAATGCTGTGCTTTTGCCCCTCCAGTTCACACTTGGTTCTCAGCCACAGCTAACTTGCTCCCTGTCCCACTCCACTACAGACTGGCTCCTCCCAGTACTAACAGGACCTCTTACTGCCTGCTAGTAAAGTCTTGGACACCTCCAGTAAGAGCGACCACATGGCCTATACCAGTAACACTGGGCCTTGTACCAGTGCACTCTGAAACCCTAATCCTGTCCCAGTACAGATTGGGCCCTTCCTGTCCAGATGGATCCCTGCAGTTTGGGGCTCCCCAGGTCAAGAGAGACAGAGATCTGCTGGAGAGAGTCCAACAGAGGCTAGGAGGATGAGAGAGGGACTTGAACATCTCTGTGGCCAAGCCACTCTCCATTATTGACTGGAGTCCTGGGTCACTGCGGAGGTCCCAGGGTATTGGAGAGGAGCAATGTGACCCAGGCGCAAGAAAGGAAGAGAGGAGGATCCAGGAAACTATAGAGCTGGCAGGGTGAGCTGGGTAGCAGGGCAGGGCCTGGAACAGAGCATCTCCAGCACCATACATGACCTGGAGAGAGAAGAGAAGCAGGGGATCAGGCCCAGTCAGCATGGTTTAGGAAAAGCAGGTCCTGCCATGACCCACCTGATCTCCTTCTCTGACAGGATGAGTGACTGCTGGAGGAGGCAGGCTGTGGCTATTGACTCCCTAGACTTCCCAAAAGCCTTGGCACTGCTCCCCACAGAATTCTCCTGGGCAAAGAGGCTGCTCCTGGCTTGGATGAGCAATGCTCTGCTGGATACAGCCCTGGCTGGGTGGAAGGGCCCAGAGTGGTGGTGTTCTGTGGAGTTCAATCCAGCTGGTGGCAACTGTGAGTCCCAGCTGTGCCTCGAGCTATCAGCATGACTTGCAGTAAGACCATTGGTCTGTTCAGCCACACCATTAGCCTGAGGATAATATGGGGTAGGGAATACTCCTTTAATTCATTCTCCTTGCACCCAGCCTTGCACTGTGCTCACTGTGAAGTGTGATCCATTGGCACTTTGGACACACTCAGGCACAGGTAGAATGCTGAACCATTTCTCCAGAGCTTCAATCCTTTGAGCTCTGTGGCAGTGCTGAGAGCTGTGGCCATGGCTCAGCCTGGACCACTTCTGCTCCTACCAGGATATAATTTTCCCAGGAGAGGTCTTCAAAGAACCAATATAATCAACTTGCCAGGGGCTCCACAGAGGCTTGTGGTCTGATCTGTTGGACAGAGGCTGGTTTGGTGGTGGCCTTAAACCTTACCAACATTGTGGCCAAGCTGTAAGAATTGTTCCAAATGTTTCAAACTGACCTCCCTTGAGCCTGGCAACAGAATAGAGGTTGGCCTTCCCTGGGTGGCCTCTTCTCATGTGCAGCCACTCAGCCAATCTTGCTCAATCTTCCCTTCATTGTTCACCACAGGAATTCTGCTGGGTGATCTGCCTGCTGGCTCCATTGTGCAGCAGCTCTTCCCTCTGTGCATGGCCCTTGACCCCTCCTGCCTTTGAGGGTCTTGAGGGACCTGTTTCTCAGAGTCATTGCCAGTCTCCAGCTCTCCAGATTGATTCCCCTGACACATCCATCCAGTGGCACCCTTGGAGGCTGCACAGGCATCAGTGTGAATAGCAGGGGCACCATTCTGCTGCCAGCATGAGTGCAGGGCCATCCTCCTACCTGTGCACCACCTTCCTCTGCCACAGTCTTCCCAGTGCCAGCCTCCAGCACTGCAGCTTTCTCTTGCCATTTGCATCCCATACAGTGGGTGGAGTCAGCTGTGAACCACACTCCTCCTGCACTTGAGTCTGTGGTCAGCTCAGCTGCTGCCTGAGTTGCAGACAGTTCATAGGGCAGGCCTAACAGCACTGTGTCTGCAGTCCCAGGCTGTGGTAGGTTGGAAACTTTTGCTGGAGCCTTTTGCATTTCCAGTGAGTGTCCAATGAGCAGCATTGCAGCCAAGAAAGACAGGCAAAAAGAAGACATCAGGAGTCTGATCAAGATCCATTCTGGCCAGCCCTGGAGCTTGCTTCTCATCAGGGGTCCTTGTCTTCTTCACCAGGCATGGGTGCAGGGCTCCTTGGCAGGGAAGTGTATTCCTCTCTCCCCATCCAGCCCTCCCCAGTTTGGGGGGTCTCCTCGGGGTGAATTGAAACTCTCACACCTCCCATGACAGACTGAATGCTTTAGCACCTCCTAGTCCAGGCTGGATCCTAGGAGGCCCTCCAGTCCAGCCTGGGCCCCCCATCCTCTTGCTCAGTCCCCTGCTCCAATGCAGTGCAGCTGAGCCAAGCCCTGGCCTCCCCATTTTACAGTTCAGCCCTCCAAACCCACTCCTGACCCTGACTCTGCCCCCACTGCTCATCCTGCCTCCAGCCTTTACCCTTGACCCTTGAGTGTTAGCCCCAGGCCTCAACCCAACCTCTGCCTCTCAGAACTGGCCCTCAGCTGAGCCCTTCCCAGAACACTCAGCAGGACAGCTGAGGGAAGGAGACTTCTGAACTTTCTCACTAACTGTTAGAAGAAACTCTCCCACTAGTTCAGAGCTTAGCTTCTGACATCACAAAGTAATCCTGGAGCTGGGAGAGCAAATGGAGCTAGAGCAGAGATGGCAACTCTAGACAGAGAGAGAAACTAAGGCTGAGTCTGGAGAGGAGGCTGGGTTTTACACCACCCTGGGCCTCACTAACAAGAGAAGGAGAGTTCTGTGGGATTGGCAGAGGACCAACAGGAAAAACACAAGACAGACGACATGGGGACTGCAATGCCTGCTAAAAAGACAGGAGATGGCAGCAAAGACCAAGACATGAAGGACTTTATCTATCAAATAAGTTTTATCCTTCTAATGCCTGTGTGTGACTGAGTCCTAGATGAGGACCATGGTTAATCTTGTCAGCATGCTTAATTCCCTCATTTATGGTGTTCCAAGCCTTAGGGTTCCATGGAAGGTCATCTCTGGATGGACACCCTCTAAGAGCTGCCAGTCAAAGGCATGTCCACAAAGGAACTTACCAAGGTTCCTGTCTAGATGTCTATCTATTCCACTAGATCTGAGAGGGGTTCCCTGTATCGTGGCACCTGCCTAGCATTGTAAGAATTGGCTCATTCTCTCCTCTAATGTAATCCTTTCTTACATGCCTGATTTCCTGCCTGGGGGCATTAGCTGCTGGGATGTTATCTTCATCAGTCTCCTTGAAGTGACTGTCCCCATAATCCTGCTGCGCCCTCCATAGGATTGTCTTTAAGGTCAGAAGCACCTCCATTATCTCCTGACTTACCAGAACCTGTATCCTGTCCTGCATCTCCACTCTCCACTGATGGCCTCAGCAATTCAGCTCTATCTTTAAGGCAAACTTTCTCTCCATTTTCAGAAGGATCCTTTTAGCAGAAGGTCCTGACCAGCAGAGGGATTCTGCTGTTCTTCTGTTCTTCTGACTCTGCATCTGCCTGTGCCTGCCCCTTTTCCAAAAGCTTGATTTGTTGAACTGGAGCTTCATTTAAGTTTACAGCAGACTTTGCAGAAGCAGAAGGGGTTTGCAAGGGGAAAACCACTGGCAGGTGGACTTTGGGACCCAGGGCTGCTGTGGAACTCGCTTCCATTCCTGCTGCTGCAGGCTGAAGAGATTTTGCCTCGTTCATGACTGCAGGTGGAGCCACAGCCGCTGGCACTGCTGTTGTGAGCTGCGTCTGCCCCGCTGGCTGAATGCCAGAACTGCTGCCGGTCTCACTCAGAGCTGCTTTCCCATTAACTCCTGTATTCTGTTTCCCTCTTTCCCCGTTTTGTCCTGTTTCTGTGTCTTCCTCTTCACTGGAAAATGTTGCATTGGAGTTAGAACTAGCCCTACGACGTCTGCGTCTGCTGCGTCTGAAAGCAGAACAGCTATTCGCTGCTCGTCTCTCTTGGTGCAGTGCCATCAGTAAAATCATTCTGGGGTCCCAGCTGCTCACATAACTCTCTGCAACAGGGATGCTGAATTGATGTATTCCTGCAGGAACAGTCACAGTCACATTATCATAGCTGTTAGCCACAGAAATCAATGCAGTGCTCATGCAGCATTTTCAGCCTCTGTTTTAACCAAAGGGACAGTTTATATGCCAAATATTCTTCCCAGCTTACCCAACTAAAAGGCCACACACCATCTGTACAGAATCCCAGTCAGAGCAGAATATATCAAATGCACAAAGCCCAAAAAAGCTTCCTTTTGCTTCTTAATCTGAGCAGCAATTAATCAATCAAGCAATTGCTCCACATGGAATAGGCACCAGTTTTTACATTTTTTTTGTGATGGGTTGAAGTTTTCCCCCAAACTTAACTTTGCCAGACCAACGCAGTTAGAAGCAAATGAATCTGTATTACAAGCAAAACCTGCACTCTGCAATGGAATGCAATGAATGGTACAAAATATACAGGATTTACAGTACTACTAGATCCTACAACTAATAAACAGACAAGGACACCCCCCAGGCAAGGACCAGGGGAAGCTACTGGCTTCTCCCTCCCTGGCTCCCCCTTATCCCCTGCACCAAAGGGACAAGAGAAAGGAGCAGAGAAGTTAGACTTAGCCAAGGTCAGC
>JAAWVA010000030.1:33121201-33166881 GCA_015227895.2 Colaptes auratus
TCTAACTTCTCTGCTCCTTTCTCTTGTCCCTTTGTGCAGGGGGATAGGGGGAGCCAGGGAGGGAGAAGCCAGTAGCTTCCCCTGGTCCTTGCCTGGGGTTGTCCTTGTGCTGTTTATTAGTTGTAAGGATCTATGTAGTACTGTAAATCCTGTATATTTTGTACCATTCATTGCATTCCATTGCAGAGTGCAGGTTTTGCTTGTAATACAGATTCATTTGCTTCTAACTGCGTTGGTCTGGCAAAGTTAAGTTTGGGGGAAAACTTCAACCCATCACAAAAAAAATGTAAAAAACTGGTGCCTATCCATGTGGAGCATTGCTTGATTGATTAATTGCTGCTCAGATTCAGGAAGCAAAAGGAAGCTGTTTTGGGCTTTGTGGCATTTGATATATTCTGCTCTGACTGGGATTCTGTACAGATGGTGTGTGGCCTTTTAGTTGGGTAAGCTGGGAAGATATTTGGCATATAAACTGTCCCTTTGGTTTAAACAGAGGCTGAAAATGCTGCATGAGCACTGCATGGATTTCTGTCTGGTGTCTTAACAGCTATGATAATGTGACTGTGACTGTTCCTGCAGGAATACATCAATTCAGCATCCCTGTTGCAGAGAGTTATGTGAGCAGCTGGGACCCCAGAATGAGTTTTACTGATGGCACTGCACCAAGAGAGACGAGCAGCGAATAGCTGTTCTGCTTTCAGACGCAGCAGACGCAGACGTCGTTAGGGTAGTTCTAACTCCAATGCAGACATTTCCAGTGAGAAGGAAGACACAGAAACAGGACAACAGGGGAAAACAGGGAAACAGGAAGACAGGAGTTAATGGGAAAGCAGCTCTGAGTGAGACCGGCAGCAGTTCTGGCATTCAGCCAGCGGGGGGCAGACGCAGCTCACAACAGCAGTGCCAGCGGCTGTGGCTCCACCTGCAGTCATGAACGAGGCAAAATCTCTTCAACCTGCAGCAGCAGGAATGGAAGCGAGTTCCACAGCAGCCCCTGGGTCCCAAAGTCCACCTGCCAGTGGTGTTCCCTTGCAAACCCCTTCTGCTTCTGCAAAGTCTGCTGTAACTTAAATGAAGCTCCAGTTCAACAAATCACAGCTTTGATAAAAGGGGCAGGCACAAGGCAGATGCAGAGGCAGAAGAACAGAAAGAACAGCAAGATCCCTCTGCTGGTCAGGGACCTTCTGCTAAAAAGGATCCTTCTGAAAATGGAGAGAAAGTTTGCCTTAAAGATAGAGCTGAATTGCTGAGGCCATCAGTGGAGAGTGGAGATGCAGGACAGGATACAGGTTCTGGTAAGTCAGGAGATAATGGAGGTGCTTCTGACTTAAAGACATCCTATGGAGGGCCAGCAGCAGGATTATGGGGACAGTCACTTCAAGAGGAGACTGATGAAGATAACATCCAAGCAGCTAATGCCCCCAGGCAGGAAATCAGCATGTAAGAAAGGATTACATTAGAGGAGAGAATGAGCCAATTCTTACATGCTAGGCAGGTGCCACGATACAGGGAACCCTCTCAACTAGTGGAATAGAATAGACATCTAGACAGGAACCTTGGTAAAGTCCTTTGTGGACATGCCTTTGACTGGCAGCTCTTAGGAGGTGTCCATCCAGAGATGACCTTCCATGGAACCCTAAGCTTGGAACACCATAAATGAGGGAATTAAGCATGCTGACAAGATTAACCATGGTCCTCATCTAGGACTCAGTCACACACAGGCATTAGAGGATAAAACTTATTTGATAGATAAGTCCTTCCATGTCTTGGTCTTTGCTGCCATCTCCTGTCTTTTTAGCAGCATTGCAGTCCCCATGTCGTCTGTCTTGTGTTTTTCCTGTTGGTCCTCTGCCAATCCCACAGAACTCTCCTTCTCTTGTTAGTGAGGCCCAGGGTTGAAAACCCAGCCTCCTCTCCAGACTCAGCCTTAGTTCTCTCTCTCTGTCTAGAGTTGCCATCTGCTGCTCTAGCTCCATTTGCTCTCCCAGCTCCAGGATTACTTGATTGATGTCAGAAAGCTAAGCTCTGAACTAGTGGGAGAGTTTCTAAGTTAGTGAGAAAGTTCAGAAGTCTCCTTCCCTCAGCTGTCCTGCTGAGTGTTCTGGGAAGGGCTCAGCTGAGGGCCAGTTCTGAGAGGCAGAGGTTGGGTTGAGGCCTGGGGCTAACACTCAAGGGTCAAGGGTAAAGGCTGGAGGCAGGATGAGCAGTGGGGGCAGAGTCAGGTCAGGAGTGGGTTTGGGAGGGGCTGAACTGTAAATGGGGAGGCCAGGGCTTGGCTCAGCTGCACTGCATTGGAGCAGGGGACTGAGCAGAGAGGATGGGAGGGGCCAGGCTGGACTGGGAGGGCATCCTAGGATCCAGCCTGGACTAGGAGGTGCTAAAAGCATTCAGTCTGTCATGGGAGGTGTGAGAGTTTCAATTCAGACCCCGAGGAGACCCCCCAGACACTGGGGGAGGGCTGGATGGGGAGAGAGGAATACACTTCCCTGCCAAGGAGCCCTGCACCCATGCCTGGTGAAGGAAGACAAGGACCCCTGATGAGAAGCAAGCTCCAGGGCTGGCCAGGAATGGATCTTGATCAGACTCCTGATGTCTTCTTTTTGCCTTGTCTTTCTTGGCTGCAATGCTGCTCATTGGACACTCACTGGAAAATGCAAAAGGCTCCAGCAAAAGTTTCCAACCTACCACAGCCTGGGACTGCAGACACAGTGCTGTTAGGCCTGCCCTATGAACTGTCTGCAACTCAGGCAGCAGCTGAGCTGACCACAGACTCAAGTGCAGGAGGAGTGTGGTTCACAGCGACTCCACCCACTGTATGGGATGCAAATGGCAAGAGAAGCTGCAGTGCTGGAGGCTGGCACTGGGAAGACTGTGGCAGAGGAAGGTGGTGCACAGGTAGGAGGATGGCCCTGCACTCATGCTGGCAGCGAGAATGGTGCCCCTGCTATTCACACTGATGCCTGTGCAGCCTCCAAGGGTGCCACTGATGGATGTGTCAGGGGAATCAATCTGGAGAGCTGGAGACTGGCAATGACTCTGAGAAACAGGTCACTCAAGACCCTCAAAGGCAGGAGGGGTCAAAGGCCATGCACAGAAGGGAAGAGCTGCTGCACAATGGAGCCAGCAGGCAGATCACCCAGCAAGAATTCCTGTGGTGAACAATGAGGGGAAGATTGAGCAAGATTGGCTGAGTGTGCACATGAGAAGAGGCACCCAGGGAAGGCCAACCTCTATTCTGTGTGCCAGGCTCAAGGGAGGTCAGTTTGAAACATTTGGAACAATTCTTACAGCTTGGCCACAATGTTGGGTAAGGTTTAAGGCCAACCACCCAAACCAAGCCTCTGTCCAACAGATCAGACACAACAAGCCTCTGTGGAGCCCCTGGCAAGTTGATTATATTGGTTCTTTGAAGACCTCTCCTGGGAAAATTTATATCCTGGTAGGAGCAGAAGTGGTTCCAGGCTGAGCCATGGCCACAGCTCTCAGCACTGCCACAGAGCTCAAAGGATTGAAGCTCTGGAGAAATGGTTCAGCATTCTACCTGTGCCTGAGTGTGTCCAAAGTGCCAATGGATCACACTTCACAGTGAGCACAGTGCAAGGCTGGGTGCAAGGAGAATGAATTAAAGGAGTATTCCCTACCCCATATTATCCTCAGGCTAATGGTGTGGCTGAACAGACCAATGGTCTTACTGCAAGTCATGCTGATAGCTCGAGGCACAGCTGGGACTCACAGTTGCCACCAGCTGGATTGAACTCCACAGACCACCACTCTGGGCCCTTCCACCCAGCCAGGGCTGTATCCAGCAGAGCATTGCTCATCCAAGCCAGGAGCAGCCTCTTTGCCCAGGAGAATTCTGTGGGGAGCAGTGCCAAAGGCTTTTGGGAAGTCTAGGGAGTCAATAGCCACAGCCTTGCCCTCCTCCAGCAGTCACTCATCCTGTCAGAGAAGGAGATCAGGTGGGTCAGGCAGGACCTGCTTTTCCTAAACCCATGCTGACTGGGCCTGATCCCCTGCTTCTCCTCTCCAGGTCATGTAATGGTGCTGGAGATGCTCTGTTCCAGGCCCTGCCCTGCTACCCAGCTCACCCTGCCAGCTCTATAGTTTCCTGGATCCCCTCTCTTCCTTTCTTGCTTGCAGCTGTGTCACATTTGCTCCCTCCAATACCCTGGGACCTCCGCAGTGAACCAGGACTCCAGGTCAATAAGGAGAGTGGCTTGGCCACAGAGATGTTCAAGTCCCTCCTCATCCTCCTAGCCTCTGTTGACCTCTCCAGCAGATCTCTGTCTCTCTTGACCTGGGGAGCCCCAAACTGCAGGGATCCATCTGGACAGGAAGGGCCCAATCTGTACTGGGACAGGATTAGGGTTTCAGAGTGCACTGGTACAAGGCCCATTGTTACTGGTAGAGGCCATGGGTCAGCTCTTACTGGAGGTGTCCAAGACTTTACTAGCAGGCAGTAAGAGGTCTGTAGTACTGGGAGGGAGCCCGTCTGTAGTGGAGTGGGACAGGGGAGCAAGTTAGCTGTGGCTGAGAAACCAAGTGTGAACTGGAGGGGCAAAAGCAAAGCATTTTGTGTTGGCACATGGCCCAGTCTAGACTGGGAGGGGACCATGAGATCTGATTTCTACAAGAAGAGGTTGCAGAAGGAGCTGGATGGGTCCAGTTTGTGCTGGGAGGGAGCACAGTGTGTGCTGAGAGGAGGTCTGTGGATGCCTTCTGTCCTGGGAGGAGTTCAGTCTGTCCGGGAGGGGCTCAGAGCATCCATTTTGCAGTAGGTGGGATCCAGATGGAGGGGGTGGGAGTTTCCACTTTTACTTCATTGAGGCCCATCTGTACAGGGATCCTATGATATCAGAGAATGGTCCAATCATAGAATGGTCTGGGTTGGAAGGGACCTCCAAAGCCATCCAGTCCAACCCCTGCAGACAGAAAGGGCATCCTCAAGTACATCAGGTTGCCCAGAGCCCTGCCTGGCCTTACCTTGAATATCTGCTGGGATGAGGCCTCAACCTCAGGCAAGCTGTTCCAGTGTTCCACCACCCCTCACTGTGCAGAATTTGTTCCTCACATCCATCTCAATCTGCTCTGCTCTAGTTTGAAGCCATTGGCCCTGTCCTGTCCCTCAGGCCTTTGCAAACAATCTCTTTCCATCCAGTACCCTTCAGGCACTAGAAAGCGCTGTTAGGTCTCCTCTGAGCCTTCTCTTCTCCAAGCCTGATCAACCCCAGCTCCCTCAGCCTGTCCTCAACTACAGTTGCTCCAAGCCCCTGTTGGACCTGCTGCATCAGCTCCATGTTCTTCCTTTGTTGACACTTCAGAGCTGGATGCAGTACTGGCAGGGGAGGTCTCACCAGAGCAGAATAAAGTTGCAGGAACCTCTCTCTCCCTCTCTGGCCATGCTGCTTTGGATGCAGCCCAGGCTGCCCTTGGCCTTCTGTGATGTAAGCTCACACTGCCTGCTCCTGGCCAGCCTTCTCCCCCACCAGCAACTCCCAAGTCCCTTTTCCTCAGCTGCTTTATATCTCCTCCTCCCCCAGCCTGTATGATAGTGAGGATTGTTCCAGCCCAGCTGCAGGACCTGCTCTTGCTCTTGGTGAACTCATGAGGGTTACCTGGGCACCACCTCTCCAGCTTGCCCAGGGCCCTCTGGATGCCATCCTGTCCCTCTGGCATCTCAGCAACATCACTCAGCTTGGTGCCATCTGCCCACTTGCTGATGGTGTCTCCATCCCTCTGTCTATAGCACTGATGAAAATATGAAACAGCACAGGATGGGATAGTGGAATCAGTTGTACTGGGACGAGGCCTGGGCTGTACTTAAAAATGCTAATGGGACCCAGCTGGAAATGGGAGATGGCCCAGACTGGACTCTGGTGTGCTTAGGGTATGGAGTTGTGACAGTGACAGGGCCCAGCCTGTGGTGGGAGTGGTTAAAGGAACCCAGTATGTACGGGGATGAGACCCAGACTGTACTGGGATGGGGCCCACTCTGCCTGTGAGGTGGTAAAGGGATACAGTTTGTACTGGGAGGGGGCCCAGTCTGTACTGGGTTGAACCAAAGTATACAGTTAACATGTGGAGGGATGCGTAGGTACTGGAAGGCAGCAGGGAATCCACTTTGTACTGGGATGGGACCCAGAGTGTCCTGGAATGGAGCAAGATGATGCAGTTTGTGCTGGGATGAGGCCATGTCTGCTCTGGGAGGGGACCAGGGGAAACAGCTTGTTTTGGACCAAGGCCCAGTCTGTAATGGAAGATCTCAGAGAGGTTCAGTTTGTAGCTGGAGGGGGCCTCAGTCTGAACTGGGATGGGATCAGGGGCTCAGTTTGTACTGGGATCCTGTTTGGACTGGCCCAGGCCCAGACTGCACTTGGAGGGCATGAGGGTGTGCAGTTTGTACTGGGATGGATGCATTCAGTACTGGGAAGGGAGCCAGGGGATACATTCTGTGCTGAGATGGAACCCAGGCTGCAGTGATAGAGACCGGTATGATCCAGTTTGCACTGGGATGAGGACACATCTGTACTCGGAGAGTTTGAAGGAACCATGTTTGGACTGTGTCTGTACTGCAAAGGGTCAGAGTATCCAGTTTGGACTCTGAATAGGTGCAGTCTGTAATGGGAGGGGGTTGGGGGATGAAGGCATGAGGAGACCTCCTGTTCTGATGGCAGTGCTGCTCTGGAGCACAGCTCTGTCCCACAAACAGCCCTGGCCTCTCCCTGCCTGCAGTCCCAGCACTGCCACCCAGCAGCACAGTGCCCAAGCTGCCAGAGCACTCAGGCCTTGCCCCAGCACAGAGGCTCAGCAAGAGAGGGTGGAAGGGAAGAAAGAGTAGCTGAGGACAGACCAAGCCCTGGGGCTCTCTGACATTGCTGCTGTGCTGGGACCCTGCCCCTCCACCTCAGCACAGAGGCACTGCCCCGTAGCTCCAGAGTAGCCTTGAAGGAAGGAACAAGCAAAACAACTACCTGCAGCATCCTTTATTGTGTTGAACACCCAGAGAGCACAGCTCCTCATGTCTGCAGCTTCTGGATCACCCAGACAGGACAACACTGAACCAGAAATGGTCTGAGAAATACATTTGTGTGGCAACAACGTTCTCCCAAGGGTAACAGCACTGGCAGCAGCCAGAACTCGAGCAGCCAGGCTGGGCCTGCACTGAGTGACCTCAGAACTGCTCTGCAGGAAAGACAAAGGGTTTATTGCTTCTGAAAGCATCCAGGGATCAGTTGGCTCAGGGCAGCTTGAGCTCTCTGGTTCCTCAGGCTGTAGATAAGAGGTTGACTGCTGGAGGCACCACTGAGTACAGAACAGACACCACCAGGTCCAGGATGGGGAGGAGATGGAGGAGGGCTTCAGGTAGGCAAAGATGGCAGTGGTGATAAACAGGGAGACCACAGCCAGGTGAGGGAGGCAAGTGGGAAGGCTTTGTGGCGTCCCTGCTGAGAGGGGATCCTCAGCACTGCCCTGAAGATCTGCACATAGGACACCACAATCAACACAAAACACATGAAGACTAAACAGGCACTGATTACAATAAGCCAAAGTTCCCTGAGGTAGGATGTGGAGCAGGAGAGCTTGAGGATCTGGGGGATTTCACAGAAGAACTGCTCCAGAGCATTGCCCTGGCAGAGGGGCAGGGAAAATGTATTGGCTGTGTGCAGCAGAGCATAGAGAAAGCCACAGCCCCAGGCAGCTGTTGCCATGTGGAGACAAACTTTGCTGCCCCAGGAGGGTATATGCAGCGGTCTGCAGATGGCAACGTATCGATCGTAGGACATGGTGGTGAGGAAAAATACTCTGCCTGAATTAGGAATATGAAAAAGAAGAGCTGGAGAACACATCCTGCATAGGAGATGTTCTGGGTCCCACAAAAATTTTCCATGGATTTTGGCACAGTGGTGGAGATGGCACCCAGGTCAAGGGGGCGAGGTTGAGAGGAAGAAGTACATGGGGGTGTGGAGGTGTGGTCCCAGGCTATGTGGTGATGATGAGGCCATTGCCCCAGCAGGGCAGCCAGGTAGATGGCCGGAAGAGGCAGAATTTCAGGAGCTGCAGCTGCCTTGTGCCTGGGAATGGCAGGAGGAGAAAGTGGGTGATGGAGCTGCTGTTGGCCATCTGCTGCCTCTGCCCATGGAGAGCTGTCCAAGGAGGGAAAGGCAGAGACAAGTTAGGGCACACTTCCTTCAGGCTCATCATAATCTCCCTCTCTGAGCTGCACAAGGAATGAATCAGCTCAGTCCCACCACTACCAACCCATGTCACAGTCAGAACCTCTGCCTCTGGAGTCAGAACAGAAAGTGACCAACAGCCCATTCCCAGGGAACAAGGGTCCCATGGAGAGGTGGAGAACCAGGGAGCAGGCCTGCAGTGCTGCAGAGTCAGTGCAGAGAAGCAGAAAAGCAGAGGGGCTGGGGGTGAAGCCTTCTCCTTCCCCAGCTCTGCTCACTGCTGCTCACAGGATGGAACTGAAGGGCTTTGCTCATCCTTCTGTGTGCACACTCCAGGAGCCTTCAGCTGAGCACAGCAGTCGAGATGGAGATGCCTCCAGAGTGTCCTGCACCCCAGCCTCACTGTGTCAGTGACTGCAGTGACTTCTCCTCCAGTAAGCTCTCAGTCATCCTCCCATCCATCCTGCCTTCTTATGTCCCTGAGATCCTCTGGCCTCCTCAGCCCTGCTGTGCTGTGCAGAGGAGCCAGCAGCTCCTTCTAGCCCAAGAGCCTGGCCCGATAGGGCAACAGAGGACCAGCCTAAGGCATTTTTATAACTCCTCTGGTGGCTTTTGGTGCCCTGTAAACCTCAGGGACTGAGAGGAAGCTGATGAAACCTCTCCAGAAGTCAAAGTCAGATTCCACTCTGAAGTTTCTTCTACTCTTAATGGGTCCCAGTGAAGCATACTGGGAAATTGTCCCCAGGGTCTGCTTAGAGCAGAAGGAGAGAGTGGATGCAAGGGAAGCAGCACTGGAGGCACTGAAGCATCTCCAGGCTGTGGGGAGAGCAGAGAGCTGAGGCAGTGCTGAGAGGTCAGGACAAGCAGCTCAGGGTGGCTCTGCTGCTGAGCAAACCTGGAGGGGTTTCATTGATGCAAAGGGCCAAGCCCTGACCCCCAGCCCCAGGCAAGGCAGATCCTGTCCCTCACCTGTGGCTCAGGGCTCTGCTGGGGGCAGTGGGGAGTGAGGATGAGCAGTGAGCAGGGTAGGACCTTGTCAGGTTTTGCTGTGGTTTGCTTGCAAAGAGACAACTCCTGCTGAAAAGGAATGAAAGGTACCTTTAAAAATCATTTTTATCAGATGCTTTGTGCACTAAACCCCTCTCCAATTAGCTGCAGAAACCTTGGCAAGAATGAGAGGTTCAGCAGTATTTAATGAGCCCCATGGAGTATGTGGGGCTGATTCCATCATCCTTAGGTACTGCCAGGAGACTCTGCCAAGCTACTGCCAAGAAGCCTCTCCAGAAGTCCAAGGCAGAAGAAAACTCCAAAGTCCCTTGAAGCACTGATTGGCCTCCCTGAGGCTTGTTCCTGACAAAGGCTCCCCAGGGACTCCTTAGAGCAGCTTGTTAGAGGCCAGGATTGCAGGGAGACAAAGGCAAAGTGCAGGGCAGAAAAACTTGCCTTTGGTGTAGGAAGCAGAAAGGCCAAGCCCTGACCACTGTCTGTGGAACAGAAGAACCTCAAAGCCTCAAAGCCAACTTTCTCCTCACAGGCCTTGGCAGCAGAGGCAACTGTTGGAGCCAAGGGCACAAAGACCTTGGTCCTGTTGGGCCTCTCAGCCTTGCCAGAGCCCTTGGCCATCCCTACTGCAGCCTTTCCTACACTGCCCCATGCCTGCAGCTCTTTCCCTTCAGGCTGCTGACACTAATCTTGCTTCCCCACCCAGCTCTCCCCCTGCCATTTCCATTCCTTCCCTGAGCTGTCTCAGCTCTCCCTGACAGTTCCTGAGGCCTCTGGATGGCCTCATGCATAGCAGCTCTGCCCTTTGAGGGATATTTCTTTGGCCTCATCTCCACTCTGGACCTTCCAAGCTGCACTTTCTGAAGGTTTTGGTCTCTTGCCTCTACCATGGTGAGGATGTGGCACTTGCCCTGGTGTGTTCATGGCACTGGTCCAATAGAGTCAATCTGCCAGGCCTCACCATAGTCGTGTGTGACCTGTGTGATGGCTTCCATGGTCAGCTCCACCCCTCGGTCACAAGCCCACCTCTGCATAGCATCTCTGCCTAGATGTCCTGATGTTTCATGTGCTCATTGAGCTACAAACAGTTCACCTTTACGCACCCAGTGCAGATCCACTTGGGCTATATCACTTACAATACAATACAATACAATACAATACAACAGGTTGGAAGAGACCTTCAAGATCATCACGTCCAACCCATCAACCAATCCAACCCACCTAAATACAATACAATAGAGTACAATACAGTACAAAACAGTACAATACAGTAAAATACAGTACAATACAGTACAATACAGTACAATACAGTACAAATATAGTACAATACAACCCACCTAAACAACTAAAAAACTAAACCCTGGCACCAAGCACCCCATCAAGCCTCTTCTTGAACACCTCCAATGAAGGTGACTCCACCACTTCCACAGGCAGCTGATTCCAGTGGGCAATCACTCTCTCAGTATAGAACTTCTTCCTAAGATCCAGTCTAAACCTGCCCTGGCGCAGCCTGAGACTGTGTCCTCTTGTTCTGGTACTGGCTGCCTGGGAGAAGAGACCAACCTCCGCCTGGCTACAACCTCCCTTCAGGGAGTTGTAGAGAGCAATAAGGTCACCCCTCAGTCTCCTCTTCTCCAGGCTAAGCAACCCCAGCTCCCTCAGCCTCTCCTCATAGGGCTTGTCTTCCAAACCCCTCACCAACTTTGTTGCCCTTCTCTGGACACGCTCCAGTAAGACAACATCTTTCCTAAACTGAGGGGCCCAGAACTGGACACAGTACTCAAGGTGCGGCCTAACCAGTGCTGTGTACAGGGGCAGAATGACCTCCCTGCTCCTGCTGGCCACACTGTTTCTGATGCAGGCTAGGATGCCATTAGCCTTCTTGGCTGCCTGGGCACACTGCAGGCTCATGTTCAGCCTACAATCAACCAGCACCCCCAGGTCCCTCTCTGCCTGGCCGCTCTCCAACCACTCTGACCCCAGCCTGTAGCACTGCATGGGGTTGTTGTGGCCAATGTGCAGAACCCGGCACTTGGATGTGTTCAATCTCATGCCATTGGATTCTGCCCATCTGTCCAGCCTGTCGAGGTCCCTCTGCAGAGCCTCTCTGCCCTCCAGCAGATCAAACTCCTGCCCCCAGCTTGGTGTCATCCGCAAATTTACTGATGATGGACTCGATGCCCTCATCCAGATCATCAATAAAGATGTTGAAGAGCATGGGGCCCAGCACCGATCCCTGGGGCACACCACTAGTGACTGGCTGCCAGCCGGATGTGGCACCATTCACCACCACTCTCTGGGCTCGGCCCTCCAGCCAGTTCCTAACCCAACGCAGTGTGCTCCCATCCAAGCCATGGGCTGCCAGCTTGGCCAGGAGTTTGCTGTGGGGGACGGTGTCAAAGGCCTTGCTGAGGTCCAGGTAGACCACATCCACAGGCCTCCCCACATCCACCAGGCAGTCACCTGATCATAGAAGGAGATCAGGTTGGTCAGGCAGGACCTGCCCTTCCTAAAGCCATGCTGGCTAGGCCTGATCCCTTGGCCATCCTGTAAGTGCTGTGTGATCGCACTCAAGATGACCTGTTCCATAATCTTGCCTGGCACTGAGGTCAGGCTGACAGGCCTATAATTCCCTGGCTCATCCAACCGGCCCTGCTTGTGGACGGGCACCACGTTGGCCAGCTTCCAGTCTTCTGGGACCTCTCCAGTGAGCCAGGACTGCTGAAAAATGATGGAGAGTGGCTTGGCCAGCTCATCTGCCAGCTCTCTCAGCACCCTAGGATGGATCCCATCTGGTCCCATGGCCTTGTGGGGGTCCAAGCAGCTCAGGAGATCTCTAACTGCCTCCTGGAGCAGCGGGAAACTATGCAGCTCCCTGGCTCCTTCTGCCAGCTCTGCAGGCCAGCTGTCTGGAAGATGTTCTGCCATGCTAGGATAGATTGAAGCAAAGAAGGTGTTAAGTACCTCTGCCTTTTCCTCATCCTTTGTTACAACGTTCCCCTCCGTGTCAACCAAGGAGTGGAGGTTGTCCTTTCCCTTCTTCTTGCTATGGATGTATTTATAGAAGGACTTTTTGTTGTCCTTCACAGCAGAGGCCAGTCTAAGTTCTAACTGGGCTTTTGCCTCCCTAATTTTCTTTCTGCATGTCCTAGCAACATCCCTAAACATTCCATAGGTTGCCTCCCCTTTCTTCCAGAGATGATACCACCTCTTTTTTTCCCTTAGTTCTATTAAGAGTTCATTGACCAACCAGGCTGGCCGTCTGCCCCGGCGGCTCATCTTCCGGGACACTGGCACAGCCTGTTCCTGAACCTTCAGGAGTTCTTCTTCGAAGCAGCTCCAGCTCTCCTGGACCCCTTTATTTTTAAGGGCTGTATCCCAGGGAACCTTCTGAGTTAGTTCCTTGAGTAGCCTGAAGTCTGCCCTCCTGAAGTCCAGAGTGGAGGTCTTCTTGCTGCCCCTCTTGGCTTGGCTGAATACCGAAAACTCAATTATCTCGTGGTCACTGGTGCCTAAACACCCTCCGACCACCACATCACCCACCAGCCCTTCCCTGTTGGTGAAGAGGAGGTCAAGCATGGCCTTACCCCCTGGTAGTACCCCTGGTACTTCCCGGCAACCTTCTGTACCTGCTCATTGTTTTGGTGTTCTTCAGGAGCACAGCTCCTAGGCACGTGAGCATCCCCATGGCTTACCTTCAGAGCCATGATTCCTGCCTGATGAGCAAGGTCCTGCCCCAGTGGAGCAGCCCAGATGGACTTCCTCCTGCCTTGCCAACTGATATTCTTCCACTGCCACCATCCGAGAGAGATAAAGTCCTGGACACTTTTCTGCAATCTCTAGAGCCAGTTGGATGCTTTCACTGCTGCATATTGACTCCATTCACCTTCCCCTTCAGTGGCCTCAACAACTTCTTGTGTTGGACTCCATACAGCAGCTCCCACTCCCAGTGGTTTCCTATTACCCTATAGGGATCCATCAGTAACCAGAGCATGAGATCATTCTGCCTCTGTACTCGGCACTTGGTTGAAGGGTTAAAACTTGGAGAGCTGAGCTCCAAGCACTGCTGGACTGATACGAGGAGACAGTGTTAGCCTTGATGGCTTGTGAACCATGGGAACACAGTGCAGCAGTGTAGTTGGAGGAGCACAGGTACCTGATTACGAATGGTTATTATGACCTGAGAGTGTGAGACTTCACACATATCATAGATTGTTATAGCAGAGTCCCTGGTCTCTTAATTATTCTTTGATGCTTGCTAAAACCCTGATAAGATATAGATACCCATGTGATGCCTTTTCTGTAACCAATCACAAACTGCTTCTGTGGTGTGTTAGCTTTCATAAAGAAGGATTTTGCATAATCAAGTGGACTCCTGGCCTGCATCAGGCTGAGTCTCATCTCTTAATGGCAGCACCTGGTGACCCCGGTGTGACAGGGGCGATGAAACGCTGAGCTGCGTCCTGCCCCGTATTCCCTCGGAACTTTAAGTGAACTGCTGAAAGGAGGCAGGAAAAGCCGGCCAGAGCGATCCCTTCCGCTAGGCAAGAGGTGAGCTGTGGGGAACATGGGAACCAGGAGAGCTCCTGAGGAAGAGACACTTATGAATTAATGCAAGAACTCCTTAGGAAGCATGGCAAAGCTATCTGTGCTATGATCTTGAGGAGATGCTGGAGTGGGTGCAGGAGAACATCCCGACAGTTACACTATCTAACATGTTTACGAGTGAAATCTGGGATCAAGAGAGGGTGAAGTTATGGGATGCTGATGCCACAGGGAATGTTGAGGCGCAGCGTATGCTCCCGTGGTGGTGGATTATATTCAAGATGCTTAAAGGGCAAGAAGGGAACTCAGAACAGAGTACTGAGGGAGCTCAGACTCCTCCTCCGTTACCCTCTAAGCTGCCACCAAAGCCAAAGCTGCGGACTGAGAGTTTGGGTACGTACGCAGCAGAACACCCCCCCGAGGAAGACCTCCTAGATCCAGGTCCTGTCGATCCTGAATGGGAATCAGACCTTCATCCCCGGGATCCTCACGAAGTGTAGGCTTCTGTTAAGCACCAAGCTTTGCTGGATGGAGACACTGAGGTTGCCGCAAGAATTGTGCCTCTTGTACTGGATAGGGGAAGAGAGGGAAACCCTCAATGGGAGGCTTTGTCCTTCCCAGTGATTAAAGAACTCCGTCATACTGCCACTGAGCATGGGCTCTCTTCTCCTGATTTGGCTAATCTTTTAACATCTATACTTGACAATCATGTAATGACACCATATGACTTAAAATCCCTAGCACAACTGTTGCTAACCACAGGAACCTTACATGCAATTCATAGAGAGGCTTAAAGTGGTTTTAGAACACCAAATTGACAATGGGGAGGCAAGGGAAATATTACTGAGCCTGCAGTGTGCCCAGCAGCCAAGAGAGCCAATGGCATCCTGGCCTGCATCAGGAAGAGTGTGGCTAGCAGGAGCAGGGAGGTCATTCTGCCCCTGTACACTGTACTGCCTAGACCACACCTTGAGTCCTGTGTCCAGTTCTGGGCCCCTCAATTTAGGAAAGATGTTGAGTTGCTGGAACATGTCCAGAGAAGGGCAACAAAGTTGATGAGGGGTTTGGAAGACAAGCCCTATGAGGAAAGGCTGAGGGACCTGGGGTTGCTTAGCCTGGAGAAGAGGAGGCTCAGGGGAGACCTTCTTGTTCTCTACAACTACCTAAAGGGAGATTGCAGATAGGTGGGAGCTGGTCTCTTCTCCCAGGCAACCAGCACCAGAACAAGAGGACACAGGCTCAAGCTGTGCCAGGGGAGGTTTAGACTGGATGTTAGGAAGAAATCCGTCATAGAGAGAGTGATTACCCATTGGAATGGGCTGCCTGGGGAGGTGGTGGAGTCACCATCATTGGAGGTGTTCAGGAAGAGACTTGATGGGGTGCTTGGTTGCATGGTATAGTTGACTAGGTGGTGCTGGATGATAGGTTTGATGCGATGATCTTAAAGATCTCTTCCAACCTGGTCTATTCTATTCTATTCTATTCTATTCTATTCTATTCTATTCTATTCTATTCTATTCCTGTTGAAATTAGCTGTGGAAAATGCAAATGCAGATTGTAAGAAGCTGTTAAAATCTTTGCCTCATCAACCCCCCACCTTGCTAGAAATGATTAAAGCATGTAACAGGATAGGTACGATGGAACAGAAGTGTGAAGCTATGGCTGCAGCTTTTGCAGCTCTGAATGGTCCAATGGATACAGGAGTTTGTTGTGGCTGCGGGAAACCGGGTCATCTCAGAAAGAATTGTTTGGTAGCTAATAGCAGAGCCAAACCTAAGGCACCTGGGACTTGCCCTAAGTGCCAGAAGGGGAGGCATTATGCTAACCAATGTCGAGCTAAGCATAATTCTCAAGGGCAGCCCCTTGCGCCGGGAAACTGGATGCGGAGCGCAGGATGGCGCCACATGCAGACACAAATCACCCAGCCGGCACCGGCCAGCCAGATGCCAGCAGCACGCGCGTCTCTGACCCCCGCCCAGCAACCGCAGGCAGCGCAGGACTGGACCTGGCAACCTCCGGCACAGTAACTTTACTTGATACTGCGGTACCTTTGTTGCCAACAGGTGTGTCAGGTCCTCTCCCAGCAAAAACTCAGGCACTAATATTAGGTAGATCACCAACAACGATCTCAGGACTTTGTGTGCTTCCTGGGGTTGTTGATTCTGACAGCACAGATAAGATTCAGATCATGGCAGGGACTCCGTTTCCTCCCTGCACGGTACCGAAGGGAAGTCATATTGCACAGCAGTTATTGCTTCCCTTGGGATCGGAACGTCCCCCTGCAAAGGGACCTTTAAGAAATAAAGGAGGATTCAGGTCTACTGGGGATCCACAGATTCTGTGGGTACAGACTATCTCTCAAAAACGTCCTATCTGTCAGTGTGTCCTGCTGTATGGTCAGCAGAACATAGTGCTTAGTGGTATTATTGATACTGGAGCAGATGTCACAGTGATTTCTAAAGCTAAATGCCCCCCCCGCTGGCCTGTAGTTAGTGCATCTCAGGCGCTGGCAGGCATAGGGGGAGCTGGAGAAAGTCATCAGAGCCTGAATTTCATTCAGATTCAGGGACCAGAGGGACACATAGTTTCTGTGAAACCCTTTGTTTTATCTGTGCCTATGTTGCTATGGGGTCGTGATGTGCTTTCACAATGGGGGATGACCATTAACACCCATTTTCAGAGGGGGCCATTGCGGTGTGCGACACCCTTCAGTTAACTTGGAAAACAAATGCCCCTGTCTGGGTGACTCAGTGGCCCCTGCCATTGGAAAAGCTTCATGCACTTCAAGAACTGGTCACAGAGCAATTGGGAAAAGGGCATATTGTACCCTCCACAAGTCCTTGGAATTCTCCTATTTTTGTCATCAAAACACAAACAGGCAAGTGGCGCTTGCTCCATGATCTCAGAAAGATTAATGACGTTATGGAGGATATGGGGAGCCTCCAAACCAGGGCTACCCTCACCCACAATGATACCACGATATTGGCATTTAACTGTTATTGACCTAAAAGACTGCTTCTTTAGCATTCCTTTACAGCCAAACGATGCTCCTGAATTTGCTTTCTCAGTTCCAAACATTAACATGCAACAACCTTTGCAGAGATACCATTGGGTTGTGCTTCCACAAGGAATGAAAAGTAGTCCTACAGTTTGTCAACAGAAAGGGGGAATGGGAAATACAACACCGGAGGAAAGATTGCAGAAAGTTCTGAGAGAGCGAGCTGCAGATTTCTGGTCAATCTTCCGAGAACCCCTTTTTTCTACTTGTTTAGTAGGACTGTCTTTGGATAAGTGGCCAGTTCCTTCATCTTTTAAATTGCTTGGTAACTGGGGACTTTTTCTCTGGATTTGTAGTTTTCTTAGAATGATTATGTATGCTTTTACTGCTTTATTCTTTTTGCTACCTTTTTTGCCTTGTTTATTGTAATGCTTATAGAGTTTGATTAATTGCTTTGTTAAAGGGATTCTTGTTATATAACAGAAGGGGGAATTGAAGGGTTAAATCTTGGAGAGCCGATCTCCAAGCACTGCTGGCCTGGTAAGAGGGGATAGTGTTGGCCTTGATGGCTTGTGAATTACGGTCCAGCAGTGAGGTTGGAGGAGGGCATACATTTGATGGCGAATGGTTGTTATGACTGGAGTGTGTAAGACTTGAGACATACCAGATGGTTGTAACGGGGTCCCTGTTCCAGTAGTAGGCTGCTTTTGTATTGTATACAGAGAATGGCCTGTCCCCCAAAGGGAAAAAGATTCTGGGAAGAGAATTGGCAGGCCTCATTGACAGGGCTTTAAACTAGCTTCGAAGGGGGAAGGGGCTGGAACCAGTCACCTCAGGCAGCAGTCTGGGGGAGATAAGCTAGGCTAGAGATGAAACCAGCAGCCCAGCTTCAGTGCATGTACACTAATGCACGAAGCATGGGTAACAAACAAGAGGAGCTAGAAGCCCTGTTGCAGCAGGAAAGTTATGATGTAGTTGCCATCACAGAGACATGGTGGGACGACTCACATGACTGGAGCGCTGCAATTGACAGCTACAGGCTGTTCAGGAGGGACAGGCAAGGAAGAAGGGGTGGAGGGGTGGCCCTGTACAACAGGGAGGCACTAGATGCCGTTGAGATGGAGATCAGGGATGACCGGGTTGAGTGCTTGTGGGAAAGAATTAGAGGGAAGTTCGGGAGGGCAGACATCCTGGTTGGAGTCTGTTATAGACCACCCAACCAGGAGGAAGATGTAGATGAGGCATTCTATAGGCAGCTTAAGGCTGTCTCAAGGTCACCTGACCTCATTCTCATGGGCGACTTCAACCTGCCTGATATCTGCTGGGATCTCAACACAGCAGAAAGAAGGCAGTCTAGAAGGTTTCTGGAGTGCATGGAGGACAGCTTCTTATCCCAGGTGCTGTGTGAACCTACCAGGGGTAAGGCCATGCTTGACCTCCTCTTCACCAACAGGGAAGGGCTGGTGGGTGATGTGGTGGTCGGAGGGTGTTTAGGCACCAGTGACCACGAGATAATCAAGTTTTCGGTATTCAGCCAAGCCAAGAGGGGCAGCAAGAAGACCTCCACTCTGGACTTCAGGAGGGCAGACTTCAGCTACTCAAGGAACTAACTCAGAAGGTTCCCTGGGATGCAGCCCTTAAAAATAAAGGGGTCCAGGAGAGCTGGAGCTGCTTCAAAGAAGAACTCTTGAAGGTGCAGGAACAGGCTGTGCCAGTGTCCCGGAAGATGAGCCGCCGGGGCAGACGGCCAGCCTGGTTGGGTAATGAACTCTTAATAGAACTAAGGGAAAAAAAGAGGGTGTACCATCTCTGGAAGAAAGGGGAGGCAACCTACGGAATGTTTAGGGATGTTGCTAGGACATGCAGAAAGAAAATTAGGGAGGCAAAAGCCCATTTAGAACTTAGACTGGCCTCTGCTGTGAAGGACAACAAAAAGTCCTTCTATAAATACATCAATAGCAAGAGGAAGGGCAAGGACAACCTCCACTCCTTGGTTGACACGGAGGGGAAGGTTGTAACAAAGGATGAGGAAAAGGCAGAGGTACTTAACACCTTCTTTGCTTCAATCTATCCTAGCATGGCAGAACATCTTCCAGACAGCTGGCCTGCAGAGCTGGCAGAAGGACCAGGGAGCTGCATAGTTTCCCGCTGCTCCAGGAGGAGTTAGAGATCTTCTGAGCCGCTTGGACCCCCACAAGTCCATGGGACCAGATGGGATCCATCCTAGGGTGCTGAGAGAGCTGGCAGATGAGCTGGCCAAGCCGCTCTCCATCATTTTTCAGCAGTCCTGGCTCACTGGAGAGGTCCCAGAAGACTGGAAGCTGGCCAACGTGGTGCCCATCCACAAGAAGGGCCGGTTGGATGAGCCAGGGAATTCTAGGCCTGTCAGCCTGACCTCAGTGCCAGGCAAGATTATGGAACAGGTCATCTTGAGTGCGATCATGCAGCACTTACAGGATGGCCAAGGGATCAGGCCTAGCCATCATGGCTTTAGGAAGGGCAGGTCCTGCCTGACCAACCTGATCTCCTTCTATGATCAGGTGACCCGCCTGGTGGATGTGGGGAGGCCTGTGGATGTGGTCTACCTGGACCTCAGCAAGGCCTTTGACACCGTCCCCCACAGCAAACTCCTGGCCAAGCTGGCAGCCCATGGCTTGGATGGGAGCACACTGCGTTGGGTTAGGAACTGGCTGGAGGGCCGAGCCCAGAGAGTGGTGGTGAATGGTGCCACATCCGGCTGGCAGCCAGTCACTAGTGGTGTGCCCCAGGGATCGGTGCTGGGCCCCATGCTGTTCAACATCTTTATTGATGATCTAGATGAGGGCATTGAGTCCATCATCAGTAAATTTGCGGACGACACCAAGCTGGGGGCAGTAGTTGATCTGCTGGAGGGCAGAGAGGCTTTGCAGAGGGACCTCGACAGGCTGGACAGATGGGCAGAGTCCAAGGGCATGAGATTGAACACATCCAAGTGCCGGGTTCTGCACATTGGCCACAACAACCCCATGCAGTGCTACAGGCTGGGGTCAGAGTGGTGGAGAGCGGCCAGGCAGAGAGGGACCTGGGGGTGCTGGTTGATTGTAGGTTGAACATGAGCCTGCAGTGTGCCCAGGCAGCCAAGAAGGCCAATGGCATCCTAGCCTGCATGAGAAACAGTGTGGCCAGCAGGAGCAGGGAGGTCATTCTGCCCCTGTACACTGCACTGGTTAGGCCGCACCTTGAGTCCTGTGTCCAGTTCTGGGCCCCTCAGTTTAGGAAAGATGTTGTCTTACTGGAGCGTGTCCAGAGAAGGGCAACAAAGTTGGTGAGGGGTTTGGAAGACAAGCCCTATGAGGAGAGGCTGAGGGAGCTGGGGTTGCTTAGCCTGGAGAAGAGGAGACTGAGGGGTGACCTTATTGCTCTCTACAACTACCTGAAGGGAGGTTGTAGCCAGGCGGAGGTTGGTCTCTTCTCCCAGGCAGCCAGTACCAGAACAAGAGGACACAGTCTCAGGCTGCGCCAGGGCAGGTTTAGACTGGAAGTTAGGAAGAAGTTCTATACTGAGAGAGTGATTGCCCACTGGAATCAGCTGCCTGTGGAAGTGGTGGAGTCACCTTCATTGGAGGTATTCAAGAAGAGGCTTGATGGGGTGCTTGGTGCCAGGGTTTAGGTTTTTTTTTAGTTGTTTAGGTGGGTTGTATTGTACTGTATTGTACTGTATTGTACTCTTTTGTACTGTATTGTACTGTATGGTACTGTATTGTATTTTAGGTGGGTTGGATTGGTTGATGGGTTGGACGTGATGATCTTGAAGGTCTCTTCCAACCTGTTGTATTGTATTATTGTATTATTGTATTATTATTGTATAAGCTTTAATAAAGAAGGATTTTGTGTAACAAACTGGACACCTGGCCTGCATCAGGCTGAGTCCCGTCTCTTAATCGCAGCAATCATCGAGTCCAACCTGTCACCACAGACCCCATGACTAGACCATGGCACCAAGTGCCATGTCAAATCTCCTCTTGAACACCTCCAGGGATGGTGACTCCACCACCTCCCCGGGCAGCACATTCCAATGGCGAATCACTCTCAGTGAAGAACTTTCTCCTCACCTCCAGCCTAAATTTCCCCTGGCACAGCTTGAGACTGTGTCCTCTTGTTCTGGTGCTGGTTGCTAGAGAGAAGAGACCAACCCCCTCCTGGCTACAACCACCCTTCAGCTAGTTGTAGAGAGCAATGAGGTCTCCCCTGAGCCTCCTCTTCTCCAGGCTAAACAACCCCAGCTCCCTCAGCCTCCCCTCACAGGGCTGTGCTCAAGGCCTCTCCCCAGCCTTGTTGCCTTTCTCTGGACACCTTCAAGTGTCTCAATGTCCTTCTTAAACTGAGGGGCCCAGAACTGGACACAACACTCAAGGTGTGGCCTAACCAAAACAGAGTACAGGGGCACAATGACCTCCCTGCTCCTGCTGGCCACACTATTCCTAATGCAGGCCAGGATGCCCTTGGCCTTCTTGGCCACCTGGGCACACTGCTGGCTCATGTTCAGGCAGCTGTCAGTCAGCACCCCCAGGTCCCTCTCTGTTTGGCAGCTCTCAGCCACTCTGACCCCAGCCTGTAGTTCTGCCTGGGGTTGTTGTGGCCAAAGTGCAGCACCTGGCGCTTGGACTTGTTGAATGCCATCCTGTTGGCCTCTGCCCATCTGTCCAGTCGGTCGAGGTCCCTCTGCAGAGCCCTTCTGCCCTCTAACGGACCAACATCTGCTCCCAACTTGGTGTCATCTGCACATTTGCTGATGACTGTCTCAATCCCCTCATCCAGATCATCAGTGAAGACATTGAAGAGGATGGGTCCCTGCACTGATCTCTGGGGGATGCCACTGGTGCCTGGCCTCCAGCTGGAGGTGGCACCATTCACCACCACTCTCTGGGCTCAGCCTCCAGCCAGTTCCTAACCCAGCTCAGAGTGTTGCTGTCCAAGCCACGAGCTGACAGCTTAGCAACCCAACAACTCCTCCAGCACCCTGATTCCATCAGCCTGCTGCAACAACCAGGGGAAGCAGGACAAAAGTCTCTGCCCAGAGTCCACCATGACACTGAAGAAATCCATTGAGTGCTAAAAGTAACCAAGAGGAGTGAGGAACACTGCTGGTGGGAAGTGCTGTTTGGGTGGTGTCCAGCAGCAGCTGGGACACTGCCCCTGGTGGCACAGCCACTGTGATTTTCCTGCCTGCTCTGCTCTCTGCTTGCTGTTCCACATTGGTTTGCAGTTAGAGTTAGGAGGATGGCCAAGCAAGTCACACTGCTGCAGACATTTCCCATCATCAATGTTTCCTGGGTGCTTTGTGTCACTGAATGGCATTGAAGAAGACTTTGGAGGCTGAGGAACCATCAAATGTCCTTCCCATTCTGATTGGATGATGACATTCTCTGTTGAGAGGCACAGAGACAGAAGGCAACCACACAGCTACTCTCTGGCTGAGAGAAATGCACTCAAGTCACAGAGCAGATAGTGGTGGCACAGTCCCCTGTCACTGGACACCTCCTCAAGACCTGATGGGATTCCCCCTCCCCCCTTGCCTAGGCCAAGAAGTAGGCCAGGGTAAGGCAGGTATGGATCAGGACAAAGAGAAATAGAGCCCTGAGAGGTGTCCTTGGTGTGCTGCACCCTCCTGCCAGTGCAGATGTCCTGGTGAGACAGCCTGGGTCAGTGTCACTTGGGGAATTATCATCTCTGCTCTGAACTGAAATGGAGTAAAATATTTTATCTATGACATACAAAACTTGAGCTTTGTGAGGTGCACTTTGAAATCCTGAAGAAGATTGCAGGGACACAAACATCTCCTCAGGGCACTTGGGACTCGTTGCAGGAGCCTCAGGTACTGAGAGAAGACTGAAGAAACTTCTTCAGAAGTCAGAAGGACAACACAAAGTACCTTGAAGCACTGATTGGCCCCACTGAGGGGCATTACCAACAAAGCCTCCCAAGGGCTCCTCAGAGCAGCTCAGTGGAGGCCTTGATTGCAGCAGACAAAGGCAAAGTGCAGGAGAGCAAACTCTGGGTTTGGTTTATGGAGCAGAAAGGCCAAACCCTGAGCACAGTGCCTGGGCAGGCAAATCCTGTCCCTCATGTTTGGGTCAGAGGTCCTCAGGTGCTGTGGGCTGTGGGGTTTGTGATGCTGAGGGAAGGACAAGGGGATGAGAGTCCCCAGCCTTCCTGGGGGTGTTTAAGGAAGCACTGAGGACCCCCTGGTGCCTTAGGAAGTCTCCTCACAGCCCTTGGTGGTGGATGATTGCCACAGCCAAGAAGGCAAAGCCTTGGGTTCTCCTGATGACTTCCAGCCTTGCCAGTGCCCATTGCCATCCCCACCACAGGTTGTCCTACACTGTCCCCCACACTGGCTTTGGTTTCCACAGCAGAAAGGCCAAGCCCTGACCACAGAGCCTGGGCAGTCAGATGCAGAGAGGCTCAAGCTCATGTTTCATCTCCCTGGCCTTGGTGGGAGAGGCAACTACCACAAACAGGAGGAGAAAGACCTCAGTGCTGTTGAGCTTTCAGCCTTGCAGGTGGTGCTACACTGCCCCCTGCCTGCAGCTCTTTCCCTTCCTGCTCTTGACACCCATCTTGCTTTCCTAGCAGCTCTCACTGTGACTTTTCTGTACTCTCCCTGCTCTGTCTCTACTCTCCATGGCCATTTCTTGAAACACAAAGTCAGGGCCTCTTGGACCACAAGGATCCCCTCTGAGTGACTTTTCTTTGCCCTCAAGTCCTGTCACTCTCAGGGGCAAGAGAGGATCTGCCTGGCCTCAAACCAGGACATCTCCACTCTGAACCCTAAAATTTGCACTCTATGGAGGTTGTCTTCCTGTCCCACAACCACCAGAAGCTGCAGCATCCCCATATTTCAAGCAGGAACACACTGCATCTGTAGTGCCCTGGTTACAGAAGTCCCAGTCCCTCAGGCTCTCCACCCCAGTCCTTGCTGATATCCTCTGAAGCTTCTCAGGCTCTTCAAAACTCCTTCAGAGCAGGAGGTCAGAAACCAGACACTAAAAATCCAGATGTGGCCACAGCAGTGCTGAGTGCAGGGGAGGACAACCTCTGTGTCTGGGTGGCCACACTCTGCCTGCCACAGCCCAGCTGCACTTGGCCTTCTTCATTCTGTTCAGCCTGTGCTCTAGCCCAGGGCATTGGGAATGGTCCCAGCCAGAGGCCTTTCTGCATGGGCACAGAGCAGAACCTCCAACTCCAAAGAAACAGTCAAGGCACCTCCCTGCTGCTGCCTCTCAGCTTATCAGTCCCCAGCCCAGCAGCAGTTCTCAGCAGCGCCCCTCCCTCCCCCGCCCCGGACCTGCTGCTGGCCAATGACTCAAAGGGATTGGAATTTGCCTTGACCTCACAATCACCTCCTGACCATGTGGCTCCTCCTGTCCTAGGAGCTTCTCAGCCATCCCTCATGTCCCAATGCTGGCCCAAGGCCTCAGCCTGCTTGTGGCCTGGCAGCTGAGCAGCCACAAGAAACCTCTGCAGGGCATTCCAAGGCAGGTCCCTGCTGCTGCCTCTCAGCTTCTCCAGCAGCCACAGACAAGCCCTGACCCTGCTGCTGTCCCCTCAGGCCCTCAGGTGGCAGGGAGGTGACAACCCAGCTCCAAGGCTCTTCCTGCAGGGGCTGCCAGGTGCTTAGGGACAGGGAGTCACACATGTCCCTTGCCACACCACGGGCCTTCGCTGCCTGCGGGGGACTCTGGCAGCTGGGAGGCCAAATGCACAGAGCCCAGCCAGGAGTCAGGGGCTGCCCTCTCAGCTGCTGCAGCAAGAAGTGACCTCCCAGTCCCTTTCCTACCCTCTTCCTGCTGCTGCCCTATCAGCTGCTGAGCCAGCAGTGACCTCCCAGCCCCTGCCCAGCCTTGTGGCTGCTGCTGTGCAGGAGAGCCTGAGGCACAGTTGAGCTGCCCATGGCATTGCTACCCATCTGCTCCTGGTGTCCATCAGTTGCTCAGGCATAGGTCACCTCCTGCTCCTCTTCCAAGGCCATAAGGCTGCTCTGGGAGCTCCCAGGACCTGCCCTGTGCTAGGGGCCAAGCAGAGTCCCTCCAGGGTAGGAGGGGATATAAAAAGAGGGGTCAGAGCACAGGAAGGAGGTTTGGGCCTGAAGTGTCTAGGAGAAGGCTGAAGGCTCAGAGATAACTTTGAGGGCTGGGGCTCAGGCCAGGGCTGAGGAGAGGCTCTGGGAGGGCTTAAATCACAGAATCACAGAATATGAGGGGTTGGAAGGGACCTCCAGAGACCATCCAGTCCAACCCCACTGCCAGAGCAGGATCACCCAGAGCAGGTCACACAGGAACACATCCAGGGAGGTTTTGAAAGTCTCCAGAGAAGGAGACTCCACAACCTCTCTGGCAGCCTGCTCCAGGGATCCAGCACCCTCACAGCATAGAAGAGTCTCTTCATGATGAGGTGGAAATTGCTGTGTTCCCTCTTTCACCCACTGATCCTTGTCCTATCACTGGGAACCACTGCCAAGGGCCTGGCACTTTCATCTGACACCCCCCTCTGATATTGATAGCCATTGATCAGATCCCCTCTCAGGCTTCTCCTCTCCAGACTAAACAGCCCCAGGGCTCTCAGTCTGTCACAGAATCACAGAAACATTCAGGTTGGCAAAGACCCTCAGGAGCACCAAGTCCAACCAATAACCCTACTCCACAAGGGTCACCCCTAAACCATATCCCCAGGCACCACATCCAAACCACCTTGAAACACCTCCAGGCTTGGTGACTCCACCACCTCCCTGGGCAGCACATTCCACTCCCTGAACACTCTGGATGGGAGAATTTTTTCCTGCTGTCCAGTCTGAGCCTATCCAGTCCTAGCTTGAGGCCATTCCCTCTTGTTCTGTCTCTAATGACCTGTGAGGAGAGACCAGCAGCAGCCTCTCCACAATCTCCTTTCAGCTAGTTGTAGAGAGCCATGAGGTCTCCCCTCAGCCTCCTCTTCTCCAAACTAACCAGCCCCAGCTCCTTCAGTTGCTCTTCATCAGATTTCTTCTCCAGGCCCTTCCCCAGCTCCTTGTCCTCCTCTGCCCTGGCTCCAGCTCCTCCACATCTCTCTTGCAGGGAGGTGCCCAAAACTGGACACAGCACTCAAGGTGTGGCCTCCTCAGAGCTGAGTCCCTGGGCACAGTCACCTCCCTGCTCCTGCTGGACACAGCATTGCTGATCCCAGCCAGGATGCCTTTAGCTTTCTTGGCCACCTGGGCACACTGCTGCCTCCTATTCAGCTGCTTGTGCATCAGCACACCCAGGTCCCTCTCTGCCAGACAGCTCTCCAGCCACACTGCCCCAAGCCTGGAGCATTGCTTGGGGTTGTTGTGCCCCCAAGGGCAGGACCTGGCACTTGGCCTTCTTGAAGTTTCTCCTGGTGATGTTGGCCATGGATCCAATCTGTCCAAGTCCCTCTGCAGAGCCTCCCTACCCTCATGCAGATCAACTCTGCCACCTGACTTGGTGTCATCTGCTGCCTCACTGCTGACTCACTCTGTGTCTTCATCAAGGTCATCAATAAAAGATGTTCAACAGAAGTGCTCCCAACACTGAGCCCTGAGGAACACCACTTGTGCCCTGCCACCAGCTGCATTTAACTCCACTCAGCACCACTCTTTGAGCCCTTTCACCCAGCCAGGGCTGCATCCAGCAGAGCATTGCTCATCCAAGCCAGGAGCAGCCACTTTGCCCAGGAGAATTCTGTGGGAAGCAGTGCCAAAGGCTGTTGGAAAGTCTAGGGAGACAATAGCCACAGCCTTGCCCTCATCCAACAGTCATTCAGAAAAGATCAGTTGGGTCAGGCAGGACCTGTCCTTTCTAAACCTGCCTGGGCCTGATCCCCTGCTTGTCCTCTCCAGGTCATGTAATGGTGCTGGAGATGCTCTGCTCCATGCCTTGCCCTGCTACCCAGCTCACCCTGCCAGCTCTCTAGTTTCCTGGATCCCTCCTTTCTTCCTTTCTTGCAGCTGGGTGTCACATTTGCTCCTCTCCAATACCCTGGGACCTCCCCAGTGAGCCAGGACTCCAGGCCAATAATGGAGAGTGGCTTGGCCACAGAGATGTTCAAGTCCCTTCCTCATCCTCCTAGCCTCTCTTGGACTCTCTCCAGCAGATCTCTGTCTCTCTTGACCTGGGCAGCCCCAAACTGCAGGGATCCAGTTTGGACAGGAAGGGCCCAGGCTGTACTGGGACAGGATTAGGGTTTCAGAGTGTCCTGGGACAAGGCCCAGTGTTACTGGGAGAGGCCATGGGCTCAGCTCTTACTGGGAGGTAGAATCATAGAAAGGTCTGAGTTGGAAGGGGCCTCCAAAGGTCATCCAGTCCAACCCCCTGCAGACCCAAAAGGGACATCCTCAACTAGATCAGGTTGCCCATAAGCCTGTGCAGCCTCACTCTGAATGTCTGCAGGCCTCAAACATCTCATTGGGCAAACTGTTGCAATGTCTCATCACCCTCATGGTGCAGAACTTCTTCCTCACATCCACAGCCATTGCCCCTGGTCCTGTCACTGCAGGACTTTGCAAACAGTCTCTCTCCATCCAGTACACTTCAGGCATTGGAAAGCAGTTATTAGGTCTCCCCAGAGCCTTCTCTTCTTCAGTCTGATCAACCCCAGCTCCCTCAGCCAGTCCTCATAGAAGAGCTGCTCCAAGCCCCTAACCATTTCTGTGGCCTTCCTCTTGACCATCTCCATCAGCTCCATGTCCATCCTGTGTTGAGACTTCAGAGCTGGATGCAGTACTCCAGGGGAGGTCTCATCAGAACAGAATATGTGGCAGGATCCCCTCTCTCCATCTCTGTCCATGCTGCTTTGGATGCAGCCCAGGCTGCCCTTGGCCTTCTGTGCTGCAAGCTCACATTGCCTGCTCCTGGCCAGCTTCTCCCCCACCAGCACCCCCAAGTCCTTTTCCTCAGGGCTGCTTTCTATCTCCTCCTCCCCCAGCCTGTATTGCTAGTGAGGATTGTTCCAGCCCAGCTGCAGGACCCTGCTCTTGCTGCTGTTGAACCTCATGAGGATCACCTGGGCGCCACCTCTCCAGCTTGTCCAGGGCCCTCTGGATGCCCTCCTGTCCCTCTGGCATCTCAACAGCACCACTCAGCTTGGTGCCATCTGCACCCTTGCTGATGGTGTCTCCATTCCTCTGCCTATAGCATTGATGAAAATATGAAAGAGCACAGGATGGGATGAGTGGAATCAGTTTTTCCTGGGACAAGGCCTGGGCTGCACTTGGAGATGTTAATGGGAGCCAGTTTGAAATGGGAGGTGGCCCAGACTGGACTCTGGGATGATTTAGGTATGGAGTTGTGACTGTGACAAGGCCCAGCCTGTGGTGGGAGGGTTTAAAGAAACCCAGTGTATACAGGAATGAGACCCAGACTGTACTGGGATGTGTCCAGGGGACTCAGGTTGTACTGGGATGGGGCCCAGTCTGCCTGGGAGGGACTAAATGGATACAATTTGTGCTGGGATTGGTCCCAGCCTGGTCCTGGGAAGGGTTCAGGTGATGCAGCTTTTCCTGGGAGCAGGAACAGTCTGTACTGGGAAGGAGTCCTGATCTCTGGTTTGCAGTGGGAGCAAAGCACTTGGTACTTGGAGGGGGCCAGGGCTTCAACCTTGCTGTGGGGTGAGACCCTGTCTGTACTGGGAGGAGATCAGGAGATGCAGTTTGCACTGGGAAGGTCCCCAGTCTGTACTGGGTGATGCCATTGGATCCATTTCCTCTAGGACAGGACCTGCACTTCACTGGGATGGGATCAGGGCAGCAGTTTGTCCTTGGACAGGGCCTAGTCTGTACTGGGAGGGAGTCAGGAGATGCAGTTTGTACTGGGAGTGGGCCCAGTCTGTACTGGATTGGATCCAGAGTACACAGTTAATATGTGGAGGGATGCAGAAGGAACAGGGAAGGGGTCCAAGGGATACACTTTGTACTGAAACAGGAACCTGTATGGGAGATGGCAAAGTGATGCAGTTTGTCCTGGGATAAGAGCACATCTGAGCTGGGATGGGCTCAGGAGATGCAGTTTGTCCTGAGATGTGACCAGGTCTGTACTGGGAGGGGATAAATTGTTCCCAATTGTATTATGTGGAGACCAGACTGTACTGGAATGTGCCCAGGGAACAGAGCTTGTACTGGAAGAGGGTCCAGGCTGCACTGGAAGGGCATAAGGTGATTCACTTTTTACTGGGAAAAGGCCTAATGGGTACCTGCAGGGATGAAAGGGATCCTGTTTGGACTGGGACAGGGCACAGACTGTACTGGGAGGGCATGAGGATGTGCAGTTTGTAGTGGGATGGATGCAGATGGTACTGAGAAGGGAGGCAGGGGATACATTCTGTGCTGGGATGGGACCAAGGCTGCAGTGCTAGAGGACAGTATGATCCGGTTTGTCCTGGGATGAGGCCACATCTGTACTGGGAGGGGATACAGGAACCATGTTTGGACTGAGTCTATACTGGAAGGGGTCAGGGGATCCAGTTTGGACTCTGAGTAGGTGCAGTCTGTAAGGGGAGAGGGTTGGGGGATGAAGGCATGAAGAGACCTCCTGTTCTGATGGCAGTGCTGCTCTGGAGCACAGCTCTGTCCCACAAGCAGCCCTGGACTCTCCCTGCCTGCAGGCCCAGCACTGCCACACAGCAGCACAGTGCCCAAGCTGCCAGAGCACTCAGGCCTTGCCCCAGCACAGAGGCTCAGCAAGAGAGGGTGGAAGGGCAGAAAGAGCAGCTCAGGACACCCCAAGCTATGGGGCTGCTGTGCTGGGACTCTGCCCCTCCACCTCTGCACACAGGCACTGCCCTGCAGCTCCACAGAAGCCTTGGAGGAAAGAACTGAGAACAAGTCCCTGCAGGGTCCTTTATTGTGTTGAACACCCAGGGAGCACAGCTCCTCATGTCTGCAGCCTCTGGGTCACAGCAGATAGAAGAACACTGAACCAGCAATGGTCTGAAGAAAGACATTTGTGTGGGAACAACATTCTCACAAGGGAACAGCCCCAGCAGCAGCCAGAACTCCAGCAGCCAGGCTGGGCCTGCATTGAGTGACATCAGAACTGCTCTGCAGGAGAAGACAAAGAAGTTTATTGCTTGTGAAAGCATCCAGTGATCAGTTTGCTCAGGGCATCCTTGAGCTCCTGGTTTCTCAGGCTGTAGATGAGAGGGTTGACTGCTGGAGGCACCACTGAGTACAGAACTGCCACCACCAGATTCAGGGATGGGGAGGAGATGGAAGGGGGCTTCAGGTAGGCAAACATGACAGTGATCAAAAACAGAGAGAAAACAGCCAGGTGAGGGAGGCAGGTGGCAAAGGCTTTGTGGCGTCCCTGCTGAGAGGGGATCCTCAGCACTACCCTGAAGATCTGCACATAGGACACCACAATGAACATGAAGGAGATAAAAGAGAAACTGGCACTAAGCACAATAAGGCCAACCTCCCTTAGGTAGGATCTGGAGCAGGAGAGCTTGAGGATCTGGGGGATTTCACAAAAGAACTGGTCCACAGCATTGCCCTGGCAGAGGGGCAGGGAAAATGTATTGGCTGTGTGCAGCAGAGCACTGAGGAATCCAATGGCCCAGGCAGCTGCTGCTAGGTGGAGACAAACTCTGCTGCCCAGGAGGGTCTCATAGTGCAGGGGTCTGCAGATGGCAACGTAGCGATCGTAGGCCATGACGGTGAGGAGAAAATATTCACCTACAATCAAGAGGAGAAAGAAAAAGACCTGCACAGCACATCCTGCATAGGAGATGTCCCTGGTGTCCCAAAGGGAATTTGCAATGGATTTAGGCACCGTGGTGGAGATGGCACCCAGGTCAAGGATGGAGAGGTTGAGGAGGAAGAAGTACATGGGGGTGTGGAGGTGGTGGTCCCAGGCTATGGTGGTGATGATGAGGCCATTGCCCAGCAGGGCAGCCAGGTAGATGGCCAGGAAGAGGCAGAAGTGCAGGAGCTGCAGCTGCCTTGTGCCTGGGAATGGCAGGAGGAGGAAGTGGGTGATGGAGCTGCTGTTGACCATCTGCTGCCTCTGGCCATGGAGACCTGTGCAAGGAGGGAGAGACAGTGACAAGTTAGGGCACACTTTATAGATGATGGAGAGGAGAATCAATACCGATGATCAGCATGATCTAGTATTGTTCCTCTATTGTTCCAGCGTTGTACGAATGTAGTGCAAGCATAGTACAGTTCTAAATAGCGCAAATAGAAAGTGTGTAGAAGGAGGGTAGAAGAAGTGCAAAAGAAGTGCAAAAGAAGGGAACCTTTACAACTTATATAAACTCGGGGAGCATCGTTGGCACATCTTCATTGGTTCCTCACAGTGACCACACACCATATCACTATTGGTTATTGGTTAAACCAGTAATACCACGCGAGGTTGTTGATGCAGGTGTGCCTCCTGTTATTCCAAGATAGTTCTCTATGTTTATAGCTACCAGTGCCCTGCTCTAGTTACATGCTGCAGGCACAGCACTATTCTGCCACACTGTCAGCTATTTCTGCACCCATGCTGGACATGGCCTACGACCATGTCAGGCTCTAGGCCTACACTGCCAGATTGCTCACACTGCTTGTTCCCAGCATTACCACAACACTTCTCTCAGCCTCATTGTAACCCCTGTCCCTCAGCTGCATGAGGAATGGATCAGCTCAGTCCCATCACTACCAACCCATGGCAGAATTCATCACAGCTTCAAATGCAGCAGGGTCCCAGAACTGCCATGGAGATTCCTCTGGTGTCAGAATAGAATGTGACCAACAGCCCAGTCCCAGAGAACAAGAGTCCCATGGTGTCCTGGTTTGAGGCCAGGTAGATCGACTCCTACCCCCTGAAAGGGGCAAAAGAATGACACTCTTCACACAAATGGATTGCAGAAGTGATGGAAAGTTTGACTGGAAAGCAGGAAGTGTTGTACAGAGGCTACAAAGCAGACTGACAAAAGAGTCCCAAGGCACAGAGAGTCCCCTAGAGCACACCCAAAAGCCTCCCAACACTTCCCTTCTCCCCACCTGAGGGTGTGCCCAAAACCCCCAGGGCTCTTCTTTCCCCCCCACTACTGTTAGGCTAGTCTCGGGCTGGCCAGGTCTGAGACTGCCCCCCCTTCCCACCCCCTTCTCCACCTGGCATTAGCCCTAGCCAGGCCTAAGAGACCTTGCAATACTCCCTAGCATTACCTGACAGAGAGCATATCCCACAGAGAGCAGAGAGGGAAGAAAGAGAAAGAGAAGGACTTTGCAGATGGATTTATAGGGTGCAGGATATTATGGGTATGAAATACACTGTTTCCTATGTCCACCTACTGGGTTAGACCCTCTGGATTAAACAGCCTCACATGGAAAGGTGAAGAAGCAGTGCTGCAGAGACAGTGAAGGGAAGAGAGAAAGGCAGAGGGGCTGGGGGTGAAGCCTTCTCCTTCCCCAGCTCTGCTCACTGCTGCTCACAGGATGGAACTGAAGGGCTTTGCTCATCCTTCTGTGTGCACACTCCAAGAGCCTTCAGCTGAGTGTCAGCAGCCGAGATGGAGATGCCTCCAGGAGCTACAGCTGCAGTGTCCTGCACCCACAGCCTCACTGTGTCAGTGACTGCAGTGACTTCTCCTCCAGTGAGCTCTCAGCATCCTTCCAGTCCTGGCCACCTTGAAGCTCGCTCTGCCTTCCTCATCTCCCTGAGATCCTCTGGCAGTGTCCTCAGCCCTGCTGTGCTGTGCAGAGGAGCTGCTCCTGCCCAGAGCTGTCTCCTGCAGCGCTGCCTGCTTGCCAGCAGCTCCTTCCAGCCCAGGAGCCTGGCCGGGCTCAGCACAACAGAAACAGCCCAAGGCATTTTAAAGAAGCCCTCTGGTGGCTTTTGTTGCCCTGTAAACCTCAGGGACTGAGAGGAAGCTGATGAAACCTCTCCAGAAGTCAAAGTCAGATTCAAACCCTGAAGTTTCATCTACTCTTAATGGGTCCCAGTGAAGCATACTGGGAAAGGGTCCCCAGGGGCTGGTTAGAGCAGAAGGAGACAGTGGATGCAAGGGAAGCAACACTGGAGGCACTGAAGCCTCTCCAGGCTCTGGTGAGAGCAGAGACCTGAGGCAGTGCTGAGAGGTCAGGACAAGCAGCTCAAGGTGGCTCTGCTGCTGAACAAAGCTGGAGGGGTTTCATTGATGCAAAGGGCCAAGCCCTGACCCCCAGCGCCTGGCAAGGCAGAGCCTGTCCCTCGCCTGTGGCTCTGGGCTCTGCTGGGGGCAGTGGGGAGTGAGGATGAGCAGTGAGCAGGGTAGGACCTTGTCAGGTTTTGCTGTGGTTTGCTTGCGAAGAGACAACTCCTGCTGAAAAGGAATGAAATGTACCTTTAAAAATACTTTTAATCAGATGCTTTGTGCAATAAAAACCTCTCCAATTAGCTGCAGAAACCTTGGCAATAATGAGAGGTTCAGCAGTATTTAATGAGCCCCATGGAGTATTTGAGGCTGATTACATCATCCTTAGGTACTGCCAGGAGACTCTGCCAAGGTACTGCCAAGAAGCCTCTCAACAAGTCCAAGGCAGAAGAAAACTCCAAAGTCCCTTGAAGCACTGATTTGCCTCCCTGAGGCTTGTTACTGCCAAAGGCTCCCCAGGGACTTCTTAGAGCAGCTTGTTAGAGGCCAGGATTGCAGGGAGACAAAGGCAAAGTGCAGGGCAGAAAAACTTGCCTTTGTTCTAGGAAGCATAAAGGCCAAGCCCTGACCACTGCCCTTTCAATAGAAGAACCTCAAAGCCTCCAAGCAAAGTTTCTCCTCACAGGCCTTGGTGGCAGAGGCAACTGCCAGAGAAGGGGACAATGGCCTTGGTCCTGTTTGGCCTCTCAGTCTTGCCAGAGCCCTTGTCCATCCCTACTGCAGCCTCTCCTACACTGTCCCATGGCTGCAGCTCTTTCCCTTCAGGCTGCTGACACCAATCTTGCTTCCCCACCCAGCTCTCCCCATGCCATTTCCATCCCTTCCCTGAGCTGTCTCATCTCTCCCTGCCATTTCCTGACACATCTGGTTGGCCTCATGCATTGCAGCTCTGCCCTTTGAGGGACATTTCTTTGGTCTCATCTCCACGCTGAACCTTCTAAGCTGCAGTGTGTGGAGGTTTTGGTCTCTCCCCACTCCCCAGAAGAGTTCCATCCTCTCTGAAACCACCCTTCAGCCATGTGCACACTGCTCTGGCAGTGCCCTGAGCCTCCATTCAGCAGGCTGAAGCAGCCCAGGTCCCTCAGCCTCTCCACGGAGATATCAACCCCCATCCTGGCAGATCTCCTCTGCAGACTCCCCCAGTTCCTCCCTACTCTTCTAGACTGGAGAATGCTTCATCCAGACACCAATCATCCAGATGTGGCCACAGCAGTTCTGAGTCTGGGTGATGACAACTTCTGTGTCTGGGTGGCCACACTCCTGCCACAGCCAGCTGCAGGTTGGTGTTCTCTGTGCAGGGTTTGCTCCATCCCAGGGCATTTGGAATGGCTCCTCCCAGGTGTTGTGGTGCCTTTGTGACTGGGGATGTGTCGGCGATGGAGACTGGAGTCAGTATAGATGACCAATATGATCCAGTATTGTTCCTTTAGTGTTCCAGTATTGCACGGCTATAGTGCAGCACAGTGAGTATAGTACAGCAAAGTAAAAGTGTGTATTAAGGGAACCTCTACAGCTTATAGAGACTCGGGGAGCATTGTTGGCACAGCTTCATTGGCTCCCCACCAGTGACCACACATCGCACTGTTATAGATTATTGGTCACACTACTAACACCACGCCAGGTTGTTGATGCAGGTGTGTGTCCTGTTATTCCCAGATAACTCTCTGTGTTTATAGCTACCAGTGCCCTGCTTCAGTTACATGCTGCAGGCACAGCACTGCTTTGCTACACTGCTAGCTACTTTGCACTTATGCTGAGCATGGCCTACCACCATGTCAGGCTCTAAGCCTCCACTGCCAGATTGCTCACACTGCATTGCCACAAATCCCCCTTTTTTGTTTTTGTGAGCAATCTGCTCATGGGAGTTGTTCCCATCCCATACAAGATACTCTTTGCATACACAGAAGCAAGCGAGTTAAAGCTAAGCTGGATAGCAAAAGCAAAAGTCCTGTAGCGCAGCATGTCTGACAGACTGATGTAACCCATACAAGGCACAATGCTCAAGTTGAGCTGATTAGAACATTCTAACAGAGGTGGCATAATACATGGTCAAAGACAACAAACATTGTAAAGAAGAACTTAGATCTCAATAGTTCCGATCTCTACACCTCACTCTTCCCATTGACAGGGAAGACCTGACTATGCCTGAACACACTGTACACAGAGATTAAGACACAAATCCAATCCTCAGCAATGTCTTTCAGAATCTGCTTTAGGGGTATGTTGCATCTTTATTTTTCTCTAGGATGGTCAAAAATCATGAATTGTTTAATGGTAGCAAGATTTCTTTCATCTGTAAAGGTAGATCTGGCCAGGCTCTAGCTTCACAGACAGAAAACTTGCAGGCAAACAGCAAGAGCAAAGGAGCTTCATTGCTTTGCCCAATATAAAATTACCCATAATAATGTGTTTTTACTCACCCTAGTAATACTGATCCCTTAATGTTCACACAACAGTTAAGCAATAGAATAGAATACAATAGCAGTCATGACACTTAGTTATAAGTTAGATGCTTTCTGTTGACATCTTGGATTACTGTGACAGTCGCTGAGGTCAGTGCTAGGCAGGTTTGCTGACTGTCATTGTCATGACAGTTGTGCCGTGTTTGTGCTGTCTTGTGGTAAGAGGGTTGCGGCACTTAGCACAGTTGATGTTTCTAGGTGTTGACATGGGCTAACTATCTCTTGTTGGTACCATTAAAAACTATTTTTGCTATGGGCTATTCCCTCTTTCCCCCCCTTTTTTTCAGGTATTTATTTGTTTTTGTTTCCAGCCTACAATGACAATGCATGTGGTGTTAGAATGAATTGTAATTTTTCCCTCTAAGTGTTTAAAATTACAGCAAAGTGGTGAGATAACATCTAAGTCCATATGAACATTTTCTCTAATCACACAACAATCAAACCACCATAATATTCAGTCCTAATTCACATGGTGCTGTGGTACATTCTTCTGACTGATGCTTTTGATCTCAGATTATCATAAAAGTTATTGTGCTCGATGTTCGACTCCATGGGAAATGCTGTTTCCTCATAGTCATTGCGATGATTGCAGGTGACAGAAAAGAAGGCTCGAGGTGACCTCATTGTGGCCATCCAGTATCTGAAGAGAACCTACAAGAATGCTGAGGAGGGACTTCCTAGAGTGTCAAGAAGTGACAAGGCTTTGGAGAATGGAATGAAGCTGTGGTTGGGGAGGTTCAGGCTGGACATGAGGAAGAAGTTCTTCACGATGAGAGTGGGCAAGCCCTGGAATGAGTTATCCAGGGAGGTGGTTGAGGCCCTGTCCCTGGAGGTGTTTAAGACCAGGCTGGATGAGGCTCTGGCCAGCCTGATCTAGTGTGAAGTGTCCCTGCCCATGGCAGGGGGGTTGGAACTAGATGATCCTTGTGGTCCCTTCCAACCCTGACTGATTCTATGAGTCTAAGATTCCATATATTTTTTTTAATTAATAATTTAAAAAAAAATTTAATCTATTTTTTAATTTGTAATATTTTTATTTCACTTTTTAAATTTTTAAAATCTATTTTTAAAAAAAAGTGTTGATTGTATTATATTTTTCAAGATTATTTTTAATATTTTTTCCCATTATTTTTACACTCTTTAATAAATTTTGTTGTAAATTATTTTTATTTTTTCTTCTTTCTTTAATTTATTTTTTCCTTTTTAATTTAGTTTTATTTTATTTTTTATATTTTTTTCATATTTTTTTTTAAATTAAATGTTTTTTATTCTAATTTTGGTTGGTTTATTGTTTCTTTCATTTTGCATTTATTAATTAATTTTTTATATGTTTTAATGTATTTTTAATGTATTTTTTATCTATACTTTTAAATATTTTTAAATTTTAATCTTATTTTTATATATTTTTTCTGATTAATTTTTAAATATTTTTTATTTTATTTAATTTTAAAACTTTTTTGTTAATTTTTAATTTTTGTCATTTTTAATTTCTTTTTTAAAAACTTTATTATTTTTATTTTTTATTGTAATTTTTTAAAATTTTATTTTAATTTTTTATTGTAATCAATTACATTTTTAAATCTATTTTTCAATTTTTTATTTTTTTATCTTATTGTTTATTTTAATTATTTTAATTTTTTTTCATGTTGTATTTAATCTGTTTTCTATTTTAATTTTGATTTTTGCTTTTTTATTATTTTTAACCTTCTATTAATTCTTTTTTATTATTATTTTTCATTTTAAATTTCTTGACTTTTTCTTTTTATATTTTTTTTGTTTGTTTTAATCTAGTAGTCTTGATAATCCTTATTTGTATTTTTTGCTGATAATCCTTATGTTTTTGTTAATAGCTATTTTTAGTTTATTATATTTTGTTTTATTGTTTTGGGGGGTTTTGTTGCTCTTCTTTTTTTAATATTATTTTGTTAATTTTTTTTAATTTTAAACTTTGTTGTTGTTTGGTTTTTTGTTCTCTATAATTAATTTTTGTTATTATTTTATTATTTTTATTTTACTTTTTGTATCTAAGTTGTAATATTTTGGTTTTGTTTTGTTATATATGTTTGCATTTTTAATTTTTTTTTACTTGTTTTCTTTTTACTATTTTTTTTATTACTTGTGTTTTTTCTAGTCAATGTCTAAGAAGGAAATAGAAAGATGTTACATTAGCTAAGGAATACTTTTAAGAATGAATACCTATTTACTACAAACCTTAACTATATTACACGGAGCTCCTTTGCAATGCTGAGGCACACAACTAAGAAGGTTCGAACCAAAAGAAGAACTTACAATGTGAACTCATTACTAAGTGCTTATACCTTACTACAATTACTCTGTACTAAGTACCTGTAAGTACCAAATGCTTACTATTCATAATGCTTACTAGGAAAACTTAGCAAAACTCTAAATAACAAATCTCTGAGAGACATTACAATCAGAAATGATGAAATTAGCACTGTTGCTTTAAATCAGAACAGAGCTTTGGTAGACTAGAGTCTTACCAGAAAAGGGGGGTTGGGGGGTAAGGGGAAGGGGGTGGCTAGCAAGGTGTGCCCTAATTGCAATTTTTTGTGCAGTAGGGTCTTTAACAACTTGCAGCCTGTCTTGTCTGAGCGATCACTGTTCCACCCATACTGTATTAGCTGTTTTCCATTTTAGTTTGAGGGTTGGTTGCTGACCAGTAGCTGCTACAGAAAAGGATCAGTAACGAGTTTTGCTCCTAGCTAACTTAAGGCATCTCAGCCCAATAGAGCAACTGGAAGGGTTAACACGTACGGTCTTACAGTGATTGATTTGCTGCCTTTAAAGGCTAATTGCACTGGCTCTTGCTGCCCCAGGTTGTTTGCTTACCTTCTAAGCCCATGACTCCAGAATTTGCCATCAGCAATGGCTAATGACCATTCCATTTATGGTGAGGTAGAATAGTGACATTATCTCCAGTATCCACAATCATTGAAAGTTGTATAGTTTGTCCACAAGGGTGTCTGATAGTTACAATCTGTTCTCCCTTACTGTTTTCCCTTTTGGATTTCTGGGGCAAATAAGATCTAAAGCATACTGGTGGAACCAAAGCCTCCTTGTCCCCGATTCCTGTTAGAAGCCTTAGGCACTCGGGACTCAAATAGTTTTAGTTGAGCAATTTCTGTCCCAACAAGATTGCTAACAGGAGGGGTAATGCTATAAAGCACAATTTTCATAGCCCAGTCATAATCAGAATCTGTTGAACCAGGAATTATGAGGATGCCCTGTCTAGAGGTAGACGATCTGCCAATTAACAGAGCACAGGGTCTGTGACCCAGAGGACTGTGCTGATGGGACTCAACAACAACATTTTGTGGACTCAAGAGTGACATCCACTGCTGTTGCCAGGTCCAGTACGCACTGCCAGAGGTGGCTGCGGGGCAGCGGTCCAAGCACCCTGGTTTGGTGTCGTCTCACTGGGTGTAGTCACACTGAGGGAGCTGTTTCTCACCCCACCACACCCTGCCTACGACAACCTGGAGTAAAATGATTAGGTCTGTGACAGTGAGCACAGCACTTTCGAGTCTGGCCAGCAGTCAGGCAATTTGATTTAAGGTACCTAGGTTTCCCAGAAGTACGATGTTTCCACCCAGGTTGTTTCCCTTTGCGGTAGTGTACTGGTGGTTTCATGACTGGTTCGATGGCCATGGCTGGATACGTTGCTGTTTGTCAGTGCTTCATTCTTTCTGCTGCGTCCAGCAGTCGTGGGACAGTGGCACCTGTTGGTAAAATGCTGAGAACCTGTTTAGCTTTTTCGTTAGCATTGTCAAATGCCAGAACATCCAGCATGTTTACCTTCATACTGTGAGTCAAACCTGAATTAGTATTTAATGCCATATGTAAGGTATTGACAAAGGAACCAAATGGCCCTGTTAGACCCTGACGAGTAGTGAGAAGCACAGGATCAGATTTAGGGTCCTGGATTCTTGACCACTCTGTGATCACTAAATCCTGACTTAATTGTAAAGACTTAGCGGGAAGTTGCATTTGCTGATGTGATCTAGCAAAAGTCTCGCCTCAACAAGGTGATTAGCAGTGACACCTTGTGAAGTGTCTGCTGTCTGCCGGGGCGTGGCTTCTGCAGCATTGCAATTGAATTGCCACTTATCCAGAATTTGCAAGGTCTGATGTGGTGTTATTTCCAACCCTCTGCTGGCTAACATGGGTTGAAACTCAGACAGTATTGTCTTAGGATCTAACTTTTTTTGCAATTAGAATATCATCCATAGAATTATAGATGAGGCAGTCATGATAAGTCTGTCTAAATGGAAACAAAGCCCAAACCACATATATTTGGCAAGGGTAGGAGAATTCTGTATGCCTTAAGGCTACCCATTGATATCGGTGGGTGGAGTCTGCCTTAATCGATGGCTCAGTAGATACAGACTTGTTTGAATTCTCCAGGTGTAAGTAAATTGTAAAGAAACAATCCTTCAAAGCAATAATAATCAGGTCCCAGTTTTGGGGGGACCGGGAGTTGGGAGGCCAGGTTGTAAGGCACCCATCTCCTCCATGATCGAATTGATTGCTCTCAGATCATGTAGTAAATGCCATTTGCCACCACACGTGTGTCAAAAGGGGCTAACAAGTGTGTTGAAAACAACTGATTGATTATAGCAGTTGAGTATCCTGACTTTAACCGATAGGTAGCTATGGCTTGTCTAGCTTCTTGTAACATTTTTCAGTCCAGAGATTGCCATATTCGTTGTTGACCTTCTAATACCACAGGAGATGCATGTACAGGAAAATCTACAGATTCTCCATCTATTACTGCATTTCTCACAATACCTTTCCACCGGCACACCGGGACAGTTCCCCATCCCTCCCACCTCCCGATCCCTTACACTATCGTCCCATCGGAATTCGATTGTAGCCTCTGTCGCAGTGGTATTTTCTGCTAACAATGCCTGGGATGTAGGAGGCAGGGGGGATGTAGCGCAGCTGAAGCTGCTGGGAGGGGTGACCGCTGGTGAGGGCTGGAGGGCGCCGCTTCTGGGGCCGCTGCCAAGCTGCAGCCATGGGGACGGCCACTGCCGTGGCTGCTGCCGTGGGGGCCACCGTGGGGGCCGCTGGGGCCACCACTACGGTCCGTGCTGCCGGTGTCGGTGGTGCATTGGTTGGTGCCGCCTCGGTCGGAGCTGTCGGGGCTGCTTCGGTCAGAACTGCCGGGGCTCGTGGGAAGGGGTGTGGTTGTAAAAATGTCATAACCACGAGCCTCCAAGTGCTCCATTATTCTAAGAGGGGCTGTGAAACAGAGTTGGCACTGCTTGATTTCTTAGCATCAGTGGTTTTTGTCTTCCGAATCCGAGCCGTCGCTGGCGGTATTAGAGGCAGATGTTGATGAAGGGGATCGAATGCGCTGAACCACAGGTTTCGATGCCTTTTTGTTGCTTTCTCCCTGCTGGGTGCGAACGGCAGTGGTGGCTTCTGGTGAAAGCGGTGTGGTCGCCAAGATGGTGGTGTGGTGTCTGCTTGCAGTGAGTGTTCATGCATACACCAGGTTAATGCTAGCAAACAAGCTTCTGAACAGATCCAGCCCAAGCCTGCCTGGTCTTTCTTTTCAATTCCTGATAAAGTGTACATCCCTGGACTCAAGACCAAACATAGCTGTCCCAAAGCTGTCTGAAAACAACCCCTTCTCCTACACCACCACTTCGTATCAGATGGAGGCTTTGGTGAAAATGTTTGCTGCTGCTGCTCATGTTTAAAAAACTTGTTTCAGATGTGGGCAGCTGGGACATTAGAAAAAAACTTGTCCACAAAAAAGCAGCAGCAATAATGGGTATGGGAGCCTGTTCCTCTCTGCCCCCTGTGCATGGTATGGTAAGAATGAAACCTCCTTAAAGATGGCTGCTTCAGGTTTAATAACCCAAGACAACTTCCTCCCCCGAGAAGCAATTCAGGAAACAGGAAGCAGAGCACCATGGGAGTGTGCACACAGACACAAGTGCCTCCCCACGGCACCTCTCAGGCCTATGGGGTCACTTGCCAGCAAGAACCAGGGGCAGAGCTGGAGTGGATGTCAGCACAGACATTTCACTCACTGTAATGAATGAATTATTTAACCATATCTCAGAGTGGTATGAACCCTGTCACAGGAACTCATCTCTTGTCATTGCAGTCTGTGAGCAATCCTTTGGCAAAAAAGGCCCCAGTGTGGCTCTGCAATTTACAGACCCTTGATTGGGAAGGCCCCTGGGATCTTGTGACCTGGGGCCATGGCTATGCTTGCGTTTCCACAGGTACCAGGGTCCAGCGGGTCTCTGCTTGTTGTGTTTGGCCTACTCCAGAGCATGATCAATGGAAACAAGGCCCTCAGCCTACATCAACTAACTCCATGGGATAGCAAACCATTTGGGCAGCACTGCTGCATGCATGAAATCAAACCTGGAATTTAAATGCCTGTCAAAACTAAATTGTAGCACAACAGTAAGGAGTTTTGAGCACCAGGACATGTGGGATGATAATTTGCTCTTTGCCCCATTAGAGCCTCAAGAATTAGATCTTTCAGGGCCTTTCCAAGCAGAAAGCTGTGTGTACCTGCAGCATAGAGCTGGAGCTGATACAGTACTATGATCTTTAATTACACTCACTTTGCCTCAAAGCCATGCAGGCTTAGCCTAACAGCTGAAGGAGATGATCATGGAGGTTTGTGGAACAAAGCTGAACACACAGCAGCCAGGATAATCTTGCTTCAAATTGCTGCAGCAAAGCACCAGCTCAGCTAAGGGAACTGGCATCTTGGGTTGCAAAACAAGACAAGGAAACATCTAAAGTGTTGCTTGAATTAGCCACTGATGTGGAGAGTGTCAGCCATGGCTGCCTGCAAAATCGAGCTGCTGTTGGTTCTTTGTTATCAGCTCCGGGTCAGGGCTGGACAGAATGTGATGGTCTGTGCTGTACACACTGAAGTGATCATTCTAAACATAGACATGAGAGTATTGCAAACTGGGTTGTGAATATTGCTGATTGGATCATCCTGGTGTTGGCAGTGCCCTGGTCATTCTCATGTCTGCAAAGGGCCCTGCAGAAGAGAATGAACCCTGGGCAAAAAGGAGGAATTGTAGCTAAAGCAGGAGGCCATGGGCAGCTTTAAGCTTGAACTGAGCAGAGCTCTGCCCTTGAATCAGGAATGCAAACAACTCCAGGAAAGAAGATCTGTGAATAACAAAGGAAGAAACAGAGAGACCTCCCCAGGCTACCAGCAGGGGGAGAGAGGTGCCTGGACACCAAGCCTAAACCAATCACTTAAGTACAAAGGGCACAGGGACACAGAAAGGAAAAGATCTAAGCCATGATGTGTATTAATCAAGTGGCCTCTGCTGCTGGCTGGTGCTTGAGCACATCTTGGGGTCATCCTTCTTCCTGGCTGCCAACACTGCACAGCCTTAGCTGTTGAGTTTTTCAGTTCTCTGAGTCACTTCTTCTGTTGTTGTTTGGAGAACCTTGAGTTTTCCCTTCCATCAGCTAGCCAGGAGAAGTTCTCCTCACCTTTCACTGCCTGTTTTGGAATCTCTTGGTGTTGTCACAAGACATTGGTTTGGTCACCAGCTGTGTTCAGACTTTCCCCTTCACCTTCTGTGGCAGTTCAGGCTGGGTGCCTTCTATTCCTGCCACATAAGCTACACCTCCTGTGTCCAAAGGGTCCAACCCACTAAGGTGGACTCAGGAAACAGCCTATTTCATACCCATAATATCCTGCACCCTCTAAATCCATCTGCAAAGTCCTTCTCTTCCTCTTTCTTCCCTCTCTGCTCCCATAGGAGATGCTCCCTATTGGGTAATGGTAGGGGAGTATCTCATGGCCAAGGGGCTCTGGCAAGGCTGAGAGGCTAGCAGGACCAAGGTCTTTGCCCTTGGCTCTGGCAGTTGCCTCTGCCACCAAGGCCTGGGAGGAGAAACTTGGCTTTGAGGCTTTGAGGTTCTTCTATTGCAAGGGCAGTGGTCAGGGCTTGGCCTTTCTGCTTTCTACACCAAAGGCAAGTTTTTTTCCCCTGAACTTTGCCTTTGTCTCCCTGCAATCCTGGCCTCTAACAAGCTGCTCTAAGGAGTCCCTGGGGAGCCTTTGTCAGGAACAAGCCTCAGTGAGGCCAATCAGTGCTTCAAGGAACTTTGGAGTTTTCTTCTGCCTTGGACTTCTTGAGCGACTTCTTGTCAGTACCTTGGCAGAGTCCTGCAGTACCTAAGGATGATGTCTTCAGCCCCAAATACTCCATGGGGCTCATTAAATACTGCTGAACCTCTCATTGTTGCCAAGGTTTCTGCAGCTAATTGAGAGGTTTTTAGTGCACAAAGCATCTGATTTTTAAAGGTACATTTCATCCTTTTCAGCAGGAGTTGTCTTTGCAAGCAAACCACAGCAAAACCTGACAAGGTCCTACCCTGCTCACTGCTCATCCTCACTCCCCACTGCCCCCAGCAGAGCCCTGAGCCACAGGTGAGGGACAGGATCTGCCTTGCCAGGGGCTGGGGGTCAGGGCTTGGCCCTTTGGATCAATGAAACCTCCAGGTTTGCTCAGCAGCAGAGCCACCTTGAGCTGCTTGTCCTGACCTCTCAGCACTGCCTCAGTCTCTGCTCTCCCACAGCCTGGAGATGCTTCAGTGCCTCCAGTGATGCTTCCCTTGCATCCACTCTCTCCTTCTGCTCTAACCAGACCCTGGGGACCCTTTCCCAGTATGTTTTACTGGGACCCATTAAGAGTAGAAGAAACTTCAGAGTTTGAATCTGACTTTGACTTCTGCAGAGGTTTCATCAGCTTCTTCTCAGTCCCTGAGGTTTACAGGGCACCAAAAGCCACAGAGGAGTCAATAAGACACCTTGGGCTGGTCCTCTGCTGCCTATTGGGCCAGACTTGGGCTGGAAGGTGCTGCTGGCAAGCAGGCAGCACTGCAGGAGACAGCTCTGGGCAGGGACAGCTCCTCTGCACAGCACAGCAGGGCTGAGGACACTGCCAGAGGATCTCAGGGAGATGAGGAAGGCAGAGAGAGCTTGAGGTCGCCAGGACTGGGAGGGTGACTGAGAGCTCACTGGAGGAGAAGTCACTGCAGTCACTGACACAGTGAGGCTGTGGCTGCAGGACACTGCAGTGTAGCTCCTGGAGGCATCTCCATCTCAGCAGCTGATGCTCAGCTGAAGGCTCCTGGAGTGTGCACACAGAAGGAGAACCAAAGCCTTCAGTTCCATCCTGTGAGCAGCAGTGAGCAGAGCTGGGGAAGGAGAAGGCTTCATCCTCAGTCCCTCTGCTTTCTCTGTTCCCTTCAACTCTTCTTCCCTTCCCTGTCTCTGCAGCACTGCAGTACTGCTCCCTGGCTCTCCACCTCTCCATGGGACCCTCATTCCCTGGGACTGGGCTGTTGGTCACTCTGTTCTGACACCAGAGGAATCTTCATGGCAATTCTGGGTCCCTGCTGCATTTGAAGCTCTGATGAACTCAACCATGGGTTGGTAGTGATGGGACTGAGCTGATCCATTCCTCCTGCAGCTCAGGGACAGGGGTTACAATGAGGCTGAGAGAAATGTGCCCTAACTTGTCACTGCCTTTCCCTCCTTGCACAGGTCTCCATGGCCAGAGGCAACAGATGGCCAACAGCAGCTCCATCAGCCACTTCATCCTCCTGCCATTCCCAGGCACAAGGCAGCTGCAGCTCCTGCACTTCTGCCTCTTCCTGGCCATCTACCTGGCTGCCCTGCTGGGCAATGGCCTCATCATCAGCACCATAGCCTGGGACCACCACCTCCACACCCCCATGTATTTCTTTCTCCTCAACCTCGCCCTCCTTGACCTGGGCTGCATTTCCTCCACTGTGCCAAAATCCATGGCCAATTCCCTTTGGGACACCAGGGACATCTCCTATGCAGGATGTGTTCTCCAGTCTTCTTTTGCATATTTCCTGCTTTCAGCAGAGTATTTTCTCCTCACCACCATGTCCTACGATCGCTATGTTGCCGTCTGCAAACCCTGCACTATGAGACCCTCCTGGCAGCAGAGTTTGTCTCCACCTGGCAGCAGCTGCCTGGGCATCTGGGGCCCTCAATGCTCTGCTCTACACTGCAATACATTTTCCCTGCCCCTCTGCCAGGGCAATACTGTGGAGCAGTTCTTCTGTGAAGTGCCCCAGATCCTCAAGCTCTCCTGCTCCACATCCTACCTCAGAGAAATTTGGGTAGTTGTCATTGGTGGCTCTCTAGTATTTGTCTGTTTTGTGTTGATTGTGTGTCCTATGTGCAGATCTTCAGGGTGGTGCTGAGGATCCCCTCTCAGCAGGGACGCCACAAAGCCTTTGCCACCTGCCTCCCTCACCTGGCTGGTCTCTCTGTTTATCACCACT
>JAAWVA010000030.1:33167381-33195996 GCA_015227895.2 Colaptes auratus
GCTCCCACGGGGCAGTAAACGCCGGCGGCACCCTGCACTGCCCGGCCATTACACACAGGGTGGCAGCACAGAGCTCCCACGGGGCAGTAAACGCCGCGGCACCCCTGCACTGCCGGCCATTACACACAGGGTGGCAGCACTGCGCTCCCACGGGCAGTAAAGCCGCGGCCGCCTGCACTGCCGGCCATTACACACAGGGTGGCAGCACTGCGCTCCACGGGGCAGTAAACGCCGCGGCACCCCTGCACTGCCGGCCATTACACACAGGGTGGCAGCACGAAGCTCCCACGGGGCGGCACACAACGCGGCACGGCTACAGTACCCACCACTACACACGCGGGGGCAGCACTGAGCCCCTCCCTGGGCGTGGGCAGCGCCTGGGCCCCGAGGTGGCTTTTTTTGTTCAATTCTAAAACCCTTTTGAAAACAGAGAGGGCAGACGGGGGGGGGGGGGGGGGCGTTGCCAAAGCTTTCTTACGCAGCCCTCAATCCAATTCCTCCCTCTCCAGCTGCAAACCAGAGCTTTTGCTCCGCCTCTTGCCTCCCACCCCCAACTACACTTTTAAATAGTTTGTGGGCCCCTCTGAGAATTTTCAGCACTTTAGGGGGGTTCCCCCAGCCCTCGTTCACCTGCTCCTCTGCTGCAGCGTCCCCCTGCCCCACGTGGCACAATCAGTCCACCCACAACCCCCCCACTCCCTTTGATTCACCCCCCAAAAGGGCACAAAAGAAAGCAAACTGCCCAGCCAGCAGCTCCTTCCTTTCCCACAAATCACTGAACCTTAGACCTTTGGACAAGACTATCAGCCCAAAGGAAGGCCTGGCCCCCGATGAACTGAATGCAAGTGAACTAGCTCACATCACCACAAGCCTGGGAAGGCTGCAAAGGAGTAGTGTATGTAATATAATAATGAGAAAGTTAACTGCTGCTCAAGCTTCACACAAAGTATCCTATTCAGTTTTGGATTCCACTTAACCCAAGAAACTAACAATAGAAAGTGTCAGAGGGAAAGCCAACTCTACCTATGAAATACATAAAGAAATGCTGGAATGAAGGGGGCAGTTATTCTGCTAGTAGTAGATAAAGAGACCATGAAAACTGATGGGCTAAATTAAAGGGGAAGATTAGTATAAATTAGACAGAATGGAACATACACAGCTTCAACTACAGACCTGTATCAACGACTCCAACTGGATAATTTAATTACATAACTTTACTGAATCCAAACAAGCCAGTCTGTGAAGTGTCTTCCTTACAGTCGGTAGATGAGGAGTCGTGCGGAGGTCAGATGCGAGTGAGGAAGTTCTGAGCTCTGCTGCAGGGTGTCCCGCGGGCTCCCACACCGTCTCTTTCCTGTACGTCACCGTAGCATGAGTTGGGTGAAGTTTGTCTCACACCAGCTAATAAGACAACAGCTGCTTTTTCCCTGTGTGCCTACAGGGGGTTTGCTTCATCTTTCCCTCATGCTCGGTACTGCGTTTGGGTCTAGAACAAGGCTCTGGGAAGCCAAACCAAACACCTGTACTGAGGAAAAGTAAGTGGAAACACAGGCTGATCCCAGGAACCCTAAACATTCACTGAACCCCAGGAATGCCTGGATGTGCCGGCTGCTGCCCCGTCCTCCTTGCCATCTTCGTGCTCATTGGAGGCTGTCTAGCAAAAGCATCTGTCCCCACTTTCCTGGGCATTCTTTGAATACCCAGACAGACCCCCTCTACTCAGCTCTGCTGAGACCCCACCTGGAGTACTGCCTCCAGTTCTGGAGCCCCTATTACAAGAGGGATCTGGAGGTGCTGGAAGGTGTACAGAGAAAGGCCACGAGGAGGAGCAGAGGGCTGGAGCACCTCTCCTGTGAGGACAGACTGAAGGAGTTGGGGCTGTGCAGGCTGGAGAAGAGAAGGCTCCGAGGTGACCTCATTGTGGCCTTCCAGTATCTGAAGGGGGCCTACAAGAAGGCTGGGGAGGGACTTTTCAGGCTATCAGGTAGTGATAGGACTAGGGGGAATGGAATGAAGCTGGAGGTGGGGAGATTCAGGCTAGATGTGAGGAGGAAGTTCTTCACCATGAGAGCGGTGAAGACCTGGAATGGGTTGTCCAGGGAGGTGGTCGAGGCCCCGTCCCTGCAAGTGTTTAAGCCCAGGCTGGATGAGGCTCTGGCCAGCCTGATCTAGTGTGGGGTGTCCCTGCCCATGGCAGGGGGGTTGGAACTAGATGATCCTTGTGGTCCCTTCCAACCCTGACTGAAACTATGAAACTATGAAATCTAAGAGGCAGTGTACTCATTGGAAAGCAAGTTCCAGCATGCGTGTCTGGAGGCTGGGCACTTATGTCTTACTACCCTGTGAACTCAGCATGACGAACCAAAGCTCTTAAGCTTTTTCTAGTGGTGAAAACACAACAGGACAAACTTTCTTTCTCAGGTAACAAGGCACAAAACTCATTAAGGGGTTTCAAGGCCAGAATCAACACCTACCCACAATCTGAAACCCTTCTGGCTGCTTCTGCATGGCAGCAAAGTAGCTCTTCGTCTCTCTGGGAGAAATTTCAGTGGCTCTTGAGCAGATGATGTTTCCCACCGGAACGATCCCACTCTTAGTCACGGAGCAAAGATCCCCTTTATGCTGGAAATACATATTCTAATAGGGTAAACTAGGGTGAAGAGAAAACACTGCCATTTTGCAAATAACCAAAAGCACTTTTAGACCTGTTGTGAGAATATCTGTAATCACTGGATTCAAGCGGTGGTAGCAAATCCTATGATGGACTCTATGGGAAAGGTGAGGAGTCTGAAGGGAACTTCTGAGCATATGCCCTGTATTGAATTGAATAAATGAAAATATTTACAGCAAACTACGGGGAAGTGTGACTTTGTTTTTGGAGAGCCTCTCTCTGGAGACCACATAGGTAGGAAATGTTGAAGAAGGCTGATGACAGACTCAGATTTAGTCAGTAGTCAGGAAAACTTCAACACGAGCAGTTGGGTGCTAGGCAAATGCATGCGTTTTTTCTCACCAGTTTAGAACCAAGAGGCACATAAAAAACGCTGACAGATGTAAACATAGTGTGTGAGATACTGAAATGTAAGATTACAACTAAGAATGGATAGGTCTGGTTGTCCTGAGGAGTAGCTGTTACTATACCTTGAGTAATAGAGACAGAGAGACACAGGGGCTCTGGAGAGCCTCGAGCTTCCAGGTTCACTCAACGATTTGCTCTTCATGTGCCAAGTGTGTTTTTCAAGTGGAATAAACTGTAGCATCTGGATTGAGTTTAAATCCAAGGGTATGGCAGCACAGATGCTCCCGGAGTATCCTGATATGTCCCATCCACGTGACGTCGTCTTTCAGTCCCCACTCTGAAGGTCTGCAGCACAGCCATCACATGATTTCCTTCTCTCGAGTGCTCTGAACTGACAATTCATGCACGAGAATAACAAAAGAATAGGTTAGGAAAGACCTTTGAGATCACTGAGTCCAACCTATCACCCAACACCATCGAATCAACTAAAAACCATGGCACTGAGTGCCTCATCCAGTCTCTTTTTAATCACTTCCAGTGACAGTGACTCCACCAGCTCCCTGGGCAGCCTGCTCCAATGGCCAATCACTCTGTGAAGAATTTCTTCCTAACATCCAGCCTAAACCTCCCCTGGCACAGCTTGAGACTGTGTTCTCTCCTTCTCTCACAGGTCTCCCCTGAGCCTCCTCTTCCCCAGGCTAAACAACCCCAGCTCCCTCAGCCTCTCCTCACAGGGCTGTGCTCCAAACCCCTCACCAGCTTTGCTGCCCTTCTCGGGACACCTTCCAGCAACTCCCCATCTTTCTTAAACTGAGGGGCTCAGAACTGGGCACAGGACTCGAGGTGCACCCTAACCAGTGCTGAGTGCAGGGGCAGAATGGCTTCCCTGCTCGTGCTGGCCACACCATTCCTGATATTGGCCAGGATGCCAGTGGCCTTCTTGGCCACCGCTGGTCACGACCAGAAGACAAGGGTCAGAAGAGTCTCGGGCCAGGCTGTAAACCTTGTAAACGTGCAGCTAGCTTCAAGCAGCGTGGCCACAGTCTCCTCTGCATAGCCTGACTGGAGGCCCGAGGCTGTGCAGCGCTGTAAATGCAGAGGAAGCCAAACAAGGCAAAGAGATTAACTGCATCGACACAAAACGCTCTCTCTGATCTGAAAATGTCAGCTCTCAAGAGAAAGAATCCCGTACGAAGGTTGTGTGATTCATCATCTGAATAGGATGGAAAATTCAGGAATAATGAAAAACTCAATTATTCCCATGAAGATTGGCAAGAAGTAATTTTGGGACACACTCTAAAACTACTTTTAGATGCCATAAAGATTGCCTCTTGCAGCAGTTATTTTTACATAGTTCTGATGAGACCCTAAGAACTTACGGACATTTCTATTGTCGGAGAATGGTTTCAGACTCCTGATGGCACACCACTGGCACGCCGCTTCCCTCGAGGAACGAAGGGAAAAAACAAAAATATATATATAAAATTACACACACAGAGAGACTAAAGAAAGGTTTAGCTGACAAGCTCGTCAAAGGCATGAAACTAGTAACGAGCCCTTTTCCTCTGCCCATCAGAATCAGAATGACTGCCAGAGTCTGCAGAGCTGACAGATGACAGAGGGGGAAGAGGACAACTCAAAGGAGAGAAGACCATGGAAGAAAAATTACGGGAGTTCTTCAAATCGATACCACTGCAGAGTTTAGGAAGATTCCCACAGTGCCTGTATCCTTAGCTAAAGAGGACCTGGAGGAACTCTCTTCAATTACAGTGTCAACAGCAAACTGGAGGCAAGAGCTGAGAAGCGTCAACAGGAACTGGAATGTGAGAGTGTGTGTGTGTGTGTCTCTGTTAATGGCTTTAGGAGTAACACAGTAGAACCAATTCCCAAAAGGTTTCCACTGCACTCCCAGGGCATCTGAAGGATTGCTCTGGCTGTAGTTAATACCTAGAAATTCCTATCCAAACCTTTGCAGCACAGCAAGTGAAAAGAAAAAAAAAAAACCAAACCACAAACTGCTTGATATTCTTAAGTAGGAACTGGGAATCCTACAGGAATTGTGGGCTTTTAAGGCAAATGGCTTAGGATCTCACAGAGGGTACCACAAGAACTGAGGGTACTGCAATGTTGGCAGCTTCAACTTTCCTTCTCTGCTACTTCTTTTTTCAGATCTATTTCATTCAAAAGGATGGCTGGATAACAGGATGGGATGGATGACTGGGCCCCGAGAGCTGGGGGAACAGAGTTAAACCCAGCCGGTGGCCGGCCAGGCACAAGTGGTGGTCCCCAGGACATGGAGGCGATAGAGCGTGTCCAGAGAAGGGCAACAAAGCTGGGGAAGGGTCTGGATAACAAGCCTCATGAGGAGTGGCTGGGGAGGAAGCTGAGGGAATTAGGGTGTGCTCTGGCTTCAGCTCTCAGCTATTTCCCTGTTGAACAAGGACAGCCTGTACTCACAGAAGGCACTGGGGGCTTGAGGTCAAGGTTCCTGTAAAGCTCAGGGTATCTCTCTTCATTAGGGAGGTCATCCTGTCACCTAGGCAGAGAGAAGAAAATGCAGCTATGAAATCAGACCGCTTGAATCGTGAGACTCATTCTGTGTGAGACCCAGGAGAATCCAAACCTAACCTTGCAGCTGGCCTCAGAGCTCCTCTTTGGAAAACTGTCGCTGCCAGGACCCACAAACCCAACATCCTCTGTCAGCAAACTGGGGGCAAGAGCTGAGAAGCGTCAACAGAACTGGAATTGGATGGCCCAGGAAGATCCTGCCAGGCTGAACGCACCAGACCTGGAAGGCACAGAGAAACTCTGTTAACAACTTTGTCTGTGTGTGAGAGTGTGTGTGTGTGTGTTTCATAGCTTTAGGAGTAACACAGCAGAACCAATTCCCAAAAGGTTTCCACTGCACTCCCAGGGCACTTGAAGGATTGCTCTGGCTGTAGTTAATACCTAGAAATTCCTATCCAAATCTTTGCAGCGCAGGAAGAGAAAAGGAAAAAGAAAAAACAACCAAACCACAAACTGCTTGATATTCTTAAGTAGGACCTGGGAATCCTACAGGAGTTGTGGGCTTTTTGTGACAAATTATTCCTTTTCTTTTTTGCCAAAGGCCAATCTCTCTTTCTGGGAAGAACTTCTTCCTAACATCCAGCCTAAGCTTCCCCTGACGCAGCTAGAGACTGTGTCGTCTCTGTCTTTCACTGGTCTCTTCCCTGAGCCTCCTCTTCTCCAGGCTTAACAACCCCAGCTCACTCAGCTGCTCTTCACAGGGCTGTGCTCCAAACCCCTCCCCAGCTTTGTTGCCCTTCTCTGGACACCTTCCAGCAACTCAACACCTTTCCTAAACTGAGGGGCCCAGAACTGGACACAGGACTCGAGGTGTGCCCTAACCAGCGCTGAGGGCAGGGGCAGAATGAGTTCCCGGCTCCTGCTGGCCACACCATTCCTGATCTTGGCCAGGATGCCAGTGGCCTCCTTGGCCACCCGTGCACACTGCTGGTCATGAGAGGGACCAGAAGACAGGGATCAGAAGAGTCTTTGGCCAGGCTGTAAACCTTGTAAACATGCGGCTAGCTTTAAGCACTGTGGTCACAGTCTTCTCTGTATAGCCTGTCTTGAGGCCCAAGGTTGTGCAGTGGTGTAAATGCAGATGAAGCCAAACAAGGTAAACAAATTAACTGCATCAACACAAAATGTTCTCTCTGATCTGAAAATGTCAGCTCTAAATAGAAAGAATACTGTAAGAAGTTTGCATTATTAATCATCTGAATAGGATGGAAAACTGAGGAGTAACAAAAAAAAAAATCAATTATTCCCATGAAGATTGGTTAGAAGTAATTTTGGGATACTTTCTAAAACTACTTTGAGATGCTATAAGGATTGCCTCTTGCAGCAGTTATTTTTATATAGTTCTGATTAGACCCTGAGAACGAACTTACTGAAATGTTTATTGTTGGAGAGTCGTTTCAAACTCCTGAGGCACTACATTTACATTCTTCTTCCCTAGAGGAATGAAAGGCGGAAAAAAAGTGAAATTACACACAGACAGCTTATTTAGGTAAACGAGGTGGCCTCTAGAAAAATGAGCAATGCTAAAACAGAAATGAAAAGGAGAATTTTAAGAGATGACATTTTTAAAGGTGTAATGGAAATTCTGTAATGCTCGTGGCAAGAAATAAAATCATCTTACTGATAAAAAGCAGAACAAGGAAACTCCCCAAATCCAAATCTTATTCACAAAGTGAAGTCTGTAGCCATGCAAGGAAGATGTGAATATCATGAGCTCTGAAAATTTTGTGTTTAATCAAGCCAAGACTAAAAAGAGGTTTAAGAGGACAAGCTTGTGAAAGGCATGAAACTAAGAATAAGCCCTTTGTCCATGTCCTCTGTGGACTAACAGTTCCCTTCTTTTGATATGAAAGCACTGGCTTCAATGAAAGATTGGGCTCCTCCCGAAGGGCAAGTATGAATGGAGCATGCAAAGTACCACACTTCAGACCCTCCTACGTACTAGTACTAAGACAGTTGTTCATGTAGAACTATTTGCCATTCACTTAAACAAATTGCATAGAACTGGCTCTTACCAACTCTCCAGAAAACATTGCTGCACTGGCTTGGCTGCCCGACTGTCTCAGTTCAAACGGCTTAGGATCTCACAGAGGGTACCACAAGAGCTGAGTGTACTGCAATGTTTGCAGATTGAACTTTCCTTCTCTGCTCCTTCTTTTTTCAGATGTATTTTTTTCAAAAGGCTTGCTGGATAACAGAATGGGATGGATGACTGGGCCCCAAGAGCGGGGGTAAATAGAATTAAACCCAGCCGGTGGCCAGCCGGGCACAAGCAGTGTTCCCCAGGACTCAGTTTTGGGGCTGGTTCTCTTCAATGTCTTTACCAATGATCTGGATGAGGGAATTGAGTGTTCCCTCATTAAATCTGCAGATGCCACCAAACTTAAGTGGGTGTTGAAGGTGTGAAGGCAGGGAGGCTCTGCAAAGGGGTCTGGATGTGCTGAATTGATGGGCTAAGGTCAGTCATAGGAGGTTCGACAAGACCAAGTGCCAGGTCCTGCACTTCCATTGCATCAACCCCATGCAATGCCGCAGACTCGGAGCAGAGTGGTTGGAAAGTTGCTGGGCAGAAAAGAAACGGAGGTGTTGGTCAACAGCCATCTGAACATGAGCCATGGCATGCTCAGGTGGCCAAGAAGGCCACCAACAGCTTATCTTGTATCAGAAATAATCTTGGCAGCAGTACTAGGGAAGCAATTGTCTCCTGTACTCAGCACTGATGAGGCCACATCTTGAATACTGTGTTCAGATTTGGACCTCTCACTACAAGCAAGATAGCAAGGTGACAGAGTATGTACAGAAAAGGGCAACAAAGCTGGCAAAGGGTCTGGATAAAAGGTCTTATGAGGAGTGGCTGAAGGAACTGGAATTGTTTAATCTGTAGAAGAGGAAGCTGAGGGAATTATGGTGTGCTCTGGCTTCAGCTCTCAGCTATTTCCGTGTTGAACGAGGACAGCCTGTACTCACAGAAGTCACTTGGTGGGTTGTGTGCGAGGTTCCTGTAGAGCTCAGGTCTCTGAGCCTTCTTTACAGCTCTGCTTAGCCCAAAATCAGACAGTTCCACTTGACCCTGGCGGGAAAAAAAATCAAAGAAAACAATTCAGAAAGATTGTGCTTGAACAACAGAAAAGGTTTCACAGCTGCACAGCCTTCTGAGGCCATGGCAGACTTGCACAGACCTACTTCGAGCACTACTCTGCATGGCAACAGCTGCAGACTGTGGGCTTTCAAGCACAGGCACTTCACAACCCCCCCCTTCCCCTCGCACCATAAAGGGCTGGAAAGCATCGAGATACAAGCTCTGCTTTAGGAAGTCCCCTAAGCCACACAAAGCTGAAGAAGTCCCCTGAGGAGTATGCTAGTCTGCACCTGCTGGTTCGGGGTCTAATTGAATCCAAAAAGGCCCAACACTCGACTGAAAGAAAGGAAGAGAGGGCTGGGCTTGGGCCTTTGATCTAAGCCTCTCTAAGACACTCTGACTATTTTCCACTCCCGGGACACCAGAATGCTGAGAAATGCCTTTTCCCCAATAGATGGAGTCACCTGCTCAGACAGCGACCATCAGGCACGTGCTGACGAGGAGAGGAGGCTCTGGCAACAACCAGCCTGTTCTTCTGACCTGAGTGCCACAGGAGGTTAGAGAGCAGATCACCTTGAGGGCCATCGCAGGCACCGTACAGGACGTTTGGGTCCTTGTGCCTAACGGAAAAGATGTGGGAACACTAAGCTAATCTCCCTCTGTGACCAGGTGACCCTGCTGAATTGAATCTAGCCAGGGAGGTTAAAGGGAGCACTAAGAACTTCTACAGGTATATTAATGGTAAGAAGAAGAGTAGGGAAGGGGTGGGCCCCCTCAGAAAGGAAACTGGTGAATTGGTCACAAGTGATGTGGAAAAGGCTGAGCTACTCAATCACTTCTTTACCTCAGTCTTCACTGCAAGGGCCTCCAGCCACACTCCTGGAGTCATGGCAGACGATGCCAGGGACGGGGAGGAAGAACTGCCCATGGTAAGTGAAGCTCAGGTTCGTGATCACCTGAAGAACCTGAAAGTGTTCAAGTCCATGGGACCCAACGGGATACACCCACGGGTGCTGAGAGAGCTGGCAGATGAGGTTGCTAAGCCCCTCTCTAGTCTATTCCAAAAGTCATGGCAGACTGGGGAAGTCCCCACAGATTGGAAAAGGGCAAACATTGCTCCCATTTTCAAAAAGGGTAAGGAGGAGGAACCAGGGAACTACAGGCCGGTCAGTCTCACCTCTGTGCCCGGAAAGATCATGGAGCAGATCCTCCTGGAGGCACTACTGACTCAGAAGAGTAGTGAAGAGGTGACTGGGAGCAGTCAGCATGGCTTTGCCAAGGGCAAATCCTGCCTGACAAACCTGGTGGCCTTCTATGAACAGGTGACAGCATTAATAGATGAGGGGCGAGCAACTGATGTCGTTTACCTGGACCTGAGCAAAGCCTTTGACACTGTCCCACACCACAGCCTGGTCTCCAAGCTGGTGACACACGGGTTTGATGGGTGGACCACCAGATGGATAAAGAACTGGCTTGATGGCCGCACCCAAAGAGTGGCTGTCAATGGGTCCATGTCCCAGTGGAGGCCAGGGACAAGCAGAGTCCCTCAGGGATCAGTCCTGGGACCAGGCTTGTTCAACATCTTTGTGGGTGCCATGGACAGTGGCACTGAGTGCACCCTCAGCAAGTTTGCTGATGACACCAAGCTGTGTGGTGCAGCAGACACGCTGGAGGGAAGGGATGCCATCCAGAGGGACCTGGACAGGCTGGAGAGGTGGGCACAGGCCAACCTCATGAGCTTCAACAAGACCAAGTGCAGGGTCCTGCATCTGGGTCGAGGCAATCCCAGGCACAAATACAGGCTGGGCAGTGACTGGCTGGGGAGCAGCCCAGAGGAGAGAGACTTGGGGGTGCTGGTGGACGAGAAGCTCAACAGGAGCTCTCAATGTGCACTTGCAGCCCGGAAAGCCAATCAGATCCTGGGCTGCAGCAGGAGAAGTGTGGCCAGCAGGTCAAGGGAGGTGATTCTCCCCCTCTGCTCAGCTCTGGTGAGACCCCACCTGGAGTACTGCCTCCAGTTCTGGAGCCCCTATTACAAGAGGGATCTGGAGGTGCTGGAGCGTGTCCAGAGAAGGGCCACGAGGATGATCAGAGGGCTGGAGCACCTCTCCTGTGAGGACAGACTGAAGGAGTTGGGGCTGTGCAGTCTGGAGAAGAGAAGGCTCCGAGGTGACCTCATTGTGGCCTTCCAGTATCTGAAGGGGGCCTACAGGAAGGCTGGGGAGGGACTTTTCAGACTATCAGGGAGTGATAGGACTAGGGGGAATGGGATGAAGCTGGAGGTGGGGAGATTCAGGCTGGACATAAGGAGGAAGTTCTTCACCGTGAAGGTGGTGAAGGCCTGGAATGGGTTGTCCAGGGAGGTGGTTGAGGCCCCGTCCCTTGAGGTGTTTAAGCCCAGGCTGGACGAGGCTCTGTCCAGCCTGATCTAGGGTAGAGTGTCCCTGCCCATGGCAGGGGGGTTGGAACTAGATGATCCTTGTGGTCCCTTCCAACCCTAACTGAAACTATGAAACTATGAAACTATGCTCCCAATCCCATCATCAGGAGGAAAGGTTTTCCTGCTGGTGGCTGTAAGGCAGGACTTGAATGCCTTCCCTAACAAGTTTATCTGAAAAGAAGATGGGAAATGGGTTGAAGGAGTAACGAGGAGATGAAGAAGATGGACTGCAGCAGAAGCCATCTCACCGGCTAAAGTCATTTTCCCCTGCCCAAGTCCTCTGTGGACTAAGAAGAGTTCCCTTCTTTGGGTGTGAAAGCACTGGGTTCAATGAAAGAGCTGGCTCCTCCTGAAGGGCAAGTATGAATGGAGCTTGCAAACTACCACACTTCAGAGTCTCCTACTTACTAGCACTAAGACAATTGTTCATCTAGAACTACTGGCCACTCACGTAAAAAACCCCGTAGAACAGGCACCTATAAACTCTCCAGAAGACACTGCTGCTCTAGCACGGCTGCCTGACCGGCTCAGCTCAAATGGCTTAGGATCTCACAGAGGGTACCACAAGAACTGAGGGTACTGCAATGTTGGCAGCTTCAACTTTCCTTCTCTGCTACTTCTTTTTCAGATCTATTTCATTCAAAAGGATGGCTGGATAACAGGATGGGATGGATGACTGGGCCCCGAGAGCTGGGGGAACAGAGTTAAACCCAGCCGGTGGCCAGCAGGCACAAGTGGTGGTCCCCAGGACATGGAGGCGATAGAGCGTGTCCAGAGAAGGGCAACAAAGCTGGGGAAGGGTCTGGATAACAAGCCTTATGAGGAGTGGCTGAGGAGGAAGCTGAGGGAATTAGGGTGTGCTCTGGCTTCAGCTCTCAGCTATTTCCCTGTTGAACAAGGACAGCCTGTACTCACAGAAGGCACTGGGGGCTTGAGGTCAAGGTTCCTGTAAAGCTCAGGGTATCTCTCTTCATTAGGGAGGTCATCCTGTCACCTAGGCAGAGAGAAGAAAATGCAGCTATGAAATCAGACCGCTTGAATCGTGAGACTCATTCTGTGTGAGACCCAGGAGAATCCAAACCTAACCTTGCAGCTGGCCTCAGAGCTCCTCTTTGGAAAACTGTCGCTGCCAGGACCCACAAACCCAACATCCTCTGTCAGCAAACTGGGGGCAAGAGCTGAGAAGCGTCAACAGAAACTGGAATTGGATGGCCCAGGAAGATCCTGCCAGGCTGAACGCACCAGACCTGGAATGCACACAGAAACTCTGTTAACAACTTTGTCTGTGTGTGAGAGTGTGTGTGTGTCTGTGTTCATGGCTTTAGGAGTAACACAGCAGAAGCAATTCCCAAAAGGTTTCCACTGCACTCCCAGGGCACTTGAAGGATTGCTCTGGCTGCAGTTAATACCTAGAAATTCCTATCCAAACCTTTGCAGCGCAGCAAGTGAAAAGAAAAGAAAAAACAACCAAACCACAAACTGCTTGATATTCTTAAGTAGGAACTGGGAATCCTACAGGAATTGTGGGCTTTTATGTCAAATGGCTTAGGATCTCACAGAGGGTACCACAAGAACTGAGGGTACTGCAATGTTGGCAGCTTCAACTTTCCTTCTCTGCGGCTTCTTTTTTCAGATCTATTTCATTCAAAAGGATGGCTGGATAACAGGATGGGATGGATGACTGGGCCCCGAGAGCTGGGGGAACAGAGTTAAACCCAGCCGGTGGCCGGCCAGGCACAAGTGGTGGTCCCCAGGACATGGAGGCGATAGAGCGTGTCCAGAGAAGGGCAACAAAGCTGGGGAAGGGTCTGGATAACAAGCCTTATGAGGAGTGGCTGGGGAGGAAGCTGAGGGAATTAGGGTGTGCTCTGGCTTCAGCTCTCAGCTATTTCCCTGTTGAACAAGGACAGCCTGTACTCACAGAAGGCACTGGGGGCTTGAGGTCAAGGTTCCTGTAAAGCTCAGGGTATCTCTCTTCATTAGGGAGGTCATCCTGTCACCTAGGCAGAGAGAAGAAAATGCAGCTATGAAATCAGACCGCTTGAATCGTGAGACTCATTCTGTGTGAGACCCAGGAGAATCCAAACCTAACCTTGCAGCTGGCCTCAGAGCTCCTCTTTGGAAAACTGTCGCTGCCAGGACCCACAAACCCAACATCCTCTGTCAGCAAACTGGGGCAAGAGCTGAGAAGCGTCCACAGGAACTGGAATTGGATGGCCCAGGAAGATCCTGCCAGGCTGAACGCACCAGACCTGGAAGGCACAAAGAAACTCTGTTAACAACTTTGTCTGTGTGTGAGTGTGTGTGTGTGTGTGTGTTCATAGCTTTAGGAGTAACACAGTAGAACCAATTCCCAAAAGATTTCCACTGCACTCCCAGGCACTTGCAGAAGGGGTTGGACTGGATGATCTTCAGAGGTCCCTTCCAACCCAGCCCATTCTATGAGTCTGTTCTATGATTCTATGATTCTAAGGATTGCTCTGGCTGCAGTTAATACCTAGAAATTCCTATCCAAACCTTTGCAGCACAATAAGAAAAAAAAAAAAAAACACAACAAATAAAAACCCCAACCAAACAACCAAACCACAAACTGCTTGATATTATTAAGTAGGAACTGGGAATCCTACAGGAATTGTGGGCTTTTCATCACAAATTATTCCTTTTCTTTTGCCCTTCTTTGGTGTCATCCAAGCTACAGAGTCACCCCCTAACGGAATGGCACAGTTGCGACTCAAAGACAAGCAAGACAAAGTTTATCAAGGTGGGGAAAAAAAATAGAGAGCTCAGCGGTCATGAAAATGTCCCTGCGTCATCACCACTGTGTGCAGCACGAATCCAAAGGCAAACCCACAGCGAGACCCCCCCGGCTCCCGCGGCAGCCTGCAGAGAGCTCCCAAAGGGTCGCTCGCAGGGGCCCAGCTGCCTCTGCACGAGCCTTGAGCCTTTTAGATGAGCCCACGAGAACTTTAGCTCTCCCCAGAGCCTTTGAGGTGCCCCCAGACTCACCCCTAAAAGCCGCGCGGATGCCCCCAGATCACCTTCAGGCGCCGGAAGGAAGACACCGGGGAGTTCCGGGCTTGCAGCGACAGCGGAAACCGCACGGCAAGCTCCCTGACTGCGCCGGGACCCCTTCCCCCGCCAAAGGATGGCGGCTCGCAGGCACCGTGGGGCACAGAACGGCGTCAGGCGCCGAATCGAGGGCTCTCCGTGACCATTCCTGTGCCAGAGCTGCACACTGCGGCAGCCTCCTGCGCGCCATGAAAGCACGGCACAGCCCGCGAGGAGGGCGCGTGCGCGGGACGGGACCCGCCGCGGCGCATGCGCGGTATCCATAGCGACGCTCGCGACGCTACCGCAGCGGCGCGAGCAGAGCCTGGCTAGGGCGCATGCGCTGTATCCATAGCGACGATAGCGACGCTGCCGCTAGGGCGCAGGCGCGGTATCCATAGCGACGCTCGCGACGCTCCCTCTAGGGCGCAGGCGCTGTATCCACAGCGATGCTCGCGACGCTGCCGCTAGGGCGCAGGCGCTGTATCCACAGCGATGCTCGCGACGCTGCCGCTAGGGCGCAGGCGCGGTATCCATAGCGACGCTCGCGACGCTGCCGCTAGGGCGCAGGCGCTGTATCCATAGCGATGCTCGCGACGCTGCCGCTAGGGCGCAGGCGCGGTATCCATAGCGACGATAGCGACGCTGCCGCTAGGGCGCAGGCGCTGTATCCATAGCGACGATAGCGACGCTGCCGCTAGGGCGCAGGCGCGGTATCCACAGCGACGCTCGCGACGCTACCACAGTGGCGCGAGCAGAGCCGGGCTAGGGCGCATGCGCTGTATCCATAGCGACGCTCGCGAGGATGCCGCTAGGGTGCCTGCGCTGTATCTCTAGCGACGCTCGTGACGCTCCCTCTAGGGCGCAGGCGCTGTATCCATAGCGACGCTCGCGTCAATTCTCCGCCCTCCCCTCTTCCCCTAATTATTTTCGAGCATTTCAAGCATTCAGCGCAGTTCGGCTGCACCACTGCGCTCCCACGGGGCAGCACACGCCGCGGCACGCCTGCACTGCCGGCCATTACACACAGGGTGGCAGCACAGAGCTCCCACGGGGCAGTAAACGCCGCGGCACCCCTGCACTGCCGGCCATTACACACAGGGTGGCAGCACAGAGCTCCCACGGGGCAGTAAACGCCGCGGCACCCTGCACTGCCGGCCATTACACACAGGGTGGCAGCACAGCGCTCCCACGGGGCAGTAAACGCCGCGGCACCCGCACTGCCGGCCATTACACACAGGGTGGCAGCAGCTCCCACGGGGCAGTAAACGCCGCGGCACCCCTGCACTGCCGGCCATTACACACAGGGTGGCAGCACTGCGCTCCCACGGGGCAGCACAAGCCGCCGCACGCCTGCACTGCCGGCCATTACACACAGGGTGGCAGCACTGCGCTCCACGGGGCAGTAAACGCCGCGGCACCCCTGCACTGCCGGCCATTACACACAGGGTGGCAGCACTGCGCTCCCACGGGGCGGCACACAACGCGGCACGGCTACAGTACCCACCACTACACACGCGGGGGCAGCACTGAGCCCCTCCCTGGGCGTGGGCAGCGCCTGGGCCCCGAGGTGGCTTTTTTGTTCAATTCTAAAACCCTTTTGAAAACAGAGAGGGCAGACGGGGGGGGGGGGGGGGGGCGTTGCCAAAGCTTTCTTACGCAGCCCTCAATCCAATTCCTCCCTCTCCAGCTGCAAACCAGAGCTTTTGCTCTGCCTCTTGCCTCCCACCCCCAACTACACTTTTAAATAGTTTGGGGGCCCCTCCGAGAATTTTCAGCACTTTAGGGGGGTTCCCCCAGCCCTCGTTCACCTGCTCCTCTGCTGCAGCGTCCCCCTGCCCCACGTGGCACAATCAGTCCACCCACAACCCCCCCACTCCCTTTGATTCACCCCCCAAAAGGGCACAAAAGAAAGCAAACTGCCCAGCCAGCAGCTCCTTCCTTTCCCACAAATCACTGAACCTTAGACCTTTGGACAAGACTATCAGCCCAAAGGAAGGCCTGGCCCCGATGAACTGAATGCAAGTGAACTAGCTCACATCACCACAAGCCTGGGAAGGCTGCAAAGGAGTAGTGTATGTAATATAATAATGAGAAAGTTAACTGCTGCTCAAGCTTCACACAAAGTATCCTATTCAGTTTTGGATTCCACTTAACCAAGAAACTAACAATAGAAAGTGTCAGAGGGAAAGCCAACTCTACCTATGAAATACATAAAGAAATGCTGGAATGAAGGGGGCAGTTATTCTGCTAGTAGTAGATAAAGAGACCATGAAAACTGATGGGCTAAATTAAAGGGGAAGATTAGTATAAATTAGACAGAATGGAACATACACAGCTTCAACTACAGATCTGTATCAACGACTCCAACTGGATAATTTAATTACATAACTTTACTGAATCCAAACAAGCCAGTCTGTGAAGTGTCTTCCTTACAGTCGGTAGATGAGGAGTCGTGCGGAGGTCAGATGCGAGTGAGGAAGTTCTGAGCTCTGCTGCAGGGTGTCCCGCGGGCTCCCACACCGTCTCTTTCCTGTACGTCACCGTAGCATGAGTTGGGTGAAGTTTGTCTCACACCAGCTAATGAGACAACAGCTGCTTTTTCCCTGTGTGCCTACAGGGGGTTTGCTTCATCTTTCCCTCACGCTCGGTACTGCGTTTGGGTCTAGAACAAGGCTCTGGGAAGCCAAACCAAACACCTGTACTGAGGAAAAGTAAGTGGAAACACAGGCTGATCCCAGGAACCCTAAACATTCACTGAACCCCAGGAAATGCCTGGATGTGCCGGCTGCTGCCCCGTCCTCCTTGCCATCTTCGTGCTCATTGGAGGCTGTCTAGCAAAAGCATCTGTCCCCACTTTCCTGGGCATTCTTTGAATACCCAGACAGACCCCCTCTACTCAGCTCTGCTGAGACCCCACCTGGAGTACTGCCTCCAGTTCTGGAGCCCCTATTACAAGAGGGATCTGGAGGTGCTGGAAGGTGTACAGAGAAAGGCCACGAGGAGGAGCAGAGGGCTGGAGCACCTCTCCTGTGAGGACAGACTGAAGGAGTTGGGGCTGTGCAGGCTGGAGAAGAGAAGGCTCCGAGGTGACCTCATTGTGGCCTTCCAGTATCTGAAGGGGGCCTACAAGAAGGCTGGGAGGGACTTTTCAGGCTATCAGGTAGTGATAGGACTAGGGGGAATGGAATGAAGCTGGAGGTGGGGAGATTCAGGCTAGATGTGAGGAGGAAGTTCTTCACCATGAGAGCGGTGAAGACCTGGAATGGGTTGTCCAGGGAGGTGGTCAAGGCCCCGTCCCTGCAAGTGTTTAAGCCCAGGCTGGATGAGGCTCTGGCCAGCCTGATCTAGTGTGGGGTGTCCCTGCCCATGGCAGGGGGTTGGAACTAGATGATCCTTGTGGTCCCTTCCAACCCTGACTGAAACTATGAAACTATGAAATCTAAGAGGCAGTGTACTCATTGGAAAGCAAGTTCCAGCATGCGTGTCTGGAGGCTGGGCACTTATGTCTTACTACCCTGTGAACTCAGCATGACGAACCAAAGCTCTTAAGCTTTTTCTAGTGGTGAAAACACAACAGGACAAACTTTCTTTCTCAGGTAACAAGGCACAAAACTCATTAAGGGGTTTCAAGGCCAGAATCAACACCTACCCACAATCTGAAACCCTTCTGGCTGCTTCTGCATGGCAGCAAAGTAGCTCTTCGTCTCTCTGGGAGAAATTTCAGTGGCTCTTGAGCAGATGATGTTTCCCACTGGAACGATCCCACTCTTAGTCACGGAGCAAAGATCCCCTTTATGCTGGAAATACATATTCTAATAGGGTAAACTAGGGTGAAGAGAAAACACTGCCATTTTGCAAATAACCAAAAGCACTTTTAGACCTGTTGTGAGAATATCTGTAATCACTGGATTCAAGCGGTGGTAGCAAATCCTATGATGGACTCTATGGGAAAGGTGAGGAGTCTGAAGGGAACTTCTGAGCATATGCCCTGTATTGAATTGAATAAATGAAATATTACAGCAACTACGGGAAGTGTGACTTTGTTTTGGAGAGCCTCTCTCTGGAGACCACATAGGTAGGAAATGTTGAAGAAGGCTGATGACAGACTCAGATTTAGTCAGTAGTCAGGAAAACTTCAACACGAGCAGTTGGGTGCTAGGCAAATGCATGCGTTTTTTTCTCACCAGTTTAGAACCAAGAGGCACATAAAAACGCTGACAGATGTAAACATAGTGTGTGAGATACTGAAATGTAAGATTACAACTAAGAATGGATAGGTCTGGTTGTCCTGAGGAGTAGCTGTTACTATACCTTGAGTAATAGAGACAGAGAGACACAGGGGCTCTGGAGAGCCTCGAGCTTCCAGGTTCACTCAACGATTTGCTCTTCATGTGCCAAGTGTGTTTTTCAAGTGGAATAAACTGTAGCATCTGGATTGAGTTTAAATCCAAGGGTATGGCAGCACAGATGCTCCCGGAGTATCCTGATATGTCCCATCCACGTGACGTCGTCTTTCAGTCCCCACTCTGAAGGTCTGCAGCACAGCCATCACATGATTTCCTTCTCTCAGTGCTCTGAACTGACAATTCATGCACGAGAATAACAAAAGAATAGGTTAGGAAAGACCTTTGAGATCACTGAGTCCAACCTATCACCCAACACCATCGAATCAACTAAAAACCATGGCACTGAGTGCCTCATCCAGTCTCTTTTTAATCACTTCCAGTGACAGTGACTCCACCAGCTCCCTGGGCAGCCTGCTCCAATGGCCAATCACTCTGTGAAGAATTTCTTCCTAACATCCAGCCTAAACCTCCCTGGCACAGCTTGAGACTGTGTTCTCTCCTTCTCTCACAGGTCTCCCCTGAGCCTCCTCTTCCCAGGCTAAACAACCCCAGCTCCCTCAGCTGCTCCTCACAGGGCTGTGCTCCAAACCCCTCACCAGCTTTGCTGCCCTTCTCGGGACACCTTCCAGCAACTCCCCATCTTTCTTAAACTGAGGGGCTCAGAACTGGGCACAGGACTCGAGGTGCACCCTAACCAGTGCTGAGTGCAGGGGCAGAATGGCTTCCTGCTCGTGCTGGCCACACCATTCCTGATATTGGCCAGGATGCCAGTGGCCTTCTTGGCCACCGCTGGTCACGACCAGAAGACAAGGGTCAGAAGAGTCTCGGGCCAGGCTGTAAACCTTGTAAACGTGCAGCTAGCTTCAAGCAGCGTGGCCACAGTCTCCTCTGCATAGCCTGACTGGAGGCCCGAGGCTGTGCAGCGCTGTAAATGCAGAGGAAGCCAAACAAGGCAAAGAGATGAACTGCATCGACACAAAACGCTCTCTCTGATCTGAAAATGTCAGCTCTCAAGAGAAAGAATCCCGTACGAAGGTTGTGTGATTCATCATCTGAATAGGATGGAAAATTCAGGAATAATGAAAAACTCAATTATTCCATGAAGATTGGCAAGAAGTAATTTTGGGACACACTCTAAAACTACTTTTAGATGCCATAAAGATTGCCTCTTGCAGCAGTTATTTTTACATAGTTCTGATGAGACCCTAAGAACTTACGGACATTTCTATTGTCGGAGAATGGTTTCAGACTCCTGATGGCACACCACTGGCACGCCGCTTCCCTCGAGGAACGAAGGGAAAAAACAAACATATATATATATATAAAATTACACACACAGAGAGACTAAAGAAAGGTTTAGCTGACAAGCTCGTCAAAGGCATGAAACTAGTAACGAGCCCTTTTCCTCTGCCCATCAGAATCAGAATGTCTGCCAGAGTCTGCAGAGCTGACAGATGACAGAGGGGGAAGAGGACAACTCAAAGGAGAGAAGACCATGGAAGAAAAATTACGGGAGTTCTTCAAATCGATACCACTGCAGAGTTTAGGAAGATTCCCACAGTGCCTGTATCCTTAGCTAAAGAGGACCTGGAGGAACTCTCTTCAATTACAGTGTCAACAGCAAACTGGAGGCAAGAGCTGAGAAGCGTCAACAAGAACTGGAATGTGAGAGGTGTGTGTGTGTGTGTCTCTGTTAATGGCTTTAGGAGTAACACAGTAGAACCAATTCCCAAAAGGTTTCCACTGCACTCCCAGGGCATCTGAAGGATTGCTCTGGCTGTAGTTAATACCTAGAAATTCCTATCCAAACCTTTGCAGCACAGCAAGTGAAAAGAAAAAAAAAAACCAACCAAACCACAAACGCTTGATATTCTTAAGTAGGAACTGGGAATCCTACAGGAATTGTGGCTTTTAAGCAAATGGCTTAGGATCTCACAGAGGGTACCACAAGAACTGAGGGTACTGCAATGTTGGCAGCTTCAACTTTCCTTCTCTGCTACTTCTTTTTCAGATCTATTTCATTCAAAAGGATGGCTGGATAACAGGATGGGATGGATGACTGGGCCCCGAGAGCTGGGAACAGAGTTAAACCCATCGGTGGCCGGCCAGGCACAAGTGTGGTCCCCAGGACATGGAGGCGATAGAGCGTGCCCAGAGAAGGGCAACAAAGCTGGGGAAGGGTCTGGATAACAAGCCTCATGAGGAGTGGCTGGGAGGAAGCTGAGGGATTAGGGTGTGTTCTGGCTTCAGCTCTCAGCTATTTCCCTGTTGAACAAGGACAGCCTGTACTCACAGAAGGCACTGGGGCTTGAGGTCAAGGTTGCTGTAAAGCTCAGGGTATCTCTCTTCATTAGGGAGGTCATCCTGTCACCTAGGCAGAGAGAAGAAAATGCAGCTATGAAATCAGACCGCTTGAATCGTGAGACTCATTCTGTGTGAGACCCAGGAGAATCCAAACCTAACCTTGCAGCTGGCCTCAGAGCTCCTCTTTGGAAAACTGTCGCTGCCAGGACCCCAAACCCAACATCCTCTGTCAGCAAACTGGGGGCAAGAGCTGAGAAGCGTCACAGAAACTGGAATTGGATGGCCCAGGAAGATCCTGCCAGGCTGAACGCACCAGACCTGGAAGGCACAGAGAAACTCTGTTAACAACTTTGTCTGTGTGTGAGAGTGTGTGTGTGTGTGTTCATAGCTTTAGGAGTAACACAGCAGAACAATTCCCAAAAGGTTTCCACTGCACTCCCAGGGCACTTGAAGGATTGCTCTGGCTGTAGTTAATACCTAGAAATTCCTATCCAAATCTTTGCAGCGCAGGAAGAGAAAAGGAAAAAAGAAAAAACAACCCAAACACAACTGCTTGATATTCTTAAGTAGGACCTGGGAATCCTACAGGAGTTGTGGGCTTTTTGTGACAATTATTCCTTTTCTTTTTTGCCAAAGGCCAATCTCTCTTTCTGGGAAGAACTTCTTCCTAACATCCAGCCTAAGCTTCCCCTGACGCAGCTAGAGACTGTGTCGTCTCTGTCTTTCACTGGTCTCTTCCCTGAGCCTCTCTTCTCCAGGCTTAACAACCCCAGCTCACTCAGCTGCTCTTCACAGGGCTGTGCTCCAAACCCCTCCCAGCTTTGTTGCCCTTCTCTGGACACCTTCCAGCAACTCAACACCTTTCCTAAACTGAGGGGCCCAGAACTGGACACAGGACTCGAGGTGTGCCCTAACCAGCGCTGAGGGCAGGGGCAGAATGAGTTCCCGGCTCCTGCTGGCCACACCATTCCTGATCTTGGCCAGGGTGCCAGTGGCCTCCTTGGCCACCCGTGCACACTGCTGGTCATGAGAGGGACCAGAGACAGGGATCAGAAGAGTCTTTGGCCAGGCTGTAAACCTTGTAAACATGCGGCTAGCTTTAAGCACTGTGGTCACAGTCTTCTCTGTATAGCCTGTCTTGAGGCCCAAGGTTGTGCAGTGGTGTAAATGCAGATGAAGCAAACAAGGTAAACAAATTAAACTGCATCAACACAAAATGTTCTCTCTGATCTGAAAATGTCAGCTCTAAATAGAAAGAATACTGTAAGAAGTTTGCATTATTAATCATCTGAATAGGATGGAACTGAGGAGTAACAAAAAAAAAATCAATTATTCCCATGAAGATGGTTTAGAAGTAATTTTGGGATACTTTCTAAAACTACTTTGAGATGCTATAAGGATTGCCTCTTGCAGCAGTTATTTTTATATAGTTCTGATTAGACCCTGAGAACGAACTTACTGAAATGTTTATTGTTGGAGAGTCGTTTCAAACTCCTGAGGCACTACATTTACATTCTTCTTCCCTAGAGGAATGAAAGGCGGAAAAAAAGTGAAATTACAACACAGACAGCTTATTTAGGTAAACGAGGTGGCCTCTAGAAAAATGAGCAATGCTAAAACAGAAATGAAAAGGAGAATTTTAAGAGATGACATTTTTAAAGGTGTAATGGAAATCTGTAATGCTCGTGACAAGAAATAAAATCATCTTACTGATAAAAAGCAGAACAAGGAAACTCCCCAAATCCAAATCTTATTCACAAAGTGAAGTCTGTAGCCATGCAAGGAAGATGTGAATATCATGAGCTCTGAAATTTTGTGTTAATCAAGCCAAGACTAAAAAGAGGTTTAAGAGGACAAGCTTGTGAAAGGCATGAAACTAAGAATAAGCCTTTGTCCATGTCCTCTGGGACTAACAGTTCCCTTCTTTGATATGAAAGCACTGGCTTCAATGAAAGATTGGGCTCCTCCCGAAGGGCAAGTATGAATGGAGCATGCAAAGTACCACACTTCAGACCCTCCTACGTACTAGTACTAAGACAGTTGTTCATGTAGAACTATTTGCCATTCACTTAAACAAATTGCATAGAACTGGCTCTTACCAACTCTCCAGAAAACATTGCTGCACTGGCTTGGCTGCCCGACTGTCTCAGTTCAAACGGCTTAGGATCTCACAGAGGGTACCACAAGAGCTGAGTGTACTGCAATGTTTGCAGATTGAACTTTCTTCTCTGCTCCTTCTTTTTTCATATTTTTTTTTCAAAAGGCTTGCTGGATAACAGAATGGGATGGATGACTGGCCCCAATGCGGGGTAAATAGAATTAACCCAGCCGGTGGCCACCGGCACAAGTGTTCCCCAGGACTCAGTTTGGGGCTGGTTCTCTTCAATGTCTTTACCAATGATCTGGATGAGGGAATTGAGTGTTCCCTCATTAAATCTGCAGATGCCACCAAACTTAAGTGGGTGTTGAAGGTGTGAAGGCAGGGAGGCTCTGCAAAGGGGTCTGGATGTGCTGAATTGATGGGCTAAGGTCAGTCATAGGAGGTTCGACAAGACCAAGTGCCAGGTCCTGCACTTCCATTGCAAAACCCCATGCAATGCCGCAGACTCGAGGCAGAGTGGTTGGAAAGTTGCTGGGCAGAAAAGAAACGGAGGTGTTGGTCAACAGCCATCTGAACATGAGCCATGGCATGCTCAGGTGGCCAAGAAGGCCACCAACAGCTTATCTTGTATCAGAAATAATCTTGCAGCAGTACTAGGGAAGCAATTGTCTCCTGTACTCAGCACTGATGAGGCCACATTGAATACTGTGTTCAGATTTGGACCTCTCACTACAAGCAAGATAGCAAGGTGACAGAGTATGTACAGAAAAGGGCAACAAAGCTGGCAAAGGGTCTGGATAAAAGGTCTTATGAGGAGTGGCTGAAGGAACTGGAATTGTTTAATCTGAGAAGAGGAAGCTGAGGGAATTATGGTGTGCTCTGGCTTCAGCTCTCAGCTATTTCCGTGTTGAACGAGGACAGCCTGTACTCACAGAAGTCACTTGGTGGGTTGTGTGCGAGGTTCCTGTAGAGCTCAGGTCTCTGAGCCTTCTTTACAGCTCTGCTTAGCCCAAAATCAGACAGTTCCACTTGACCCTGGCGGGAAGAAAAAAAATCAAAGAAAAACAATTCAGAAAGATTGTGCTTGAACAACAGAAAAGGTTTCACAGCTGCACAGCTTCTGAGGCCATGGCAGACTTGCACAGACCTACTTCGAGCACTACTCTGCATGGCAACAGCTGCAGACTGGGGCTTTCAAGCACAGGCACTTCACAACCCCCCCCTTCCCCTCGCACCATAAAGGGCTGGAAAGCATCGAGATACAAGCTCTGCTTTAGGAAGTCCCTAAGCCACACAAAGCTGAAGAAGTCTGAGGAGTATGCTAGTCTGCACCTGCTGGTTCGGGGTCTAATTGAATCCAAAAAGGCCCACACTCGACTGAAAGAAAGGAAGAGAGGGCTGGGCTTGGGCCTTTGATCTAAGCCTCTCTAAGACACTCTGACTATTTCCACTCCCGGGACACCAGAATGCTGAGAAATGCCTTTTCCCCAATAGATGGAGTCACCTGCTCAGACAGCGACCATCAGGCACGTGCTGACGAGGACAGGAGGCTCTTGGCAACAACCAGCCTGTTCTTCTGACCTGAGTGCCACAGGAGGTTAGAGAGCAGATCACCTTGAGGGCCATCGCAGGCACCGTACAGGACGTTTGGGTCCTTGTGCCTAACGGAAAAGATGTGGGAACACTAAGCTAATCTCCCTCTGTGACCAGGGACCTGCTGAATTGAATCTAGCCAGGGAGGTTAAAGGAGCACTAAGAACTTCTACAGGTATATTAATGGTAAGAAGAAGAGTAGGGAAGGGGTGGGCCCCCTCAGAAAGGAAACTGGTGAATTGGTCACAAGTGATGTGGAAAAGGCTGAGTACTCAATCACTTCTTACTCAGTCTTCACTGCAAGGGCCTCCAGCCACACTCCTGGAGTCATGGCAGACGATGCCAGGGACGGGGAGGGGAAGAACTGCCCATGGTAAGTGAAGCTCAGGTTCGTGACCTGAAAACCTGAAAGTGTTCAAGTCCCTGGCCCACCGACGGGATACACCACGGGTGCTGAGAGAGCTGGCAGATGAGGTTGCTAAGCCCCTCTCTAGTCTATTCAAAAGTCATGGCAGACTGGGAAGTCCCACAGATTGGAAAAGGGCAAACATTGCTCCCATTTTCAAAAAGGGTAAGAGGAGGGAACCAGGGAACTACAGGCCGGTCAGTCTCACCTCTGTGCCGGAAAGATCATGGAGCAGATCCTCCTGGAGGCACTACTGACTCAGAAGAGTAGTGAAGAGGTGACTGGGAGCAGTCAGCATGGCTTTGCCAAGGGCAAATCCTGCCTGACAAACCTGGTGGCCTTCTATGAACAAGTGACAGCATTAATAGATGAGGGGCGAGCAACTGATGTCGTTTACCTGGACCTGAGCAAAGCCTTTGACACTGTCCCACACCACACCTGTCTCCAAGCTGGTGACACACGGGTTTGATGGGTGGACCACCAGATGGATAAAGAACTGGCTTGATGGCCGCACCAAAGAGTGGCTGTCAATGGGTCCATGGCCCAGTGGAGGCCAGGGACAAGCAGAGTCCCTCAGGGATCAGTCCTGGGACCAGGCTTGTTCAACATCTTTGTGGGTGCCATGGACAGTGGCACTGAGTGCACCCTCAGCAAGTTGCTGATGACACCAAGCTGGTGGGTGCAGCAGACACGCTGGAGGGAAGGGATGCCATCCAGAGGGACCTGGACAGGCTGGAGAGGTGGGCACAGGCCAACCTCATGAGCTTCAACAAGACCAAGGGCAGGGTCCTGCATCTGGGTCGAGGCAATCCCAGGCACAAATACAGGCAGGGGGGTGACTGGCTGGGGAGCAGCCAGAGGAGAGAGATGGGGGTGCTGGTGGAAAGAAGCTCAACAGGAGCTCTCAATGTGCACTTGCAGCCCGGAAAGCCAATCAGATCCTGGGCTGCAGCAGGAGAAGTGTGGCCAGCAGGTCAAGGGAGGTGATTCTCCCTCTACTCAGCTGGTGAGACCCCACCTGGAGTACTGCCTCCAGTTCTGGAGCCCCTATTACAAGAGGGATCTGGAGGTGCTGTGAGAGCGTGTCCAGAGAAGGGCCACGAGGATGATCAGAGGGCTGGAGCACCTCTCCTGTGAGGACAGACGAAGATGAGGAGTTGGGGCTGTGCAGGCTGGAGAAGAGAAGGCTCCGAGGTGACCTCATTGTGGCCTTCCAGTATCTGAAGGGGGCTACAGGAAGGCTGGGGAGGGACTTTCAGACTATCAGGGAGTGATAGGACTAGGGGGAAGGGATGAAGCTGGAGGTGGGGAGATTCAGGCTGGACATAAGGAGGAAGTTCTTCACCGTGAAGGTGGTGAAGGCCTGGAATGGGTTGTCCAGGGAGGTGGTTGAGGCCCCGTCCTTGAGGTGTTTAAGCCCAGGCTGGACGAGGCTCTGTCCAGCCTGATCTAGGGTAGAGTGTCCCTGCCCATGGCAGGGGGGTTGGAACTAGATGATCCTTGTGGTCCCTTCCAACCTAACTGAAACTATGAAACTATGAAACTATGCTCCCAATCCCATCATCAGGAGGAAAGGTTTCCTGCTGGTGGCTGTAAGGCAGGACTTGAATGCCTTCCCTAACAAGTTTATCTGAAAAGAAGATGGGAAATGGGTTGAAGGAGGAGTAACGAGGAGATGAAGAAGATGGACTGCAGCAGAAGCCATCTCACCGGCTAAAGTCATTTTCCCCTGCCCAAGTCCTCTGTGGACTAAGAAGAGTTCCCTTCTTTGGTGTGAAAGCACTGGGTTCAATGAAAGAGCTGGCTCCTCCTGAAGGGCAAGTATGAATGGAGCTTGCAAACTACCACACTTCAGAGTCTCCTACTTACTAGCACTAAGACAATTGTTCATCTAGAACTACTGGCCACTCACGTGAAAAAACCCCGTAGAACAGGCACCTATAAACTCTCCAGAAGACACTGCTGCTCTAGCACGGCTGCCTGACCGGCTCAGCTCAAATGGCTTAGGATCTCACAGAGGGTACCACAAGAACTGAGGGTACTGCAATGTTGGCAGCTTCAACTTCCTTCTCTGTGGCTTCTTTTCAGATCTATTCATTCAAAAGGATTGCTGGATAACAGGATGGGTGGATGACTGGGCCCGAGAGCTGGGGGAACAGAGTTAACCCAGCGGTGGCCGGCCAGGGCACAAGTGGTGGTCCCCAGGACATGGAGGCGATAGAGCGTGTCCAGAGAAGGGCAACAAAGCTGGGGAAGGGTCTGGATAACAAGCCTTATGAGAGTGGCTGAGGAGGAAGCTGAGGGAATTAGGGTGTGCTCTGGCTTCAGCTCTCAGCTATTTCCTGTTGAACAAGGACAGCCTGTACTCACAGAAGGCTCTGGGGGCTTGAGGTCAAGGTTCTGTAAAGCTCAGGGTATCTCTCTTCATTAGGGAGGTCATCCTGTCACCTAGGCAGAGAGAAGAAAATGCAGCTATGAAATCAGACCGCTTGAATCGTGAGACTCATTCTGTGTGAGACCCAGGAGAATCCAAACCTAACCTTGCAGCTGGCCTCAGAGCTCCTCTTTGGAAAACTGTCGCTGCCAGGACCCACAAACCCAACATCCTCTGTCAGCAAATGGGGGCAAGAGCTGAGAAGCGTCAACAGAAACTGGAATTGGATGGCCCAGGAAGATCCTGCCAGGCTGAACGCACCAGACCTGGAAGTACACAGAAACTCTGTTAACAACTTTGTCTGTGTGTGAGAGTGGTGTGTGTCTGTGTTCATGGCTTTAGGAGTACACACAGCAGAAGCAATTCCCAAAAGGTTTCCACTGCACTCCCAGGGCACTTGAAGGATTGCTCTGGCTGCAGTTAATACTAGAAATTCCTATCCAAACCTTGCAGCGCAGCAAGTGAAAAGAAAAGAAAAAAACAACCAAACCACAAAACTGCTGATATTCTTAAGTAGGAACTGGGAATCTACAGGAATTGGGGCTTTTATGTCAAATGGCTTAGGATCTCACAGAGGGTACCAAGAATGAGGGTACTGCAATGTTGGCAGCTTCAACTTTCCTTCTCTGCGGCTTCTTTTTCAGATCTATTTCATTCAAAAGATGGCTGGATAACAGGAGGATGGGAGGGATGACTGGGCCCGAGAGCTGGGAGGAACAGAGTTAAACCAGCCGGTGGCGGCCAGGCACAGTGGTGGTCCCCAGGACATGGAGGCGATAGAGCGTGTCCAGAGGAAGGGCAACAAAGCTGGGGAAGGGTTGGATACAAGCCTTATGAGGAGTGGCTGGGGAGGAAGCTGAGGGAATTAGGGTGTGCTCTGGCTTCAGCTCTCAGCTATTTCCCTGTTGAACAAGGACAGCCTGTACTCACAGAAGGCACTGGGGGCTGAGGTCAAGGTTCCTGTAAAGCTCAGGGTATCTCTCTCATTAGGGAGGTCATCCTGTACCTAGGCAGAGAGAAGAAAATGCAGTATGAAATCAGACCGCTTGAATCGTGAGACTCATTCTGTGTGAGACCCAGGAGAATCCAAACTAACCTTGCAGCTGGCCTCAGAGCTCCTCTTGGAAAACTGTCGCTGCCAGGACCCACAAACCCAACATCCTCTGTCAGCAAACTGGGGGCAAGAGCTGAGAAGCGTCCACAGGAACTGGAATTGGATGGCCAGGAAGATCCTGCCAGGCTGAACGCACCGACCTGGAAGGCACAAAGAAACT
>JAAWVA010000030.1:33196496-33251898 GCA_015227895.2 Colaptes auratus
CGGCGCAGCCACGCGGTCGGCGCCATTTCCTGTGTTCTCATTACGGCATATCCGTGCCACGTTCTGCGGACTATAAACATTATCAAGGGAAGACTTCACTAAGTTCTCAGCTTGTGAGTAAGCCAAGCCTCTCTTCATAGAGTTTCAGTTGGGGTAGCGTGCAAATCGCTCCGGGGGGAGGATCGCCGGTCACTGACCACCCCCTCCCCCGCTGCTTTACAAATCAGCTTCGATTCTAAGTTCTGTGAATCATTTGGTTTAAGTGCCTATGCCTAAACATTCTGTAAAGATAGTTTCACTAACCGAATATCGTACCTGTGAAGGGGGCTGTATATACCCCGTTGCAAAGTTTATATATATATATAAATAACCTAACATATATTTTTCATTGATATCTCTGCCGCTCATTTCTGAGGGCGTATTCATAACAATGGCACACAGCCCTGATTGCCATGGCCCTGACAGATTCCCCAGGGAAGGTTTTGCTGCATGCTAGGCACATCGATTTTTGCAGCTACATGGAGGGCTGCAACGAGTGGAACCGACTTGGTTCTCTGTGACACCAGTCCCAGAAAGACAATCTCTACTGATGGTTCAGGGAAACAGGGAAGGCAGTCGCTGCCTGGCAAGAAAAGGGGAAATGGCAGGAGCTCCTAGCCTCTCAGGATGGTTCACCTCAGCTCCTGGAGTTAAAAGCTGTGGTAATGACCTTTACTAAGAGGCCCAACAAGCCCATAACCATTGTCACTGACTCACTGTGTGTTTGTAACCTTGTACAGCGGTTGGACCAGGCACTGCTGAAGGAGGTTAACAACAAATCATTGTTTCATTTGCTAAAAGCCCTATGGCTTGTGCTGCAAAGTCAAACAGAACCATTCCATGTGCTGCTTGTTCATAGCCACACAGGGCTGCCAGGATTTGTGTCCGAGGAAAACACCACAGCTGATGCCCTGATGGTGCCTGCCTGGCCTGTGCCTATACCTGACATGTGGCAGCAAGCAGCTCAATCCCTGCCTTTTTCCACCAAGGGGCTCACACACTGCAGAGGCAGTTTGGCATATTGTTGCCTTCAGCAAGAGATATTGTGGCCTCTTGTGCAGATTGTCAACATTTCTCCTCGACCCAGCCAGCTGGTGTCAATCCAGGGGATTACAGAGCCTACAGCTATAGCAATCTGATGTTACTCACATGCCCAAGTCTGGGCCTTTGAGCTATGCCCATGTCTCAGTTGACACATTCTCTGCTGTGCTATGGGCTACCCCACATGGTGGTGAAAAGGCCTGAGATGGAATTATGCCCTGGAGAAAAGCTTTTCTGCCCTGGGCATTGCACAGCAAATCAGAGCTGATGTGGGCCCTGGCTCTATGGCCTCTAGGTCACAAGCATTTGTACGCCAGTGGGGGGTTCCTCATGTTCCCAGCACACCCCACTGCCCCACAGGCCAGGCCCTAACTGAACCTGCCCATCACACTCTTAAAACTATGCTTGAAAAGCAGAAAGGGGGAATGTTGGGGGAGACACCACACAGCAGGCTGTGGAAAGCTGTCTATACCCTGAATCATTTAACCATCTCTCAGACAGGTATGAGCCCTGTCACAGTAACTCACCTCTTGTCATTGCAGTCTGTGAGCAATCCTTTGGCAAAAAAGCCCCAGTGTGGCTCTGCAATTTATAGACCCTTGATTGGGAAGGCCCCTGGGATCTTGTGACCTGGGGCCATGGCTATGCTTGTGTTTCCACAGGTGCCAGGGTCCAGTGGGTCTCTGCTTGTTGTTCTTGGCCTGCTCCAGAGCATGATCAATGGAAACAAGGCCCTTGGCCCACATCAACTAACTCCATGGGGTAGCAAACCATTTGGGCAGCACTGCTGCATGCATGAAATCAAACCTGGAATTTAAATGCCTGGCAAACTAAATTGTAGCACAACAGTAAGGAGTTTTGAGCATCAGGACATGTGGGATGATAATTTGCTCTTTGCCCCATTCGAGCCGCAAGAATTAGTATTTCAGGGACCTTACAAGCAGAAAGCTGTGTGTACCTGCAGCATAGAGCTGGAGCTGATACAGTACTATGATCTTTATCACACTCCCTTTGCCTTAAAGCCATGCAGGCTTAGCCTAACAGCTGAATGAGATGGTCATGGAAGTTTGTAGAACAAAGCTGAACACATAGCAGCCAGGATCATCTTGCTTCAAACTGCTACAGCAAAGCAGCAGCTCAGCTAAGGGAACTGGCATCTTGGGTTGCAAAACAAGACAAGGAAACACCAAAAGTGTTGCTTGAATTAGCCACTGATGTGGAGAGTGTCAGCCATGGCAGCCTGCAAATTCGAGCTGCTGTTGGTTCTTTGTTATCAGCTCCCGGTCAGGGCTGGACAGAATGTGATGGTCTGTGCTGTACACACTGAAGTGATCATTCTAAACATAGACATGAGAGTATTACAAACTGGGTTGTGAATATTGCTGATTGGATCACTCCTGGTGTTGGCAGTGTTCATTCTCATGTCTGCAAAGGGCCCTGCAGAAAAGAATGAGCCCTGGGCAAAAAGGAAGAATTGTAGGTAAAGCAGGTGGCCATGGGCAGCTTGAACCTTGAACTAAGCAGAGCTCTGCCCTTGAATCAGGAATGCAAACAACTCCAGGAAAGAAGATCTGTGAACAACAAAGGAAAAAACAGAGAGTCCTCCCCAGGCTACCAAAGGGGAGTGAGGTGCCTGGACACCAAGCCTAAACCAATCACTCAAAGGGCACAGGGACACAGAAAGGAAAATCTATAAGCCATGATGTGTATTAATCAAGTGCCCTCTGCTGCTGGCTGGTGCTTGAGCACATCTTGGGGTCATCTTTTTCCTGGCTGCCAACACTGCACAGCCTTAGCTGTTGAGTTTTTCCAGTTCACTGAGCCACTTCTTCTGTTGTTTGTTTGGAGAACACTTGAGTCTTGCCTTCCATCAGCTAGCCAGGAGAAGTTCTCCTCACCTTTCACTGCCTGTTTTGGAATCTCTTGGTGTTGTCACAAGACATTGGTTTGGTCACCAGCTGTGTTCAGACTTTCCCCTTCGCCTTCTGTGGCAGTTCAGGCTGGGTGCCTTCTATTCCTGCCACATAAGCTAACCTCCTGTGTCCAGAGGGTCCAACCCACTAAGATGGACACAGGAAACAGCCTATTTCATACCCATATATCCTGCACCCTCTAAATCCATCTGCAAAGTCCTTCTCTTCCTCTTTCTTCCCTCTCTGCTCCCATGGGAGATGTTCCCCATTGGGTAATGGTGGGGGAGTATCTCACGGCCAAGGGCTCTGGCAAGGCTGACAGGCCCAGCAGGTCCAAGGTCTTTGACCCTTTGGCTCTGGCAGTTGCCTCTGCCACCAAGGCCTGTGAGAAGAAACTTTCCTTTGAGGCTTTGAGGTTCTTCTATTGGAAGGGCAGTGGTCAGGGCTTGGCCTTTCTGCTTCACAGACCAAAGCAAGTTTTTCTGCCCTGCACTTTGCCTTTGTCTCCTGCAATCCTGGCCTCTAACAAGCTGCTTTAACGAGTCCCTGGGGAGCCTTTGTCAGTAACAAGCCTCAGGGAGGCCAATCAGTGCTTCAAGGACTTTGGAGTTTTCTTCTGCCTTGGACTTCTTGAGAGGCTTCTTGGCAGTACCTTGGCAGAGTCTCCTGGCAGTACCTAAGGATGATGTCATCAGCCCCAAATACTCCATGGGGCTTATTAAATACTGCTGAACCTCTCATTATTGCCAAGGTTTCTGCAGCTAATTGGAGAGGTTTTTATTGCACAAAGCATCTGACTTTTAAAGGTACCTTTCATTCCTTTTCAGCAGGAGTTGTCTCTTTGCAAGCAAACCACAGCAAAACCTGACAAGGTCCTACCCTGCTCACTGCTCATCCTCACTCCCCACTGCCCCTAGCAGAGCCCTGAGCCACAGGTGAGGGACAGAATCTGCCTTGCCAGGGGCAGGGGGTCAGGGCTTGGCCCTTTGGATCAATGAAACCCCTCCAGGTTTGCTCAGCAGCAGAGCCACCTTGAGCTGCTTGTCCTGACCTCTCAGCACTGCCTCAGTTCTCTGCTCTCCCCACAGCCTGGAGATGCTTCAGTGCCTCCAGTGATGTTTCCCTTGCATCCACTGTCTCCTTCTGCCCTAACCAGACCCTGGGGACCCTTTCCCACTATGCCTCACTGGGACCCATTAGGAGTAGAAGAAACTTCAGAGTTTGAATCTGACTTTGACTTCTGGAGAGGTTTCATCAGCTTCCTCTCAGTCCCTGAGGTTTACAGGGCACCAAAAGCCACCAGAGGAGTCAATAAGACACCTTGGGCTGGTCCCCTGCTGCTCTATTGGGCTGGACTCCTGGGCTGGAAGGAGCTGCTGGCAAGCAGGCAGCACTGCAGGAGACAGCTCTGGCCAGGAGCAGCTCCTCTGCACAGCACAGCAGGGCTGAGGACACTGCCAGAGGATCTCAGGGAGATGAGGAAGGCAGAGAGAGCTTCAAGGTATCCAGGACCAGGAGGGTGACTGAGAGCTCACTGGAGGAGAAGTCACTGCAGTCCCTGACACAGTGAGGCTGTGGTTGCAGGACACTGCAGCTGGAGCTCCTGGAGGCATCTCCATCTCGGCTGCTGATGCTCAGCTGAAGGCTCCTGGAGTGTGCACAGAGAAGGAGGACCAAAGCCCTTCAGCTCCATCCTGTGAGCAGCAGTGAGCAGAGCTGGGGAAGGAGAAGCCTTCACCCCCATCCCCTCTGCCTTTCTCTCTTCCCTTCACTGTGTCTGCAGCACTACAGGCCTGCTCCCTGTTCCTCCACCTCTCCATGGGTGTGGTGGGTTTTAGGCAATGCCTTTAAAGTTTAGTTACAGATTTTGAGCAGAAAAGGAGAAACACAATAAATAGATCACTCTTGGGTGTGAAAAGGAAAAGAAAAGATTCTTCTAAACAAATTAATTGGATAAATATCTGGAATCAGAGGAGCTGTACCATAACAATTCTCTCTCTTCTCTTCTGATCTCAGCTGTTTTGCTTTGCTGGGGAGAGATCACCTGCTTTGGCTGGCCTTGGCTAAGTCTAACCCACTGCTTTTTTTTCTCTCTCCACTCCTCCTTTCTCTCTTGGAACAGGTCGGTAGGGGTTAGAGGCAGAGGAACAGCTTCCCTGGTCTCTGACCAAGGGGGTTTCATGTCATGTGCTAATTGTAAATACCTGTCTCATATTGTCACTCCTGTATGTTCTGTACCTGTTCATTGCATTCCATTGCAGAGTGCAGCTCTTGCTTGTCAATACAGCTTCATTTGCTTCTGACTGAGCTGCTCTGGCAAAGCTAATGCTGGGGGAATTTCAACCCAACAATGGGACTCTTGTTCCCTGGGATTGGGCTGTTGGTCACTTTCTGACACCAGAGGAATCTTCATGGCAATTCTGAGTCCCTGCTGCATTTGAAGCTGTGATGAACCATCCCTGGTTGGTAGTGATGGGACTGAGCTGATCCATTCCTCATGCAGCTCAGGGACAGGGGTTACAATGAGCCTCAGAGAAGTGTGCCCTAACTTGTCACTGCCTTTCCCTCCTTGCACAGGTCTCCATGGCCAGAGGCAGCAGATGGCCAACAGCAGCTCCATCACCCACTTCCTCCTCCTGCCATTCTCAGGCACAAGGCAGCTGCAGCTCCTGCACTTCTGCCTCTTCCTGGCCATCTACCTGGCTGCCCTGCTGGGCAATGGCCTCATCATTGCCACCATAGCCTGGGACCACCACCTCCACACCCCCATGTACTTCTTCCTCCTCAACCTCGCCCTCCTTGACCTGGGTACCATCTCCACCACTGTCCCCACATCCATGGCCAATTCCCTTTGGGACACCAGGGACATCTCCTATGCAGGATGTGTTCTCCAGGTCTTCTTTTTATTATTCCTAGTTGATACAGAGTATTTTCTCCTCACCATCATGTCCTATGATCGCTACGTTGCCATCTGCAGACCCCTGCACTATGAGACCCTCCTGGGCAGCAGAGTTTGTCTCCACCTGGCAGCAGCTGCCTGGGGCTGTGGCTTTCTCTATGCTCTGCTGCACACAGCCAATACATTTTCCCTGCCCCTCTGTCAGGGCAATGCTCTGGATCAGTTCTTCTGTGAAGTGCCCGAGATCCTCAAGCTCTCCTGCTCCACATCCTACCTCAGGGAACTTTGGCTTCTTGTGCTCAGTGCCTGTTTATTACTTCTCTTTTTTGTGTTGATTGTGGTGTCCTATGTGCAGATCTTCAGGGCAGTGCTGAGGATCCCCTCTCAGCAGGGACAGCACAAAGCCTTTGCCACCTGCCTCCCTCACCTGGCTGTGTTCTCCCTGTCTCTCAGCACTGCCATCTTTGCCTACCTGAAGCCCCCCTCCACCTCCTCTACATCCTGGAACCTGGTGGTGTCAGTTCTGTACTCAGTGGTGCCTCCAGCACTGAACCCTCTCATCTACAGCCTGAGGAACCAGGAGCTGAAGGCTGCCCTGAGCCAACTGATCCCTGCATGCTTTCAGAAGCAATAAATTCTTTGTCTTCTCATGCAGAGCAGTTCTGATGTCACTCAGTGCAGGCCCAGCCTGGCTTCTGTATTTTGGGGTGTGGTGGTGGTGGATTTCCTCTTTGTCATCACATTTCTAATTCACTGTCTGCTTTGATTTTCTCTTTGAGAATTCCTGTAACAGGAGCTCTGCTCCTTCTTTGGTTACACAAAATAAAGGACCTTTCCCAGAGCTTCAGGGACAAATCCTGCTTGCAGAGTTCGCAGAGAAGAGAGTCCCAGCACAGCCTCACTGCCAGGGAGCACCAGCACTCCCTGGACCCCCTGGTCCCCTCCTAATACAGGCTGGCACCTTCCTTTGCCAATTTCATCTCCACCTTGTCTTGCAGTGACATTTCTTTCTCCTCATCTCCAGTCTGGACCTCCCCAGCTGCACTTTGTGGCTTTGTTTCTTTCTCTTGCACTTTGTCACTGTGCAGAAAAGCTTCTCCATGCCTCAAACCACTCCCCAAGCACTCTCAGGCTACTCTGCTCCTGTCCTCACTCTTCACACCACTGAGCCCATGGCTTTCAGCCTCAGTTTGGTGCCAAGGGTCACTCTCTCACCTTCACCATGGGAGAATCCTGTAGAGGAAAATCAGTTTGGGGGAAGATTAGAAAGATTGTGAAAGGAAAATCTCCTTGGGGCTGGAAGGATTTTACATGGAGCCTGGGAAGAAAGGCCTAAAGGAAGCCCTTCTGTTGCCTCACAAGGTTCTGCTGTGGGATACACTGATTGTCCCCAGTTTCTAACATGACCCAGGAGGTGTGACCAGGCCCCTCAGCAGAGACCACCCCTGGGGTTGGTTTGCCCCCATCAGCAGCAGGGGAAAGCCACACCGACTTCCCCAGCAGGTATTTCTCAGCAACCACAGGAAATCCATCTCCATCCTCTGTTGGCAGCAGGTGGGACTGGGCAGGACCAGCTGGGTTCACAGCTCCTCTGCTGGTCACTAACCAAGTGGCTTGAGCTAGGTGTCTTTCCCAGTTCCTAAAGGTTCCACCCCCCATGGCTTTTAGGGTGGTCTTTAGCAAGCCAGTGTAGCGCTCGACCTTCCCGGCAGCTGGTGCATGGTATGGGATGTGGTAAATCCACTCAAAGCCATGGTCCTTTGCCCAGTCCCTTAGGGGATGGTTCTTGAAGTGGGTTCCATTATCTGACTCAATCCTCCCGGGGTGCTGTGTCTCCACAGGATATGTCTCTCCAGGCCCAGGATGGTGTTGTGAGCAGTGGCATGAGGTGCTGGGTAGGTCTCCAGCCAGCCTGTACTTGCCTCCACCATGGTCAGTAGGTGCTGTTTGCTGCTGTGAGACCGAGGCAGGGTGATGGAGTCGATCTGCCAGGCCTCTCCGTACTTCTATTTCCACCATCTCCCCCCATACCACAGAGGCCTCATGTGCTTGGCCTGCTTGATGGCAGCACAGATGTCACACTGATGGATGACCTGTGAGATGGCCTCCAGAGAGATGTTCACAGATCTGTCCCCAGCCCATCGGGATGTGGCATCTCTCCCTTGGTGGCCAGAAGTGTTCTGGGCCCAGCGAGCTAAGAACAGCTCACCCTTGTGTTCCCAGGCCAAGGCTATTTGGGAGCTTTTAGCAGCCAGATCTGCTTGGTGGTTGTGCTTGTGCTCCTCTGTGGCTCTGCTCTTGGGGATGTGTGCAGCCATGTGCCGTACCTTTGTTGGCAGCCTGTCCAGGCGGGCAGCGATGTCTTGCCACAGCTCAGCGGCCCAAACAGGCTTCCCTCTTCTCTGCCACCCGTTCCTCCTCCATTCCTTCAGCCACCCCCACAAGGCATTGGCTACCATCCAGGAGTCAGTGTAGAGGTACAGCACTGGCCAGTTCTCTCGTTCTGCTATATCCAGGGCCAGCTGGACAGCTTTACCCTCTGCGTACTGACTGGATTCGCCTTCTCCATCCCTTGCTTCCACCACTTGCCTTGTTGGGCTCCAGACAGCTGCCTTCCATCTCCGCTTGCTGCCTACAAGCCAGCAGGACCCATCTGTAAATAGAGCATAGCCCTTCTCATGGTCAGGGAGATCGTTGTATGGGGGAGCCTCCTCAGCACGGGTCACTGTCTGCTCTGGTGGCATTCCCAAGTCAGCACCCTCTGGCCAGTTGTGATCACTTCCACTATGCCAGGGCGTTCGAAGCTCCCCATTTGAGCTCGCTGCGTTATCAGGGCCATCCACTTCCTGCAGGTGACATCTGTGGTATGATGTGGGGTTGAGCCTCTTCCTTTGAACATCCAGGTCAGGACTGGAAGCCTTGGAGCCAGAAATAGAGGTGACTCAGTCCCAATGACCTCAGAGGCAGCTCGAATGCCCTCATAGGCAGCTAGGATTTCCTTTTCTGTTGCGGTGTAGTTGGCCTTGCAGCCTTTGTAGCCCTTCCTCCAGAAACCTAGGGGCCTGCCCCTGGTTTCACCAGGAGCCTTCTGCCACAAGCTCCACGTAGGACCATTCTCACCAGCTGCAGTGTACAGCACATTCTTGATCTCTGGTCCAGTTCCAACAGGTCCCAGAGCCATAGCGTGGACCACCTCTCGTTTGATCTGCTCGAATGCCACCTGCTGCTAAGGTCCCCACACAAAATCATTTTTCTTCCTTGTTACATGGAAGAGAGGCTTCACAATCTGACTGTATCCGGGAATGTGTTACAGAAGCCCACAAGCCCCAAAAGGACTGTGTCTCTTGCTTGTTCGTGGGCTGCACCAGAGTGGCTACCCTGTTCACCACCTCCTGAGGGATGTGGCAACGGCCATCCTGCCATTGAACACCCAGGAACTGGATCTCCCTGGCAGGCCCTTTGACCTTACTTCTCTTGATGGCAAAGCCAGCCTCCAACAGGATAGCAATTATCCTCTTACCCTTGTGGTAAACTTCCTCTGCTGTCTCACCCCATACGATGATGTCATCGATGAACTGCAGATGCTCAGGGGCTCCACCTTTCTCTAAGGCAGTCTGGATCACCTCGTGGCAGATGGTCGAGCTATGGACCCAGCCCTGAGGAAACCCATTCCATTGGTACTGAACTCCCCTCCAGGTGAAAGCAAACTGTGGCCTGCATTCTTCTGCAATGGGAATGGAGAAAAAGGCATTAGCAATGTCACTTGTGGCATACCACTTGGCCGCCTTCGACTCCAGCTGGTACTGGAGCTCCAGCATGTCCGGCACGGCAGCGCTGATCGGAGGAGTCACCTCATTCAGGCCACGGTAGTCCACGGTCAGTCTCCATTCCCCATTTGCCTTCCGCACTGGCCATATCGGGCTGTTGAAGGGGGAGTGAGCCTTGCTGATCACCTTCTGGCTCTCCAGTCATCGAATCAGTTGGTGTATGGGGTGCAGAGAGTCTCTGTTGGCCCTGTATTGCCTGCGATGCACTATGTGAGAGGCAATAGGTAGCTTCAAATCCTGCACCTTATGGCTGCCCACCACGGAGGGGTCATCCGACAGCTCGGGCTTGGTGGACAGCTGTTCTTTGCCTGCAGTCTCTACAGCTGCCACCCCAAATGCCCACTTGTGCCCCCTAGGCTCCTTGATGCATCCCTCCCGCAGAAAGTCAATGCCAAGAATGCAAGGTGCATCTGGACCAGTCACTAGGTTGTGCTTTCCCCATTCATTCCCGGTCAGGCTGCTCTCAGCCTGCAGTACAGTCAGGTCTTGTGAGCCCCTGGGACTCCCTGAATGCTTATGGGCTCAGCCCCTTTGTACCTCGATGGTATCAGGGTGCATTGGGCCCCTGTGTCCACCAGAGCTGGGTACTTCAGGGCTTCTGAAGTGCCAGGCCATTTCACATACACATCCCAGGACACTCTGTTGTCCCTGGCCTCCACCTGGCTGGAGGTAGGGCACCTCTAATGCTGGCGGCGATGTCCACACTTGTCGCAGGGTCCTGTGTTCCTAGGGGAAGGGTCTCTTGAGCGAGAGGGACCCCTCCGGGAAACTGGGGCAGCCCTTCTCCTGGATGAGTTATCCCCATGGTGCCCACCTTGCAGTTCCCACACTCTGTTCCAGAGGGCAGAGGTGGGTTGGCCATGCCAGGTGTCCATGTCCTCTCCGTGGTCACAGAGGAACCTCCACAGAGACTCCCTTGACATCCCCCAATTGGCTTGGGGTGCTCTCCTAGGGGAAGGTCGCCTGTTCCTGATTGCTGAAACCTGGATCCATTCTGAAGGGGAAGGGGAAAAGGAGGCATCGCTCCCCTTTTCAGTTCAGACATGGAGGTCGATCTCTTTGACAATGTCTTTGGCCATAGTTTCTATGGCTGAGATCAGGGGTTTCTGATTTACGCTGTCCTCATATTCCCTTAAATCATTGGCAGACTCACAGACAGTTTTAGGACTTCCATCCTGTCCAGTCAGGAGTATCCCTCCCAATGTGGGAGCATATTTCTGAGGAGCACCCTGGGTGAGTTTCTTCACAAAGGGCCGTCTCATGGGCACCTCATCTGGGTCTGTGGGGAGCTGGCCATCCCCATAAATGATTTCCAGCACAGCCATCTGTCTCAGGTAGCGAATGCCCTGTTCCATAGTTGTCCATCTAACTGGGGCCCAGGGCAGGTCATCTCTTGAGCGGTACCGGCTCCTGATGGCATTGAGGGTACGGGCTCAGAGAGAGCAAGTCCCTCTCCGCTCCCTTCACAGTCCCCTCCAGCGGTGATCCTGCACACAACTGCTCTGTCCAGCTGGGCCTGCACCACAATATTTGTCACAGCTCTGGAACACCACCACAGCAATCAGTTCAGTTTCTGTCTGTGTGATGCCTCTGTAATCATTGGCTGTGATTGGAAATTCTCTGTGCCAATAACTGCTCACCAGGATGTGTCCTTGCTCACATGCTGTATGGTTAGCTACAACCTACACCCATTGGAAAGAATTCCAATGGAGCTTCTCCAGTACCTCTCCATTCCTCCAGGCTAAGGAACTCCACAGCCAGACCCCAATATTGCAGATGTGGTCACAGCAGTGCTGAGTGCAGGGGAGGACAACCTCTGTGTCCAGGTGGCTACACTCCTCCTACCACAGCCCAGCTGCACTTGGCCTTCTGCACTCTGCTCAGGCTCTGCTCCATCCCAGGCCATTGGCAATGGTCCCTGCCAGAGGCCTTTCTGCCTGGGCACTGAGCAGAGCCTCCAGCTCCAAAACAACAGCCAAGGCACCTCCTTGCTGCTGCCTCTCAGCTTGGCAGGCACAAGGGATGCCACAGTCCCCAGACCAGCCCTGGGCCTGCTGCTGGCCAATGACACAAAGGGATTGGAGTTTGCAGTGAGCTCACATTCACCTCCTGGCCATGTGGCTCCTCCTGCCCTAGGAGCTTCTCAGCTTCTCATTGATGTCCCAGTGCTGGCCCAAGGCCTCAGCCTGCTTGTGGCCTGGCAGCTGAGCAGCCACAAGAAACCTCTGCAGGGCCTTCCAAGGCAGGTCCCTGCTGCTGCCTTTCAATTTCTCCAGCAGCCACAGCCAAGCCCTGTCCCTGCTGCGGTCTCCTCAGGCCCTCAGGTGGCAGGGAGGTGACAACCCAGCTCCAAGGCTCTTCATGCAGGGGCCACCAGGTGCTTAGGGACAGGAAGTCACACAAGTCCCTTGGCCACCACAGGCCTTCTGCTGCCTGCTGGGGACTCTGGCAGCTGGGAGGCCAAATGCACAGAGGCCAGCTATGAGTCAGGGGCTGCCCTCTCAGCTGCTGCAGCAAGAAGTGACCTCCCAGTCCCTTTCCTGCCCTCTTCCTGCTGCTGCCCTATCAGCTGCTGAGCCAGCAGTGACCTCCTAGCTTCTGCCCAGCCTTGTGGCTGCTGCTGTGCAGGAGATCCTGAGGCACAGCTGAGCTGCCCATGGCATTGCCACCCCTCTGCTCCTGGTGTCCATCAGCTGCTCAGCCACAGGCCACCTCTGGCTCCTCTTCCTCTGGTGGCTCCCAGCCCCTGTCCTGTGCCAGGTGCCAAGCAGGGTCAGTAAGGGGTGGGAGGGGATGCAGGTGAGGGTCAGAGCATAGGAAGGAGCTTTGGGGCTGTGGTGTATAGGGGAGGGCTCAGTGCTGCCTTTCAAGTCTGTGGCTCAGGCCAAGGCTGATGAGAGGCTTTGGTGTCCTGCTGAGGGTGCTGGGTAGTGCTGAGGTGAACACCACCCCTGAGGGGTATGGGTTGTTTTGGGGCTGTACTAGCAGTGGGACAGGGTAGCAAGTTAGTAGGAGTAGAGAACCAAGGCTGAATGGGAGCCTCACCTTGAATATCTGCAGGGAAGGAGCCTCAATCCCCTCCCTGGGCCACCTGTTCAGGTGTTCCACCACCCTCACAGTGAAGGAGTTCTTCCTGATATCCAATCTGAATTCACTTTTCTCTGGTTTGATGCCATTGCCTCTCATCCTGTCCCTGCAGGCCCCTGCAAACAGTCTCTCTCCATCCTTCTTGTGTCCCTATTCAGGTACTAGAAGGCTGCTACAAGGTCTCCCCAGAGCCTCCTCTTCTCCAGGCTGCACACCCCCAGTTCCCTCAGCCTGTCCTCATAGCAGAGCTGCTGCAAGCCCCTGATCATTTCTGTGGCCCTCCTGTAGATGTGCTCATCAGCTCCATGTCCTTCCTGTGTTGAGGGCTTCAGGGGAGGTCTTACCAGAGCAAAGTGACAGAATGCTCTCTCTCCATCTCTGGCCATGCTGCTTTGGTTGCAGCCTAGGCTGCCCTTGGCATTAGGGACGCAAGCTCACGCTGCCTGCTCAAGTGGAGAGGGGGGCCAGTCGGAACTGGGATGGCATCAGGGGATCATTTTGCAGGGATGGGTCCTGGTCTGTGCTGGGATGGAATCAGGGTTTCAGGAGATGCACTTTGTACTGGGATGAGACTCAGACTGTGCTGGGAGATGGCAATGGGATCCCATTGGTACCAGGATCAGACCACAGCTGCCCTGGGATCAGGATATCCACTTTGTGCTGTGCTGGGTGCAGCTGGGGCTGGGAAGGGGTCCAAGGGATGCACTTTGTACTGGCACAGGAAACTGTATGGGAGATGGGAAAGTGATGCAGTTTGCAGTGAGATAAGACCACATCTGAGCTGGGAAGGGTTCAGGAGATGCAGTTTGTCCTGAGATGTGACCAGGTCTGTACTGGGAAGGGCTAAAAGGATCCAAATTGTGCTGAGAATGTGGTCAGGGAATGCAGCTTGTACTGGGACAGGGCCCAGGCTCTACTGGGAGGGCATGAGGGTGAGCAGGTTTTACTGGATGGATGCATTTAGTACTGGGAAGGGAGTCAGGGGATACATTCTGTGCTGTGCTGGGATCCAGACTGCAGTGCTAGAGGACAGTAGGATCCAGTTTGTACTGGGATGAGGCCACATCTGTACTGGGAGGGGATACAGGAACCGTGTTTGGACTGAGTCTATAGGGGAAGGGGTGAGGGTATCCAGTTTGGACTCTGAGTAGGTGCAGTCTGTAATGGGAAGGGGTTGGGGAATGAAGGGATGAGGAGACCTCCTGTTCTGATGGCAGTGCTGCTCTGGAGCACAGCTCTGTCCCACAAGCACCCCTGGCCTCTCCCTGCCTGCAGTGCCAGCACTGCCACCCAGCAGCACAGTGCCCAAGCTGCCAGAGCACTCAGGCCTTGCCCCAGCACAGAGGCTCAGCAGGAGAGGGTGGAAGGGAAGAAAGAGCAGCTGAGGACAGCCCAAGCTGTGGGGCTGCCTGGCACTGCTGTTGTGCTGGGACTCTGCCCTCCACCTTTGCACAGAGGCACAGCTCCTCGTGTCTGCAGTCTCTTGATCACAGCAAACAGGACAACACTGAACCAGAAATGGTCTGAAGAAAGACATTTGTGTGGCAACAACATTCTCCCAAGGGGAACAGCACCAGCAGCAGCCGGAACTCGAGCAGCCAGGCTGGGCCTGCACTGAGTGACATCAGAACTGCTCTGCAAAAGAAGACAAAGAGTTTATTGCTTCTGAAAGCATCCAGGGCTCAGTTGGCTCAGGGCAGCCTTCAGCTCCTGGTTCCTCAGGCTGTAGATCAGAGGGTTCAGTGCTGGAGGCACCACTGAGTACGGAACTGACACCATCATATCCAGGGATGGGGAGGAGATGGAGGAGGGCTTCAGGTAGGCAAAGAAGCCAGTGCTGAGCAACAGGGAGATGACAGCCAGGTGAGGGAGGCAGGTGGCAAAGGCTTTGTGGCGTCCCTGCTGAGAGGGGATCCTCAGCACTGCCCTGAAGATCTGCACATAGGACACCACAATCAACACAAAACAAGAAAAGTATAAACAAGCACTGACCAAAATAAGCCAAAGTTCCTTGAGGTAGGATGTGGAGCAGGAGAGCTTGAGGATCTGGGGGATTTCACAGAAGAACTGGTGCAGAGCATTGCCCTGGCAGAGGGGCAGGGAAAATGTATTGGCTGTGTGCAGCTGAGCATTGAGAGTCCCACAGCCCCAGGCAGTTTCTGCCAGGTGGACACAAACTCTGCTGCCCAGGAGGGTCTCATAGTGCAGGGGTCTGCAGATGGCAATGTAGCGATCGTAGGACATGGTGGTGAGGAGAGAAAACTCTGCTGAAAGCAAAAAGACAAAGATAAAGACCTGGAGAACACATCCTGCATAGGAGATGTCCCTGGTGTCCCTCAGGGAATTGGCCATGGATTTGGGCACAGTGGTGGAGATGGCACCCAGGTCAAGCAGGGCGAGGTTGAGGAGGAAGAAGTACATGGGGGTGTGGAGGTGGTGGTCCCAGGCTATGGTGCTGATGATGAGGCCATTGCCCAGCAGGGCAGCCAGGTAGATGGCCAGGAAGAGGCAGAAGTGCAGCAGCTGCAGCTGCCTTGTGCCTGGCAATGGCAGGAGGAGGAAGTGGCTGATGGAGCTGCTGTTGGCCATCTGCTGCCTCTGGCCATGGAGACCTGTGCAAGGAGGGAAAGGCAGTGACAAGTTAGGGCACACTTCTCTCATGCTCATTGTAACCCCTGTCCCTGAGCTGCAGGAGGAATGCATCAGCTCAGTCCCATCCCTACCAACCCATGGCAGAGTTCATCACAGTCTCAAACACAGCAGGGATGCAGAATAGCCATGAAGATTCCTCTGGTGTCAGAGCAGAAAGTGACCAACAGCCCAATCCCAGAGAACAAGAGTCCCATGGAGAGGTGGAGAACCAGAGACCATCTCTGCAGTGCTGCAGAGACAGTGAAGGGAAGAGAGAAAGGCAGAGGGGCTGGGGGTGAAGCCTTCTCCTTACCCAGCTCTGCACACTGCTGCTCACAGGATGGAGCTGAAGGGCTTTGGTCCTTCTCCTGTGTGCACACTCCAGGAGCCTTCAGCTGAGCATCAGCTGCCGAGATGGAGATGCCTGCAGGAGCTACAGCTGCAGTGTCCTGCCCCCACAGCCTCACTGTGTCAGGGACTCCAGTGACTCCAGTGAGCTCTCAGTCAGCCTCACAGTCCTGGCCATCTGGAAGCTCTCTCTGCCTTCCTCATCTCCCTGAGATCCTCTGGAAGTGTCCTCAGCCCTGCTGTGCTGTGCAGAGGAGCTGCTCCTGCCCAGAGCTGTCTCCTGCAGCCCTGCCTGCTTGCCAGCAGCTCCTTCCAGCCCAGGAGCCTGGCCCAGCTCAGCAGCAGATGACCTGCCCAAGGCATTTTTATAACTCCTCTGTTGGCTTTTGGTGCCCTGTAACCCTCAGGGACTGAGAGGAAGCTGATGAAACCTCTCCAGAAGTCAAAGTCAGATTCAAACTCTGAAGTTTGTTGTATTGTTAATGGGTCCCAGTGAAGCATACTGGGAAAGGGTCCCCAGGGGCTGGTTAGAGCAGAAGGAGAGAGTGGATGCAAGGGAAGCATCACTGGAGGCACTGAAGCATCTCCAGGCTGTGGGGAGAGCAGAGACCTGAGGCAGTGCTGAGAGGTCAGGACAAGCAGCTCAAGGTGGCTCTGCTGCTGAGCAAACCTGGAGGGGTTTCATTGATTCAAAGGGCCAAGCCCTGACCCCCAGCCCCTGGCAAGGCAGATCCTGTCCCTCACCTGTGGCTCAGGGCTCTGCTGGGGGCAGTGGGGAGTGAGGATGAGCAGTGAGCAGGGTAGGACCTTGACAGGATTGCTGTGGTTTGCTTGCAAAGAGACAACTCCTGCTGAAAAGGAATGAATGGTACCTTTAAAAACAATTTGATCAGATGCTTTGTGCACTAAAAACCTCTCCAATTAGCTGCAGAAACCTTGGCAATAATGAGAGGTTCAGCAATATTTAAGTAGCCCCATGGGGTATTTGGGGCTGATTACACCATCCTTAGGTACTGCCAGGAGACTCTGCCAAGGGACTGCCAAGAAGCCTCTCAACAAGTCCAAGGCAGAAGAAAACTCCAAAGTCCCTTGAAGCACTGATTGGCCTCCCTGAGGCTTGTTACTGACAAAGGCTCCCCAGGACTCCTTAGAGCAGCTTGTTAGAGGCCAGGATTGCAGGGAGACAAAGGCAAAGTACAAGGGAGAAAAACTTGCCTTTGGTCTAGGAAGCAGAAAGGCCAAGCCCTGACCACTGCCCTTGCAAGAGAAGAACCTCAAAGCCTCAAAGCCAAGTTTCTCCTCGCAGGCCTTGGTGGCAGAGGCAACTGCCAGAGCCAAGGGGACAAAGGCCTTGGTCCTGTTGGGCCTCTCAGCCTTGCCAGAGCCCTTGGCCATGAGATACTCCCCCACCATTACCCAATAGGGAGCATCTCCCATGGGAGCAGAGAGGGAAGAAAGAGGAAGAGAAGGACTTTGCAGATGGATTTAGAGGGTGCAGGATATTATGGGTATGAAATAGGCTGTTTCCTGTGTCCACCTTAGTGGGTTGGACCCTCTGGACACAGGAGGTGTAGCTTATGTGGCAGGAATAGAAGGCACCCAGCCTGAACTGCCACAGAAGGTGATGGGGAAAGTCTGAACACAGCTGGTGACCAAACCAATGTCTTGTGACAAAAGCAAGAGATTCCAAAACAGGCAGTGAAAGGTGAGGAGAACTTCTCCTGGCTAGCTGATGGAAGGGAAAACTCAAGGTTCTCCAAACAAACAACAGGAAGAAGTGACTCAGAGAACTGGAAAAACTCAACAGCTAAGGCTGTGCAGCATTGGCAGCCAGGAAAAAGGATGACCCCAAGATGTGCTCAAGCACCAGCCAGCAGCAGAGGCCACTTGATTAATGCACATCATGGCTTAGATCTTTTCCTTTCTGTGTCCCTGTGCCCTTTGTACTTAAGTGATTGGTTTAGGCTTGGTGTCCAGGCACCTCTCTCCCCTTTTGGTAGCCTGGGGAGGTCTCTCTGTTTCTTCCTTTGTTATTCACAGATCTTCTTTCCTGGAGTTGTTTACATTCCTGATTCAAGGGCAGAGCTCTGCTTAGTTCAAGGTTAAAGCTGCCCATGGCCATCTGCTTTACCTACAATTCTTCCTTTTTGCCCAGGTCTCATTCTCTTCTGCAGGGCCCTTTGCAGACATGAGAATGAACAGGGCACTGCCAACACCAGGAGTGATCCAATCAGCAATATTCACAACCCAGTTTGTAACACTCTCATGTCTATGTTTAGAATGATCACTTCAGTGTGTACAGCACAGACCATCACATTCTGCCCAGCCCTGACCAGGAGCTGATAACAAAGAACCAACAGCAGCTGGATTTTGCAGGCTGCCATGGCTGACACTCTCCACATCAGTGGCTGATTCAAGCAACACTTTTGATGTTTCCTTGTCTTGTTTTGCAACCCAAGATGCCAGTTCTCTTAGCTGAGCTGCTGCTTTGCTGTAGCCATTTGAAGCAAGATTATCCTGGCTGCTATGTGTTCAGCTTTGTTCTACAAACCTCCATGATCATCTCCTTCAGCTGTTAGGCTAAGCCTGCATGGCTTTAAGGCAAAGGGAGTGTGATTAAAGATCATAGTACTGTATCAGCTCCAGCTCTATGCTGCAGGTACACACAGCTTTCTGCTTGTAAGGTCCCTGGAAGATCTAATTCTTGAGGCTCTAATGGGGCAAAGAGCAAATTATCATCCCACATGTCCTGATGCTCAAAACACCTTACTGATGCGTTACACTTGAATTTTGACAGGCATTTAAATTCCAGGTTTGATTTCATGCATGTAGCAGTGCTGCCCAAATGGTTTGCTATCCCATGGAGTTAGCTTATGTGGGCTGAGGGCCTTGTTTCCATTGATCATGCTCTGGAGCAGGCCCAAACACAACAAGGAGAGACCCACTGGACCCTGGCACCTGTGGAAACACAAGCATAGCCATGGCCCCAGGTCACAAGATCCCAGGGGCCTTCCCAATCAGGGGTCTGTAAATTGCAGAGCCCCACTGGGCCCTTTTTTGCCAAAGGATTGCTCACAGACTGCAATGACAAGAAATGAGTTCCTGTGACAGGGCTCATACCACTCTGAGAGATGGTTAAATGATTCAGGGTATAGACAGCTTTCCACAGCCTGCTGTGTGGTGTCTCCCCCAACATTCCTGCTTTCTGCTTTTCAAGCATAGTTTTAAGAGTGTGATGGGCAGGTTCAGTTATGGCCTGGCCTGTGGGGCAGTGGGGTGTGCTGGGAACACGAGGAACCCCCCACTGGTGTACAAATGCTTGTGACCTAGAGGCGATATATCCGGGGCCCACATCAGCTCTGATTTGCTGTGGAATGCCCAGGGCAGAAAAAGCTTTTCTCCAGGGCATAACTACATCTCAGGCCTTTTCACCACCATGTGGGGGTAGCAAATATCCCAGCAGAGAATGTGTCAACTGAGACATGGACATGTTTCAAAGGTCCAGACTTGGGCGTGGGAGTAACATCAGATTGCTATAGCTGTAGGCTCTGTAATCCCCTGGGATTGACACCAGCTGGCTGGGTCGAGGAGAAATGTTGACAATCTGCACAAGAGGCCACAATATCTCTTGCTGAAGACAGTGATCTGCCAAACTGCCTCTGCAGTGTGTGAGCCCCTTGGTGGAAAAAGGCAGGGATTGAGCTGCTTGCTGCCACACATCAGGTATAGGCACAGACCAGGCAGGCACCATCAGGGCATCAGCTGTGGTGTTTCCCTCAGACACACACCCTGGCAGCACTGTGTGGCTATGAACATGCAGCACATGGAATGGTTCTGTTTGACTTTGCAGCACAAGCCATAGGGCTTTTAGCAAATGAAACAAAGATTTGTTGTTAACCTCCTTCAGCAGTGCCCAGTCCAAACACTATACAAGGTTGCAAACACACTGCAAGACAGTGACAATGGTTGTGGGCTCATTAGGGTGCTTAGTAATGACCACTACCACTGCTTTTAACTCCAGGAGCTGAGGTGAACCATCCTGAGAGGCTAGGAGCTCATACCATGTCCCCTTTCCTTGCCAGGCAGCGACTGCCTTCCCTGTTTCCCCTGAACCATCAGTAAAGATTGTCTTTCCTGGGACTGGTGTCAGAGAGAACCAAGTTGGTTCCACTCGTTGCAGCCCTCCATGTAGCTGCAAAAATCGATGTGCCTAGCATGCAGCAAAACCTTCCCTGGGGAATCTGTCAGGGCCATTGGCAACTCAGGGCTGTGTGCCATACACCAGTCCAGATATTCTGATGTTAAAGGCAATGTCAGAGTGGCAGGGTCTGGTCCTAAGAGTTGAGTACACCATTGCCTGGCTTTGCACACAACCCCAGCAACCAGCTCCATTTGAGTGCTCACTGTTTGCTCTGGGGGAAATGGTAAAAAGACCCAATCCAGAAAATGCAAAGGATGTGGCCAGTGTCCATTCCATGCTGTGAGAGCTAGAGGATGCCCTTGGGAGATAAGCACAGAAATGCTGACAGGTGCTGCTTCTGCTACCCGATGGGCTTGTTCCCATGGCAACGGTGAGCTCCACTTGCTGCAGTGCAGGTTGTGCTTTTGCAGCCAAGGATTGAGGAGATAAAAGGTCAGGGTGTCCCTTCAGTGAGTCAAATAAGGGAGCTGGCAGGGTTGTGCTAAGAGCTAGCAAGGGTCTTACCCAGTTTATGGTTCCTAGTAACTTCTGCAAATCATGAAGGGTGGTCACAGATTGCTGAATTTGTATCACTTGTGTCTGCATTGCTTGAGCTAAGAGTTTTAGTCCCAAATATTTCCAAGGTGCTTGGTGCTGCACCTTCTCTGGGGCTATTTCTAACCCTTATTTCCTCAATGCTTCTGTCACATCAGGCACAACTGCACTCAGCATGGCCTCTGTCCGTGTAGCAATTAGCTCATCATCCATATCTGGTAGCAATACCTAGTGGGATATTTATTGTGTCCTTACCTGTGGTAACGCCTGTGCCACATACCACTGACAAACAGCAGGGCTGTTTTTCATGCCCTGGGGAGACACAGCCCACTGATACCTTGTCCTGGAGGGACAAAAAGTCTCAAAAATGCTCTGAATCAGACAATGGAGCAGGAGCCAGCAGGGCTGGTTTGGCAGGAAATTGCCCTCGTTGCCCAGGCTTGTCTGACCATGTCCTGGGGTCCAAGTGGGGCAGGTGTGTGTGCCTGTGGCCACGTTTGGAGAGAACTCATTCTACAGGTTACAGTGTCAGGATTTTATCTCTCAATCTCTGTTGTCACTGGCCAGCATTGTCTTGGGAAAGCTATAAACACCAACCCAAAGAGCCAGTGCCTTGCCCACACCCAGGAAGCTGGAACCCAGAAGCTGCAACTGGAACAGGAAGCCTCCCATGTTGCAGTGTGAACTCCAAGCCCAATCAGGCTTTGCTGCAGTCAGCACTTTCACTTTCTGAAGCTGGCATGGCTGCAGCATGCTCTGAATAACAGCAACAGGTTCAACTCAATCCAGCACAACCCCTCAGTGTACTCCTGGGGCAGGGAAATGTTGGGAAAGCAGAACCTGGAGGCTTGTTCAGCAGTAGCCAAACCACTGCTGTGGTATCAGCTCCAGCACTGCAAAACACAGCACTAGAAAGATGCTCTGAGGAGAATTAACTCCAGCTCAGCCAAACCCAATACAACTCTTCAAGCTCCTAATAACTCCTTAACACTCAAAAAAATCTCCTCCCATTCCTGGGTGGGTGGAAAGCTTGAGGGAAGGTCCAGCTCAGCAGGAATTCATCAGGAACACTGCTGAGCTAGGGAGAAGGCTTGTGGAAGCCACAGGTCTGCTGGAAAGCAGCAGAGCTCCTTAGTGGGAAGCTGACAGAAGCTTTCTGAATGCTTCCAAAGACCTCCCTGACATTCCCCCTACATCCTCCATTGATTCTGAAAGTCATTCCTGGAACCCTCCAGCCCCTCTGCAATCAAATGAATATTTTATATCCTTTACTATTGAATCTCTTGGTCAGTGGTATCTTCAAACACCACCCTGGCTGATTGACAAAGTACATTCACAGGTTCTGGCACTGGGCTGTGGGTATTACATTCCACATCTCAAGACAGTTCAATGACTTCAGCACAGACCTAAGAGCTTCCAACACAACAATTCCAATTGGAAAGGAAGGTTCTGTGGTTTGACACAGGGTATTCTGTGGCAGGTTAGCCAGGGACTCACGACTTGCTCCTCTGTCCTGTACCTGCCCAGATGCTGTGGCTATAATTTGAGCAGTCCTTGGCTAGGAGAGGGCTAGGGGCCTCTCTGTTATGTGCTCTTTTGCCAGGCTACTGCCTCTCGTGGGATTCAATTCTCTTGGAGTTTTTCACCTTTCTGCCTTGGTCTAGGTGCAAGGCCTGGGTGTAGTTGTTGCCCACTGGTGCAGGCTCCTCAGCTGCAACTCTGGCAGCATGTGGCTCTTGTTGCTGTCTGGGTGAGAACAAGGCAAGTTGTCTAACTTCCTGGCTGGTTTAAATACTGCCCCAAGACAATTCATTCCCTTTGGTAACACAGAACCCTGATAGCTGCACCTATAGGATGGAGCATAGCCAAGCATGGCCAGGGGCACACACACAGTTCACAGCTGTCTTGGCTAGGGCATGTTTTGGGGTTTGACCCTTCAGGACCCCCTCCAAACACCTAATTTCCCTTGAAACCCCCCAAACAAAACCCTCTGACATACTCCTGAGACTGACCCTAGCAAGACACTCTCAAGACACACATGAGGAATTAGTTCAGGACCTGCTGAGCCACTTGGACACCCACAAGTCCATGGGGCCGGATGGGATCCACCCTAGGGTGCTGAGAGAGCTGGCAGAGGAGCTGGCCAAGCCACTCTCCATCATTTTCCTCCAGTCCTGGCTCACTGGAGAGGTCCCAGATGACTGAAAACTGGCCAGTGTGGTCCCCATCCACAAGAAGGGATGGATGGAGGAACCTGGAAACTCCCAGGCCTGGCAGCCTGACCTCAGTGCCAGGGAAAGTGATGGAGCAGATTATCCTGGCGGCAATAACTGTGCACCTGCAGGATGGCCAAGGGCTGAGGCCCAGCCAACATGGATTTAGGAGGGGCAGGTCCTGCCTCTCCAACCTGATCTCCTTCTATGATCAGGTGACTGCCTGGTGGATGTGGGGAGGCCTGTGGATGTAGTCTACCTGGACTTCAGCAAGGCCTTTGACACCGTTCCCCACAGCAAACTGCTGGCTAAGCTGTCAGCTCCTGGCTTGGACAGCAACACTCTGAGCTGGGTTAGGAACTGGCTGGAGGGCCGGGCCCAGAGAGTGGTGGTGAATGGTGCCACCTCCAGCTGGAGGCCAGTCACCAGTGGTGTCCCCCAGGGATCAGTGCTGGGCCCCATCCTCTTTAACATCTTCATTGATGATCTGGATGAGGGAATTGAGGCAGTAATCAGCAAACTTGCAGATGACACCAAGTTGGGAACAGATGTTGGTCAGTTAGAGGGCAGAAGGGCTCTGCAGAGGGACCTCGACTGACTGGACAGATGGGTGGAGTCCAACGGGATGGCATTCAACAAGTCCAAGTGCCAGATGCTGCACTTTGGCCACAGCAACCCCATGCAGAGCTACAGGCTGGGGTCAGAGTGGCTGGAGAGCAGCCAAACAGAAAGGGACCTGGGTTTGCTGATTGACAGCTGCCTGAACATGAGCCAGCAGTGTGCCCAGGTGGCCAAGAAGGCCAACGGCATCCTGGCCTGCATTAGGAATAGTGTGGCACAGTTTCTTCACTCTTCTCTCAGTACCTGAGGTTCATGGAATGATCCCCAAGTGCCCTGAGGAGCTCTTTTTGTCTCTGCTGTTTACTTCCAGATTTCAAAGTGCACCTCACAAAGCTCAGGTTTGATGGTAAACTATTTGATTCTTTCTCAGATGAGGGCAGAGGTGACAGCAGCATCACCAAGCCAGAATGATGCAGGCTGTCTGCTCAGGAGGTCTGGACTGGGAGGAGAAGCTGTCCTTTGAGGCTGACATTGAGTGGACAACTTTGCTCCTCACCCTCCCCATCCTCCCCATTGCTGTCCCTGCCCACCTGGGCCTTCCATCCCTGCTCCTTGCTCAGACCCTCCACTGCTCTCTGCAGCTAGAGCTCACAGCTCCATGGCACCAGCTGCCCCCTGCTCTCCTTAGACAACTGCCTGCACACAGCCACAGAAGAATTGTTGCTGTTTGGAAGCAAAACAAAGGCTGAGAAAGTTGCCTCAGCAATCCAAGGCCTCTGGAACCATCTGCTCAGCACACAATGTTGCACACAGTGTCCTTACTTTTCAGTCACTTGGTCCCCAAGAATTTGCCCAAGAGCACAGGGTGATAAGGAGAGCAAGGATGAAGTACATGAGAATTAGGAGGAGGAGGATGAAAATAATTATGAGGCGGACAAAGGGGATGATGTGGCAGAAGTGGAAGATGATATGGAATAGGAGAAGAATGATGAGAAGGAGGAGGAATATGAAGAGGAGGAAGAGGGCAAACCCGTATCAGCCCCTCTGTGCCACCCAAGCAGCCACATCAGTGCCCTGAGTGGGGGAAAAATCTTCCCACCCAGCTTGGAGCTGGCAAAGCCCCACTGCCCCCAGCCCAGTGCCCAGCCCTCTGTCTGTGGGGACTACGGCAACAGGTTCACCCTCAGCTCCAACCTCATCCGGCACTGCTGCGTCCACAGCCAGTAGCAGCTGCACCTCTGAGCTGCCTGAGGCAAGAGCTGTACTCAGCTGTCTACTCCCAGCCAGCACCGCAGCACCCACACTGGTGCTAGTCCTGTCCCTCCGCAGCTTTGTCCTCACCTGGCATAGTCACCCCCACGCCGGTGACCAGCGTGCCCCAGGGGACACAGCAATACACCGACCCCGGCACTGCCAGGCCAAATGTGACCCCCCTGGGGGGCCTTCTCCCGCAGATTGAACTGAAATCTCTTTTACACCTTTTCTTTGAAGCAAATGTGCCCCTGCTCTTCTCTGCACCAGCCAGTGCTGAAGAGAATAATGACAGTGCTGAGTCAGCACAGCCAGTGCCACCACTGCAGCAGGGCTGGGATTTGGCTGTTTGTTCCTCAACACTTTGGGTTTCCTAGGCTCATGTTCCGCCTACCATCAACCAGCACCCCCAGGTCCCTCTCTGCCTGGCCGCTCTCCAGCCACTCTGACCCAGCCTCTAGCACTGCATGGGGTTGTTGTGGCCAATGTGCAGAACCCGGCACTTGGATGTGTTCAATCTCATGCCATTGGATTCTGCCCATCTGTCCAGCCTGTCAAGGTCCCTCTGCAAAGCCTCTCTGCCCTCCAGCAGATCAACTCCTGCCCCCAGCTTGGTGTTGTCCACAAATTTACTGACGATGGACTCGATGCCCTCATCCAGATCATCAATAAAGATGTTGAAGAGCATGGGGCCCAGCACTGATCCCTGGGGCACACCACTAGTGACTGGCTGCCAGCTGGATGTGGCACCATTCACCATCACTCTCTGGGCTCAGCCCTCCAGCCAGTTCCTAACCCAACACAGTGTGCTCCCATCCAAGCCATGGGCTGCCAGCTTGGCCAGGAGTTTTGCTGTGGGGGACGGTGTCAAAGGCCTTGCTGAGGTCCAGGTAGACCACATCCACAGGCCTCCCCATATCCACCAGGAGCGTCACCTGATCATAGAAGGAGATCAGGTTGGTCAGGCAGGACCTGCCCTTCCTAAATCCTTGCTGGCTGGGCCTGATCCCTTGGCCATCCTGTAAGTGCTGTGTGATCGCACTCAAGATGAGCTGTTCCATAATCTTGCCTGGCACTGAGGTCAGGCTGACAGGCCTAGAATTCCCTGGCTCGTCCAACCGGCCCTTCTTGTGGATGGGCACCACGTTGGCAGCTTCCAGTCTTCTGGGACCTCTCCAGTGAGCCAGGACTGCTGAAAAATGATGGAGAGCAGCTTGGCCAGCTCATCTGCCAGCTCTCTCAGCACCCTAGGATTGGATCCCGTCTGGTCCCATGGACTTGTGGAGATCCAAGAGACTGAGGAGCTCTCTAACTATCTCCTCCTGGAACACAGGCGAACTATGCATCTCCCTGGCTCCTTCTGCCAGCTCTGCAGGCCAGCTGTCTGGAAGACATTCTGTCCTGCTAGTAAACATTGAGGCAAAGAAGGCGTTAAGTACCTCTGCCTTTTCTTCATCCTTTGTTACAGTGTTCCCCTCTGTGCCCACCAAGGAGTGGAGGTTGTCCCTGCCCTTCCTCTTGCTATTAATATATTTATAGAAGGACTTTTTGTTGTCCTTCACAGCAGAGGCCAGTCTGAGCTCCAAATGTGCTTTTGCCTCCCTAATTTTAGTGACACAAAGCACACAGGAAACGTTGATGATGGGAAAGGTCTGCAGCAGAGTGACTTGCTTGGCCATCCTCCTAACTCTACCTACAAACCAACGTGGAACAGCAAGCAGAGAGTAGAGCAGGCAGGAAAATCACAGTGGCTGTGACACCAGGGGCGGTGTCCCAGCTGCTGCTGGACACCACCCAAACAGGACTTCCCACCAGCAGTGTTCTTCATCCCTCTTGATCCCTTTTGAGGATTCAATGGATATCTTCCGTACCATAGTGGACTCTGAGAAGTCTTTTGTCCTGCTTCTCCTGGTTGCTGTAGCAGGCTGATGGAATCAGGGCACTGGAGGAGCTGTTGGATTGCAGTGAAATGCTTTCCAATGGGTGTAGGTTGTAGGTGACCATACAACATGTGAGCACAGACACATCCTGGTGAGCAGTTCTTGGCACAGAGAATTTCCAATCACAGCCAGTGATCACAGAGACATCACACAGACAGAAACTGAACTGATTGCTGTGGTGGTACATCCTCACTGGTCCTGAAGGTCATTGCCATGAGGGCCAACCCTGCCCTGGGACCATCCCTGCCAGGCCAACCCCACAGGACTGCTCCCTGCTGTCTGGAGAGAGGCACGTGAGTCCTGCTAAGGGAGCCTGCCTACCGGCTAGGCTACGTTCCATCCCCTCTCAGTTGTCATGGCAGGGAGAAGGCTGTCTCCACCATTCCCATCCAGACCAGACCAGGAGCCAGCCCCGGTGACAGCAGCCTGCTGGAACCTAACCTTGCTACAAACAAAGGACACAGTGAATCTTCCACCTGCTTCCCACTCACTGATGCTCAGTTCAAAGCACCTCTGCCTAGCAGCACATTACTAGTCCAAGCCTCTGATGTATTGTAATACCTCTGTATAGTTAAACAGCTGCCAGCGTCTCGTCGATTCGCCACCTGGTGGACAAGCAGTGGAATTGCAGCCTGAGTTATATGAATAGAAATTCATTCTGTAAATATTCGAATTGAGTGCAAATTATCAATACTGAACCATTTCTGGGATGTATTTCACAGTCGTGCACTAGACTATGGATATAAAATAGTGACATTGGTTATTGATAATTTCAATAATTAATACAAATTAATATATATATAACTCATATTTCATATTCATAAATAAATAACCTCTTCATCACACCAAGAAATTTAATCTCATGTCCTGGACCTTGACATTTGGAAGGTGGAATGACCAACCAACTCTTGGTGGGCTCATAGGAAGGGAATTGTCCCCCTCTCTCCCTGCCCAGTCCCCCGCCATGGGGGAGTCTTACTGGGGTCTGCATTGAAAATACCACACCTCACAATACAGACTGGGCCCCTCCCATCCTCTCTACTCAGTCCCCTGCTCTAACACAGTGGAGCTAAACTCCTCCTGCACCTCACCCCATACAGATCATCTCCTCCCAAACACACCCCTGACCCTGACTCTGCCCCCATTGCTCATCTTGGCCCCACCCTTTACCCTTTGTTAAGCATTGGTCCTTTGACCTTAACCTCAGGTCCCAACCTAGACCAAATGCAACCCCTGCCCCTCAGAGCTGGCCCTCATCTGAGCCCTGCCCAGCACTCTCAGCAGGACAGCTGAAGGAAGGAGACTCATTAACTCCTCACTAACTGTTAGAAACTTTCCCACTCATTAGAGTAGCCTTCAGCCATCAATAAAGGAACCATTGAGCTTGGTAGAGCGAAGGGATGTAAGGCAGCAGACCACAGCCCCAAACATCAAAGAGAGAGGTAAGGCTGAGTCTGGAAAACTGGATGGGTTCTCACACACCTGGGCCTCAGTAACAAGATGAGAACAATCCTGTGGGATTGGCAGAAGACCAACAGGAAAAATACAAGAGGATGACACAGTGACTACAATGTTGACACAAGGACAGCAGATGGCAGCAAAGAGCAAGGAGTGGAAGGATTTTAGCTCTTCAAAGATGTTTTTATCATTCCAATGCATCTGTATTACTAATACTATATGAGGCATATGGTAAACCTTGTTCAGCACTGTTATCAATTATTAATATTTATTAAAATATATTAATACAAATATATTAATTCTTCAATGATATAAAAATCATTTAAATCAATGTATTAATATCAAATCTCATCAATGTGTATAAATACCTGAGGGGTGGGTGTCAAGTGGAGGGGGCCAATCTAAGGTAAGAAGCAACAGGTTCAAGCTTGAACAGAGAAGATTTCACCTCAACATGAGGAGCAACTTCTCTGCAGTGCAGGTGACAGAGCACTAGAACAGGCTGCCCAGAGAGCTTGTGGAGTTTCCTTCTCTGGAGACTTTCAAACCCACCTGGGTACACTCCTGTGTGGTCTACCCTAAGTGATCCTGCTTTGGCAGGGGGGTCAGACTTGATGGTCTCTTGAGGTCCCTTCCAACCTCTAATGTGATACTGTGATACCACCCACACAGGTACAGCTGTTTGGTTGTGGTTAATGTATTTCACAACCTGCACATTCAATACAACTTTAACAGTTGAATCAAGCTAGAATCTTTTAAACAGTGATTCAGCTTAGGAAAGAGCTAATGCCTCAAGGGCAGTTCACCTGCAAGGGGAAACTACGGCTGCTACAGAGGCGGCTGGCACAGAGCTGTACAAAGAGACTTGATAGGAATCAGCCTGTGTGCTCAGGGCACTGCCACCTGGGACCTTTCTGGACACTGCAATTATGCTCCAAAGCACAGAGTGCAGTCTGCACTAGTGAAACAAAGCAGAGAAGATGGTGCTCAGCAGAGGAGCGGAAGCACTGCAGAAGACAGCTCTGGCCAGGAGCAGCTCCTATGCACAGCACAGCAGGGCTGAGGACACTACCAGAGGATCTCAGAGAGATGAGGAAGGCAGAGAGAACTTTGAGGTGGCCAGGACTGGGAGGATGCTGAGAACTCACTGGAGGAGAAGTCACTGCAGTCACTGACAGTACGGCTCTAGGTGCAGGACACTGCAATTGTAGTTCTTGGAGGCATCTCCATCTCAGCTGCTGGTGCTCAGCTGAAGGCTTCTGGAGTGTGCACACAGAAGGAGGAGCAAAGCCCTTCAGTTCCATCCTGTGAGCAGCAGTGAGCAGAGCTGGGGAAGGAGAAGGCTTCACCCCCAACCCCCTCTGCCTTTCTCTCTTCCCTTCACTGTCTCTGCAGCACTCTAGGCCCGGTCCGTTTCTCCACCTCTCCATGGGACTCTTAATCTCTGGGGTTGGGTTTTTGGTCACTTCCTTTTTCTGACACCAGAGGAATCTTCATGACAATTCTTGGTCCCTGCTGTGTTTGAAGCTGTGATGAACTCTGCCATGGGTTGGTAGTGATGGGGACTGAGCTGATCCATTCCTCATGCAGCTCAGGGAGGGAGGTTACAATGAGGCTGAGAGAAGTGTGCCCTAACTTGTCACTGCCTTTCTATTCTTGGACAGGTCTCCAGGGCCAGAGGCAGCAGATGGCCAACAGCAGCTCCAGCACCCACTTCCTCCTCCTGCCATTCTCAGGCACAAGGCAGCTGCAGCTCCTGCACTTCTGCCTCTTCCTGGCCATCTACCTGGCTGCCCTGTTGGGCAATGGCCTCATCATCACCACCATAGCCTGGGACCACCACCTCCACACCCCCATGTACTTCTTCCTCCTCAACCTCGCCCTCCTGGACCTGGGTGCCATCTCCATCACTGTGCCCAAATCCATAGCCAATTCCCTGAGGGACTTCAGGGACATCTCCTATGCAGGATGTGTTCTCCAAATCTTCTTTTCAGTATTTCTAATCCAGACAGAGTATTTTCTCCTCACCACCATGTCCTACGATCGCTACGTTGCCATCTGCAGACCCCTGCACTATGAGACCCTCCTGGGCAGCAGAGTTTGTCTCCACCTGGCAGCAGCTGCCTGGGGCTGTGCTCTGCTGCACACAGCCAATACATTTTCCCTGCCCCTCTGCCAGGGCAATGCTGTGGAGCAGTTCTTCTGTGAAATCCCCCAGATCCTCAAGCTCTCCTGCTCCACATCCTACCTCAGGGAACTTTGGCTTCTTGTGGCCAGTGCCTGTTTAGCATTTGTCTGTTTTGTGTTGATTGTGGTGTCCTATGTGCAGATCTTCAGGGCAGTGCTGAGGATCCCCTCTCAGCAGGGACGCCACAAAGCCTTTGCCACCTGCCTCCCTCACCTGGCTGTGGTCTTCCTGTTTATTAGCACTGGTTTCTTTGCCTACCTGAAACCCTCCTCCATCTCCTCCCCATCCCTGGACCTGGTGGTGTCAGTTTTGTACTCAGTGTTGCCTCCAGCAGTGAACCCTCTCATCTACAGCCTGAGGAACCAGGAGCTCAAGGCTGCCCTGAGCCAACTGATTGCTGGATGCTGTCACAAGCAATAAACTCTTTGTCCTGTCCTGCAGAGCAGTTCTGATGTCACTCACAGTCTGGTTTCTCTCTGCTTGGCTGCTGCTGGTGCTGTTACCCTTGTGAGAATGTTGTTTCCCCACCAGAATCTTTCTTCAGACTCTTTCTGGTTCAGTGTTGGCCTGCCTGCTGTGACCCAGAGGCTGTGGACAGGAGCAGCTGTGCTCCTTGGGTGTGCAACATGCAAAGAAAAATTCTTCCCATCTAGCAGTTCATAACAGAGACAGAGGAGTCTGGTAAAACTTCATTTGAATAAAGGGAGAGTCCACAGGACAACTCCCTGTGGGGTCTCTCTCATTGCTGAAGGCACAGCTCCCCTTTCATTCTACATTGCTGGCTGCAGATTTCCCTCTCCCTTTCCCCACTGGCTCAGGTGCTCAGGATTTAGTCTTTCCCCAAACCCCCTGCTCCATGTCCCCCTTCACACGAGCCCTCCCTGCTTCATGCATCCTATCTTCATTTAAATTAGGTTCTCCACTTCTCTGGGTGGGGAAGTTAATATTCAGTAGTCTGTTAAGCCTGTGCTCTGGCCTAACAGTTCAGCAGTTCAGGCTGTGTTCAGTGTCTGCTATCTTGGGACAGACCCCTACTGACTTACAGCAAGGTTCAAGGGAAGGGACTCAGCAGAGGCCCCCTTTGTGATTTACATACACATGGAGAAGGTGAACTGTCTGGTTCCTCCCTTTCTCTTCCAACTCCCTCATAGCCAATTCTTCCTGTGTAAGGACACTCCCTCCTTTTGATCCCATCAATCCCTCCTCTTTTTGCTTTAATAATTGCCTTTACAAAATTCATTCCCCATTAACTTAATCCTTTCCTCTTGGCTCATTTCTGATCTTGGTCTTATTTGCAGATACATCAGACTGCTCTTTTTTGTAGCCTTTTCTGGCTCACTTGATATGGCTACCACTTACACCTGCCTGACTGCAGGATGGATAAGCCATACAAACCAGGGCATCAGACATGGTAGAGAGATTAGAGCTGCTGTTGCACAAAGAGAGAAGAATGACACTCGTTTGACCCATGGCCCACCAGGCAACTAAGACAATGTGTCCCATTCCAGTCCTTGCCAGGTTTGGACTGGTCCATGAGCCATTTTCCTGCTGTTGGTGGCTATATTTATTGCTGCCTCCCTGTTGTCCTCAATCTTTAGGCACCAGTCAGATGTATTAAACTTTCCACATCCACCTCCTTCCTCAGCTAATAGACAGTCTGGAGAGTCCATTTGGCTGCATTGCCTCTCACACCTGAGTTTGGTGTTTGGCTAATAGTACCAGGCCCCAGGCAGTCTCATTGCTGTTGAGTTCCACCACAGCCTGGAATCAAATTCTTCTGTTCAGCATAGATTGGAGTTCCATGTCCCCAACTACCGTCTGGAGCCCAGGTTGCAGGTCCATAGGTCTCTATTCTTTGGTGCAGCCACTCATCATCACCCCACACCTGAGCACCTCCAGCTTTGAAAGATCTTTTCTCTCCCTCCAAGTCTTAAAAATGGGCATCCCCAATTCATTGCTTTACTGAAGAGGTAACAAGAAAGATCCCAGCTGGATGATCCCTCCTGTGCATCTCCCCCCACAGTGTGCTGGTAGTTCTGGAAAAGCTGTGTGTCCACAAAGCCAAAAGAATCCATCTGGGGCTTTCCACCAATTTTTAGATGCAGTATCTATATTTTGCCATAATTTTGAGATACTTGATATGCCCTGAGATGGATTTGTCCCTGAACCATTGAATATGTCACTTTCAGTGGTGTTCATACAATTTTTAGCATTCTTCCTAGACCACTCCCATAAAGGTTCTGCAGGCCACCAAGCAGAGTGGGTACCATTGTATCCTAATGTCTGTTTACAGGGGGTTTCTCCTACCCATTTACTAAAAGAACTCCCCTTTTGCTCTGGGATATTCTGCTCAATCTGCTCACACCTAATGCAACTGCTGCTTAACCTGGTGGCCAAACTGAAGGATGAGGTTGCTAGGCTTAGAGCTGTAAGGGAATGTAGAAGGGAGATGAACTTGAGTAAGCAGGCTCTGCAGGCTCCCCCAGCAGAGGCTGGGTATCCAAAAAGCAGAGGGGAATGGACACAGATTCCTCTCAAAGGACGCAAAGTAAAACCTCCTTGCCTCCCCTCACCTTCCCCACTGCCTTTGGAAAAAGAGTATGGGGCTCTGGAGGTCAAGGGTGAGGTGATTCTGATGCCAGAGGAGACACCATCTGGGGCTTTCCCTGCGGCTAAACAGACTAAGGCAAAACAGCCTAAGGTTAAACAGCCTTCCCCTGGCCTCAGGATTTGCTCCCTTAAAAAAAAGAGGATGGTAATTGTTATTGGTGATTCCCTCCTGAGGGGAACAGAAGGCCCCATATGTCAGCCAGAGCCTTCTCACAGGGAAGTTTGCTGCCTCCCAGGAGCTAAGGTTAGAGATGTTACCAGAAGGCTGCCTAGTCTGGTGCAGCCCTCTGACCACTATCCCTTAATAGTTACACAGTTAGGGAATGATGATGTTGCAACCAGAACTCCCAGGGCTATCAAGAATGACTTCAGGGCCCTGGGAGATCTGGTGGAGGGGTCAGGTGCACAAATAATTATTACATCGATACCCTCAGCTGCAGGAGGGAATACGATAAGGAACAGGACGGCAGCTGCAGTCAACAAGTGGCTTAGAGGCTGGTGCAGTCGAAAGAAGTTTGGGTTTTTCAATCTTGAAAAACTTTCTACTGCACCAGGTCAGCTGGCAACAGATGGAGTACATCTGTCCCAGAGGAGGGGGAAGGTCACAGTACATGAGAATGGCCTGTCCCCCAAAGGGAAAAAGATTCTGGAAGGGAATTGGCAGGTCTCATTGACAGGGCTTTAAACTAGCTTCGAAGGGGGAAGGGGCTGGAACCAGTCCCCCCAGACAGGAGTCTGAGGGTGGTAAGCTGGAGTCAGGGGCGAAACCATCAGCCCAGCTGCAGTGCATGTATACAAATGCATGAAGCATGGGTAACAAACAAGAGGAGCTGGAAGCCTTGTTGCAGCAGGAAAGTTATGATGTAGTTGCCATCACAGAGACGTGGTGGGATGACTCACATGGCTGGAGCGCTGCAACTGACGGCTGCAGGCTGTTCAGGAGAGATAGGCAAGGAAGAAGGGGTGGAGGGGTGGCCCTGTACATCAGGGAGGCACTAGATGCCGTTGAGATGGAGATCAGGGATGACCGGGATGAGTGCTTGTGGGTAAGAATTAGAGGGAAGTTCAGGAGGGCAGACATCCTGGTTGGAGTCTGTTATAGACCACCCAACCAGGAGGAAGATGTAGATGAGGCATTCTATAGGCAGCTTATGGCTGTCTCAAGGTCACCTGACCTCATTCTCATGGGTGACTTCAACCTGCCTGATATCTGCTGGGATCTCAACACAGCAGAGAGGAGGCAGTCTAGAAGGTTTCTGGAGTGTATGGAGGACAGCTTCTTATCCCAGGTGCTGCGTGAACCTACCAGGGGTAAGGCCATGCTTGACCTCCTCTTCACCAACAGGGAAGGGCTGGTGGGTGATGTGGTGGTCGGAGGGTGTTTAGGCACCAGTGACCACGAGATAATTAAGTTTTCGGTATTCAGCCAAGCCAAGAGGGGCAGCAAGAAGACCTCCACTCTGGACTTCAGGAGGGCAGACTTCAGGCTACTCAAGGAACTAACTCAGAAGGTTCCCTGGGATACAGCCCTTAAAAATAAAGGGGTCCAGGAGAGCTGGAGCTGCTTCAAAGAAGAACTCTTGAAGGTTCAGGAACAGGCTGTGCCAGTGTCCCGGAAGATGAGCCGCCGGGGCAGACGGCCAGCCTGGTTGGTCAATGAACTCTTAATAGAACTGAGGGAAAAAAAGAGGGTGTATCATCTCTGGAAGAAAGGGGAGGCAACCCATGGAATGTTTAGGGATGTTGCTAGGACATGCAGAAAGAAAATTAGGGAGGCAAAAGCCCATTTGGAGCTTAGACTGGCCTCTGCTGTGAAGGACAACAAAAAGTCCTTCTATAAATACATCAATAGCAAGAGGAAGGGCAAGGACAACCTCCACTCCTTGGTTGACACAGAGGGGAAGGTTGTAACAAAGGATGAGGAAAAGGCAGAGGTACTTAACACCTTCTTTGCCTCAATCTATCCTAGCATGGCAGAACATCTTCCAGACAGCTGGCCTGCAGAGCTGGCAGAAGGAGCCAGGGAGCTGCATGGTTTCCCGCTGCTCCAGGAGGCAGTTAGAGATCTTCTGAGCCGCTTGGACCCCCACAAGGCCATGGGACCAGATGGGATCCATCCTAGGGTGCTGAGAGAGCTGGCAGATGAGCTGGCCAAGCTGCTCTCCATCATTTTTCAGCAGTCCTGGCTCACTGGAGAGGTCCCAGAAGACTGGAAGCTGGCCAACGTGGTGCCCATCCACAAGAAGGGCCGGTTGGATGAGCCAGGGAATTCTAGGCCTGTCAGCCTGACCTCAGTGCCAGGCAAGATTATGGAACAGGTCATCTTGAGTGCGATCATGCAGCACTTACAGGATGGCCAAGGGATCAGGCCCAGCCAGCATGGCTTTAGGAAGGGCAGGTCCTGCTTGACCAACCTGATCTCCTTCTAGGATCAGGTGACCCGCCTGGTTGATGTGGGGAGGCCTGTGGATGTCGTCTACCTGGACCTCAGCAAGGCCTTTGACACCGTCCCCCACAGCAAACTCCTGGCCAAGCTGGCAGCCCATGGCTTGGATGGGAGCACACTGCGTTGGGTTAGGAACTGGCTGGAGGGCTGAGCCCAGAGAGTGGTGGTGAATGGTGCCACATCCGGCTGGCGGCCTGTCACTAGTGGTGTGCCCCAGGGATCGGTGCTGGGCCCCATGCTCTTCAACATCTTTATTGATGATCTGGATGAGGGCATCGAGTCCATCATCAGTAAATTTGCGGACGACACCAAGCTGAGGGCAGGAGTTGATCTGCTGGAGGGCAGAGAGGCTTTGCAGAGGGACCTCGACAGGCTGGACAGATGGGCAGAATCCAACGGCATGAGATTGAACACATCCAAGTGCCGGGTTCTGCACATTGGCCACAACAACCCCAGGCAGTGCTACAGGCTGGGGTCAGAGTGGTTGGAGAGCGGCCAGGCAGAGAGGGACCTGGGGGTGCTGGTTGATTGTAGGTTGAACATGAGCCTGCAGTGTGCCCAGGCAGACAAGAAGGCCAATGGCATCCTGGCCTGCATCAGAAACAGTGTGGCCAGCAGGAGCAGGGAGGTCATTCTGCCCCTGTACACTGCACTGGTTAGGCCGCACCTTGAGTCCTGTGTCCAGTTCTGGGCCCCTCAGTTTAGGAAAGATGTTGTCTTACTGGAGCGTGTCCAGAGAAGGGCAACAAAGTTGGTGAGGGGTTTGGAAGACAAGCCCTATGAGGAGAGGCTGAGGGAGCTGGGGTTGCTTAGCCTGGAGAAGAGGAGACTGAGGGGTGACCTTATTGCTCTCTACAACTACCTGAAGGGAGGTTGTAGCCAGGCGGAGGTTGGTCTCTTCTCCCAGGCAGCCAGTACCAGAACAAGAGGACACAGTCTCAGGCTGCGCCAGGGCAGGTTTAGACTGGATGTTAGGAAGAAGTTCTATACTGAGAGAGTGATTGCCCACTGGAATCAGCTGCCTGTGGAAGTGGTGGAGTCACCTTCATTGGAGGTGTTCAAGAAGAGGCTTGATGGGGTGCTTGGTGCTAGGGTTTAGTTTTTTGGTTGTTTAGGTGGGTTGTATTGTACTGTATTGTACTGTATTGTACTCTTTTTGTACTGTATTGTACTGTATGGTACTGTGTTGTGTTTTTGGGTGGGTTGGATTGGTTGATGGGTTGGGCGTGATGATCTTGAAGGTCTCTTCCAACCTGTTGTATTGTATTGTATTAAAGGAAGAGGCTCAACCCCCACATCATGCCACAGATGCCACCTGCAGTAAGTGGATGGCCCTGATAACTCAGTGAGCTCAGATGGGGAGCTTCGAACACCCTGGCATAGTGGATGTGATCACCAAGTGGCCAGAGGGTGCTGACTTTGGAATGCCACCAGAGCAGACAGTGACCCGTGCTGAGGAGGCTCCCCCATACAACGATCTCCCTGACAATGAGAAGGTCTATGCTCTATTTACAGATGGGTCCTTCCGGCTTGTGGGGAGCAAGCGGAGATGGAAGGCAGCTGTCTGGAGCCCAACAAGGCAAGTGGCGGAAGCAAGGGATGGAGAAGGCGAATCCAGTCAGTACGCAGAGGTAAAAGCTGTCCAGCTGGCCCTGGATGTGGCAGAACAGGAGAACTGGCCAGTGCTGTACCTCTACACTGACTCCTGGATGGTAGCCAATGCCTTGTGGGGGTGGCTGAAGGAATAGGAACGGGTGGCAGAGAAAAGGGAAGCCTGTTTGGGCCACTAACCAGTGGCAAGACATCGCTGCCCGCCTGGACAGGCTGCCAACAAAGGTACGGCACATGGCTGCACACATCCCCAAGAGCAGAGCCACAGAGGAGCGCAAGCACAACCACCAAGCAGATCTGGCTGCTAAAAGCTCCCAAATAGCCTTGGCCTGGGCACACAAGGGTGAGCTGTTCTTAGCTTGCTGGGCCCAGGACACTTCTGGCCACCAAGGGAGAGATGCCACATCCCGATGGGCTGGGGGACAGATCTGTGAACATCTCTCTGGAGGCCATCTCACAGGTCATCCATGAGTGTGACATCTGTGCTGCCATCAAGCAGGCCAAGCACATGAAGCCTCTGTGGTATGGGGGGAGATGGTGGAAATAGAAGTCCAGAGAGGCCTGGCAGATTGACTCCATCACCCTTCCTGGGTCTCACAGTGGCAAACAGCACCTACTGACCATGGTGGAGGCAAGTACAGGGTGGCTGGAGACCTACCCAGCACCTCATGCCACTGCTTGTAACATCATCCTGGGCCTGGAGAGACATGTCCTGTGAGACACGGCACCCCAGGGAGGATTGGGACAATGGAAGCCTCTTCAAGAACCATCTCCTAAGGGACTGGGCAAAGGACCATGGTATTGAGTGGATTTACCACATCCCATCCAATGCACCAGCTGTGGGGAAGATCGAGCACTACACTGGCTTGCTAAAGACCACCCTAATAGCCTAATGGTGGATGGAGATGGAGTTCCTGTGGTTGCTGAGAGAAACCTGCTGGGGAAGTCAGTGTGGGTTTCCCCTGCTGCTGGTGGGGGCAAACCAACCCCAGGGGTGGTCTCTGCTGAGGGGCCTGGTCACACCTCCTGGGTGATGTTAGAAACTGGGGACATTCAGTGTATGCCACAGCAGAACCTTGTGAGGCAACAGAAGGGCTTCCTTTAGGCCTTTCTTCCCAGGCTCCATGTCAAATCCTTCCAGCCCCAAGGAGATTTTCCTTTCACAATCTTTCTAATACTCCTCCAAACTGATTCTCCTCTGCAGGATTCTCCCATGGTGAATGTCAGAGAGTGACCCTTGGCACCAAACTGAACCTGTTGACATCTCTGTTCCCTTTGCTGAATTCCATCCAATTCATTCCAGTGTCTCAGATTCTCCTCCTGCCTCAGCAGAACTCATTGCTGCTTTCCTCTTCTGAGGGAGGTGCCTTTGGGCTTGGATTGGATTTGCCCAAGGCATTGCCATTCATGCCCAGGAATGGCAACAATTTCCTTTGCATGGGGGTGCAGGGGCCTAGGGGAGATGCAAACACCCCCATGGTGTAGGGAGGTAGCTGCAGCCCTGTGGAGAAGGGGTTGAGGGTATTGGAATCAAAGAATCCTAAACTGAAAGCTAACAGAATATTCTCCTTTGATATGAAGAGCATTTGAAATCCTGAAGAAAACTACAGAGACACAAATAGCTCTTAGGGCACTTGGGGGTCATTGCCTGAGCCTCACACACTGAGAGGAGACTGAAGGAATCTGCTCAAGAAGTCAGAAGCAGAACAAAAATTCTTTGGGTTAGGAAAGAGAAAGGCCAAGCTCTGAGTCTCAGGCCTTGGAAAGGCAGATCCTGAGAGACTCCAACTATAACTTCATCTCAGCAGCCATGGTGGCAGAAGCTGCTGCCAGAAGGAACAGGATCAAGACCTTGTACCTCTTGAGCCCTTCAGCCTTGCCAGAGCCCTTGGCCATCCCTCCTGCAGGCTGTGCTTCACTGTCCCATGCCTGCAGCTCTTTCCCTTCAGGCTGTTGTCATCCATCTGGCTTCCCCAGCCAGCTCTCCCCCTGACATTTCCACACCTTCACTCAGGCCTCTCCACTCTTGCTGCCTGTTCCTTGACACACAAAGGATCTCCAGGTTCCTTCTGGGTCACCTCTTGCACCACAGCTCTACACTTGGAGTGACATTGTTTTGTCCTTGCCCCCAGCCTGAACCTTTAAGTTGCACTTTCTGAAGGCTTCCTTCTGTGTCCACAACCAAGAAAAGCTCCATCAGCTGACACCCCCCTTCAAGCAGGTGCACATCACCCCTGAGCCTTCACTTCCCCAGGCTAAAGAAGCTCAGCAGCTTCAGGTGCTAGATAGAGACTCCTCCCCTGTGCCAGGGGCCAAGCAGAGTCACTCCAGGGTAGGAGGGGATATAAGAGAGGGATCAGAGCACAGGAAGCAGGTTTGGGGCTGAAGTATCCAGGAGAAGGCTGACTTCTCAGAGATGCCTTTGAGGGCTGGGGCCCAGGCCAGGCCTGAGGAGAGGCTTTGGTGTCCTGATGAGCCCAGTCTGAACTGGGAGGCCTTAAATCACAGAATCACAGAATATGAGGGGTTGGAAGGGACCTCCAGAGATCATCCAGTCCAACCCCACTGCCAGAGCAGGATCACCCAGGGCAGGTCACACAGGAACACATCCAGGCAGGTCTGAAAGTCTCCAGAGAAGGAGACTCTACAACCTCTCTGGCAACCTTCTCCAGGGCTCCAGCACACTCACAGCACAGGAGAGTCTCTTCATGCTGAGGTGGAACTTGCTGTGTTCCATCATGCACCCATTGCTCCTTGTCCTGTCACTGGACATCACTGCCAAGAACCTGGCACCTTCCTCTGACACCCCCCTCTGATATTGATAGCCATTGATCAGATCCCCTCTCAGGCTTCTCCTCTCCAGACTAAACAGCCCCAGGGCTCTCAGTCTGTCACAGAATCACAGAAACATTCAGGTTGGAGAAGACCCTCAGGAGCACCAAGTCCAACCAGTAACCTTACTCTTCAAGGGTCTCCCCTAAGCCATATCCCCAAGCACCACATCCAAACCAACCTGAAACAGCTGCAGGGTTGGGGCCTCCACCACCTCCCTGGGCAGCACATTCCACTCCCTGACCACTCTTGCTGAGAAAAACTTTTTCCTCCTGTCCAGTCTTAACCTACCCAGTCCTAGCTTGAGGCCATTCCCTCTTGTTCTATGCCCTTCAGGCACTAGGAAGCAGCTATCAGGTCTTCCCAGAGCCTTCTCTTCTTTTGTCTGATCAACCCTAGCTCCCTTAGACTGTCCTCATAGCAGAGCTGCTCCAAGCCCCTGATCATTTCTGTGGCCATCCCTGGGACCTGCTCCATCAGCTCCATGTCCTTCCTGTGTTGAGACTTCAGAGCTGGATGCAATACTCCAGGGGAGGTCTCACCAGAGCATCATAAAGTGCCAGGATCCTCTCTCTCCATCTCTGGCCCTGCTGCTTTGGATGCAACCCTGGCTGCCTTTGGCCTTCTGTGCTGCAAGTACAAACTGCCTGCTCCTGGCCAGCTTCTCCCCCACCAGCATCCCAAGAATAAAGTAGAAGGATCCTCTCTTTCCAGTTCCTGGGATGGGATCAGGGAATCAATTTGTACTTGGAACAGCGCTCAGTCTGTACTGGGAGGGAGTCAGGAGATGCAGTTATGTACTGGGAGGGGGCCCAGTCTGTACTGGGATGGAATAAGAGTACCCAGTTAACATGTGGAGGGATGCAGTAGGTACTGGGAAGGCAGCAGGGAGTCCACTTTGTACTGACATGGGACCCAGAGTGTCCTGGGATGGAGCAAGATGATCCAGATTGTGTTGAGATGAGGCCATGTCTGCTCTGGGAAGGGACCAGGGGATTCAGCTTGGTTTGGACCAAGGCCCAGTCTGTACTGGGAGATCTCAAAGAGGTTCAGTTTGTATCTGGAGGGGGCCCCAGTCTGAACTGGGATGGCATCAGATGATCAGTTTGCAGGGATGGGTCCTGGTCTGTCCTGGGATGGAATCAGGGTTTCAGGAGATGCACTTTGTACTGGGATGAGACTCAGACTGTGCTGGGAGATGGCAATGGGATCCCATTTGTACCAGACTCAGGCCACAGCTGCCCTGGGATCAGGATATCCACATTGTGCTGTGCTGGGTGCAGCTGGGGCTGGGAAGGGGTCCAAGGGATGCACTTTGTACTGGCACAGGAAACTGTACGGGAGATGGCAAAGGGATGCAGTTTGTAGTGGGATAAGACCACATCTGAGCTGGGAGGGGTTGAGGAGATGCAGTTTGTACTGAGATGTGAGCAGGTCTGTACTGGGAAGGGTTAAATAGATAACTTTGTACTATGCAGGGACCAGACTGTACTGGAATGGGGCCAGGGAAATCCAGTTAGTATGGAAACAGGGTCTGTTCTGTGAGGGGATAAGGGGATCCAGATTTTGTTGGGATGAGGCCTAATATGTACATGGAGCGATGAAAGGGATCTGGAGTGGGCCACAGCCCAGACTGTACTCAGAGGGCATGAAGGAGTGCAGTTTGTACTGGGATGGATGCATTCAACAGTGGGAGGGGAGACAGGGGACACATTCTGTCCTGGGATGGGACCCAGGCTGCAGTGTTAGAGGACAGTAGGATCCAGTTTGTACAGGGATGAGGCCACATCTGTACTGGGAGGGGTTACAGGAACCATGTTTGGACTGAGTCTATACCGGAGTGGGGTCAGGGTATCCAGTTTGGACTCTGAGTAGGAGCAGTCTGTTGGGTTATGAAGGCATGAGGACACTTCCTGTTTTGATGGCAGTGCTGCTCTGCAGCACAGCTCTGTCCCACAAGCAGCCCTGGACTCTCCCTGCCTGCAGTCCCAGTACTGCCACCCAGCAGCACAGTGCCCAAGCTGCCAGAGCACTCAGGCCTTGCCCCAGCACAGAGGCTCAGCAGGAGAGGGTGGAAGGCAAGAAAGAGCAGCTGAGGACAGCCCAAGCTGTGGGGCTCCCTGGCACTGCTGCTGTGCTGGGACTCTGCCCCTCCACCTCTGCACACAGGCACTGCTCTGCAGCTCCACAGAAGCCTTGGAGGAAAGAACTGAAAGAAACAACTCCCTGCAGGGTCCTTTATTTTGTTGAACACCCAGGGAGCACAGCTCCTCATGTCTGCAGCCTCTAGGTCACAGCAGACAGGACAACACTGAATGAGAAATGGTCTGAAGAAAGACAGTTATGTGGGAACAACATTCTCCCAAGGGGAACAGCCCCAGCAGCACCCAGAACTCCAGCAGCCAGGCTGGGCCTGCACTGAGTGACATCAGAACTGCTCTGCAGGAGAAGACAAAGAGTTTATTGCTTCTGAAGGCATCCAGTGATCAGTTTGCTCAGGGCAGCCTTGAGCTCCTGGTTCCTCAGGCTGTAGATGAGAGGGTTGACTGCTGGAGGCACCACTGAGTACAGAACTGACACCACCAGGTTCAGGGATGGGGAGGAGATGGAGAAAGGCTTCAGGTAGGCAATGGAGCCAGTGCTGATAAACAGGGAGACCACAGCCAGGTGAGGGAGGCAGGTGGCAAAGGCTTTGTGGCGTCCCTGCTGAGAGGGGATCCTCAGCACTGCCCTGAAGATCTGCACATAGGACACCACAATCAACACAAAACACACAAAGAATAAACAGGAACTGACCAAAATAAGCCAAACTTCCCTGAGGTAGGATGTGGAGCAGGAGAGCTTGAGGATCTGGGGCATTTCACAGAAGAACTGCTCCACAACATTGCCCTGGCAGAGGGGCAGGGAAATGTGTTGGCTGTGTGCAACAGAGCATAGAGAAAGGCACAGCCCCAGGCAGCTGCTGCCATGTGCAGACAAACTCTGCTGCCCAGGAGGGTCTCATAGTGCAGGGGTCTGCAGATGGCAACGTAGCGATCGTAGGACATGGTGGTGAGGAGAGAAAACTCTGCAGTAAGCAAGAAAAATACAAAGAAGACCTGAGCAGCACACCCTGCAAAGGAGATGTCCATGGTGTTGCTCAGGGAATTGAACATGGACTTGGGAACGGTGATGGAGATGGAGCCCATGTCAAGCACGGCGAGGTTGAGGAGGAAGAAGTACATGGGGGTGTGGAGGTGGTGGTCCCAGGCTATGGTGGTGATGATGAGGCCATTGCCCAGCAGGGCAGCCAGGTAGATGGCCAGGAAGAGGCAGAAGTGCAGGAGCTGCAGCTGCCTTGTGCCTGGGAAGGGCAGGAGGAGGAAGTGGCTGATGGAGCTGCTGTTGGACATCTGCTGCTTCTGGCCATGCAGACCTGTGCAAGGAGGGAAAGGCAGTGACAAGTTAGGACACACTTTTCTCAGCCTCATTGTAACCCCTCTCCCTGAGCTGCATGAGGAATGGATCAGCTCAGTCCCATCACTACCAACCCATGGCAGAGTTCATGAGAAAAAAAGCAGTGGGTTGGACTTAGCCAAGGCCAGCCAAAGCAGGTGATCACTCTCCAGCAAAGCAAAACAGCTGAGAGCAGAAGAGAAGAGAGCTCCAGAGATTTATCCAACGAATTTGTTCAGAAGATTCTTTTCTTTTCCTTTTCACACCCAAGAGTGATCTATTGATTTTGTTTCTACTTTTCTGCTCCAAATCTGTAACTAAATTTTAAAGGCATTGCCTAAACCCACCACACCCATGGAGAGGTGGAGAAACAGGGAGCAGGCTGCAGTGCTGCAGAGACAGTGAAGGGAAGAGAGAAAGGCAGAGGGGCTGGGGGGGAAGCCTTCTCCTTCCCCAGCTCTGCTCACTGCTGCTCACAGGATGGAACTGAAGGGCTTTGGTCCTCCTTCTGTGTGCACACTCCAGGAGCCTTCAGCTGAGCATCAGCTGCCGAGATGGAGATGCCTCCAGGAGCTACAGCTGCAGTGTCCTGCCCCCACAGCCTCTCTGTGTCAGTGCCTGCAGTGACTTCTCCTCCAGTTTGCTCTCAGCATCCTCCCAGTCCTGGCTTCCTCGAAGCTCTCTCTGCCTTCCTCATCTCCCTGAGATCCAGAGGAGTCCTCAGCCCTGCTGTGCTGTGCAGAGGAGCTGCTCCTGGACAGAGCTGTCTCCTGCAGTGCTGCCTGCTTGCCAGCAGCACCTTCCAGCCCAAGGGTTAGGCCCAATAGGGCAGCAGAGGACCAGCCCAAGGTGTTTTAATAACTCCTCCTGTAGCTTTTGGTCCCCTGTAAACCACAGGGACTGAGAGGAAGCTGATGAAACCTCTCCAGAAGTCAAAGTCAGATTCAAACTCTGAAGTTGCTTCTACTCTTAATGGGTCCCAGTGAAGCAGACTGGGAAAGGGTCCCCAGGGTCTGCTTAGAGCAGAAGGAGACAGTGGATGCAAGGGAAGCTTCACTGGAGGCACTGAAGCATCTCCAGGCTGTGGGGAGAGCAGAGACCTGAGGCAGTGCTGAGAGGTCAGGACAAGCAGCTCAAGGTGGCTCTGCTGCTGAGCAAACCTGGAGGGGTTTCATTGATGCAAAGGGCCAAGGCCTGACCCCAGCCCCTGGCAAGGCAAATCCTGTCCCTCACCTGTGGCTCAGGGCTCTGCTGGGGACAAAGGGGAGTGAGGATGAGCAGTGATCAGGGTAGGACCTTGTCAGGTTTTGCGGTGGTTTGCTTGCAGAGAGACAACTCCTGCTGAAAAGGAATGAAATGTACCTTTAAAAATACTTTTTATCAGATGCTTTGTGCAATAAAAACCTCTCCAATTAGCTGCAGAAACCTTGACAAGAATGAGAGGTTCAGCAGTATTTAATGAGCCCCATGGAGTATTTGGGGCTTATTCCATCATCCTCAGGTACTGCCAGGAGACTCTGCCAAGATACTCCCAAGAAGCCTCTCCAGAAGTCCAAGGCAGAAGAAAACTCCAAAGTTCCTTGAAGCACTGATTGGCCTCACTGAGGCTCATTACTGACAAAGGCTCCCCAGGGACTCCTTAGAGCAGCTTGTTAGAGGCCAGGATTGCAGGGAGACAAAGGCAAAGTGTAGGGCAGAAAAACTTGCCTTTGGTCTGTGAAGCAGAAAGGCCAAGCCCTGACCACTGCCCTTGGAATAGTAGAGCCTGAAAGCTTCAAAGCAAAGTTTCTCCTTACAGTCCTTGGTGGCAGAGGTAACTGCCAGAGCCAAGGGCACAAAGACCTTGGTCCTGTTTGGCCTCTCAGCCTTGCCAGAGCCCTTGGCCATCCCTACTACAGCCTCTCCTACACTGTCCCATGCCTGCTTCTGTTTCTCTTCAGGCTGCTGACACCAATCTTGCTTCCCCACCCTGCTCTCCCTCTGCCATTTCCATCCCTTCCCTGAGCTGTCTCAGCTCTCCCTGCCATTTCCTGACACCTCTGGATGGCCTCATGCATAGCAGCTCTGCCCTTTGAGGGACATTTCTCCTCTCTAGTCTGAATCATCCAAGCTGCACTGTGTGGAGATTTTAATCTCTCCCCACTCCCCAAGAGAGCTCCATCCTCTCTGAAACCACCCTTCAGCCATGTGCACACTGCTCTGGCAGTGCCCTGAGCCTCCATTCAGCAGGCTGGAGCAGCCCATGTCCCTCAGCCTCTCCACAGAGATGTCAACCCCCATCCTGGCAGGTCTCCTCTGCAGCCTCCTCAGTTCCTCCCTACTCTTCTAGACTAGATGTGGCCACAGCAGTGCTGAGTCTGGGGGATGACAACTCCTGTGTCTGTGTGGCCACCCTCCTCCTGCCACAGCCCAGCTGCAGTTGGCCTTCTTCACTGTGTTCAGGGTTTGCTGCACCCATGTGTATTGGGTTGAATTGAAATGGAGTTAATTCTCCTCACAGCATCTTTCTAGTGCTGTGGGGGTTTTTTGCAGCAGTAGTTGATAACACAGCAGTGCTTTGGCTACGGCTGAATCCAGTATCCAGGCTGTGTCCTTTCAACATTTCCCTGCTCCAAGAGTAGATCGAGGGGCGGGCAAAATCTTGGGAGGGGACACAGCTGAGCCAGCTGACTCAGACTGGCCAAAGAGGTATTCCATACCATATGACATCAGCTCAGGTATAAGAATGAAATGAAAGAAGGAAGTGGGGGAGATTCGTTCATGGCGTTCATCCTTATGTGAGCTCTCTAGTACTGCTAATCAACATTACTGGAATGTTGCGGGGTTTGTGGAGTTTGATTCCATCATGGTGTGAAAAGAGACAGTCTTTGGGTGGGGATATATTGAAGTATGCCTTGAAGCGGTCAGTCCCTGGGTGGCAGGGTGTGTGGAAGGACCTGGGCAGATTCCTAGGATGGTTATCACCTCCCATAGCCTGGGACTTGACCCCAGAAGAGGCGAGCGATCCTACTAAACTGACTCGCCATCTGATAGAAGGGTGCCTCTCTTATCCCAATGAGAACAAACAACTTCTTGCGCTCTACTGGGGCCTGGCCTGGGCTTACCGAGCCACAGTTCAATACTCTATGAGGACTATGGCTGAGGCAAGCACCCAAACACTACCTGAGGATACCATGGCAGAGATGGGGACCCAAACAGCAACCAGAGAGATTGCCCCAGTCGTAAAAAAGAAGCAGTGGACAAGGAGGTCAACAGGTCCCTCTCATCGATTGGTAAGGGATGAGGAAGATTATGATCAAGAGGCTGGTCCATCAAGTGGGAAATTGGAGGAAGTGAGTGAGATTAAACAAGAAGCAGAGACTACTCGGTCCTTAACTTCAGCAGAACTGAGAGACATACGTAAGGATTATAGTCGCCAGCCAGGAGAGCAGATTGCTGCTTGGCTGCTCCGGTGCTGGGATAATGGGGCTGACAGCCAATTGCTGGAAGGGAAAGAAGCCCAACAACTGGGACCCTTTGCTAGAAACAGAGGTATTGAGAAAGGCATTGCAAAGGAGACAGGCATATGCAGCCTCTGGAGATGACTCCTGCTAAGTGTGAGGGCCAGGTACCCATGCAAGGAGGACCTTATGAGTTCTCCAGGGAAGTGGAACACTGCAGATGAAGGAATCCAATACCTAAGAGAATTAGCGGTGTTGGAAGTTATCTATAGTGATTTAGATGATCAAAGTGTCTCCACATATCCAGAGGATGTCCCATGCACACAGGCCATGTGGAGGAAAGTGATCCAAGGTGCTCCAGCATCGTATTCAAACAGCCTAGCATTGATGTACTATGTGGATGAGGACGCACGGTCTGTGGAGATTGTGTCAGCCTGGCTCCAGAATTTTGAAGATAACCTCAGTATCAACTCACTTCCACGAGCCAGTGCCTCATCGACCAGGTGTACTCCAGGAAATCCGTCCCCTCCTGCCTCAGTCGGAGGGAAAGGGAGTCCAAGACATACACCATGTGGAGTACTCTGGTTTTTTTCTTCGTAACCAGGGTGAGGATATGAGGAAGTGGGACGGTGAACCCACTTACAAATTGGAAGCTCGGGTGGTGAACTGAAAGGGAAAACAACAGTTAAAAAGGTATCATTTAAGAAAACATCAAAGGTATCTGCAGTAGAAAGCCAAGAGAGTAATCAAAGATCTCTTAGGAGAAGAAGAACTGAGGTTATACCCCTTGATCCTGATGAGGGGACCTCTGGCCAGATACCATCCAGATCATATAGTGAATGCTCTGATGAAGACCTGGAGTAGAGGGTCCCTGCCTTCGGCCAGGAGGAGGAGAGGGATGACAGAGTGTATTGGACTGTGTGGATTCGATGGCCTGGCACATCAAAGCCACAGAAATATAAGGCATTGGTAGATACAGGGCACAATGTACATTAATGCCATCAGGACACAGAGGTGCTGAATCTCTTTGGATTTCTGGAGTGACAGGAGGTTGCCAGGAGCTGTCTGTATTGGAAGCTGGCGTGAGCCTAACAGGAGACAAGTGGGAAAGACATCCCATTGTGACTGGCCCAGAGGCCCCTTGCATTCTTGGTATTGATTACCTCAAGAGAGGGTACTTCAAGGACTCAAAGGGTTATCGATGGGTTTTTGGCGTGGCCACAGTCAATACAGAGAAGATCAGACAGCTGTCTACCCTTCCTGGCCTTTCAGAAAGCCCCTTCCTTATGGGATTGCTGCAGGTTGAAGAACAACAGGTGCCAATTGCTACTAGAAGGTCATCTTGAGTGCGATCATGCAGCACGTACAGGATGGCCAAAGGATCAGGCCTAGCCAGCATGGCTTTAGGAAGGGCAGGTCCTGCTTGACCGAACTGATCTCCTTCTATGATCAGGTGACCCGCCTGGTTGATGTGGGGAGGCCTATGGATGTGGTCTACCTGGACCTCAGCAAGGCCTTTGACACCGTCCCCCACAGCAAACTCCTGGCCAAGCTGGCAGCCCATGGCTTGGATGGGAGCACACTGCATTGGGTTAGGAACTGGCTGGAGGGGCCGAGCCCAGAGAGTGGTGGTGAATGGTGCCACATCCGGCTGGCAGCTAGTCACTAGTGGTGTGCCCCAGGGATCAGTGCTGGGCCCCATGCTCTTCAACATCTTTATTGATGATCTGGATGAGGGCATCGAGTCCATCATCAGTAAATTTGCGGACGACACCAAGCTGGGGGCAGGAGTTGATCTGCTGGAGGGTAGAGAGGCTTTGCAGAGGGACCTCGACAGGCTGGACAGATGGGCAGAATCCAAGGGCATGAGATTGAACACATCCAAGTGCTGGGTTCTGCACATTGGCCACAGCAACCCCAGGCAGTGCTACAGGCTGGGGTCAGAGTGGCTGGAGAGCGGCCAGGCAGAGAGGGACCTGGGGGTGCTGGTTGATGGTAGCCTGAACATGAGCCTGCAGTGTGCCCAGGCAGCCAAGAGGGCCAATGGCATCCTGGCCTGCATGAGGAACAGTGTGGCCAGCAGGAGCAGGGAGGTCATTCTGCCCCTGTACACTGCACTGGTTAGGCCACAACCTAGAGTCCTGTGTCCAGTTCTGGGCCCCTCAGTTTAGGAAGGATGTTGACTTGCTGGAATGTGTCCAGAGAAGGGCAACAAAGTTGGTGAGGGGTTTGGAAGACAAGCCCTATGAGGAGAGGCTGAGGGAGCTGGGGTTGCTTAGCCTGGAGAAGAGGAGACTGAGGGGTGACCTTATTGCTCTCTACAACTGCCTGAAGGGAGGTTGTAGCCAGGCAGAGGTTGGTCTCTTCTCCCAGGCAACCAGCACCAGAACAAGAGGACACAGTCTCAGGCTGCGCCAGGGGAAGTTTAGACTGGATGTTAGGAGGAAGTTCTATACAGAGACAGTGATTGCCCATTGGAATGGTCTGCCCAGGGAGGTGGTGGAGTCACCATCATTGGAGGTATTCAGGAGGAGACTTGATGGGGTACTGGGTGCCATGATCTAGTTGTTTAGGTGGGTTGGATTGGTTGATAGGTTGGACGTGATGATCTTGAAGGTCTCTTCCAACCTGGATTTATGGTATTGCAACACCAGAACAAGAGGACACAGTCTCAAGCTGCACCAAGGGAAGTTTAGGCTGGAGGTGAGGAGAAAGTTCTTCACTGAGAGAGTCATTCACCATTGGAATGTGCTGCCCAGGGAGGTGGTGGAGTCACCATCCCTGGAGGTGTTCGAGAGGGGATTGGACGTGGCACTTGGTGCCATGGTCTAGTCATGGGGTCTGTGGTGACAGGTTGGACTGGATGATCTTCAAGGTCTCTTCCAACCTTAGTGATACTGTGGTAATCCTCATCTTCAAGCAAAGGCAACCTTCCTAGAGTCTTCTAAAGCTATCCAAACCCAATTCTTCTCCTACACAGAAACATAGAATCACAGAACTGTTGTGGTTGGGAAAGACCTTCAAGGTCATCCAGGGCAGCCATTACCTAAGCCTACCAAGTCTGCTAGCAAAGCTTGGCCAGGGGCTCTGGCAAGGCTGAAAGCCCAACAGGACCAAGGTCTTGGTCCCTGGGCTCTGGCACTTGTCTCTGCCACCCAGGCCTGGGAGCAGATCCTTTATTTTGAAGCTTTCAGGCTCTACTGTCCCCAGGGACTGTGCTCAGGGCTTGGTCTTCCTGCTCCATAACCCAAACCCAGGGTTTTTCAGCATCACAGACTCCTGCATTTTACCTTTTTTTTGCTCTAGAAATCACAGCCTCCAATTACCTGCTCTAAGGAGCCCCTGGGGAGGCTTTGTCAGTAACAAGCCCCAGTGGGGCCAATCAGTGCTTCAAGCTGCTTTGGCATTTGCTGCTGACTTCTGGAGCAGTTTCTTCAATCTTCTCTCAGTCCCTGACACCTGGAGTCAGCCCCAAATCCTCCAGGGGGCTCATTAGAACACAGAAGTCCCTCAGGAGCTGTGGCTCTGCCTGGGATTTCCTTCAGGTACTGAAGAATTGTCCAGCTCCTTGGAGCTTTTTCACAGCTCATAATTGAAGCTGTTTCAGAGGGCAGCTAATGAGGAAGATTTCCCACTGGGCCTCATAACCCCCTGGGTTGTTTTTAAAGGATGTTTTTAATTAGCTGCATTTGAGAGAAGGGAGCTGACAGCAGCACTCTCCATGTCACCTTGATCCACAGAGTCTCCTCAAGAGGCCTGGACTCAAAGGAAACACTCTTCCCCAAGATCTGACCCTATATGAACAACTTTGCTCCTCACCCCCTCCACAACCTCCCCATTGCTGTCATTGCCCACATGGGGCTTACATCATTGTCCCATCAGACTCCTTCACTGCTCTCTGCAGCTGCAGGTCATAGTTCCGTGGAACCAGCTCCCCCCTGCTCTCCATAGAGATCTGTCTGCATACAGCCACAGGAGAATTGTTCCTGTTCAGAAGTAAAGAAAAACAAAGTCTGATAAAGTTGCATCAGTAATCCAACCCCTCTGGAACCAGCTGCTCAGCACAAGATGTCTCTCAATAGGCTGACTCTCTTCAAGGCATCATCTGAGAAGCAAAGTTTTAGGCAAGTAGATACAGAGTGGAGAGCAAACCCAATCACAGAGGTGGCCCAGGGACAACTGCAGCTTTGCCTCCCGAAAGGTCAAAGCAGCATAGGAGAGAGGAACCTGAATGAACAAAGAATAAGTGCAGAAGCAAATGGAGAATGATGGAAAGGGCCTTGGGCTGTCCAGTCTGCCCGGGAAAGGTGACTCCAGAGATGGTCACTGTGTCCTGGAGAGGATGGTACATGACATCTTAATGAAGCAGATGGTCTAAGAGGTAGTCACCCCCCCACCCCCTTTCTTTTCTGTACGACTCTAGTCTACCAAAGCTCTGCTCTGATTTAAAGCAACAGTGCTAATTTCATCATTCCTGATTGTAATGTCTCTCAGAGATTTGTTATTTAGAGGTTTGCTAAGTCTTCCTAGTAACCAAATGAATAGTAAGCATTTGGTATTTACAGGTACTTAGTACAGAGTAATTGCAGTAAGACATAAGCACTTAGTAATGATTCAAGCTGTTGATTTTCTTTTGTTTGAACCTTCTTCGTTGTGTGCCTCGGCATTGCAAAGGAGCTCCGTGTAATATAGTTAAGGTTTGTAGTAAATAGGTATTCATTCTTAAAAGTATTTCTTAGCTAATGTAACATCTTTCTAATTCCTTCTTAAACATTGACTAGAAACATACAAATAATACAAAAAATATAAAAAGAAAACAATTTTTAAAAACATTTAAAATACAAATATATATTACAAAACAAAACCAAATACTACAACTTAGATAGAAAAGAATAAAATAACAAAATAATAACAAAAAATAATGATAGAGAACAAATGAAAAACAAACAACAAAAGTTTAAAATAAAAATAAATTAACAAAGTAATAGTAGAAAAAGAAGAGCAACAATAAAAACGAAACAATAAACAAAATATACCATCTAAAAAATAGCTATTAACAAAAACCATAAGATTTATCAGCAAAAAATACAAATAAAGACTATCAAGACTACTAGATTTAGAAAAAAACAAACAAAAAATATAATTTTATTTAAAAAGTGAATATTAAAATTATAATAAAGAATTATAGAACAGAAGGTTAAAAAATAATAAAAAATCAAAAGTCAAATTAAAATAGAAATAGATTAAATAAAACAAACATGCAAAAGATAAAAAATAATTAAAATAAACAATATAGGATCAGAAATTAAAAATTGAAACCCAGATTAAAAAAAATTTAATTATTTTAAAATTGATTAAAAAAAATTACAATAACAAAATAAAACCAATATTTTAAAAAATTATTAAATTAAAAATGAGAAAAACCTAAATTGAAAATAATTTAAAAAATTAATAAAATAAAATTAAAATAACAAAAATAGTTTAAATATTAACTTATATAAAATGAACAGACAAAAATAATTTAAAATTATAGACAAAAAATAAATTCAAAGAAAATACATTAAACAGTATAAAAATAATTGAAAACTAAAATAAAAAATAAATAAAAATTAAACAAAAAAAATTAAACAAGATTTTAAAAATAAAATAGAAAATGTAAAAATATAGAAATAAAAAAATAATTATTTTAAAAATATATTTTTAAATTATTTTAAAATAAAATTTAAAATATGAAAAAATTATTACAAAAAATAAAATAAAATAACAAAAAGAAAAAATAAAGACAGAGAAAAAATTTAAAAAACAAAATAAAAAAATTTAAAAATAAAAATAAAAAAAGACAAAATTATTAAAATTTCATTTAGAAAAATAAAGTCAAACAAAAAAAAAAATTAAAATACGTTGACAAAAATTGATAAAAAAATTTGAATTAAAAAAAAAAATTAAAATATATTACATTTTTAAAATATCAAATTAATTAAAAATTATATGGAATCATAGACTCATAGAATCAGTCAGGGTTGGAAGGGACTACAAGGATCAGCTGATTCCAACCCCCCTGCCATGGGCAGGGACACTCTACACTAGATCAGGCTGGCCACAGCCTCATCCAGCCAGGCTTAAACACCTCCAGGGACGGGGCCTCAACCACCTCTCTGGACAACCCATTCCAGGGCTTCACCACTCTCATGGTGAAGAACTACTTCCTCACATCCAGCCTGAATCTCCCCACCTCCAGCTCCTTTCCATTCTACTTAGTCCTTTCACTTCCTGACACCCTAGGAAGTCCCTCCCCAGCATTCTTGTAGGCTTTCATCAGATACTGGATGGCCACCATAAGGTCACCTTGAGCCTTCACTTCTGTCATCTGCAATCATTGCAATGAACAACGGCAGAAGAATCAAGAATATGAAGGAACAGCATTTCCCATGAAGTCAAACATCGATCACAATAACTGTTATGATAATCTGAGATCAAAAGCATCAATCAGAAGAATGTACCACAGCACCATGTGAATTAGGACTGAATGTTATGGTTGTTTGATTGTTGTGTGATTAGAGAAAATGTTCGTATGCACTTAGATGTGTCTCACCAGTTTGCTGTAATTTTACACACTTAGAGGGAAAATCACAATTCATTCTAACACCACATGCATTGTCATTGTAGGCTGGAAACAACAACAAATACCTGAAAAAAGGGGGGGAAAGAGAGAATACCCCATAGCAAAAATAGTTTTTGAATGGTACCAACAAGAGATAGTTAGCTCATGTCAACACCTAGAAACATCAACTTTGCAAAGTGCTGCAACCCTCTCACCACAAGACACCACGAACACGGCACAACTGTCATGAAGATGACAGTCAGCAAACTGCCTAGCACTGACCTCAGCGACTGTCACAATAATCCAAGATGTCAACAGAAAGCATCTAACTTAGAACTGAGCGTCATGACTGCTATTGTATTCTATTCTATTGCTTAACTGTTGTGTGAACATTAAGGGATCAGTATCACTAGGATGAGCAAAACCACATTATTATGGGTAATTTTCTATTGGGCAAAGCAATGAAGCTCCTTTGCTCTTGCTGTTTGCCTGCAAGTTTTCTGTCTATGAAGCTAGAGCCTGGCCAGATCTACCTTTACAGATGAAAGAAATCTTGCTGCCATTAAGCAATTCATGATTTTTGACCATCCTAGAGATAAATAAAGATGCAACATACCCCTAAAGCAGATTGTAAAAGACAGTGCTGATATTCATAATCAGCCACTTAATCATCATGAAGATTAATCCCAGAGAGAACCTATTGGTAACATGGGCCAACCTGACAGGCAATAATGAATTTTCTCTGAGCTTACAGACTGTGGGTGAACCTTTTCAGACATGTTTAATAGGTATACCCAGATTTGATGTAAGTATGTTTGTTATTATAGTAGTAATACTTGTAGTGATGAGAGTGAAGTGGCAATTGCAGTGCATTATTAATTAAGGACTGACTCAGCGGTTACCGCATGATCCATGTTACTGGGTACTTACCTATTTGCCCCTCGACATGGGATTGGCTAAACATCTCTGCTGCACTGCAACATCGACAAAAAGATCCTTGCTCCATCTGGATGGAAGCTGTAAAGATGATCTAGCTTTGTGGTCAGCTACAGCAAATCTCTTGCTTCTCTTTTTTTTCCTGGTCTTGCTGCTAAGCAGGCTTTAAAGCAAATTGAGAAATTGGCTTGCTGGTCAGCTAAACAGGCTAATGTTACTACTGAAACTTTAGCTCAATTGCTTTTAGATCCAAATAGTTTAAGGCATGCATATTTACAGAACAGAGCTGCTGTTGATTTCTTGCTTTTAGCTCATGGTCATGGCTGTGAGGATTTTGAAGGCATGTGTGTTTTAATTTGTCTGATCACAGTCAATCAATTTATAAAAGGATTGCTTGGTTGGAAAATCATACTCAATCAATTGTTAAAAATGTAATCCTTTAGATCAATGGTTTCAATCTTGGTTTGGAAATATGTCTCCTTGGTTATTAGGTCTGCTTAAGGAAGTTTACGCTGGATTGGATTGTTCTGTGATATTGCTTGTTTGCGTATTGCATATGGATGTATTATGAGAATGTAAATGAGGTAACATCTCGAGCTTTTCTTGTACAAAACAAAGGGGGAATTGTTAGAGAATGGCTTAAATCTAAGGGCCATGTCTCTGTGGAACAGTGCTTGAGCAGAATGTGTAGGCCTGCCTCCATCTTGTTGTTTACTGCTCATAGTTAGCTGCCTTGCTGAAGCAGCAAGGTCACTATGGCCTCATAGCTGTTCTTGCAGCTGTGTGTTTGTAAGATAACTGGATGGGAAAGGAAGAGCTAGGTAAGATAATTGGATGGGAAGGAAGAGCTAGTGAGAAGGGAGTTTTCTGGAATGTACACAGAGCCTTTGATATTGTACACAGACCTAATTGCAGGTGGGCTGGATATTCTAATGTTGCCTCTGTCAGAGACCAACAGAATAGTGACCTTGTGCATATTTAGCTGATGCTATATAAGCTGTGTATCCGGGCAGTAAAGTTGAAGCGTGCTATCAATCACATTGATTATCTGGGAATAACAGGACACGCACCTGCATCAACAACCTATAATAGCGCTATGTTTGGTCACTCATGTGGTGACAGAGTATAATTGTATTATGAGAAATTAATCAAATGATTGGGAGTTTGTAATCATTAAAGAAAAACGGGGAATTGTGGATGACTGGGCTATAAAACGGGGTCTGGCCATGCTCACTCAGATCAGATTACAACCAAGGACCTGCAAGAGAAGAGCTGAGCGTAAGGAGCAATGAATAGCCCTGGAGTTGTTTATGTCCTTGAAGAGCAGTGGAGTGGAAAGTCCTCGGGGGCTGAAAAACAG